>CM053562.1:33650949-33755101 GCA_028646485.1 Cryptoprocta ferox
AGAGAGAAAGAAAGAAAGAGAGAAAGAAAGAGAGAAAGGAAGGAAGGAAAGAAGGAAGGAGGATTCAAAGCTATGTTCGTTATTGGAAAGGTGCAATAAAAATGTATACTGATTTCTTAACTTATATTTGTAAAAATAAACACTAGAAAGATACTTAAGAAACCAATAAAAGTGGATCCTTGCTTAAGGATCCCATAAAGGAATGGGATGGATGGTGAGAGAGAAGTGAAAATCCTCAGTGTATACAGTTTTACATCACTTTTACTTTTGAACTATATGAACACATTAGCTACTCTTTAAAAAATTAATTTAAAAGAATTATTTCTAGATTACTTCACACTCACCCTTCTGAGCAGATGAATTCTATGCGTGATCCAAACGTGATACCTGTTTCAACTATCACTTGCCCATTTTGTAATTCTCCAGGGTGTCTGCATCTTTTCTCTGACAAAAAAAATATATATTAAAATGATAATTAGTGACTCCACATACTCATAGACAAAGCATTAGTAAAGAAGATTGACTGATTAGCTTTGACCTATGCTTCCAGAAAGACCCAGAAGTTGAGATTCAAACTTATTTCTGATCCTGAATCACTAAATGTTTACTTTGGAGGATAAATGAATACAAAATGTGATCTCATATTTTTCTGGTACATTTAACAAATAAAGAAAAATAGTTAAATCACTGTGTTAATGGAGTCTATGACCCAGGATAGACACTGATTAGGGATCTATTGTCCATTCTACATCTGTGGCAGGTACTTTGTGGCTGGTCACTCAAAAATGCATGTCATGAGTTACAAAAGGTACAACAGTGTGGATTGCATGCCCTTACTATTGGGAAAACGTTACAGAATTTATTCTCAAGTACAAGTGAATCACAGAATCTTCTTCCAAACACAGCAAATATTTTGGGTGAAGTTTTTTTTGGAAACCACATTGCCACCACTCTCTAGCCACATATCTATTTTTTTAAGTTTATGTGTTTATTTTGAGATAAAAAGACTGCATGCAAGTGGTGAAGAGGCAGAGAGAGAGAGAATCCCAAATGGGTTCTGAGCTGTCAGCACAGAGCCCAACACAGGGCTCAATTCCACAAACCATGAGATCATGGCCTGAGCTGAAATCAAGGATCAGAAGCTTAACCCACTGAGCCACCCAGGTTCACCCAGTTAGCCATATAACTGTTTTAGACTTCTGTAAAGAATGGTTTTCAAAATATTAAAATTGAATTTGTAGTTCACTTTGGAAAGAAATGTTTACTGAAGTACATGGTAAAGGATAAACTTATTTTTCCCTGCAAGTAGGTAGTTTATAATTTTTATTTGTTTTTTTTATGCTTTTCAAAAGGTAGCACACATGCGTACATTGGAATCAGTAACTGACAACTAGATGATTTCTTAGTAATCAAATATTATCACTTGCAGTCAGAAAACATTAAGTTAAGAATTCCTGAGACAATTCTGCAAAGAAGGGAAAAGTGCAAATAAGAAAAATGAATGTTCATACTTACTGACACAGAACTCCCTGTAGCTCCATGAACTTCGTTGGCAGGTAACAACCTGAACTTCATTAGGAGCCCTACTGTAACCAGGCCGGCAGGTATATTTCAGGGCAGTTCCAGAGCTGAAGGAAGTCTGGTTCAACACATTTATTGGAGAAGCAAAGTATAAATTCGGTGGGACACCACAACTACCTGGACACCAAAAGGACGAAAAATGCCAGAAGTTAATACCTTGAAACACAGCATCTTAATGTTTCAGTAATATGATTTTTAGAGGAAGTACCATTCTTGTCTCCTCTAATCAAGAAAAACAACGACTCCTATTATCTCCATTGTTCAACGAATCCAGTAAGTGATCAGTAACACACATTTGCTGATAAAGGATAATGATGATGTTAATGATAAATGATAGCAATAAAAGGCAGAACTCTTTCATCCCCTCTCTGCTATTTATGAGATAACTTATCTAAAAGGATGGTAGAGGTGATTTCATCCACCCATCAGACTCCTCATATCTGCTGACTCTGAGGTAACTGGGCAAAGCCAGCAATTCCTATAATTCCCCCCCACAGAAGCATATTATTTCATCATAAAAACATTGTATAAGATTGGTTGCCTCAGGAAAGGGAAACCCAGGTGGCTGGGAGAGAGATAAGAACAACATTTTTTAATTTGCGTATTTTGTAGATGCTGGATTTTGAATGATGCGAAGGAAAAAGCATGGAGTCCTTGAAACATAAAAGTCTTAATCCTACTGACCTTGCACAAATTAAACAGAGGATTAATTTACATTTCAGGAGCCCTAGTAGAAGTCTATACTTATTTCCCCTCTCTAGTCTTGATAAACCCAGAATCAGTGAACTGCTCAGTCAGGCTGATGGATCATATAGATTGGTTTCAAGTCATGCTTGTGGAAACAGATGTTTTGGAAATCCCTGGAGAAGAAATTATAGGAGGAAGTGTCTAGAAACCTGGTTCCTTTGTGGATAAAACAAATTACCCCTAAATCCTGAATAACTCCAAATCCCCTTAAACTTTAAACTGCAAATTTCTGATCAAATAAATCCCTTGTTGCTGAATGTGGTTATCTGCTAAAAGTTTAATCATCTGTTAGTCTTAAGAGTGAATGAGTGGATGATCTTGAATATTTATTGCCAATCTGAACTTATCTCTCTATTACTCACCAAGAACAGTAGCAAAGAGAGCAGCGACCAAGGTCATTTGGAACAGAGTTGGATCAGAGACTTTCCACAGCCTAGATAAGGGCCAGGCTGCCATTTTCTTTATTCTATGATGGATCCCATTTGGAGCACTGGGGTGCATAACTTGATGCTTCTCCCACATTTTTCTGCCAAAAGAACTCAATTTAATAAACAACCATTGAGAGACACTTGGGTGGTTCAGTCTGTTGAGCAGCAAACTCTTGATTTTGGCTCAGGACATAATCCTAGGGTTGTGGGATGGAGCCCTGACTTGGGCTCCATGCTGAGTGTACTTGGAATTCTCTCTCTCTCTCTCTCTCTCTCTCTGACCCTCTCCCCTACTCTCTCTCTCTCTCTCTCTCTCTCAAAAAACAAATAAATAAAAATAAACAGTCATTGAATTCCTACTTGTCTTAATGCACTAGGATAAATGCTATGGGGTCCACATCTTCAAGGAAATTAAGGCCTAAAATGAAAGGACATGAATACAAATGTCACAACACAAGACTGCTAGATTCTGCAGAAACGCTCTGCTCATAGGAGAGACGGGGAGGTGGTTGCTAAGAAGGGGCAGCTTATACATTGTCTGAATGGGATGTAGGGTCAGGTTTAGGAATTTATAGATGCTACTCTTTAGGGAATAAAGAATCATTGTTTTTTGTTTTGGATTTTGTTTTCCCTTTGTTTGCTTTGAAGCAAAGGAGTGACTCATTACCATGCTTTGAAAAGAGCAGTATGCAGATGTGTACAGATTGAAGTAAGCAGAGAGAAGAAACAGGGAGGTTGAGGAAGACTATTATCGCAATTGACCATGTGAGCTGCAGAGATGGTCTGACCACAGAAATGGCAGATGAGTTGTTGAAGAGGGAACAAATGTAAAACAAAACAAAACCAAAAGGCAGGAAAATGGTAAGACAGAGAAAAGGAGCCGGATCTGTGTAGTATTGAGAGTTCCTCATGACAACTGTCAACAAAGACAATAAACCATCAAGCAATTTGCAGTTTTGAAAGAATGGTTTATGGAGAGATACTGATAACTATAGTTATACATAGAGGTATACAAATAAAAGTAAGAATTTATGTGACAAATGTACTTTCGTTATTTAATCAGACTATTTAAAGACTTGTTTCAAGCAAACTCATGAAGGACACTTTTCTATCACCACTCCTGTTCCCTTTGGGGAAAACAATGTATCTTAAATTTACATTAAAAATAGTCCTTGTTCTCTGGGACGCTGGGTGGCTCAGTGGCTCAGTAGGTTAAATAGCCGACTTCAGCTCAGGTCATGATCTTACGGGTCATGAGTTCGAGCGCCACATCGGGTTCTGTGCTGACAGCTAAGAGCCTGAAGCCTGCTTTAGATTCTGTGTCTCCCTCTCTGCCTGCCCCTCTCCCGCTTACACTGTCTTACAATGTCTCAAAAATAAACATTTTAAAACTGGTCCTTGTTTTCAAAGGACTGTATGAAGTTAACTCCTAAGGAAATACTGAATTTCATCTTTTATTCTGATACCTATTAGATCCAGATAATTCTACACTGCCTGCCCCTCTCCCGCTTACACTGTCTTACAATGTCTCAAAAATAAACATCTTAAAACTGGTCCTTGTTTTCAAAGGACTGTATGAAGTTAACTCCTAAGGAAATACTGAATTTCATCTTTTATTCTGATACCTATTAGATCCAGATAATTCTACACTCCCCATGTGTCCATAATTCATACTATGTACATATTGTTTAAATAAAGGGAGTGACCTCGAATTTCCCTCAGAGATGTTTCTGTCCCACATTATAGAAGAAAAAAAAATGTATGATGACCTGTATTTCTGTCCCACATTACTGGGAGGAAAAAGTTTATAATGACCCTTCACACTGTGTGGAGAGGCCTAATGTACTCATTGAGTAATGGCTCATTAATCTTATCTTTCCAAAGTTCAGTTCTGATGAAGCCGTTCCTTCATCTGCTGTCGGTTGTGGGCAATTCCACCCAATGCTCCACCTAGCCCTGAGCCCCAAACATGGCTGTTAGGACAGTTCCGCTGAAAAAGAAATTCAGTCCGATAATCAACTTATCAAGTGTATTCGCTTACTAAAATACGTTTTACAAAATTTGTACCGAATACATTGAGGCTGTCTAAAGAGGTGGAAAGGAGCCAGGACCAGATTTCGGGCCCTTACACAGCCCCTTTCTCCCTTTCTTTTATGTTTGCCCTTCTCTTTTCTCCTTCTTGATCTCTAGTCTCTCTTTTCCTCTTACCTAACAATCTGGATGAGACAGGAGACAGATGGGGGTAAGGCTGGTTCCACATAGTGAAAAACAGCCCACTAAATCATCTGTGAAATTTGCAAATATGATAAATTTCTCCCATCCAAAGAAAACTGTTATGAACTGTAAAAACTGTAGAAATGAGTTTCTTTAATTTTTGATAAGTTCATGTTTGTTGAATTTCAGTGAAATTGAAGAAAGAGATATAAGAATACCCATACATATTTTAAAAAATTAAATGGAAACGGTTTTTAATTTAAAAAATAAAAAATAAAAATATCAATATGTTGGCAAAATAGAATTTGGCTATAAAAACTCAAGAGGCTAATAGTATAAAGTGAAAATTACTTATATGAATTGTTGTGGTTGTTATGTTCACAGTAAAAATATACACATTGGATATACTCAAGAAAATATTCATGAGAATATTTATAAAAACACAGCTATAAGATTAAATCCCTACCTTTAAGAATTTGAAAAGAAATACTTCCGGTACTGCTACAAAGAATATATTCATTAATTATGTTCAAAATCAATATATTTCCAATCATTGAGTATATTCAAAATGCATATTTAAAACACTGTTCAGAACTGATGAATGGATAAAGAAGATGTGGTATATATATACAATGGAATACTACTTGTCAGTGAGAAAGAATGAAATCACGCCATTTGCAGCAACATGGATGGAACTGGAAGGTATTATGCTAAGTGAAATAAGTCAGTTAGAGAAAGACAGATATCATATGTTTTCACTCATATGTGGAACAGAAGACACTTAACAGAAGACTGTGGGGGAAGTGAAGGGGTAAAAAACAGTTACAAATAGAGAGGGAGGCAAACCATAAGAGACTCTTAGATACAGAGGACAAACTGAGGGTGGGGGGGAGGGAAAGGGGAAAATGGGTGATGGGCACTGAGGAGGGCACTTGTTGGGATGAGCACTGGGTGTTGTATGTAAGCAATGAATCACAGGACTCTATCCCCAAAACCAAGAGCACACTGTACACACTGTATGTTAGCCAACTTGATAGTAAGTTATGTTTTAAAAAAATAAAACAATGTTCAGTAAACTGATAATCTGATAAATTCAGCAAATTGATTTCAGCAAACTGATCCTTCAGGACCTGGCATTCACTCAACTGGCTTCTGGCAAAGAACTGTTCAGGGGTTTGGTCTGAGCCACCGTGCTTTGGCTGACCTGAACAACCTGGATCCTTGACAGTCCCAAATACTTTCCTATGACACTTCTGCCCATATCACCTGCTGGTCCTTCTTTCCTCTTCAATTCCTACTCATTCTGCCAGCCCCTTTTCCAATGCCCCCTTCTTTCTTCAAAGCCAGTCTCCATATTCTAATTACAACTCAGTGTTTATAATTTTGATTCTGACTTGGCTTATAACTAACATCCGAAGTCTGTCTGCAACACTAGACCACGAGGTCCTTGAAGTTAGAGGTGGGTTCTTACTCGCCTCTGCCCCACCTGGTACCTAGCACTGGGCCTCACACAGTTAAAGTGCTCAATAAATGTTTGTTGAATTCACGTTCAGAAGCATTTAGTGATAGGGGTGCCTGGGTGGCTCAGTTGGTTAAGTGTTCAACTTAGGCTCAGGTCATGATCTTGTGGTTTGTGGGTTTGAGCCCCAAGTCAGGCTCTCTGATGTCAGCACAGAGCCCACTTTGGATTATCTGTCCCTCCCCCTCTCTCTTCCCCTCCCCTGTTCACTCGCTCTCTCTCAAAAATGAATAAACATTTTTTAAAAAGCACCTAGTGATAAAATGTTTTAAAGAAAAATAATACTGCCCCACACCCATATGTACTCTTACAGTGTAGATATATTTTATCAAGGTCAGAGTTTAACTAATTTTATTTTTTTTTTAATTTTTTTAAGTTTATTTATTTATTTTGAGAAAGAGAGAGAGTGGGAGGGGCAGAGAGAGAGGGAGATAGAGAGAATCCCAAGCAGGCTGTGCACTATCAGTGCAGAGTCTGGGCTCCAACCCACGAACCATGAGATCATGACTTGAGCTGAAACCAAGAGCTGGATGCTTAACCAACTGAGCCACTCACGAGCCCCTGAGTTCCTACTGATTTTAAGGTAAGGCACACCTGTCTCTTAATGAGAACAAACTACAGTGATTTTACTCCAGGCTCTTCCCTATCCTTAACTTGAAGTCATCATATCCTCAACCATTCAACAGAGGACAGTGAGGGGGGACAGAATGAACAAAAACTAGATCTCCTCCCTCCACAGGCTATGACAGGAGTTAAAAGGCAGCCACACATACAGACCCTACACGAGAGTGAAGAATTCATATCACTCAGCCTCACGCCAAGGCCACAGACACAGTGCTAGGGACCCAAGAGGACAGTATGTGGCCAGGCCCTGAGGCATGGGCTCTGGAGTCAGATCCAGGCTATGTGGATTGAATCCTAGTTCTGCCAGATGGGAACTGTGTGGCCCTGGGCAGGATACGCAGCTCCGCTAAGCTTCAATTTCCTCTTTTATAAAATAGGAATGAAAACTACATGTCCCTCAGAATTGCTGCAAGGTAGCTTGGTGTGGTGCACAGCTGGAACCCAGAAAACACTGAGAAGAAATGTTAGAGAAGAAAGTGATGGGATTGGGATTGGCACATGACCCTAACAGGACCAGAATTCCTGGAGTCAAAACATCATCAAAATAATGATGTAAAATTACAATGATGTTTGGCTACATCACGAGGAAACTTCAGTTAAACCCCAGCACAGAGGAAAGCCCACTGGACTTGGACCAGAAGTCATTGGTTGGGTCTCCATTGTGGCCTTTGGTGATCATGAGACCCAATTCTACACCCAGAGCAGACTCTGGCACCCATCAGGGCCTGTTCTGGGGGTCCTTCTTCCCCCAGTCTTCAGTGTCTTCCGGAGAGGAACTCACCTACTCTGTGGCTTTGACCACCACCCACGAATCACTCGCAGACCTCTGAGCCCAACTGTCTCTTGTAAGTGCAAAAGCTTTACATGCTTTATAAACTCCATTGTCAACAAAAATCTTATTCTGCCCTATTCAGTCCCATATGTAAATTTTGAGTCTTCAAACTTTGAACGTTTCTAAAAGTCAGTGAAAGAAATCTCAGCAAAATAAGGAGGAAATGTTTTGTCTTCCCCTGTCGCTTCACAAAAGCAGATACCTGCATCATAAAACTGACCTTGCAGAGGTTATTTCTAGACTTTAGAGATCATAGCTCTGCTGCTTGAATGTAACTTTTAACTCTGGAAAAGTCTATAATTCCAACTGATTATCTTCACAAATTATTTTTTGTCCGGGGTCATATTTAAATTACATTGCTGTTTTTGACTGTGACACACACCTGTGAGTTTTCTTTGCAAATCCAGAAATAAAATCAGTATACTTTTCACTTGTAATCCTGAAAGTAAACTCAAACTTTTCACTCTGTTGGATTTCTTTTTTTTTTAATATCAGCTTTATTGTAGTGTAAGTGACTAAATTGTAAGATTTTTAAAGCACAGATCATTGTGATTTGATATTTGTGCACCTTGAGAAAGGACTGCCCCACTGGCCCCTCGCCATCCTGCTACCCATCTTGTTAATGAACACATCTACCACCTCACATACTTATCCTTTTCTTGTGCGTAAGAACATTTAAGTTCTAGTTTCTTAGCAAATTTCAATTATACAATACAGTGTTATCAAATAGAGTCAGCATGTTTTATTTTAGATCCTTGGTACTTCTTCATCCTACAGATCAAAATTTATAACCCTTTACCAAGCTCTCCCTATTTCCCCAACCCTCCAGCCCCCAGTAACCGATTGTGAGATTTCTTACTGAGGCAAAAATCTTTACTCCTTTTTTTTTTTTTTTAAGCTTCAGGTATAATTCCCAAGGTTCCAACTGCTTCATTTGTATCTCTCAGGCACCTTGAATCCAACATATCCCAGATGAAACCCACTATCTTCTCCCCACCACCCTTGCCCCCTGTGTCAAAGGTTTCAGCTAAAGTAATCGTCTCCATGCAGCCTCCCAGACTAGAAATCTGAGTCATCCTAGCCTCCTCTCTCTTGCCCCTTCCCATATTCAGGGTCTCCAAGTCCTATCACGTTGGCCATAGCAGCACTAGAATCTGTCACTCTCTCCTCCAACCCTTGCCCATAGTCTGGGTTTAGGTTCTCATAATTCCCTTCACCACCCTCGGCCACTGCAGAAACCTTCAAACGTGTAAGCCAGCATCCAGGCTGATGCTGTTATATTCCTAAAAATCAGTTTACTTAAAAAATCCTATGGTCCCCCATTTACTAGGTTTCCATGCCTCTCCCAAACATCCCTCTGTTTCTGCTCACTTAAAACACTGCACTTCAACTTCATACAGGTGCTTACCTTTCCCAAAACACATCCTGCATTTATTTAAACACCTGCAAGCATTTGCATATAATATCTCATGTGCATGGATGCGCTTAACCCCCAAACACCTTTTGATTCACTGTCCAGATCAAATGTCACCTCCTTAATGGCAAATTGTCCAACCTCACCGAGACGTATCTGCCTCTTCCATGCTCCCCTAGTATTTTGTCGATACCTTAATTGTAATACCACATTGTGTTGTATCTATTCACTATCTATTCACTTTTGCCTCCTAAAATAGACTCTGGGTCCTTTGAAGACCAAGATGTTTATTCAACTTCCTAGTGCTGACCTGATATTGGAACTGACGTATAGTAGTTATCCAATAAATGTGAAATAAATAAAAATCAATATAGTTTTACCTTCAGAGTGAGAATGATTAACTGCCTTACCAAGGGCCAAATGGAATCATGCTGCGAGGTGCTTTGTAAGTTTTGAAGACATAAATGATACAGTGATCCCACTTTCCTCACTGGTTCTCAGTTGAACTTAAGAGTGATAGCTCAGTAGGCCAAGGGTGATATCCACAGGTCACCAACACTACTCCTTGTGGTTCCCTGGCAGAACCCACACAGGATTCGGCAGACCACAGAGGATGGGGATGGAGGCTAGGACTTGTGAGTCAAGGACCTGAATTTGAGCCTCAGTCCTACCACAGTCTAATTCTGTGATATTGAAGCAGCCATGTCAGCTCCTTGGGTCTCACAATCTCACAAATGATGACAGGAAACTTAGATCATCTTTCCATTCTGTACAAAGTCTAGAATTCTATTAGCTTCCCAGTGAAAAGCTAAGACTTCCCTAGTAAATACCCTCGCATTTCGATGATATCATCACCTTTTAAATTCCTATATAAGTGAAACCAACTCAAGAGCTATAGTCAACGTGGCAGGTGTCTGGTGAAAAATACTATTGATGGGGTGCCTGGGTGGCTCAGTCGGTTAAGCACCTGAGTCTTTTTTTTTTTTTAACTTTTTTTTTTCGACAGAGAGAGACAGAGTGCAAGTAGGGGAGGCATAGAGAGAGAGGGAGACAGAAGCTGAAGCAGGGTCCTGGCTCTGAGCTGTCAGCACGGAGCCAGATGCAGGGCTCGAACTCACAGAATGTGAGATCATGACCTGAGCCAAAGTTAGACGCTTAACTGACTGAGCCACCCAGAGGCCCGTGAGTGACTGACTTGATTTCATCTCAGGTCGTGATCTCATGGTTTGTGAGATTGAGCCCTGAAATGGGCTCTGTATTGATAGCACAGAGCCTGCTTGTGATTCTGTCTCCCACCCCCACTCTCTGCCCTTACCCCACTTTCTCTCTCTCCCTCAAAATAAATAAATAAACATTTTTTAAAAAAATGTTATTGGCAGTACACTGCAGTACAGTTTGAGAGGTGCTAGGAAAATTCTCAGCCCCTAATTTTCTCCTTCCATTAGAGATTATTTTTATTATTTTTATTATTTTTTTTTTTTAGAGAGAGTGGGTGGAGAGGAGCAGAGGGAAAGAGAAAGAGAGAGAGAAGGAATCTTAAGCAGGCTCCATGCTCACTGTGGAGCCCAACACAGGGCTGGATTCCATGACCCTGGAATCATGACTTGAACTGAAATCAAGAAATCGGACACTTAATCTACTGAGCCACACAGGTGCCCCAGTTAGAGATTACTTTTTAAGTCCGTCTGTTTATTTTGTCTACACTTCCTCTTTTAAAACTCGGATACCTCTGGAAAGGGTAATA
Organism: Cryptoprocta ferox; assembly: GCA_028646485.1. Taxonomy (NCBI): domain Eukaryota; kingdom Metazoa; phylum Chordata; class Mammalia; order Carnivora; family Eupleridae; genus Cryptoprocta; species Cryptoprocta ferox. Next base: position 33,662,053 of record CM053562.1, read on the forward strand.
TTTTTCTCCAATCTCAGCTGATACCTCCTTGTTTACCCCTGCACACTCCATCACATCACTTTCAGATTCCAGAAAGAACTTGCTTCCACACTTTCACCTCCTTCCTAGAATCTCTTTATGTAAAATCAGCTCCTTCCTTGTGTGCTCGTATTATTCAAGTGTATCACTACACTTAATACAAGCTCCTCTGATACTTCTGCCCATTCTGGATACTCTATTTTTCATTCTCTTTGTATTACCATATTTAGGGAAAGAACGGGAGTCAGTTAAGAATGGTTGAGGAGTTGAGTAGTACTGTGTCCTGCCCAACAAAGAGAGAAGGAAATTTCAAGAAGGAAGAGTAATCAACATTTCCAGATTCAGAAAGTGAGGAAGAGAAAGGAGGTGAGAACAATTAAGGCTTCTAGCTTCAGAAACTAACTGGAGACTGACCAATGTCTTCTTATTATCAAGTCTAATGATCTTTCTTTGCTGTTGGTGTTGGAGGAGATATGGAATGGTTAATAAAATCTCCAAAGGGCACTGCATCAAGTTTTAGAATGTAGACTTTAAAAACCAGGTCTTCTGGGAACCCCTCTGAGTAGTGTGGTTTACCCCCTGCCTCAACTCCCCTTTGTAGAGAGATGGTAAAGAATCAATGAATAAATACATTTGACTTTTAGACACAATAACAAGAGTGACATCTTACTTCCTTTCTGCTTTAGTTTATTAATACACATTATTATCCTCTCATTTATAATAAAAAATTTAGGCTCAGAGGGATTAAAAGTACTTTTCAAATCACACAAATCCCTAATGCAGGCCTCCTGAAAAGATTTCTGCTGAAAATACCTCCAAGTTTCTGTTTGCCTTATCTTTCTAATCTTGCCTTCCTTAAAGGGCCAAACCACCAGCTTTTTCCCCAAGTTACCCCAAATAATCCACTGACCTGCGTGTAGCTGAGAAAGAAGTAGAAGAATCTATCGTGGTCCCTGAGGTTGTTTCTCAAGGGAGGAAAGCGTCTGGATCTCTAATAGTTTTAGCTCCTCCCCAGATCAGAGTTTACCAGAGCACCCTGAAGCTGGCTAGTAATTGCACCACCAGAGTCCCTGAATTCAGCCCTGTAATTGGCTGCTCAGGGATGGCTGATTATAATGGATAAGGAGAGACTTTCTACTGGCCTAGTGAATGATTAACAATGGAAATAAAGCACTGCTGTTTACCTAATCCTCTTCCTCTGTCAACCCTCATCCTTGATAACATGTTGCAATCACTTATTTGTTCCTCTGCCAACCGTTTCCCCTAAGTGGAAAGATAATATGAATTTGATGCCAGAATTCTTTTTTTCTTTTCATAAGCACAAGGCAGACATACACGAGGCAATCCAGCTAGCCTAGAAAACTGGGGAGCTGTGGGGTTGAGACTAGGTCCACAAAAATGATCCACTTCCATGATGCTAGGTCCAGCAGGCCTTCCTGGGGCTCAGTGACTGGTGACTTGCCCTGTGATGGTGTTCCTTCCACCCCAAGATGGTAAAATGGTGGGGAGTTTAACAAATTTTCTGAATCCCTGCCATATGCTGAGTTTCCTGGAACATAATCTGTACTCAATACATGTTAATTAACTACTACTACTACGTGCTGGCCACCAGATGACTTTCAGACATTGGTCTATCGTTGAGCGCTGCTATGCAGTAACATGCAATGAAGGACCGACATGTTTGTGATCACACAGATGTAGGAAGAACCTCAAACCCTGACATTATCTAATTAATGTATTAATCCTCAGGGTTAAGATTTGTGTGCTCAGGAGATTGCTATTAAAGGGCAAGTTTTCCTGATAACTTCACTTTTTCTGTCATAAACACCAAAAGTCTCATAAAGGCCTCAGAAAAGATGGAGTTGAACCACCCCAGAAGCTTTGACAGAGATAGGAGATTTGAGCTGGGCCTTGAATGAAAAGTGGAAATGATTAGATGCAACTGAGAACTCTATTGGAGGTAAAGAGAACATGAGCCAAGTCACAGGATGAGACAGATTTGTGGATTTGACCAAAATGAGCGTAGAGGAGGATTCCAGATAGTGCCAGGTCTTTAGAGCTAAGTTGAAGGACATACCACCTGTAAAGTTGAATCTTCAAAATTCCATTTCCCAATCTACTGGAGTGCTTTTCTTTACTTTCCACAGTGACTGCTCTGAATTTTTCTCTCCAAGTCACCAAAATGGTCTTTCTCTTGGCAGGTGATATTGCCTCCTACTCAACTAAACAATTGTTCTACATTAGCTTTTACCCACCTCAAATTTCTTTCCTATTCACTCCTGTTTCAGAAGAGATCTCTTTTGTTCTTTTCCTTATTTTCAAGGTGTCTTTCATTCTACAATATTCCCTAAATCTTGCCAAAACCTCAAGTTCCATTGTTCTTTTGTCATGAGATGCTTACCTCCCCAGGTCTATTGGATTTCCTGCCTACTTTATCTCATTAGTCACTCCCCCATCATCTCTGTGGCCTTCCAACCTGGCTTCTTGCAGACACAGCTCATTCAGGCATGTTCTTATCTCCAAATCCAAAAAAAAATTTTTTTAACTCAGCTCATGATTTCTCAGCAGCCCCTAATACTGCTGCTAATCTCCTTTCTGAAACTCTTCCCCTTTGGCTCCCATTGCCCTAAACTTTGCTGATTCCTCTCTCTTACTAAATGCTCTTTCTTAGTTCTTCTTACCTCCTCTTGCTCTTTCTCATCCCTAAATATAGATAAGTCCCAGGTTCTTTACAAAAATTATTTTCTTCATATCTTTCATTATCATACCTGCTGTCATGGCTTTAACTATTCCTTATAAGAGAATTTATCCACAACCACCTCTTTATACCTGATTACTCTTGTTAATGCAGACTTACAGGTTTTGTTGCCTATCAGACATCTTACAAGCACCTTGTGCTAGCACATCCGAAGGGAACTTCTCATTTCCTGCCCAGAAGCCTCACCTTCTGACCCTAACATCAATCCAGGCTTCCAGGAATGGAATTTCAAACTCAACTTTAAACCCTTCCTCTCCCTCATCCTCCAATGTTCGATGAGTCAATAAGTTGTTTTAGATTTTCCGGTTCTCCCATGTCTAGTATTCTCTTTTTATTTCTACTGTCACCACCCAGTTCAGGTCACCATTGTCTTCTACAGTAGCCCTTTAAATGGCTTCTCTGCCTCTATTCTTTTCCTACTTTGACCTGTATACACTACATACTGTTGTGAGAGAAATCTGTGTTGGGTCCCTATCACTTCCTTTCTCGAAAGCCTTCTATCTCTTCTCACTGCCTACCAAATAAACTTTAAATCTCTAACATGCTCTTTAAATGCATCCATAACCTGGCTTTAATGTGTCTTTCCAGCCTTATTTCTCATCACTTCCCATGCTTTATCCAGGCCAATCCAGGCCGTGTGCATCCCCAAAACATGATCTATCCTTCCTGCCTCTGCACAACATTTTTTAAAAAATCATTAGTACAAAATTTATTTATATTTATTTATTTATTTATTTATTTTAGAGATAGCACAGGCAAGTGGGGGAGAAGAGCAGAGGGAGAGAAAACTCAATTTAAAACTTTAAAGAACTTTAACAGAATAAACACCTGGAAGTTCATTATCCTAGGATAACTCTTTTCATTTGTGCCTGGTATTTTCTGGCCCTTCTCTATAGAAATAAAGGTTTTGCATAAATGAAATCATAAGTACTTATTCTGTATTTTACTTTTACTTAGGATTATATTTTCAGGATATTCTGGTCATCATTAGCACTGTCAAAGGCTGCATTACCTTTGGTGTGCCGTAATTTACTAAACATTTTCCTAAGATTGGACATTTCAGGTGTTCACAAGGTCTCACTAGTACAGACAGTATAGGCAGGCAGTATAGAATGAGCAGCTTCAAATTAAAAATCATTTTGCCCAAGTTAGATTAATCCGAGGAGTGGGTTTACTTGGTTTGAAAGCTTAAGACTCATTATGACCCTCTTGCTATATTTCTCAAATCTTCTTCCCACTTGCAATGTCCTCATCCCCTAATTTTCATCTCTCAATCCTACTCACTTTATAAAAAAATTATTTATTTTGAGAGAGAGTGTGTGTGTACAAGTTGGGGAGAGGGGCAGAGAGAGAGGGAGAGAGAGACTCTTAATCTCGATCTCACAACCCTGGGATCATGACCTGAGCTGAGATCAAGAGTTGGATGCTTAACCAACTGAACCATGCAGGCTCCCCAATCCTACTCACTTTTAAAGGCCCAATTAACCGTGACTCTTCTTAACATTTTTCCTGCCTCCTCTTCCTCCCAGACAGAAGGCCTCCTCATGGAAGCTGAGTTCCCATAGCACATTGTTCTCTGAAAAGTGTTTATTACATTCTAACCACCGTAAATGGGCAGTATGTGTATACCTGTCTTATGTCTATTAATAGACTGCGGGCTACTTGAGAGTTTTTCATTCCTATTTCTTACTCTCCTTCATAACTACACCTAGGGATGTTCCATTATTTCAAGCTCTCTTGGGTGTTTTGTTTATATTTTATCCAGATTTCCTATGTGTTTTGGTAAAGAACAGAGTGAGAGATGGAAGAAGTCTGTCATATCATGTCAGTATGACATCTTGATAGGGAAACATTAGGATTCTGGCTTCTTCTGCCCTCTAAAAAAAAAAGGAGAAGAAAATATGTTCACTTATTTTTCACCATCTCAAATTTACCATGCCGGGTAAGCAATATTACTACAGAAGATTTAGAAACCTGGTTTCGTAAACAGGGTATAGGGAAGACTCAGAAGACAGTTTAGGTCCTAACTCTACTTTTGTCTCAGTGGGTCATTTTAAGGATATAATTGTTCGGAGCCTGTTTTCTCAAATTGTGAGGTTAATTTTTTCTTCATAAGTGTTGGTTAATTTGAGGTTATTTCTTGACTCACCATTTGTGTCTCATTAAAATACAAGGTATCCCCCTAGCTGGGATCTGAGCTTTCCATTCTCTGTACAGACAGAAAATTAAACCCTTCACTCCCCATTGATGTGCTGCTAATTCTGGTCTTAGACAACCACCACATAAGAGCAGCACACATACACACTCACACTTTCTCTCTCTCTCTCTCTCTCTCTCTCACACACACACACACACACACACAGTGTTTTATGCAACTGCAGTTGGTTACTGTGAAGTTGTGTTTCAGTCTAATGAGAGAAAACTTGGAAACCAGTTTCAGAACCAAGAGGAAAATTTATTCATAGATGCTTTTCTATTACCCAGTCTGCTCAGCTACAATGTCAGGGCACCAGGTTTTGCCTGCAACTCAGCTTTCTTCATTTCCAGAGAATATTTTAGTTCCTCCATCGTTAAGCCATTTTCCTTTAGTCTTTGCATAAAGTTCTGTATGGCTTTGCAAAGCTCTTTATTCTCCTGAAAGGCAAACTGAAAACAATTTGTTTAAGTAAGTTACAACTTAAGAACTGAGATCCAGCTGTATACTCTGAAGCTAATGAGTAGTGTTTAGGTCCCTGATCTGGGTCTTCAACATGATAAATCATTTAAATTTTTCTAGCTTATATATACTTATTATTATCCCAGCAATAAAAAAAAAGAGGGATCTAAAAACAGGATCTCTATGAAAATTAATCTGTTTAGTGTTTTTTGGAATCTAGAAGAATTTTAGAGACTTTTCACAACAATACATACAAGTCTAAGACACGAGTTTATAACACTCCCTCTATAAAGTCCATGAGACAATAACTCCTACCAACCGGTCCTCATGAGGTGTTTGTGATGATGGTAGTGAATGAGAACTTCTTATGTTAAAATGTGAGTTAATAGTTTTTGATCCCCCTTCTACAATCAGGCCAAGGCCAACCTTTCAAAAAAACACCCCACAACGAACAGATATTTACTGAGCATGTGCCTGGAGTGATGCTAGGTCCCGGAGATACAACTGTGAACGAGACAGACAAAAGCCTACTACTTACAAGCACCTTCTCAAACACAGTCTGTGGAGTTGGTTTTGGAGCTTCTTGGATCAACTCACAGAACGGAAGTGCACTGCTCCACTCCCCATCAATGCACCGTTGGTCCTGCGTGCCCACTAAGTGGTACCTGAACAGACATTAGAATGGCAACAACACTTAACCTCCCTACCTTCTGATCTGGGTAACTAAGGCTGGTTTTGGATCGTTGTATTTCAGTATTTCATATCATGTTAGAATCCACCTCCCTGAGCCTTAATGACTGCTTATTTCAGCAATCAACTAAAACCACTCTCCTTGGGGGTGGAGAGGACCCAAGTGATAATTCAACCTGTAAAACATGGAACAGAGATTCTGGATACGTGTGTTTACACACAGTTGTTGGGTGGAGAGGGTGAGGGTTGAAGTGCTTCGCCATTCAATAACTTATAAAAGGATCTGCCATCTACTCTCTAAAAAGGAGTGGAAAGCTAGAGATAGCCCTCAAATAAATCTTTGGAAGGAGATACAGCTTTTAATCAGAAAAACATGTCCACTAGAAGTTTATAACGAGATTGAAATGCTAGTGAGGGAGCATGACCCCGAGTTAAGAAGGTTGAAGCCAAGGAAAGAGTAGAAAATCTGTGAGCTAGAGGACCAGGTAGTCTAAATTAAGGTTAGACGTTAATTAGGGTGTATTAAGGCTCTATAAATCATTCTCTTTGTCTTTTTTTTAAGGATATTTTTAAAATTCAAATAGCTGCAAATAGGAAACCAGATGGGGGAATGGGGGGCAAGCTGGGACAATAAATCATTCTCTTTTTGTACTTCCATATGTTCTGTGTTTCTTTGAGTTTTTGTGCTGAGATTCTTTAGAAAAACATACATTTTAAATATCTTCTTTTGTCTTTTTTTATTATTTGAAAGACAGAGAGTGTGTGCACAAGTGGGGGAGGGGCCGAGGGAGAGGGCAAGTGAGAATCTGAAGCAGGCTCCACGCTCAGCACAGAGACCAACATGGGGCTCAATGCCATGATCCTGGGATCATGACCTGAGCCAAAATCAAGGGTCGGACGCTCAACCCACTGAGCCACCCAGATGCCCCCTCTTCTCTCGTCTTAACTAAAAGAAAAAAATGTAATACTTTAGGATAAATAAACTAAATACCAGATAAATACTTAGGATAAAGACATTGGTCTATCTTTTAGAGATTGGGGACAGCTGGCAGTGGGCTAAAACAGCTCTCAGAATCAGAATGAGCTCAGATTCCTGAAGCAGTAGGAAGTCTGGGCATGAGGTAAGACAGACTGGGTCACTCCCCAAAACGATGCTACCAGTCAATGGGAAAGATCTTGCTTTGTGTTTTCTTATAATTTTTTTTAAAATTTTATTTATTTATTTTGTGAGAGAGAGAGAGAGAGAGAGAGAGAGAATGTGCATGAGCAGGGGAGGGGAAGAAAGAGAAGGAGAGAGAGACTCAGAACACAGAGCCCTCCGTGGGGCTCAAGCTCATGAACTGGGAGATCATGACTTGAGCTGAAATCAAGAGTCAGATGCTTAACTGACTGAGCCATCCAGGCACCCCAAGATCTCACATTTGAAAGGCTGCATACACTTACCCCTCTTCACAGTGATAAGTAATGGTCGAACCTAAGTTGAAATCTCTTCCCTCAAAATAGCCATGATCTGGATTCCCAGGAGGGCCACAGTCTCCTGAGAAACAGGAGAACAGGAATGATAGTCATGAATTATGCTCAATTAACAGCACCCCTTAAGTCTAACTGTCTGTGCGGGATCTTGGAACACATTCTTTGGTTCCTTCTAGTCACAATCATGTTTATCCTGAGAGAGACCACCTACCCCTGCTCATTCTCTGAGTGATTAAGAATTTCAGACTGCTTTCTGATTGGCATGAATTTGAGGAAAGGAAGTTTAAGTTGTAGAGATTGTCAGTGAGCAAGAAAAGAAAAATTAAACCAGAGGTAGAGGTGGGAGTAGCAACTCCCTAAGAGAGGAGATCAATGGTGGGAGTTCAGGTGGAGGCTGACATTCTCTGTGGGACAGAACTGTGCAACATGAGAGCTTCAGAAAGGCAGGTTACAGCTGGGAGGAAAGAAGATGAGTCTATAAAACTGTGGAAAGAGAGTTGGACAAAGTGCTAGATGTTATGAATTTTGGGTTCTGGCTCTTCCTCTAACCATGATTTTATCCTTCTCTGTTTCCTTCCTAACCTATGAGATGAACAGGTTAAATAGTATTACCTCTTAAGTCCCTTTGAGCTCTGAGACTATATAAGTCTAAACATGATAATCAAGGTTAAAGGAGAAATTAAAAATAATTATGTAGGTATGTATTTATGGAAACATAAATACCTTCAAACCAAATAGTTGAGTAAAAATAGCAAAACATAAAAGAGCATGTGTTAGTATAGTACATAGTGTATACTACTATGTATTTTAATAATACTTACAAATAAAAATGTAATTATAATAATAGCATAAAATGCTATTTTTATAAAATATACTTATGCATCAACAAATATGAGCAGAAAAAACCTGAAAATCATATATCGAAGTACTCTGTTATTTCTGAGTAGTAGGTTTGCAGTTAATTAAATGTTTTCTTTTTATCTTCTGTATTTTTCTACAACACAGATATTTGCTTTGAGCAGTTAATAATTTTTAAAAGATCAAAAACTGAGTCCAAACGCTGTATAGAGGAAAGGAAAAAGGATTTCAATGAGTTGATTAAGGAACTCCAGTATAGACAGGGCTCTCCTGGTAACGTTTAAGAGTACAGCTTTCAAGTGAAAGAAATGGTACGGACCTTGGGCCTAAGCAGAAAAGAATCTGCTTTGCTCAGGGACCTAAGGAGCTTCCACTAGAATTGGGCAATGAGCTAACATAAAAATACAGAGATCCTGCATTTCAGAGCTAGGATGGAAAGTACTCAATGAAAAGAGAGTAAAATAGAAAAGGCCCAGAAGAAATAAATTCTTTAAACCTGTATCAAGCTAATAATGATATGATATGCTTGTAATTTAACTGCCTATAGTATATATGTATGTTTTAAGTAACCCCTAACTCCTTGAAAGAGGCTGTATATAGTTTATGCTTTTAAAATGCTATTGGAGCACTTGAGTGGCTCAGTCAGTTGAGTGTCTCTTGATTTCAGCTCAGGTCATAATCCCAGGGTCATGGGATCTAGCCCTGCATCAGTCTCGGTGCTGAGCATGGAGCCTGCTTAGGATTCTCTTTCTCTCTCCCTCTGCCCCTCTCCTCCACTCACTCTTTCTCTCTCTCTAAAATTAAAAAATTTTTAAATTTAAAAAATAAAAAATTTTAAAATAACAACAAAAAACTGCCTGTTATTTTAATAGCTACTGCCAAAATATATCCACAGAATGATATCTGTTTCCCTCACTGACATAAGTGACTAGCCCCTCATATCTAGAATGATGTTAGGTGAAACCATTTTTTTATTAGCTAATTTTCTCAGGAAAACATGTGTATCTAATTTGAACATTCATTTCTGTAATTATTAGTTATATTCATTATCCTTCCATAAATCTGAGGAATATAAATGCTGTTTGGGGGCTAATCTTGGAATTGTCTAGCCTTAAAATTTGTCATGAACATCAGGGAAGGGAAGCAAAAATAAGATAAAAACATAGAGGGAGACAAACCATGAGATTCTTAAACATAGAGAACAAACTGAAGGTTGCTGGAGGCATGTTGGGCAGGGAGATGGGCTAAATGGGTGAGGGGCATTAAGGAGGGCACTTGGTGGGATGAGCACTGGGTATTGTATGTAAGTGATGAATCACTAAATTCTATTCATGAAGTCCTTATTACACTATGTGTTAACTAATTTGGATTTAAATTTAAAAATTAAATTAAAATAAAATAATAAAAATAAAAATAAAAAATGAGCCCAAAACCTTAACAGAAACCTCAGCAAAGAAGATATACAGATGGAAAATCAGCATATGACAAGAGGCTTGACATCATTTGTCATCAGGAAATGCAAATTAAAACAAGGAGATACTGCTATACAGCCATTAGAATGGCTAAAGTCTGGAACACTGACAACACCAAATGCTGACAAGGATGTGGAGCAACAAGACCTCTCCTACATCGCTGGTAGGAATGCAAAACGATACAGCCACTTGGCAAGACAGTTTGATGGTTTCTTATAAAACCAAATATACTCTTACCGTAAGATCCAACAATTGCACTCTTCAGTATTTATCCAAAGGAGTTGAAAACTTACATCCACACAAAAACTGGCACCCAATATTTATAGCAGCTTTATTCATACATGTCAAAACTTGGAAGCAACCAAGATATCCTTTAGGAAGTGACTGGGTCCATAAATTTGTGGTACATCCAGAAATGGGATATTATTCAATGATAAAAGAAAATTAGCTATCAAGCTATGAAAAGACATGGAGAAACCTTAAATGCATATTGCTAAGTAAAAAAAAAAAGCCAATCTGAAAAGGCTACATACTATATGATTCCAAATATATGACATTCTGGAAAAGGAACAATTACGGAAACAATGAAAAGATCAATGGCTGAGAGGAGTGGGGGAAGTAGAGAGATGAATAAATAGAGCACAGAGGATTTTTAGAGCAGTGAAAGGACTCTGCATGATATTATAATGATAGATATACATCATTACACATATGTCCAAACCCACTGAATGTATAACACCAACAGTGAATCCTTAGGTAACTATGGATTTGGGGTGAGTATGATGTATTAACATTGGTTCATTCTTGGTTAAAAAAAAAAAAAGTACTATTCTGATGAATGATGTTGATAATGGAGGAGGTTGTGCATATGTGGGCGTAGGGAATGTATGGGAAATCTCTGTATCTTCCCCCCAGTTTTATTATAAATCTAAAACTGCTCTAAAAAACTAAGTCTTAAAAAAACAAGCTTTTAAATAAATAAATCTGTAATGTTAGATATGTACCCTTCCAAATGAGATTTTAAACTTAACTTTTTGTTTTGTATCTTTACGTTTGAAATTCTGGCTAGAATTACATTGTAATACTAGTCTGTCCATCCAGGACCATGGTATATCTTTTATTTAAGTCTTATTTTATGTCCTTCAGTAAATATTCATGTAGGTCTCATGAATGAAATTATTTTTACATTTCAATATTTGTATCATAATTATTAGAAAATAATACTATTGATTTTTCAATATTTATTTGGTGTCCAAGAATGAAGTTTTTAGTAGAATTTCTTGGATCTTTTAAGCATATTTTGCAAATAAGTATATCCTATGTCCCACCAATCATTCTAGAAATCTATCCTACAGAAATAATAGCATAGACATAAAGATATATGTATCTGTATACATATATAACATTCATTTCAGCATTGTTTGTAAGAGCAAAAATACAGAAATAGAGCAAATGTTCATCAATACTAGAGATGTGGAATAACTTATGGCGTATCCACATTATTTTTTAAAAGTAAGAGATAGAAAAAACAAATAAATAAAAGCAGGAGATAGAGCCACATATACTGATCGAAAAAGATTCCCACGTATAATGTTATATGAAAAAAAGAAATTTAAACAATACATAGCACAAAGTCCCATTTTTATAAGCATATATGTGTATGGATATGTGTGTATGCATTTGTTTATTTTAAAAATCTGCATAAACATAAGGAAAAAGTCATGAAACAAACACATTCCAACTAATTTCCCCTGAGAACTGTGAATTACTGTGTTAGAAGGAGGTACTTTCAACTCTTATTTTAAAAAAAATTTTTTAATGTTTATTTATCTTTGAGAGACAGAGACAGAGTATGAGCAGGGGAGGGGCAGAGAGGGAGAGGGAATCCAAAGCAGGCTCCAGGCTCTGAGGTGTCAGCAGGAAGCCTGATGCAGGGCTCAACCCTCACGAGCTGCGAGATCAGGACCTGAGCCGAAGTCAGACGCCTAACCGAATGAGCCACCCAGGTGTCCCTCAATCCTTATTTTACATAACTTTGCAATGGATGAGTTATGGTCTTTTCCCCCTGTTTTTATGTATTTTTCAAATCAGAACTTTAAGTCATTATATGAAACAAACAAACAAACAAACAAACAAAGCCAGATGCTCCAAACTATCCTGTGTTGGACTTAGTAGGACAGGAATCCTACTTGAGAGGGGGGGAAAAAAAGGTGTGCATTGTTTGGATGCTGCTCGTTTCAATGGAATATATTATTTGAGGTGAGTTTTGGCTCTGTGAGCTCCATTTGTTTCTTGGCTGCCTCCTAGATCCCAGACCCTTCCCAGATACAAAAGAAAGAAAGAAAGAAGAAAGAAAAAAGAAAGAAAGAAAGAAAGAAAGAAAGAAAGAAAGAAAGGAAGGAAGGAAGGAAGAACAAAACATCATTGCAGGAATGTGGCAAATGTCTAGGGTGTCATTCTGATCAGTATCTTTGGTTTGGCACTTGTGTCTCATACTTACTGCTTTTGCAGATGGGCAAGGGAGGCATCCATGTGTGGTTCTCCATGCACTGACTCCAGTTGCTGCCCTTGAGGATATAGTTCTCATTGCACTTAAAAGTGATTTTGTCACTCATATTCACAGGACCCGAGGAACTGGGCTCCCCATTCACCAGCACAGGGTCAGGACAGTGGCCCACTGAGGAAGAAAACAGGAAGTGATCCGAAAGAGCAGGAGGAATTCCACCACTGCAGAGGCTAGACCTCCTCAGACTTCACTGAGGGAACAGAAATCAGAACTAAAACTTCTCTTTTTAATAGCGACTCCTTCATGGTACCATTTCGATGCAAGACGTGAAGAGACGAGGTTGGTTTAAGTGTGGTAGGAAAAGGTCTTGTTCATGCACAAGAATGAAAGTTGGCACTTGAACGTACTAAAAGTATTAAGCATATAACTGGAAATGATCAATGGCATGTTCATCATTGTGGTAAGCGTCGCTGAAAATACTTCACCCTATGTTGGAGGCAAGTGTTTCCTTCCCTTTAGGCCACAAATATAGACAATACTCATCAGTCTGTACTTTGTTTCATTTTGCTTTTTCCCAGTGGAAAAAATCGGAGAGAAGATTAACTTGGTTGTATAAATAAAGGGTAAACATTTGGTGTGCTTTACGCTAGGTATAAAAGAGAGCAAACCCAACTATTCCTAAAACTACTAATAACAACGAGGAGATTGACTATTCTCTGTCTCCACAGACACCGCAAATGAGTTTTGTGAACTTGAGCAAATCACTTAGATCTCAGTTATCACATTTGTAAATTGAGAACATAAATGTTTCCCAGTTCAAAAGTTATGTAATGGATAAAAAAAAATATGATATGTTTACTTCAAAATAATAATAATGCAAAACGGAATTGTAGAGAAAAAAGATTCATTACATGTTGATAATTGTTGAAGCTCAGTGATGAGTGCGTATAGAAAGATTTCTATAACATAAAAATTTTTAAGGAGTATGATATTAAACAAATTACAGCCCCCAAAAAGCAGTTTTAATATATGGAGGAAATGTTTTCCTCCCTGCAGGGGTGATTGAGGGTAATTCAATTAATCAACTACTTGAATCAATACTGAGCAAGAGCTGATCGTGCACCTTCTAAGAGAAGTTCCACCCTGGGGCACATTAAAAATGAATTCCCAGAAGCTGAGAATTTTTTTTCTTATAAAGTTTTAACATGGCCTACTGGAGGTAGGATGTGAAAGAACAGAGATGACACGATGTTACAAAAAAACAAAGGTTCAACTTACACTGGCATGTGGGAGTGGTGGTATTCCACTCCCCAGAGGCATTGCAAATAAAGGTTTTCTGTCCCACCAGGTGGTAGCCCTTGATACAAACGTAAGTCCCCAGAATTTGTCCTTCCTCCTTCGTTGCAACAAATATGCTATTTCCCACTGGGGGAAGTTCTGGACAGCTCTCTGTCGAGAGTAAAAAGAAAACGGATTCACTTGACATACCATGTGCTGTGAGGAAGCCCTATTAGCCGTCTGAGTGTCTTTTTCTTGGGTTATTGATTCTGATTTCTTGTACTCTTCCATGTCCATGTCCATCCACATCCCTCCCTTCCCAATAATTCCCAAAGTTTTGTTTTCAAAAGAATAGCAGGAATTACATTCAATTCAACCATAAAGAAACAATTCCCTTTCCAAATAGCATTTCTGGAGTTTATAACAGGTAAGACCTCTCAAGATTTTAAAATTGGTATTTTTGCTCCCAGAACAGAAAGAGCAAATAAGCAGTGAACCACCCACTTCATAGAACAAAATTATCATTAAATATTTACTAAGCCCCTATTGAGTACAGAGCATTAGGCCAAGTCATTTGATATTTTTCAATAAAGGAAATACATTTCATTAACTTAAAATTCATTAAAACCATAGACAGCATGCTTCAAAACCCACAGACTGATATCAAATATCCTATAAACTAACCTTAAGCATACGCACCATATGAGGCAGGAATCAGCCACACGACCACAAGATAGCACACAACCCGCAAAAACATCTTGTGATCAGTTGCTTGTTCTGGGCTGGAATTCACCCAACACAGACAACACCTGGTTTGGATCAAAGTAGATCTTCTAACACCACGTAAGATACCAACCACCTCCCTTCTGGAGAAGATGTGGTACTGATTTCTCTTCCCTAGGAAGAATGGAAAAAACAGATTTCCACCGCAGGAAATAAAACCAGCTGTGAGGAAGTTAGTACAGGAAGGAATTTTGCAGAAACACAAAGAGGTGGCTGATGAGCTGCCAGTTTTAAAACTCAGTTGTAGAAATTGCCCGATTCTGTCCTGCAAACCCAGTTGACCAGTCCCTTTGAACTGCAGACTTGGGTCAGATGGTTTTACCATAACCCTCACTTCTGTCAATATTTGCTCATGTTTACCATCCGGCTTCTGCGACTCTCTCTAGCGTTGCGGGTGGGGGTGGGGGGACCAATCTCTGGTGCTTTTCCAAGAGAGATGCAACTCTGAGGGCCACCTCCTCCCCGTCTCTCAAATACCAGGTGTCCCAGCAGCACGGAACACTGAAGGCTGGAAAGCTCAAGGAATTAGACTAATTGTACTTTTCTCTGACCTTCCAGATCTATGGCTTCCCAGCAAGGAGCTGATCCCAGTTATTTCCAAACCTGAGAAAACTCCAAAGTCCTGCAGGGATACTTTGCCCTCATTTGCCAGGCCTGTGCCAGGGTTCCATCCTGTGGGGCTTTGGAAGTCAGGATTTAGCCTGAGTCCAGAGTCAACCAAATGATTTTCCAAGGAAAATGAGGGGAAAGCTTTGATCTCAGGAATTAAAACATGTGGAATTGCTTTTGGACACTCCCACATTTTATTCATGGTCATTATAGCAATTAGCTGGTTGTCTGTACTCCAATTATAAAATTTGGGGTAAAATTCCTCCAAATTTTTAGGCTTTAATGAATAATATAAAGCATCATAATAAATATAAAGCATCAGGACACAGGTCTTTTTGGTTTTTTTTTTTTAATGTTTTTTACTTATTTTGAAAGAGAGCATGAGAGTTGGAGGGCCAGAGAGAGAATCCCAAGCAGGCTTCGTGCTGTCAGCACAGGGCCCAATGCCGGACTCAATCCTCCCAACTATGAGATCAGGATCTGAGACAAAATCAAGAGTCGGACGCTTAATCAACTGAACCACCCAGATGCCCCTGGACACAGTAAGGTCTTAAACATTTTCCTCTTCTCCATCCATTATCATTACTTTATGGTGATTTGCTCATGTCTTTCTCCCACATGAAGCTGTTAACAACTCTAGGACAAAGATTGTGCCGAGTGTATTTGTATTTCCTTTCTTGGTACTTCATAATGCAAAGCAAAATTGTCTGCTAAGTACGAGCAATGCAGGACAAATAAAAAGAACATAGTCATACAGAAACTGTACCACAGCCCCTCAAATCCATAATTGATCATTTATTGTCTATTACCTTTATGATTTCTCCATATCTTATCTTCACTCAACATGTGAGTCCCTATAGTGCAAGTACCTTTTTGTTGTTTTTGTTGTTTTTTAAATAGGCTCCACAGCCAGCATAGAGCCCAATGCGGGCTTGAACTCACAACCCTGAGATCAAGACTTAAGCTGAGATTGAGTCGGACATTTAACTGACTGAGCCACCCAGGCACCCCTAGTGCAATTACCTTTTAAAGTATAATTCTCAGGGGCGCCCCGGGTGGCCCAGTCAGTTAAGCATCTGACTCCTGATTTTGGCTCAGATCATGATCTCGTGGTTCCTGAGACAGAGCCCCACCCTGGGTTCTGTGATGACAGCAAGAAGCCTGCTTGGGATTCTCTCTCTCCCTCTCTCTCTCTGCCCCTCCCTCCTTGCACCCTTGCTCTCTCGCTCTCTCAAAATAAATAAACTTTTAAAAAATGAAGTATAATTCTCAAAAGAGTAAATAACATGACACTCATGTATACTTAGTACACAAATGAGTATGTGGCAAAGATTTTACTCACGAATTAATGAGAAAATAATTAAGAGGCTACCTCTAATTCAAAGAAGAATTTGAGGAACAGAGATTTATGTGTTCAGTCAAAGGCCTTCTGAAGTAACTTTTCCAATCAATGTAAAACTGGTTAATATCATACATGGCAACAACCTATAATATTTGGAATCAGCTTTTCTAATGGATGGAAATTAATTGAATCTCTTCTGGACAAAATTCATTTGCTTTGTTGTCAGGAATTGTTTGCATTGTTTCTAGAAAAAGAATCATTTGCATTCTTATCCATTTTCTACAAATTAACCTCCAATCTTGTAGAGGTATAAAAAAAGACGATAGACAGTCAATCAAAATTACACACTCCTATGAAATCGATAATCCCAGAGAGGGTCTACAAAATAATACTCAGTAATCTACTGAAAAAATTCTCTAGTGGTTTCTTTTTGAGTCTTTTGTCAAGTTTTGAGTAATTTTTCTTAACACCCTACATATTTTACTTCTTGAGGAATACAAGTTCCCCAGTATCTAATGTATATATTGCTTGTACAATAAATTATTTAAAAATAGAAAATTTTATTCACTCCTAAACTTAGAAATTTGTTTATCCCTAAATGAGAAATTCCTAAATACCTAAGAAAATAGACCATTATTACAGGAAATAATTGCAAATAATTTTTCATCTCAATGGTTTATTTTGGATCCAGATTAGGGCTTCAGAAAGGCACTATATTATTTAGAATATTGTTTTACTATTATTTCTCTATGAAATGTAAAAATATTTACACTAGGTGAGATATATAGAAATTACAAATATCCTCATAGAGTTTAGGTCAGATTTTCCTGTCAAATAAATTAGAAGAAAATGTTGTTTTCAAAGCTTTTTGGATTTTAAGATTACATATAAGGGAGTACAAGACTATATGTTTTATTACAAGCATCCAAGCTTAGAAAAATCAATAAATGAGAATTCACAAACGCTTCTAGACTTTTGGACATTGACAATTTGATAGAATCCAAATTGTTTTCTGGAGAACTGGGGTAACAGGTCAAGTGCAGAAGTTGTACTGACTGGTTAGCTTGCTCAACAAAGGAATGGGCCAACAGTGATTAGTGGAATACATGAGGAGGTGAGTGGAGACATCAGCCAGGGAGTTGTGGGTAGTTAAACTGTTGTGTGCATGTGAGGTTTTAAGAGAATTGGGAAAAGACATTTAAAGAAGTTCTCTAGTATGTTAGGAGTGGATTCCCTTCGGTCTTCGTGAAGATAATTCAGAAAAGGTTTAAAATGCGTCTCCACCTATTGTTTTTTAAATATATATCAAGTTGATGTCTCTTGATGTCTCACCAAGAAAAACCTGGGTCAGAAAGGTAACCTTGATGCAGATTATGCAAGAATAAAACTAACAAATTTTTTTAAAAGGTCTAATTGTTCATGAAACATTGTAGTATAAGCTTTGGTGGTGAATCAAGATAGACATGCACTACAGCAAGAGACTTCGTGTGGCCTCTGTGCTCCTTCCTGCTGACAGACATGCAGACATGATTCCTGTGGCCCGAATAGCTAGGTTGTACTACTGGGGTAGAATCATTGTGAGGATGATGAGTTAACATCTCAGAAGGACAGAGGGACAGAAGGGCCTGGATGATTGAGGAAGCTTCATTCCAGTCCTAGACCGCTTACTATCTCCACACTGCTTCTCTCCACACTTGATTGTAGATGAGAGAAACCCTCGGTCACAGATAAGGTGCTGTTATCTTGGGTTTGCTGGCACCTTCACCTTCTAATCCGAAACACTGACGAATGCAAGAAAATACGGATCTACCAGCGTTTGAATAAAATTACCCAGGAATCGAAATTCAGAAAGGAATGTTTATTAAATTGCGCCCAGAGACTGTTTCCCTTTCCAGCCATAAATTCTCAAAAGGCAACAGACAGGAGAAGAGAACCTGGCAAATGAAAACTGAATGTAAACAAGAAGGTAAGAGGATCGCTAATGAGGAAAATGCAAATGGGTAAAGACGCTGTTCTCTGAACGTAGGCTGTATGGTTGGTGAAGGCACTACAGGTTTTGAGGCGAAGCTCTATGAGATCTGCAACGCTGCTTCCCAAGGGTTCCTGTGCTTGTGAAATTATTTAATTGCAAGGAGAAACTGGTCTCTTGAATCTGACCTAGTTTTCGCAGGTAAGGTGCTGCATACAGAATGGAGCTCTGAAGTGAGTTGCCCTGGCTGTGGGGATGGGCAGTGTGGCATTGGCTTCACAAAAACAAAAGCAGACACACTCCGCACCTTGAGGTTAAGAAAAAGAAAACATCACTCACCCCTGCCTGTGCTTAATGATGCTCTGTTGTTAAACTACAAATTCCTAAATATTCTACAATGTCTGGTTTAAAAATGGAAGCGTTTCAGAATCCCATATATTCTTCTCTGCTTAAAAAAGTATCAAATGTCTCCTGATTTTTTTTTTAATGTCAAAGATAAAGAAAGGGAAATGGGCTGTGTACATCATCATCTAGCTCCTGCTTTGCTACCCTGAGGTTATGACTTCCCCTAAACTGTATGTGAAATTTACATGTATCTACCTTTGGGGAGTGGGGGTAAGAGGGCCCTTAGCTTTTGTCAAATTCTCAAATGAGTTCAAGACCAGGAGAGTAGGTTTGTGGCAGGATTCTCGCAGAGTCGTGACACTGAGGCTTTTCTTTCCAGGAAGCAACTTTATTTGTGCTGGTACTGCTCAGTTGGGTTCATACCCAAACAACTGAGCCTCGAACGCCACGTGGCATAGTTTTTTATATATTTTTTACTTCTTTGTGTCCCATATATGGTAACACACAAACATGTAGTCTGATTAAGTGGTCTCATGTTACAAGGTCCTGAGGGAAGTTGTCACCTACGCATATAGTCAGGTTGCCTTGAGGGTTTTTTTTTTCTTTCCTTAGGGAGGGGACCCTACCAAGAGGGCGGAGGGTGCAGAATACTTCGAGACAATAAAGCACGGTGATGGCTATTGCTGGACTGCCACAAGAAGTGCCAGTGGGGTGGTCACCAACCTGGGCAAGCTAGTGAGCCTGAAGGCTGACCTCCTCCCAGTGAGTCCCCAGTGAAGATCTGGGAGAGGTTAAAGACTTGATGTAATAACTAAGGCTATAGAAATAAGACAAATAATGACCATCAATCAATACTGGAGCACTGTCCATGGAGTCATTTTTTCATTCTCATCTTTATTAAAGTTTCTAGCTACACTAAAAAATAGTCTGAGGGCCGACTTTGGCTCAGGTCATCTCATGTCTGGTGGGTTCGAGCCCCACATCAGGCTCTATGTTGGCAGCTCAGAGCCTGGAGCCTGCTTCAGATTGTGTGTGTCCCTGTCTCTGCCCCTCCCTCACTTGCACTGTCTCTCTCTCTCTCAAAAATAAATTAACATTAAAAAAAATTTAAGGGTGCCTGAGTGGCTCAGTCGGTTAAGCGTCTGACTTCAGCTCAGGTCGTGATCTCATGGTTCGTGAGTTCAAGCCCCACATTGGACTCTGTGCAGATAGCTCAGAGCCTGGAGCCTGGTTCAGATTCTGTGTCTCCCTCTCTCTCTGCCCCTCCCCGACTCATGCTCTGTCTCTCTCTGTCTCAAAAATAAACATTAAAAAGAAGATTTTTAAAAATAGTTTGTTATGGGGCACCTCAGTGGCTCAGTTGGTTAAGCATCCAACTTCAGCTCAGGTCATGATCTCACGGTTCGTGGGTTCGAGCCCCACGTCAGATCCTGTCCCCCTTTCTCCGTCCCTCCCCTGCTCATGCTCTCTCTCAAAAATAAACATTAAAAAAATTTTAATATAAAAAATAAAAATAGTATGTTTTTTGGGCCCTCATTGTTATACATCATACAATTTACCTTGTTCTGAGGTGTGGGCTTTGACAAAAACTCCATCAGTGTTGAGGTGAGTCACTTAATTAGGGTTCATTCACCTATTTGTGAAATCAGGAAAATGATCCCAGACATGCTTAGCCTTCTACACATGATGGCTTGACTGCTGAATAAGATAACCCCTGCACGAGTGCGTGGAGACCTTTCCAAGGAACTTGGAACCAATAGGTGATCATTAAATGTTCTTTAAATAAGTTTTAAAAAGCTGCAGAATGTCGGTAATACGTGGCAGTAATGATCCTCCTGATATCATCTTAAAATGGCCAATGTAAATTGATAAAAGCAGGAGTCACCAGTGAAAACACTAGTTGGAAATATATATAGTCTAGGAATTTGAGAATCATTTTCAAGAAACTAGTTTCAAAAACATTTTGCACGTTACTAACATTTTGTTAGGTATAATGCACTAAATGTTATCCTATTTTGTGTGTGATGTCCAAATTAATGACATCTTTAAATTAAAAATAACTTTTATTATGTTTCTTATTACAAAGCAATACATATTACTCACATATTTTAGCATGATTTTATTTGCTCCAGAGAAATGCATCTCTTGGTTGATACTTATAATAAAAATCAATGAGAAAAAAAGTATTCAAAAGCAATCCGCTTGTGTCTTAACAGTTATCATCCTTTCACAGAAGCCAGATACCTATGCCTTGGCAATTTAATTTAAGGCAATACTATGGACATCAGACTTAAAATCTCAAACTACCTACATTTCTACCAAAAAACTGACACCATCAATTATCTTACACTCTGGTTAAACACATGCAAACACTAATACGGGGACTCCGAAATATCTAACGTGGATGAATAAATAACTAAATAAGAACATTATCTGATCATCAACAGACACTGTTTCGATGCAGAAAGAACCCCGCAGCGCAGGAGCAGACTCGTTACAGTGCAGCATGCTGCGAGCAGCTTGATGAAGACACCTGTTACAGAGCAGGGCCAGGAGCCTTTCTGAAGGCGGCTTTGTGCGTATAAAAGCAGCTCCTGGTTGCTGGATGCTGAGCTGCCTGCAGCCCAGCTCATCACATCTTGGGTACAGAGCCCTGTATCATCCCCAGTATAAAAGAACCATTTGGGAAAAGCTGCATTTCATTACTTCTCTTGCTACTTACCCTCTTGCCCAGCAAGTGGGTATTTGCACGAAAGGGAAAAATTATTTAAAAAGCTAAAAACTGACTATTCTTAAAAAAACAACAACAAAATAGGATTTTGCTTGTAAGATCGTTCGGAGCTTCCATACCCTCCTCTGGAGTAGTGACAGATGAAAATCACACTGACAGAGATATTTGTACATTTGACAACCCACCGATCGAGAGACCGATTACTTGGTTTATCTTGAAGGGAAACCAAATGATGGATGCATCAAGGACGTGGTTCCCCCCCTGCTCCCTCAGTGTTTTACCTGAGACCAGACCAGTAGACCACAATGGTGACAATTAGCTAAGAGGCAGGCATCAGAAGACTAATGTTGAGGTCACAGCGACAGCTCTCTTAGAGACCACATCATGGTGACAGACCCCACAGAAAGTCATGTCTCCCTGCACTTGTTCTGAAGGGAGAAGTCCCTGGTAGAACTGATTCCCAAGGAACCCTCTTTACTTCTTCAGGTAATGTAAATGGTGCCCTGCTTTTCTTTCTCGCCCTCATTCCCACCCACTGGAGAACGACATTATCCCTCTACAGCTGTGACGGACCCAGCATCAGGTAGGAAATACAGTAGCTACTTATGAAAAGGGAACTTAGAAGATGGGTACCGTTCTGGGGAGTCTTGCAGTCAGATCCTGCCCTTACGGGGCCTCGAACAAGAAAACATCCTCTAAACGAAAAGGGAGCTAACTGATGCTGCTCCTCCATCACCACAGTAGAGACGTTTCAAGGACTGAATTTCTCAGATACCCTCTATTCACCTGGTGAATTTGTCTCGTTTCCAACGTGACAAAGAAGGGACTGCTCACGTAAGTATGTTGTACTCTAGCCCGCTCGCCTGGAACGGATGCAGAGACCAGCTCTTAAGAGCACAGAAAAGGCTTGCCCAGTGCAGCCCACTCACCGGTGCATTTGCATTTCAGGAAAGAACAGGCAGCCAGGAATACAATTGCGGGTAAGAAGTTAAATGCCCAAAGGGAACAAGACTGACCAACCGAGGTCACACCCAGCAAAGAGATCATTAAAACTAATGGACTCTGGCTGTTAAATGTTTTGAGGCACAGGGAAGTGAAGGTTTTCGGTGTAACAGAAATTCCATTAGGCATAAGGGGAAGAAATGTGGTGTTTGTCCAGGCCTCATTTTGGGGGCCCTCAATGTCCAATCCCCACTTAACTAGGATCCTGACCAAGCCCCTGTGGAGCTGACATCCCAAGCTTTAGGGTAGATCCTGGGGCGGTCTGGCCTCAGCCTTCTCGTCATCAGGAACACGGTGTGATGGATGCCGTTGAAGACAAGTGCCTGGGCACAGCCAGCATGGTCTCCGCCTAGGAGCCGGAGAAGAAGAGAGAGAGAGCCATTACACCACCACAAAGGAACAAGTAGAAGTAATGCAGAACCCTTCCCCGCCTTCCACTTCTTCCTTCCCTCCAGGCCAGGTCCCCACATCCGTGCACATGCTTGGACACTCTGCTGTGCTCGTACACACCCCTTTACCCTAGGGACTCAGCCAAACTCCAACGGTACAGTCATGGGCTTCTTTCCCTGAGAAACCGACCTTAGTGCCCATGCCAGACCATGCACTTCTTCCAGACCTAAGCCATATACACAAGGTGTGAGGCGCAAGCTGTCGGAAGCCCTGTGGTAACAGGAAAGCACGTAGGCTACTATCAGCCAAAAGACCATTGCCGAGAAAATGGCACCGCAGTAAGGGCAACGTGGCTGGTGATGAGGGTCTCTACAGGTGTAGCTATCCCAGTACGTCCTGAAATCAGTCGTGGCACAAATCAACTTCTTCTCATAGACTGGGATTTGATGTTTTAGCTGGAGAAACTCCCCTGAGAGCAGTGTTTCTCGAGTGATACATGTGCATCTGAATCACTTGCTAATCCCAGGAGGATGAAGATTCTGATTCAGGAGGCCTGTGATGGGGCCCGAGTCTGCATGTCTGATGAGCTCCTGCTCCTTGTGAGGGTAACAAGGAATGAGGCAGGAGACAGTGACACAATTCCGCTCGTATTTCCTGTCCCAGAAGATAAACACCATTTTATCCCATTGGCTGTAAGGTCTTTAGAAAAAGGCAGGTCATATTTTAGAAGGAACAGCCCACTAAATTCTAAGAGATCTCTACATTTTTTCTTTACAATAAAGAGTTACATGTTGCTAATGGGAGTCATAGTAGAGTGTGGGCAAAGGTAATTTTTTCTTAATTCTTGTAGAGGCGCCAGAAAGTACACACAACTCCTATTCACGTGCCTTCCATACCATCCTTCCCATGTTTCCCAGAAGGTGGTGGAAGAGAGCCATGCCCACACTAAGAACTCTAGTCACACTGCCAACTGGCTTTGGCTTGTCTGAGGGTCGATCATGGAGCGGCATGAGATAGTTTTGGAGGTGGGGGGAGTGGGTGGAGAACACAATCCGAAATACAAAACAAAAAACCCAGAAGCCTTCTGATAGGTTCAAGTTACACGACAATTTTATTTACCCATTCTACACACACACGCACACACAAAAAACATTTCAAATATAGTTATTATACACACCTTCTGTGGATCTGAGTGGCATATTATCAATGTCACCAGATTAAATCAGAACGCTGGTAAAGACTCACATTCCTTTTTCACCAGAGTTGTGCCTAGGAAATCCGTAGGATAACTGGTACTTGAGTTCCCAATTCAGTCCATTCCCTTCACCCATGTCCAACCCCCCTCCAAGGGGCACAGCTGGTGATCAGTCCTTTGCTTTTGCCACAGTAAAACCATCACCAGATCAGAATGAGTTGATTTTGTTATTCCAACACAATAAAAAATATATATATACACAAGCAATTCAGATACAAAAACACCGAGTTGGTAAATATTGGTCCTAGATCTCCAGTGAAAGACTTACTGGAAAGAATACTTTGGCAACTCTTAAAATCAATTTTTAAGTGCAAAATTTCCTTAGCACTTTTTTGTGTTAGATTATGAGTAAGAGCCCAATGCATGGCCGGCTAAACACAGCAACATGACCCACTGCTACATCCCGTGAGGGGGAAGCTGAGGACACAGGAGGCTCAGAAACAGGCAGTGAAAGGGAGGGCCTGCCTAGAAGTGGGAGAATAGATGGAAGGAATTCAGGCAGAGGTAACAATTTCAGGCTTTGAGTAGGCATTTCCTTCACTGAGTTTATAAAATAGTATACACAAGTGATGTTTTCATCATTTGCTACAAAATGAGGGAAATTTGGCTGCTACTCTAAAAGAATGGTCTATTAAAAATCATAGGGTACAGAATGTCCCCCTAAAAAACAAAAACAAAAACAAAAATGTTAAGTGTTTACTTCCTTTCTTTGTAAGGCACATGCAACAGACACAGAATTACAATGTATGCATATACTATTAACTGGTACAATTAGAAAATAAACTGTCAGCACACAGACCCTAGTGGAGTCTGTCTGTCAGTCAGTCAGTCAGCATACAGATCCTACTAGAAGCTGTCAGTCAGCATACAGACCCAATACAGTCTGTCAGTCAGCATACGACCCCTACTAGAGTCTGTCAGTCAGTCAGCAGAGACCCTACTGGAGTCTGTCAGTCAGTCAGCATACAGACCCTACTAGAGGCTGTCAGGCAGCATATAGACCCCAATAGAGTCTGTCAGTTAGCATATGGACCCTACTAGAATCTGTCAGTCAGTCAGCACAGACTCTACTAGAGTCTGTCAATCAGCACAAGGACCCTACCATAGTCTCTGTCAGTCAGTCAGTCAGTCAACGTACAGACTGTACTAGAGTCTGCCAGTCAGTGAGCATACACATACTGCTACTTGATACAGTCTCCCGGACACTATGCATCTATAGTAAATTCCTGGAGATACTTCGGATGGCTGATGTCACTTCTGTGGGAAGTCAGAGATCAACCCCGATCTGGCTGCCAATGGTGCAATCTGACTCAATTGTTAGATATTTTTCAAAATTAAAATATTTTCAAACATGACCAAGTCAAAATGCATACTAGAAAACCTGGGTAAATTTATCAAATTTCTTGAGAATGAACACGTGGCCTCTGAACTCAGCAAAGACAGTGGAATGTGCCTAAGGCTGTGTAACCAGGATATAGTTCTCTCAGTTATTGGATACTCTTGCCCGTCCTTTGGCTCCCCCAAGCACCAATGAGTTTCTCCAGAACTTAGATCTCCTACTCTCAGAAAGACTGGAAGATGGGTCTATTCCCAAGGTTATGTCATGTCTCTTCAAAAGGCTAGTGCCTCTGCAGATCAAATGTGGGTGGCAAAGAGAAACACCCAGACCCTCCCAGGAAACACTCATCCATTCAGTCTAGGAATACAGGTCCGTTGTATTCCTAACTCTAACTTCTTGGAAAAAAAAAAAAAAAAAAAAAAAACCTGAGACAGTAAAATAGGGTGGACCCCTAGCACGATGCACGTTTTTAAAAGATTTTCTGATTGTACTTTGCAACTGAATGTAAAACAATCCCCTTATCAAAACAAAACCAAAGATAATACAGTTATTAAGAGCTAAATTCTAATTTGAGGATGAAGAGACAAGAGAAGCTAGTTCTCTAAATCTGATCTTTCAAGTCGGCCACGAAATGCATATGCATCGTTCAGCTTCCAAGCAAGAAAATAAAATAAACACTGATTTTCCTTTCCTCATTTACTAGACTACATAATTTAACAGATTAAATGCTAAAGCCTTCGCCTACTTCTCCCACAATGAAACGGAAAGCCTCAGCGAAAGGTATTCTGGAATCCATCCTTTCCTTGTAGAACCTGTGATCTAGGCATAATTCTAGTCATGTGCTACCAATATACATTCCAGTAAGAAAGGAAGAGGAAGACAGAAAAGAAAGGAAGTAGGACTTGTCTAAAATGTGGAGTAAGAGCTCTATTCCTTCTGTATCCTCCTGGCTTCTTCCTGCTGTAACTTCTCTGGAGGGATTTTGGTCTAGAAACTGAAGGAACGCTGAAACCCTCGATGTTGTCAAGTTCTAATTTCTTGTGTCCTACCTGAGCATAGTAAGACCACCTCGGGCCCCTCTTCTGGGGGAAGCAAACCAGCACAGGGGGAGAGTGGAGAACTGGTGAGCAGGCTGAGGGCCAGAACGAACTCCCCAGTGACCTGTGTCTCGTGCTGAGGTCTATAGCAGGTAACACAATTATAGCTCGTTAGAGAATTCACCTCTCACTAAAGTATGTATAGTCCAAATCCAAAGTCTCTGGATCAAGCTGCTCCTGCTTGTCATTCATTAGCTCTGAATCATTCTCACTGCACAGCAGGAAAAAAAAAACAACCCAAAATGAATAATCATTTGGTCTAAGGATGCTGCCAGCCAAGTGAGATGAGGCCACTTTCTAAAAGTGCCACATATACCACCTAGGCCTCATTCTCACCTGGCGGGAGGGTGGGGGGTGGGGGGTTCTCACCTCCCAACCCCTTCAGTCTCATGACCAGAGGACAAGAACGTAAGGAGAAATAATCTGGACTCCACTTCAGCGTCCACATTTACAGACCCAATGTGTCGGCGCTTTCGCAAATGTTCATTTAGTATAAATTATACACCCTATCTCTAGTATAACCTTCTGCAGGGCAAGGACCTTTCTTCTACCTCTGTGTACCCTACCCCCACCACCGCCACCACCCCCAAGCCCCACAAAGACACTCTGTGCACAGAATGTAATGGCAGAACAGGAATAACAGGTTAGACGCAATTAGGAGCAGAATCTAGGCAAGCAGCCTCTGGAGAGGCTGTGATCCTGCTCAGGATGTAAGAATAAAGGACTTGCGGTCACAAGTGGGCTGCCTGTAATGATAACCCTTATCATTCTACAGGGTTTATCTCTGTGCCTTTATCCAGAGTGCTTAAAATTCCCAGCTATTACCCAAGGACATGTATTCACACAGTGATCTGTTCTATATAAAGGGTTAAAGCTGGAACTAGAACCTAGAGTAACCCTCTAGAACACAGCAGACTGCCTTTCCAGGCGTCACTTCACATAATACTGTGATCTGCTCATACATCTAACTCCTTCGGAGGCAAGAAGAATTCAGAATTCTTAGGCGGACGCTCTGTCCAAGGAATTATTCCAGTATTTCTCCCCCACGACTTCATAAAATGGAGCTCTGACCTGGAGTATGAGCCAAAATTCGGGAAGTTATTTCAACACATGCATGTCCAGACCCCAATCCCAAAGATTCTGAGTTAGTATTAAGCCTGCAGTGGACTCAGGCAAGTCTACGTTTCAAAAGTTCTAAAGAGGATTTTAATGAATGTTCCTAGATGAGAACCATGACAAAAGGTCATCTGTCACCCAAAAAAAACACCCTTGGCAAATACGTAACTGGCTCTTGCCGGTTACCTCTAAAAGACAAATCGAGAACTTTAAGGTGTGGAATCATTCCATTGCTTTTAAAAAAAACTCTCATGAGAGATCCAGACTTCCCTCTCTGAAAACTGCACATATGTTCCTGCTTTAGATACGGAATGGCAGGGAGGGGCGGGGGGGGAGTACACTGTCATGGGTCACCGAGGAGCTAATAAGACTCCCTTGCTCTAAACATTTCCTATTTAACCCTACTGAGAAAATAACATGACAGAAGTGAATAGGCAATTCCAGACCATGAAAAGCTAGACCCCTCAGGGTCCCAAAGACTTCTGGACACCAAGATGAGATAAAAGAATACGCCAGCGAGGGAGATTAAATTCATTACCAGACTTCTCCATATTTAGAACAAAGGAAAAATAACTGCTCTTGCATAATTTGTTTTAACGTAAAGAGGGGAGTGTGTTGAAAATTACGGGAAAATCAGAAGCAGCTCTAGTTAACTCTTCTCTGCTGCTTGAGCAATCCCATCAGAGGTGACTCTTTAACTCTGTCCTTCTAAACGGCCGCAAAGGTCACTGGCCTTGGCAGGAAAGCTGCTGTGGTTGGCAAAGCTGGGAGCCACTGAAAAAAAAAAAATGTGCGGGCCCTACACGGACCCCGCAAGAGCCAAAGGCCGTCCTTGCCTGAACCTCACTCTGCAGCCGTCAAAGGACCTATGCCTGCCTCCTGAAGTGAAAATCACCCATCCAGATACTTCCCGCAAGCTCAGAGCCAACTCCCCCGGGGCACCGCACACTTCTGACTGGGTCTTGTGAACCGAGGTGCGAGCTCTCACTCTATGTCCACCTGCAGGCTCCAGAGCATCTGTGGATGTTCTGAGGCCAGGGCTGACCCTTTCACCACCTGGCTTGAGAGGAAAGGAGAGGGGGGGAAAAAAAACATGCTCCCCGAGTCCAGATCCATTGAAGCCCCCTGCAGAGAGCGTCAACAGAGCCTTGACTTCTCTCTCGCCAACCACCCTTCCCACCTCAACAGACACCACGATGACAAAGCCATGCATCACACCGGAAAATCCAAAGGGAAGACGAGGGAGGGGAACAAAGCAGGCAAGTAAGGGCTATGAGTAGAGCACACCTTGAAGGAAAAACAGGCTTCTGTGTTCCCCCTCTCCCTGCCCCCCACTTTACCAACACAAAGACATTAGTGGGTTTAGACACCGAGGACAAAAACCAACTACGGGGCATACTTAACCTCAGAGCCAGCTATGCTAAGCACCCAGGGGAGTGTATCCCTTTTCCTCCTCCTCCAGACCACCCCAACTGAGGAAATGTCCTGAAATAGCCACTGGTGAAATTGCCCCTGGGCAGAGAGATGTTTCACATTGGAGAACAGCTAAGATTGGTCTGGAAACACATGAGCTCATGCTCTCTGTTGAGATCCATGGTGTGTTGTTGGGGGTGGGGGCTAGAAGCTAAATGACTCCTTGGTGATTAGTTGACAAGGGCAGGAGGCCAAGTCGGGGCGGGGGTGGGGTGGGGGGACACAAGGTTACACCACCGGAATGCTGACTTGGGTCTTCGGCTGGTCGGCCCCTTCTTGCGTGTCCAGGGCACGGAGAGGGCTGAGGGGCTTGAGGGGCCGGCTCCCAACACTGTAATTTCTTGGACGCCTTATTGTATTCGAACTGGACAGAGGCGTAAAGCTGTTCCTTCTCATCCTTACAGGGGTTTGGTTCTTGGGGAAGTTGTTCTGATTGGAAATGGAGGGACACCATACAAATGAAAGCCAAGCCAAAAGCTCACTCATCAAGGTTAAACAATGCCCGTAACCACAAGTTGCTTCCACTCCTGCTCCTCTGCAGACAGAACCTCTCGTAAGACATGGGCCATGGCCTCATCCCCAGCCCCTGGAAGCTAAAGGGTTGTAGCTAAAGGTCCTTGGGCATCATACTCCGTAGGAGGAAAGAGGACCCGCAAAAGGAAGGGGCTTATTTAGGTTCACACACACTGAAGAACAGATGGACTCCTCTTAACGCCACCGTATAGGCTCCCCTAGATCCTATTTTCTAAAGGGAGCATTCCCTGGGGGAAACCATGTGTATTTCGCTTCAGCCAAACACTTTCCATATTTAACTGCATTTCCAGGAGCTACCTTTCACGGTGAAGACTCATGAAAGAGGTGCTAATTTTTAAAAATAATAATTCCAACATCTCTTCCTTTTGGAAGAGATGATATCTGATCTATCAGATATATTGATATATATATCAATATATATATATTGGTATATATATATATCCTCCTATGCAGGAAGGAGGCTACATAGGACATGGAGTTCTGGATGTGTTTTCCTTTGGTCCATAAACAAAACCCTAGGCTCGTGATGTCAAAGGTTCAAAGACTCAAGGTTGCAGCGAAGCTGTGTATCTGTCCATCTGTGAGAAAATACTTACAGTTGGCTTGTCACGGTGAGTGTTCACAGCCTCCACGTTGAGCTTAATGGTTTCCACTTTGCATCCTGAGAAAGCAGAGGAAAGCTAACAGGCGTTCAGGGAAAAAAAAAGCTCAAAGAAAAATTCTTCGTTTCAGTATGGGAAGCATACCATAGAAGTACGTATATATCCCCAAAAGCAAACATCCATCCATCCATCCTTTTAAAAATGGAAGGCACTGATGGGATTCCCCTGGTACACAGGGGTCGTGAAGTTGAACTTGCAAACTTCAGACAAAATTCAAATATCCTGACTTTCTTTAGTCCCCACCTGCTGCCCAGCTCCTTAGCTCATAGTTACCGTAGGCCACAGGAGTAAGTTTGAAGATGGTGTGGAGAGGGCACCTCAAGTACGGTAGCTCATCTGAAAGCAGAAAGACCAGGTGTGAGAAGTCGCTTAGTGTTATGGGGTAAGGTCAAGTTGGTAGGCGAATCTCAGCCCATGAGTTTTCTTTACCCTGACCTAGAGCTGTACAATCCCGCCCCTAAATCCCAGACAATTATCAGGACAGCCACCAAAGAAGCTGCCCAAGCTCCTGAGAGGCTAAGGAAGGAAATTAGTCCATCTTAGATCCTTCCATGCAGGCAAAACAGGAGTAAGAGCAGTAGCCAGGACCCCGTGGAAGAAAACATGGAGGCCCACCTGGGCACGCCAGACGCCAACCTGCAGGCCTCCCAGCAGCTCAGGTAGATCAGGAAGGGAAGGGTCAGAAGGGCCAGCAATTTTCCTTACGGCTCTACCCAGAAACTGTCCTACGCTGAAGCCAAAGAATGAAGACACCACCCTCCTTGTAGCCAAATAACAAGCTGGGAATGTCTGACCACTGAACATCCTGATTCTGCCAGGAGAGCCAGCTTGATGCTAGCCCTTGAGCCAAGCAGGATCAAGGAACCCCAGCAGCGGCCACTCTCCGCTGGGGGCTTCTGTGCCAGTGGAGTAAATTCAGCCAGTAGTTGGCCCGTGGCTGCTGGGAGCCCCACACAGCTGCCTCAAGAATGCACTCCAATTAGAGGGGAAGAGAGGGAGGTCCAGTTGCCCATGATCCTGGTGCCACCCCAAGTCTGGCCCCTTCTCCATGAATGTGTCCCCCGGCCCTTTCCGCAAATGTCACCTGCACCCTTATCCAAGAAGTAGGCCAGGAGGCAGCGCATGACAGCCTGGTGGGAGATGACGAGGACATTGCCCTGACGCTCCAGCTCCATGATGACAGGCTCCAGCCGCTGCACCAGGTCCTGGTATGACTGTGGACGAAGTGGGACAGACTGGTAGGAGGCCAGGCACAGGCTGGCAGCCAGGTTAGCGGCCGGGTCCAGAGTCAAGAGGCCACTTCTTCGTCTTCCTCGGCTGGCGTTCCTCCTGGAGGTTCGGCGACTTCATGTCGCCTGCTAACTCCCCCCAGCCCTGGGATCTCTTGAGAATACTCGAGAGCTACATTCAGACCGAGACAGTCAAATTTCAAAGGCAACATTCAGACCGAGAAAACTACAGGTCAAAAAGAGGAAATGTGAATTCAGCCTCTGTTTTTTTTCTTTCCTCCCACAGCACGTATGGCAAGGAGTCTCCGAGGGGTTCGCGGGACCTCTGCCAGTGTCTCACACAGCTCTAGATATGAAACCACCCAAGCCAGGGAACGGCAGCAAAAACGCCCAATGATAGGTGAATCATTCATGCCCCCGATATTTACTTAGGGCCCATACTTGCTTGGGTGGGGGTGGGACAGAGGGAGTGGTACAAAAATAGATGTAAAAAAGATGATGTTGATTCTGCAATTACTCAACACAGAAGACATCCTGTCACCTTCTGCCCTGGAGATTTTAATGAGACATTCGACTGTCTAAGCTGAATTAAACACAATGTGACCCAAAGGCAGAAGGAAAAAAAGGACACGATGCCTTGACCAACTTTCTAGACCCTCCACATCACATTCAACCGTTCCCCAAATTAAAGCTAAACCCCCCAACAGAGGGCTGGGCAGCTGCCCCACATGAAGGGAATCTCACCTCCCCGCCAGGGTATCGATACAGGTATTTCTCTTGGTCTCGAAGTGCAAACTCCTCCGGGTACTGCTTCTCAATCTCTGCGTAGGTCATCTCCTCACACACGCCCTGTGGGGAGCCATGCCGGCTGGAGGAGGCTGACTGGCCCACACAGCCACCCACACAAAGGGGGCAACACCAAAGAACCCCAGCTCTCACTACGTGCCAGGCACTGTGCCGGGGGCTTGCCCACACTGCCACTGACCGGCCTGGGCATCCAAGACTGGCAGGGGGAGGGCCGCTGCAGACAGGACGTGGCTGCTAAAGTTGCCACTTGCTCCGACTACTTTGGCGGAGTCATAGGTCAAGAAAAGCCAGCAGGTTAGAGGGAACAGGAAACAGGGAAGGAGGGGACACTGAAGGGACCAGAGAATTCTTGCAGAAAGCATAAAAAGGTACAGAGAAAGAAATGAAAAAGAAAGGTCTACTTCTTGATGAAAAAGAATGAAATCTTGTCATCTGCAACAACACGGATAGAACTAGAGTGTACTGTGCTAAGTGAAATAAGGCAGTTAGTGAAAGACAGGTGTCATATGACTTCACTCATATGTGGAACAGATGAACATTGGGGAAGGGAAAGAAAAACAAGATAAAAACAGAGAGGGAGACAAACCATAAGAGACTCTTAAATACAGAGAACAAACTGAGGGTTGCTGGAGGGAAGTTGGGTGGGAGGGATGGGCTAAATGGGTGAGGGGCATTAAGGAGGGCACTTGGGGGGATGAGCACTGGGTGTTATATGTAAGTGGTAAATCACTAAATTCTACTCCTGAAATCACTTTTAAATTCTACTCCTGAAATCACTTTAACTAACTTGGATGTAACTTAAAAAAAATAATAATAATGGGAGGAAGGAAGGAAGGAAAGAAGGATGGAAAGAAGGGAAGGAAAGGAAAGGAAGGGAAGGGAAGGGTAGGGAAGAGAACGAAGGAAAGAAGAAAGGAAGAGAGAAAGAGAGAAAAAAAGAAACAAAGAAACAAAGAAAGAAAGGGAAAAAAGGAAGAAAGGTAGGAAAGAAAGCCCTACTTCTGTGCTCCAGAACAGAAAAAGCCAAAAAAATTTGGAAAAGACTTTTCCAGAATAGCTGACCAAATGATCTAACCAGACATGAAAGAGGTGAGTTGTTAGCTATTTCTCTTTCCCAGGAGAAAAATATGCAAAGGAACAAAATGGAGCCTCCCTCTCTGCAGGTACGAGAGCGGCTGGGTCACACACTGGTTTGGGCCCATCACCGGCACAGGGCTCAAGCAGGCAGGCAGTCCTGGCTGGGGGTGGAACTGTTCCCACCTCCTCCCCAAGTACTACTACCCGGTAGTTCTGGTTTTCTAGATAAAACTGCCGGTATCATGACTTCTGAGAGTTCCTGCCTGAATCAGAGGCTCTCGCTGGCTTTGTAGCCATCCGCATTTCTTACTCACAGCATCAATCTCGTTCAGAATCTTCCACTGCTCATACGTTACACCCAGGGACTCAGCGGTCTGGATAGTCCTCTTCAGCTGGCTCGTCCACACTTTGAGGTCTGCTATCTCCTGTTCCCCCAGAAACTTCCTTAGAGCCTGGGCAAACTGGGGTTCAAGATAAAATTTTAAAGAGAGATACACACACACACACACACGCACAGGATTGCTAACGTGGCCTATAGAAGACAACACGGAGGACCACGGCTACACAGTTATGATAAACCCAAGGGGAAACGAACTTCAACTGGAGCATCCTATACTGTGCTAGGGACATAAGTCGTGCCCAAGAAATATCTGACGGTCACATGAACAGAAGTGGTTCAAAGTTATCCACATTACAGCACAGCCAGAATCAGCGGATGAGAAAATGTCTTCAACATTTGCTTGACTATCTGTAACCACAGCCTAAGCCCCAACGGGATTTAGGAAGAAGTAAGGGGATAAGAGAGGTGACCTCTGCCATGCCCTTCCTCCAACTCTAAGCCTGGGGAATCCAGCCTGCTGTCGAACTACTCACCTGTTTGCCCCGTGCCGAGAGGCCAGAGTCGCCCCCAATCTTCCCCAAGAGGTTGAATTCGCTCTCTCCGTGCCGGCAAAGGTAAATGGTGCGAGGCTGCACGTGGATATTCATGAGGTAGTAGACTATCTTGCTCTGGATGTAGTCCTGGACTCTGTTCACTAAAAATCGCTGGCCCACATTTATCACCTTGATGAAAGACAGATCCCTGGGACGGAGCAGGAGAAAAGAGAATCCCTGGGAATGAAAATCTGAGGATAACGGTGGGAAGGGAAGGATTCCCACAGTTACTTTCAGGCTCAAGGCAGCTCTTCCTCCTCTCCTATCAGAGCCAACCCACGTTGAAGGAACCAAGCGGTGAGAGATGGGTTACACCTCAGACCCAGTCTACCATTTCTTCAGTGCCTATACTGTGCCATGCGGTGTAGACAAGTATCATACAAAGAATCCAGGCTTTCCTTCAGGGGCTGGACTAGGTGACGTGACAATTTTGCTAACCCTGAAGTTTGGTGAGAAGCACATTCCCCATCTGGGGCAGCCGAGACCTGGCCAGAGGATGGCATCGCCGGCGGGGAGGGCAGGAGGCAGCGGACTCTTATAAACCTGCACACATTCCTGCATCGACTGAACCAAGCCTCTCTCCAAGGCACGTCCACAGCTGTTGCCCCATCAGAGAATTTTTCTCATTGTAAAAATGATAAATGCTCGTTCCAAAAAATTTTCAAAAAAAGGTAGAATGATGCAAATAAAAATCACCCAAACCCTACCTATCAACACACACACACACACACACACACACACAGAGTTCTAGAATGTTATTCTATATAGGACCTCTACAAAGAATATACTATTATACCCTACTTAGAACAGTGGCTTTTGGGGCACCTGGGGGGCTCAGTCAGTTAAGCATCTAACTTTGGCTCAGGTCATGATCTCACGTTCCATGGGTTCGAGCCCCGTGTCGGGCTCTGTGCTGACAGCTCAGAGCCTGTAACCTGCTTCAGATTCTGTGTTTCCCTCTCTCTCTGTACCTCCCCTATTCATGCTCTGTTTCTCTCTGTCTCAGTAATAAATAAACATCAAAAAAAATTAAAAAAAAAAAAAAGAACAGTGGTTTTCAACCTCTGAATTAAGGAGCACCTCCAAACACTAACATTCTGGGTAACCTACTTGAAGGAACTTCCAGACTCCAAACATTAAGCAGACCACTAACACAACTGAACAGTGGGCTACCCACACTTATGTCGCCACTTGCTTGGCGGCAGGGCTGTGTTCGTGAACACAGCTGTTGACTGCCTCAACTGCATACTTTGCCAAAGGCCACATGCTCCCAGGTTTCTCTGTGTACACATCTTTCTCCAAGATAAACCTGGCATTTGACTATAACTCTCATACCTCACTTGTATCAAGTTAACCCGTACTGCATACGCTGCTAACAGACACTGCCCTGATCAGGTATTTCTGGTGAGCCAAGCGTGTTAAGGACTTTTCCTGCTATATATGCACACACATATGTGTGCGTC
This sequence comes from Cryptoprocta ferox, assembly GCA_028646485.1. Classification (NCBI taxonomy): domain Eukaryota; kingdom Metazoa; phylum Chordata; class Mammalia; order Carnivora; family Eupleridae; genus Cryptoprocta; species Cryptoprocta ferox. The sequence continues at coordinate 33,697,918 of CM053562.1, forward strand.
TGTGTGTGTATACGTATATATAGATACAGGTATATACACACTTGTGCATATTTATACATCTATACACATATTTTATATATAACATATATTTGTGTTTATTACAAATTTTTGTTCATGTCTATTTGTATTATGTGTATTTATATATAAAACTTAACATTATATGTACATTACATACTTGTACATGTACATATGTCATATTTTATATGAACATATATTTCTACATAATGTTAGTGTGACACATGTAACATATATATACTTATATATTACACAATATATATACACACAGTAAACTTTAAAAATTTTTCAAAAACTGAATACATCTTTGAGGGGTCTCCTACAACACAACACCCTAGATGAGAACTATGGATCTGGAGCAGTGGTTCTCAACCAGGGGTGACTTTGTTCCCCAGGGACATCTGGCAATGTCTGAAAACATTTTGGGTTGTCGCAGGTTGGGAGTATTACTGATATCTTGCGAGAGGAGGCCAGGGATGCTGCAAAACATCCTACCATGCACAAGACAGCCCCCTACCGCTCTAATAAAGAATCAGCCCGCTCAAAATGTCAACAACACTGAGATTGAGAAATCTTGTTTTCGAGAATAGAGAAGGAAGAATGGCAATAAGAGACATTTCACTATTCAAGTGTAAGATGCAACTTACATAGAAGCCACAAATCCATACCTTGTTTCTCTGGAATGATGTAAACATTATAGGTCTGGATTGTCAGACAGAAGTTTGAGGACAAAGGGAGAAAGGCTCTTTTGTCAAATGAGACCCCAGCCTCAGGCCCTTCAAACCATGGCCTTAAACCTTACTTGTCATAGTTGTCTGGGTCAAGGGGCCGATAGGTGACTTTGTAGCACTCAATTCTTTTTAGGAAGTCCTCCATCACATTCTCCCTGTTCCTTTCAGGGTAGTCAGGGCTCGACACCTTTACCTCCTGGAATCACAGGGAGAGTAGGGCCTGGTCAGAGGTCTTCCCTTAACAGCCCTCCTATAAACAGCCAATGCTAAATAAAGAGAAGAAAGTCCATAGAAGGGCCCTTTCACTGGAGTGTTGGCAATCCCCATTCATTGAGCACCCCCTCCCTGTCCTGTGACCTTGGCAACCAAGAAAGGAAAGACAACTGGGGAATCATGTGCCTGCCCTTGGCTGAAGGACTGAGGCAGTCACGGCAGCTGAAAATGCTCTTGGGCCCCAATCCCTTTATGTGCCCTGCCAGGAAAACAGAATGGGCTTCAATTTCTCTATACAGCCACTCAGAATAGGGTGTTTGATCTGATGCAGGGCTGACTTAGACCAGATGCTTCTTCTGAGACGTTCCCAAGTTCCCACATTGCTAGGAGAGCACTACCATGATACCATGTCTACACAGCACAGTACAACCCATCAAATGGGCACTGGTTTATACTTTGACAGTACAGGGCATGAAGCACTCAGTGCATGGAGCGCTGACCTGCATGTTAGACAGTTAGTGGGCGGATGAACTTCCCATACGGTGGCCCTGACAGAGAACGAAGGGACTGATCCACTCTAAGAATAAGATGCTGAGGTCTTGGCATGCAGCTAACACCCAGAACACAGGGCCAAAACTCCCACCATCTAAGTCTTGGCTTCCATTCAACAACTAGTTCTTACCCGACTCCGCAGAGCCTCAGCTTCTTCTCCCAAGGGAAGAGTGTGGAAGTATAAAATGGTGCTCTGGCAGATCAAAACGATCACCTTGTATTGTTAAACGTGTCTATTTCTTTCTTTCATTACCCAGTTGACTCTCCCCCCCTCGGCCACCAACACACACATAACACATGGCAGAAAGGATAGAGAGGTGGGGGGGTACACAGGGGTGTCACGCACCAGGATGTTGGCAGCAATGACATCAGGATCATCACAGACAGATTCCACAAAGAATACCTGGCCAGGAGAGAAGGCTGTGATAAATGAGTCAGAAATGGCCAGGCTATTAATTAACAGCATGTGCTCACACCTGCCCCACCCCAGTCACTGCATCCTCCAGGATTTTCTTTCATGAGAGCAGCTTTCAAGGCCTCTTCATTTAAAAATAGCTCTTACCACATCCCCAGGGCCTCAGACATACAGGCTAAGTGGCTGAGAAAGAACCTGAAAGAAAACACTCAAGGATTGAGGGTATTCCCCCCAAAAAGAAAAGGGAAAGCCAACCCGGTCCTTATACACCAGAGTCAAAGAGATCCACATGTCCCTCCTGACTCCCCATCTCCACTCATCCCAGGATGAAGCCAGATTCCTACCTTGAAGGAATTCTCCTTGGCAAAGTTCAAGATCATGTCCCTCCGCTCCCTAGTGGTATTGGTGGCATCGAACACCTAGGAAGAGAGGCCACAAAGTAGATGAGTGGGAAGAGAGAATGGGAATCCCACCAAAGCGGACTCAATGGGTGGCTGTGTAGTCACACTGCTGAAAGGGTGGAGACCAAGTTGGGGAAGAGGCAGGGAAGGCTCACCGCAATCTGCCCACTCTCCTCAGTAAGATACGCCTTCACATCCTGCAGCGCCACCAGAGCGCACTGTCTGCCGTGAGAACAGAGGACATCAGCGAGAGCAGCACCAGACCGAGCTCAGGCCAGAGACATGAACGACTAGGTTGCTATAGGAATCACACCCTTTCCCGCTCAGTCTTCCCAGTGGTCAAAATTTTTCCCTAACTAGACTTTCCAACTTCCCCACTGAAGTTTTTACACTATCCTACACCTTCCTCCTTCCTCTGCCCCATGCACACCAAGCATCCCTCTGTAGGCTTCCCCTACAAACACACATGCATCTCCCTGAGCCTGTTCGTCTACCTACCCAAACCAAACGTGACCCGTCCACCAAACAACTTCCAGTTAAAACCCCCACAGGATATTTACTGACATGAAAACCGAGCCCTGTCACATCTAGTCTTATGATGGTAGAGAAAGAGCTGGCTGGGAGGTCAGGCCTAAGAGTACTCACTTGCGGATCTTCATGGCCTCCTCGTTGTCGTGCCGGAAGAAGTCATAGGACTTATAGGACTTGACTGCTTCACGCCGATATACCCCAAGATTAAACACTGCAGATGACACCAACAGCCTTCAGCAGTGAAACAACACAATGGCCCCACCAAAGGGGACTTCTTGGTCTACTGTCAAAATGGCCAAGGAAATGAAAAAAGCACCATGGGATGTTGGGAACAATACCAGATTAAGAGTCAAGTTAGATTCAAGTTCAGACTTACTAGACCTTGAACAAGTCTTAAACTCCGAGTTTTAATTTCCTCCATCACTTTGGCTATTTCACAGGAGTACTGCTAGGATTAGACAGGATGATATATATGGAAGGGCTTTGAAAATGTAAAGCCCTATGCTATCAAAGGCGTTCCCTTAAAACTAGGCCAATCCACCCAGGCCAAAAGGAAACAAGTCTGTAAACAGGGAACAAATCCAGTAAATCAGGAAGCAGCCGCTATTTCTGCCAGGAGCACCCTGTAACCTTGATGCCAAGGAGAATAAATCTCCCAGAGGCCCGGGAGGCCCAAGAACCGATTATTTCCCTTCCCAAGGAATGCATGACCTACACCTACCTTTGGTGGGCACTCCAATCCAGTTGAGGTAGCGTGTGAGTTTCTTGGACACATAGGTTTTGCCCCGGGCTGGCAGGCCGATCATAACGATGAGAGTTGGAGAGTTGGTCATGTAAGATGCCCACGCTAGAGGGGAAAGAGAACAGAACTGAATGGCTAGGGGCTGAGTAAGGTTCATGCACTGGGCTAGGTACTTCATAGCCATAACTTCTTTTAATCTTTATAAGCCTCAGTAAAGCCACGGGAAGACTAGGAAGGCAAACTGAGGAGGTATCAGTCCAACCTCCTAAAAGAGAATTAAAAGGTTATGTTGATGTCCAAGAAGGACCCAAACCAAGACTTGTCTTCCCCACCCATGCAAAGTCTCCACAGAGGTACCTAAGGTGGAATGGGAGAAAAAAGTGGCGAGGATTAGGAAGATGAGAACCATGGCACCTTCCTTAACATAACCATGTCTAGTAACCCAAGGTCGATACGGTCGTGGAGACATGCCTTGTGTCTGGAGATTCTCCAGTGCAGAGCTGGGCTGGCTCCTAGAATAGACCCAACAGAGCTTGAGCTTCCTGAGCAGCTTGCTCACAGGGGGTGGCACCCTCCCTCTCCTTCCCCCTCCCCCCCACCCATCCTGCCACGGAGGAGTGGTGAGGAGATGGGCCTGCACTGCTGCCAGCCACTCTCCTGCCAGGACCCAAACTGAGGTCATGTAGGACTTGGGCTCTACGGGGTTCTGTGAGGGGAGGCCCTGCCCAGGGCTGGGAAAGGGAAAGAATCGCCTCCGCTCTCCACTTCCCAGCACTTCTTTCTAGAAGGTACCCTGCAGATCACTGTGGCTTCTCTGCGCTGGGACAAGGTGACCCTGTAAGACTAGGACACAATTCAGCAAAACTGGACTATTTGCACAGGAAAGTCATTTTCAACAGACCTTAGGGGAGAAGTGGGCAGAAGGGCCTGGGTAGAGGAAGACCGCAGAAGGAAGAGAGTTTCCTTAGGGTGTTTGGCAAGAAGTACCCAGAAATCAAAGAGTGGCCCAAGTGGTAAGGGAGGAGTAGATGCCCAGATGTGGGGGTCAGAGGACTTGGCCTTTAGTCTTTTTCCCCTGTGCACATGGAAAATGCCTGGGCCTGAGCAGGGGCTCCTCCAAGGTAGGTAATGAGCAACACAAATGATTTTCATCTCTGTACAAATAGGGAACACAAAGCCAGGCAAAAACACTACCCTGCAGACTCAGCCGATGTGAATCCCTGATCTCTGACCCCCTGACAGGTCTGCCTGGGAGCGGCTGCCTAGGGTTTCAGCAGTAAAATTCTCCTGAGTCTTCACTTTCTCCAGCTCAGTGCCGTGCTCTTCTCAATCCCCCGTGATTTGCCTCATTACCTGCACTTCTGGGCCTGCTTTGTCCACAACTTCCAGCCCATTAGGCACTTCCCCCTCAGGTCCTCTTACCCTCCCTAAAGCTGAACATGAACGGATACTTGGGAGCTGCTCTGAAGCTAAACAGGGGACCAGCTGCTGCATGTGTACCTAACTGGTCAGAGAACATTATGACCAAAAGACAACAGGGGTCTCTAAAGACTCCCCGAGGCGCCACACCTCCCACCTCTGGGCGTCTCATTTTCTAGAACTTCTTAGTTTTCAAAACTAAGCCATACTTCCTATCTCAGATTGCCCACGTTGACAAAATTAGGAACGTTCTGTCCTGCCGGTTGCAAAACAAAACCACTACCACCCTAATTTGAAGAGTAGACAGTTCAAGCTGATTAATTTCAGAGACAATGAAGCATACCCCTTGACATATAATGGAAAGCTGCTGCAATGCTGAAATTCTCTTCTACCCTATTTACATAGGTTTAACTTGCTTTCTCAATCTTTTTTCAAACTGTTTTTTAATGTTTATTTATTTATTTTGAGAGAGAGATAGAAAGAGAGCAGGGGAGGGGCAGAGAGAGAGAGGAAGACAGAATCCCAAGCAGACTCCGCACCATCGGTGTGTAGCCCAATGCAGGGCTCAAACCCATCAACCATGAGATCATGACCTAAGCCAAAATCAAGAGTAGGATGCTTAACAGATTGAGTCACCCACGTGCCCCTCACTTTCTCAATCTTAAATTTATTCTCCCTCATGAACATAGAGGAATAGAGGGCTTGATAACCTCCGTCCTACAAACAGAAACACTCAGACCCAGGGAAGTGAAGAGCTTGGCCCACAGTTCCACAGGAGAAAGTCAAGGTCAGGGCTCTGACCAGACTCCTGGTTTCATGACTGCCCCATCAGTTCCAGCCACCAGCTCTTGTCAGCACCTGGCGACGGGAGCCATGTGATAAGCATGACTATGCTCTCTAATCTAATCCTAAGAGTGGTCTAGAAGGTCAGTGGAGAGAGCACTGGTAGGTCAATGGTAGGTCAGTGGTTCCCAGCCTTTTCGTGAACAAGGTCTTCTGCCACTATATGTTCTAAATATGCCCAATATTTTCAGAACATGCAGCCTATTAAAATGTGTTTCAATAGTAATATCTTTTTTTCATTCATGAAAAGTCATAAAACTGCTAATTATCTCCTGCTATTTGACTGATAGGCATGAAATAGCCAAGTTCTGCCCCCAAACACTGAGAAAGTTAATGTTTTAGTCAATCAGTGCAGCTATAGTTTATAATGCCCAGTTTCCACTCACGCACTTTGAAATATTAAAAATAGCTAACAATATAGAAGTTTTTAGGAGAATAAATCAGTAATGTTGACCAACATTTCACATGTGTCTTATCTTCCTCCTATGATTTCTGTAGGAAAAGTTGCTAGTGCAGACAGGCGAAGGTGTACTTGCAAGCATGCTCCCTGCAGCACTGCCTGTGATGATGGAAAACTGGAAATAGCACAAATGAGCCACAGGGGGAGGCTAGCATGTCCAGATAATGTGGTAACTATTACTATGCAGAAGGAGGTAAATTTGGATATATGAACACACACACACACACACACACATCCTCCATAATACAGTATGTTTAAAAAAATAAATAAAAAGAAAATAGCAGCAGAATGTAATGAATGTTATTTTCATTAACAGGATACCCCAGAAGATGTGGGAAAGAATCAAACTTAACAGGGACGGGAGAGACTATGAGACCTCTTACTTTGCACTTTCTCTCTGTTTTGTTTGAATTTTTCATGAACACGCATTGCTTTCATAATTGGGGAAAGGTACACAAGGGAATTGGTCTGTTCCAGACCTACACCTACTCAAAATATCAAAGAATGAAAGAAACAAGGAAAAGCATGTACGTACACAAACACCCCTATCCCCAACCGGCATAATTGCTTAGGCGCCTTTAAGATGCCTTGAAACCAGTCATCTGAGCACCTTAAAGGCACCTCAGCCAGCAACCGCCTGTTGCCCCCATCCCTGAGCCGCTGAAGTTCCAGTATAATGCTCCTTTGGAAGCGGTGGCTCCTTAAAGTCACTTTCCAGTCCCCCAGCTCAGGCATGTCCCGGAGCATCCCGGATCGAAGCCAGCCAACTCAGGTGTAATTGGAAGCAAGGGGATAAGGGCTGACCTATTAATAGAGCAACTGCAGGGTGCAAGCACTAAGCAGGAGGGGAGCCCTGCTCCAAGACACGGGCAAGCAACGGAAGAAAAGGAAATAAACTAACACTTATTTTCATGTGTGTTTCTCCTTTGACTACAGCTGCAGCTATCTCCCAGTCCGACGCATGAGGGGAGAAGAAAAAGGGGGTAAATGAATGATGGCGGCATCAGGACAGCCCAGATGCTTCCAGTGGGGGAGAAGAAGGTGGAGCTTGGAAAGGAGAAAGCAGAGCCGAGAGCAGGAATTAGAGTCTAGAGGATAGAAAGAGACCTGGGAATACTGCCTTCTTGACTATCGAGAGCCCTCATGGCAGAAAAACTGCAGAAGAGCTGGAAGGGCAGGTAGCAGGTTTCTGTGGAGAATAAAGCCAAGCTAGAAGGCTGACGTGGGGCACTGTGCAGCCTGTGCCCCCACCAGCTCTCTGTACTCTTCTGGATCAAGTGTCCTACTAACACGTGTGCACCTCTCTCTAAGATGTGCATCCCATACCCCCAAATCCGGGTTACAGTATTGTCAGGCAAGAGGAGAAAGCATTCTTTACTAAAAATCTAATTCTTCACAGGGCTCTTTCAAATAGCTCCCAGCACAGCATTTTCAATTTATGTGCAATGAAAATAGAGTCACCAGTGAAACTGAACACACTTCAGTTATAAAAAAACACTCTTGTAAGCACTTTCTTATATATACTCATTTAACTCTCACATCATTCAAGGGGGGAGATATTATTCATATTTTATAAATAAGCAAACTAAGGCACAGAGAGGATAAGCATCATGTTCAAAGGCACACAGCTAGGAAGTAGTAAAACCAGGATTCAAACCCAGGCAGTCTGACTCCAAGGGATGCACTCAAACTATACTAGTTATCTCCCATGGGGTATTTGCCCTCAGTACCTGGCTTCCTGCTCTGGCAGAGAACGGAGACCCTAATCATAGAGGTGTGCCACCCCCAGTGTCACATCCAAACAAGCTGCCTCTGTGGCAGGGCAAACCCCAGCAAGCTGCGTCAGTGCTAGGTGGAGATCATCATCCTTAATCATGAAACTGACAAGGACAAGACATCAAGGTCGAGACTTGGAGGAAAGCTTTGACCATGAGATGATTCCAGGTCTCAGGCTGGTTGGCTGTTATTTCCAACCGCTGACATACATAACCAATGAAGTGAGAACTGACTGACAGGGTTCCAAAGGAAAGAGGCATCTGGAAGCAAGGGCAAGGCTTAGCATGCCTTGAGGTTCCCCAGAACCTGGAGGGGCCAGGTGCCCGGGACCTTTAGGACCATACAGTCTACAATGATGGTTAGGAATGCAGATGCATGGGGAGAAGAAATGATGCTTCGTTTCTCTGCAAACACACCTGCTGTCTCTGTCTAAACAACTGGCATGGAAACACTCTGGTGACACCTGTCCCCAGAGGAGTGAACCTGCAGGAAAGCAGGGTGCCCAAGTCATAGTGAGAAGCCAGATGTCAGGGCTGACTCCCCTAGGGCCGGTCAAATCGAACCACTACTGGCTCTCACCTGCAATGTCCGCAGCGAGCAGCATCCTCACAAACCTTAGCCCCCAAAATAAAGGGAAACTGTGTACAGTATCAGCCCTAAGTAATCCGTGCACCTGCCATTCTGCCTTGCGCACTCTGTAACTTTCAACATCAATCGAGTGTGCAGATCCCCCTGCCCCCACGAAGTAGTTAAAGAAAGCAGTAAGAAAATGTGGAGAAATACCAGCAGTCTGGCCCCAGTGACATATATTTCACCAGGTCTACTTGTTTCAGACAAGAAAATGCCCCTTATAGACGGGGTTTTAAATTCCCATGTCAAAGAATTCTCTCTCACTCCCACCTAGCATTAAAGTCCAAGATTACAACTATATTCCCAAGATAAGATCCTGGGAGGGAGCAGCCCCTCCTCATTCCCCCGAACTCACAACATTTCTTCTCTGACATTCGAAGACTGGCGGTTTTGGTTTCATAGCTGTTGTTGTTCTGTTCTGAGGAAGATACAAAATTCCCGGACATGGCAGCTCTTCAGGAGATGTCTGGAAGGGACAAAAGGAACATCAGGAAGGAAGGAGACATCCCTCAGAACACTCAGTGCAGAGGACAGGTGCAGTGTAAGTGAAAGAACTCTGGGCCAAGAGTCAACTCCAGAACCTCTTGTTCCCAGTTAATAGCTACACTGCTTTGGAGAAGTCCTCCCTAGCCCTGTTTCTTCACTGGTAAACTCAGTTGCACTAGAACCTTCCATGTTAAATGCTGACTTAGAGGTTTACATTCATATAAATTCAGTCCTAATAATCCTTCAATAAGGCATATTTTGCTACCATTGTTACATTCCCCCATTTACAGGTTGAAAAACTGAGTTTAATCAGTCAGTGGCTTATCCAAGCTCCTTCCTGACCTCAGATTCTAGTTTAAGAATCTGGGAAGTAGGGGTGCCTGGGTGGCTCAGTTGGTTAAGCGACCCACTTGGGCTCAGGTCAGGATCTCACAGTTGGTGAGTTCAAGCCCTGCCTTGGGCTCTGTGTGGACAGCTCAGAGCCTGGGGCCTGCTTCAGATTCTGTGTCTCCCCCCTCTTCCTCCCCCTGCCCCCCTGTCAAAAATAAATAAACATGAAAAAAAAAAAAGAATCTAGGGGGAGTAGTGACAGAAGTTGAGGGTGAGGTGAGTTGCAAATAGATCCAGTTCATTATCATAAATTCACTGCAGTCCAATGGCAGGATTCAGTGCCTGCCAATTTCAGGATTTCTCCCTGAAAAAAATGGGAGAAGTGGGGAAATCTCAAACACGTTCCCTTAAGGAAAACTGTAACTGGACCCCGAGACAACCCAAGCACGTCACCATTTCTCCTCTGGTGTTCCCATTCGCAAGCCCTTGCTCCACACCCTCTTCCCATCCATCCCTTGGGACGCAGTCTATATAAAGAACACTGGGGCACAAAGAGGTGATAAATGACTTCCCCAAGGTCACCTGCTGAATAAGACTGGAACTGGGACGGGACAGCCTCGTACTCACGCCCCCACGCCCTGACAAGCGGCTCGGGAGGACCTAAAGTCCTGTTGCTTCAAGGACCTTGCACTGCTCTTCCACCGACCACACAAATCCTCCAACCCCAACACAAGCCACGGCTCCCGGTCCCTGAACGTCCGCACTCTCAGCAGTGCCAGCACTTCCCCGAAACGGTAAGGCATCTCCGTCCCGCACCTCATCCGGGTGCACGCAGCCCCCCTCCTCCCGCACGCCCAGGCCCTCCCGGGCGCTGTACAGCTGTCGCTCACCCTATGAGCCCTCCTAAGCTCCCTCCCGGCAGTGGCCCCGGCACTTTCCCTGTTACGCTGCGGACGGGAGCCGGGAGATTGTGGCCCGGGTCCCCGCACCACGATAGCCCGCAAATCACGTGCCGGGGTCTGGCCCCTCCACCCCGCGTCGCTCCTCACCTGAAGAGGATCATCGACCAATCCGGCGCCCGCGGGCTGCAGGGGGGCGGGCTCAAATCCGGATCGCTGACGTCGGCTCCTGAAGGTGGTTGAAACTGTAAAGCCGAAAGATCGCTAGCTCCCAAGTTTCCTCGCACTGCGGAGGTTGGTTGCATCGTTGCTAGGCAACTCATAGGGCTGGGGGCGGGGCTAATAAAAAAGCAATATTTTTCCATATTCTCGCGAGAGTAAACGAAGCGGACAGCCGTCTTTAGAGGATGTGACTTTTGGGGACTCGGAAACCCGAGATTAACACTTTCCTCCCTGAATTCCAGAGGGACCTCGCTTAGATCCTTAAATTGGAACGTAAACTTTAGAAGGCGCTTTGCTGAAGTAAGCTACCACCGTACTTGAGCTGATTACACAGTAGGACATTTGTATATCCTTCCCATAGGCCAGGCACTGTAACCTAAGAAAATCAACTCTCCTACTCTCATTGCTGAACCCGGAGCTTCCCTGAACCTTCCACAAACTCCAGTGGTCTCATCGCCGCTTGCATTCTCCCTTCTGCCTCCTACGCTATACCATCTGTTCTGGTTGTCTTGAACCAAAGAGGAAAATGGCTCCAGCAAAAAATTAGGTCACGAAAGTGAAAAGAGGCAAAGCTTCCATATAACTTATTCGGAGGTACAGGTTTTTATAGTAGAGGTTGAGTTTGTACATTTCAAGTGAACTTTTCACAGTTGCCCCCAGGCCCTTCTGATGCTTGATTTTGTTGATAAACCCAGTCTACGCAGGCTAGGGCGTGCTGCTTCGGATCCAGGATGGAAAAAGAACAAGGAATATAGATCTCTTGGTAAGGAGATACATTCAGAGATGTCTTTATTTCTGGAGATACAATTCATCCTTCAAAATAGGTCAACTAGTGTCTCCTTTTTGATGCTTTTTACAACTCCCATTTGTTATAGCTGCCTTATCTGTACCAGAACAACCGTGTGTTTATGCATTCAGCCAGTGTTTATTGAACGCTTGTTTGTGAGGCACAGTCCTTGGTTGTAGGGATACAGGGTTGGCAAAGGTCACATAATCTAGCATTATCACGTGGCTGTGAAATTCAGTGGTTATGTGCCCTTTACACCCCACCCTCTCTCCGATTACAGTGAATACTTGTAATACTGAAGGCAGCAATGGAGTCGTCTTCATGCTTATATGCCCAGAGCCTGAACTGGAATCCGAATGACACATGAGTCCTCTTCTTTCCTCCTCCTTAAACTGCTACCACCCACGTGTAGCAATTGCCCTAGGCCCAGATGCTGACCTCATACTGCGCTTTCTGATGTGGCAAATGGACGTTTTCAAAGTTACAGCGTCAAGGTGGCCAGGCCAGTCGTCCGGCTCCCTTAACCTCAATGACTCAATGTTTGCTGCAGCCACGAGCCTAGTCACGAGTGTCTGATTGGTTTTTTTGACAGGTATTTTGACTCACTGACCATTCTTGGTATTCATTTGCGTTCTGAACTATGACTCTATTTCTCCCGGTGTAGTTTGGAAGCCCCAATTTAATCATTTCCGACCTCACTAAGTGCAAGGTTACATTCCAATGTACCCGATTCAGGAACTCCTTCCTCCGCCCTCTTTCCTGGAGCATATATGCTGCCAACGCAGAGGGCACCTCACTCGTTCGACAGGTAGCAAAGCCACTTGTACTGGAGGAATACGGATAAACCTTCATCCTTTGCAGGGTTGGCGGCAGAGACTTAGTTGTCACTTTAAGGGAGTTCGCGCGTCTTAAAGTGCTAAAGCTTACCCTGCACCAAAGTATCGCGAGAAGTGTAGCCATCAGCTATTTCTCGCGATGTTTGGCCCTGCAAAGGGTAGCCATTTTGGAGTCCACCGGGCGGCTGGGTGCCCCGGCGGCGTCTGCCAACCTGCTGCCGGGACCAAAGCTGGCCCCACGGGTGTCTGGCCTCCGGGCAGCCGGACCGACACGATGTGGCGGCTCCGCTGCAAGGCCAAGGACGGCACCCATGTTTTGCAGGGGTTGTCCAGCCAGACCCGAGTGCGGGAACTCCAGAGCCAAATTGCCGCCGTCACCGGGATCGCCGCCGGCTGTCAGCGAATCCTCGTAGGATACCCGCCCGAATGCCTGGATCTCAGCAACGAGGATACCATTCTTGGGGATTTGCCCATCCAGTCAGGTAAGGGGATCGAGGTTGGGCCCAGGGAAAGTCCTGGGAGGACGGAGAGGGGCGTGGGGGAGAACACAGAACTGGTCAAACCAAGGTGGCTGTGGGTCAGTTGGGGGTTTTGAGGACAGAGCTAAGGCTAGATTAAGGAACGGAGAACTCTGACGGGAGGCCGGGGCAAGTGTCTAGCAACTCTTATACGACATACATGGTTGAGGGGGGGGGGGGGAGGCCCAACCCTTGTGAGAAGCCCAAAGCCTCGGGATCCCCCCTTCCTCAGTCTGCTTTCTGGTCTGCCTTGAAAACGTCTCATTCATTTTGTTTTTTATGCGTCCGCAAAACTCTTTAAAAAAAATTCATTTTCTCTATCCTGATGGCTTTATCCCCTCTATCTCTGAAAAAAAGATCTGAAGGATGCAGGGTACTTTTCTTTTTTGCTTTCCGGGTTGGTTTTTGCAGTCACCTTCACGTACAGGTAGGTGTACTCATCTTTGAGGATGCTTTTTACACAGCTACTGAAGTCCCTTTCAAATTCTGAACAACAGCAGTTATTTCTGTCCACCCTTAAAACTAGAACAGCAGTATTGATCATAAAAGCTTTCTGCTGTTGTATCAAGGATCCTGTAAACACTAAACTGGGTAAAAAAGCTTCAGAAGGACAAGAACCCCCTAGTGGCCTAGTCTAGGGTAAACACCTTTTGGAAGGTTTGTGCTTTTAAAATGCAGAGAGGGAGCATAAGGACATTTTGTTCTTGAAACGGCTCTTTTCATGTAATTAGAAAGGTGTATAACCAGGGCTCCTTCACGAAATTGGAATGCAGCCTAAAATGTTTTCCTCTTTGTTCTGTTTTCGTCTTTATGAAGACTGAACAGGAAGTGTTACTGACTCCTTGTTTGCAAAGCTGTATTCTCTCCCTTGTAACCCAGTTTATACTTTTCACTCTTCCTGTTCGTAATTTACAGACTTGGCTAGTGAACAGCCAGTTTCATCCATAATCTCTCTGCAGTTCTGGATTTGTTTTATTATTAACAGGCGACATGCTGATCGTTGAAGAAGACCAAACCGGGCCCAAAGCTTCACCTGCATTTACAAAACATGGTGCTCCTACTTCCATCAGGGAAACTTCGCCTGTGCTTCGCAGAACTGTGGTCCCGGCAGACAACTCTTGCCTCTTTACCAGTGTATACTATGTGGTAGAAGGAGGAGTCCTGAATCCAGCTTGCGCCCCTGAGATGAGACGCCTCATAGCACAAATTGTAGCAAGCGACCCAGGCTTCTACAGTGAGGCAATACTGGGAAAAACAAATCAAGAGTACTGTGACTGGATCAAAAGGGGTGACACATGGGGAGGAGCTATTGAGATATCAATTCTGTCTAAATTTTACCAGTGCGAAATCTGTGTAGTGGATACACAGACAGTAAGAATTGACCGTTTTGGGGAAGACGCAGGATATACCAAAAGGGTCCTGCTGATTTATGATGGCATCCACTATGACCCGCTTCAGCTTGTCTTCCCTGACCCAGACACCCCACCTCTGACCATTTTCTCCTCTAACGATGATATTGTTCTCGTACAAGCACTGGAATTAGCAGATGAAGCTAGAAGAAAGAGACAGTTTACGGACATAAACCGCTTCACCCTGAGATGCATGGCATGTCAGAAGGGATTGACTGGACAAGCGGAAGCCAGGGACCACGCCAGGGAGACGGGCCACACCAACTTCGGAGAAGTGTGATCTATGCATGATGAGGATTGCCGCTTACTACCTCACAGATCCAGAAGGCTCTGGGTTTTCCAATAAGCTATTCGTAACCCTGAAGAACAAAAAGAACACAATGTTCCAGTCTTTTTAACTTAAAACCACTAAGACACTGAAATTCCTCGTTAAGATTAAAATGAGTGTGCAAGTTTACAGACGTGTGTCTACAGTGGTGATACGTGCCCGCTTTGTGCTGGGCGGCAGTCGGGGTGGCCCTTGCCACCTACTGACACTAACCTGAGGAGGGAGGCGTAGTATTATAAGCTAGCACCCAGGAGCTTTAACTTGTAGAAGAAAACAGCTGCGTATCTTGGGTAATGCGAACGGCCTCACGTGAGGCCGCTGGACGGGAACCACAGTGTCTCCATAATCGAGTCCTTTTAAAAACTCCCGAGTTACTAATTCCTAAATTATGAATTGATTCCTCAAATGAAGATACTCAGAATTGTCAAAACTGATTTTATATTGCAATTTGGTAGACTTTACCAATGTGTACTTCACCAGTTGTAAGTACATTATAAGCAGTTTTTACAGGGATGACTCTGTTCCTTGAGAATGTTACCTAAGGAACTGACAGTGCCGAATTTAGGATTTCTAGTGTATAAAAGTAGAATGTATGAGGGAAAAGGTGCCTGAGCAGCTTACTAAAGCTTTAAAAGACCATTGGCCTCGTGTTTTAACGCAACTCATTTATTGGTGTTTGTCACGTTGGATGAAAATTTTAAATTAAGCAGGGTATTTATTTGTAATTGAAGTTTCTTATATTTTGAGTGCTTGGTTTGTTTGTTTTTTTAGTGATTTATCTGGAGGGATTCACTTGCCTCAGCTTTTTCTCCAGCTCATAAACAGTCTTCATCTAAAGTGATGATGCTATGCTTTCATTTGGTTTTTGTGTGATCTTTTCTTACTTAGACAGTATTTGTTTTCATGGGAGCCTTATCTGGCCACTAATGCTCTTTTGAATAATTTCATATTTCTGCAAATTAGCACTTTGCTTATCTACTATCTTTTTACTTTGAATTTTGAAGAGTTTTAAAGTAGCTGGGATAGTAACGTTGAATGAATTTGTCTCACTTCCAAAATATGACAGTTTTTAAATCCTTGCCTTATTGAGCTTTTCTCGGAATTCTGCTTCGTAATATTAAATATGTACTCTTTTGCTTGGTGGGCTAACCTGCAAGGCACACCCTCTAAAATTAGCTTCACTATGAGATCTTCCAGATAAAAGTTTTCTACCTCTTTTCTTAATTCTTCTGAAGATCAGGGATGCTAAATTATAATTTGTTATGTATTATCTCACAAAATGTGAAGAAGTTTAACGTTGTGACTTTTTGTTATCTTGGTCTCATTTTTGATGAAGTATCTCACTTAGAATACCAATGGTATACATGAAAGCACTTCTGTCTCTTTCAGCTTATCTTCTTGGCAAATGTTTTAAAATGGAGATTTACTTTTAGCACTTTCACTTGGTGGAGGTGGCCATATAAAATTAAGGAACATGTAAACAATTCAGTGGACAAGTTCCTTTAAGGAAGAAGTCACAAAGTATGCTTGAAATCATTAGGTGACATTTCTTGAGTACCTTTTTTGTGAATAACTACTTTAGGTCTTATAAGTTACGGCCAGTATAACTTAAAAGTGTTTAATTTTCTATTTTACTGAGCCTTAAAATAGCACTTGTGAGCTTGAGATCCTTGATGTTGGCAGTCATACTACGTACAAATGAATATGTTTGAAGATCTCTTTGCACCTGGCTGTCATCTTCGTCTGAAGATTTTTTAATCTCTTATTTCCCCAGAAAGTAAGTTTAAAACTAGAAGTTAGGAGTATACCACTGGGTAACATCCATCGAATTGAGCTTTACACATCATCCTTCATAAAGCTTGTCTTCTTAGGTACTTCCGGAGCCAAATTTGACATTTGCTTACTGGAATTTTAGAGAAGTTTATTCATGCGACAAATATTTACTGAGTAGTTTATAATATCCCAGGCATGTACTGATACGTGTCCCCACATAAAATTCTGTGATTTTAACATGGAGTATGTTTTGTCTACGTTGGATTAATTTAACAAATAGAGAACATGATAGTTTATAAAATTAAACTCCTTCATTCTTAAATGTTTTTGTTTGCAGATATAAGCTCATGCTTTTATACACAGGAAGTGTCAAGTATTTATTTTTGGGGATATTACTCTGTTTTTCCTGTTATATATGTTGTCCATTCACCAACTGGTCACTGATAACTCTGTCAGATTGTTGTCAATAATGAGTTGTAAATTAACCAGTTGCTGAAATTCAGCACTAGGACTTGAATGTTCTGATCATGAAAAATCCAAGATGATGCATTATTTGTGGACAATTTGTTTTAGTTATGGAGGAGTAAAAACCCAAACTTGTGCTCATTCTAAACTCAAACTTGTAAACCTCACAGAATTTAAAGATTTTTTTTTTTTTACTGCGCTTACTAAACTCTTGAAATTAGTTTTTTTTTAATGTTCTATTTATTTTTGGAGAGAGAGGGAGACAGGATCTGAAGCGGGCTCCACGCTGACATAAGTGTGTCCTATGTGGGGCTAGAACTCCTGAACCGTGAGATCATGACCTGAGCCAAACTTGGACACTCAACCAACTGAGCCACCCTGGTGCCCCTTGAAATTAGTTTATTAATGTATATAAATTCTAATCTTCAGAATTTTGAAAACCCATGGGTTTTAGTACTTGCAACAGGATCAAAAGAAACTTTTTCTTAAATTTGCACTTGAGCAGAATGAAACCCTCTTCCTATTTATTCAGTTGTTGACTGCCATTCAAAAATATCTTTTTAAAATGAAGATAGTTTACATTTGTGGCTGAATGAATGAGGAGGACTGTGCTTTCCTGTCCTCCACCCCTTTCTCTTATTCTTCTTTCCCTTATTCTTCTTTGGATTTAGAGAGTCAGTATAGGAAGATGAAGATGCACTTCTAGATAGAGTGATTTCAGACGTTAAAATTAATATCCCTAGGGATTTTGTGATGGGCTAGCCATAGGAAGACATCAGTGTGGTACATCTTTTGTTAATCATTCCTATTTTATTTCTTATTTCCCAGGAATGAAAAATGGGCACAGTCTGGCTGCTGGTCAGCTTGACCCTGTTGGCAAAACTAATTTAATCATGGCACTTGATTATTCCATGAAGTTCAAGTCCCAGCAAAGTCATAATCAGGAATGCATTAATGTATTATCTCTGTATAAATGCCCCAAGTGCCCACACCTAATTTATCTAGCATATTCTTTCTATCCTAGGTAGGCATTAATTAAAACATGTATGTTGCAAGGTGCCCTAACTAAACATAGTTTTTTATGTCTTTTAAAAAAAAAAATTAGAATGGGGAGTATGTAAAATTAGAGTAATTTTTGTTTATGGATCAGGTGGCCTTCCTAAACTTTCATATGTTAAGATTTATGTTCTTTCATGTGTTGAGACATACATTTGTTATTATTTGCAGCACTTTAAAAAAATATGAAGTAAAAGTTTACATGTTAGCCCTCTCCAGGGATCTTGTTAAAGACCTTAAAATATAATTCTTGAGCTGCTAATGGTCAGCTCTTCGTAATCAGCATTGCCATCAATGTATAGTGTATCCAGTGGTGCAACATTCTGGGGTTTTGGTAACAGTGCAACTTGATTTCCATAACTTAGGAGCATGCTGTGTGCCCTAGCATTCAGAAAGTTCCCTGTTTCTATAATGTGATTGTTCTTTATCATTCATTGTACAGTGCAGTATTCATATTTATCCTTGTAGCACAAAGAAGACTATACCAACTTAGAAAAGATTAGAATCTTAAAACTCTTCTTTTGTTTCTAAGCAAACTTATTTTAAGGGCACTGATTTTTTAGCCTTAAGTGTGTCATTTTTAAGTCTGAAGTAAAACACTTCATTTGAATAAGCTAGTTCATTAACTAAAGATGTTTCCTGATTAAGAGTTACAATATTTCAATACATTTAACTCATCTTAGAAAGATTATAAAACCTGCCTGATTGTGGGAAAGGGTTTTATTTTTTTCTTTTCCAAAAATTAACTGGCATTTTGTTTACAGTTCTTTGAATATTTGACTTTAAAGAAATTATTACATTGATACTGAATTGTGGGGTGCTGATTTAAGTAGGTCTTGGTCCATATGAATTTAAAAGAGATTGCTATTTTAGATTAAAAAGAAAGGGGGATAAAGAACCACTTGCACAGAAGAGATCCCCGAGTGAATGCATTCCTTAGTTGTGAATTATGCTTTTTGAAAAAGTTTTCAAGCAATGCCTTGGTGTCATCCTAACCCTCCTCACCCATTTCTTGGCATAGAATGTAGCAGGGCCATAACTGAGAAGTTTGTCATTAATGTATAAAACCATGAATAGAAGCATTTTGCTGTGATGCCTTTTTATACTTGTTTTTTAAAAAATATCCTACATCTAGGAATTTAGGGATGTGAAGATATGATTTGGTTAAGTAGTAGGTAACAGGTTAACCTAAGAAAAGTTTAGAATTTCTACTGAGATTACGTGAGCCTGACTTAATATCTGGCATAGGATATGTAGTTCGTTGTAGCCCATAAGTTACTTAAAAGGACCAGGGCACCTGATTTCTTGGCAGTTTCCCAGTTCACCTTGGTGCCATTCATGATTCAAGCTGTTTACAAGCTGTTTAGCAAAGAGTAATTTCTTCCCTTTAAAGAAGTATTGAATTCAGCTTAAAATGCAGAATAAATATGTATAGCTTGTCAAAAGGGGTAGAGAATGGCAATAGTCCTGTATTTCCTGTATTAATGGAGTAGAGGTGGAGATTCCTGAAGCGAGAAGGAAACCACAAGATTGTCAAATTTAGAGCTTAGACCATGACTTGAAAAAAGTAGTAGGAAAGGGCAAACAGAAGAGAGTTGTCTCTTGGCATATTTTTCTTCATCAAGATGGACAGTGTTCTCTTAAAAATGTTCTTTTGTCTCTTTGCCAGCATTTTTTTTTTTTAAGTTAATGCACTGCTGCTACCTGGGAGATGTCTGATTTCATTTTGTACAACTCTTACGTGACTTTGCCGTTGTCATTAAGATGAATTGATTTTTATTTATGAGGTCCATGACTTTAAATACCTAAATGCTGTATGAAGTGACTTGTTTTGAAGGAATAAATGAACTGAAAATATTGTTGTCTGAGCATATTTTGGGGTGAATGGCGGGCCGGTGGACAGCCAGTACACTCAAGGTGCATGTTTATTACCAAAAGCTAATAGTCCACTGCTTTGTCTAGGATGCCAACATCTGCTGAATCTCCCTCTGTAGGTGGAATCTTAATGACTTTGACAGGAAAAACTAAAATGCTTCTTTTTCACACCAGAGAGCATTTGAAATTTTCCTTCCTTGATTCCCAAATTTTCTGGTATGCAATCAGCTCCTGAAAGTTGTCATTCAGTGTCCGTTGCTGAGTAATTGTGGGAAGGCTAAATGTTCCCTTTTCATTTGCGATAGACTGAGATCTACACTGCAACATCCCTGTGGGAGAATTTTATTTAGTCTGACAATGTCAACGTTTAAACTTATTTAAAACAACATGGAGTTATTAGAGTTGCACTGAACTCTAAGACCAGAGTTTAGACTTGAACCCCTTATCCTTTCCTTCTCACTGAAAGTGGAACCATAGTGTAATCTAATTAATTTGTGGGGGATCAGCATAGATACATAATGTAATCTAACACATGGGGGGGGCGGGGGCGGCATACATCCAAAGAATATGTCAAGCCAAACCTCATATTAAAAGGTTTGTAAGGTCTCCTGAGCTGTGTGGTGGCAGCGTGTGGAACAGTTAAGAAGCAATGCTTTCTTTAAGTGCTCCTCATTATCCGGGAACTTGCTAGAAATGCAAATTGTCAAAAAAGAAAAAACAGAAATAAACGTGCCCAACAAGCTGTTCTGATTCTGATGCATAATGGAGTTGGAGAACCGTAACTATAACCACAGTTGATTAAATAAAGTCCATATTAACTTCCAGAGACCTCTGATGGCTTATATCAGTCCTCTGTCCTTGGCCTCATGCCATCTCTTTTCATCCACTACTTAAAGACAGTTACTAAGTTTACAGATGATATAAACCCAGAAGAGACTGATAGTACAGTGGCTGACCATTCAAAACTCTTCAGCCATTCAAAACTCTTAACAGGCTGAAAAACCCTAAGATTGAATATTCATAAATTTGAACATCTGCCTCTAGGTTCTAAATCTATTATGTGAGTCCAGCATGGGCAAAAGCTGGTTTTGCAGTTGATGTAATGAAGAAATAGCAATAATATTTTAACTCTAATTCTATCCCAACAGGGCAATGTGACTGGGCGGCAGAAACAGTTGCATTTTAGTAGTTAAAAGATCTAGGAAAAAAAAAAAAAAGGAAGGAAGCAATAGTGTTCGTGTATAATGCTTTAGTCACATTGCGTTGGGGGTTTGGACAACGGTCCAGGGAAAAACTAAAGTTTAACAACTGTCACGTGATAGCTAAAGGAATTGGATATCCTTACCTGGACAAGATTTCAGGGTGATGTGACTGCTTCAAATTTGGGGAAGTATTATGTGAAAGATGTAGATTTATTCCTGAGGCTCTAGAGGAAAGAACTCAGACCAATAAGGAGTGAATATTGCAAAGCAAATTTACCATAAAAATACAAATGGAAAAGGATGTTTTACCATTAAAGCTCAAATATTGTGATTTGGCTTCCTGCACTGTGAGAAATAGAGCTACAAATCATTAGGTCCCCGACATCTTGGAAATTTTGTTTCAAGTGTTAGTTACACGAAGTAGATACTTACCAAAAAAAGTCTTCCCTAGAGGAAAAGCAATGTCCCATTAGTGTTTAGAAAGGAGTGACTTGTGCTCTTATTTATTTAGGAACACACCATAGCCTGCAAAGCAGGACTTAACATATTTGGCAGTAGCATATGCTATGCTTATTATCTCTCTAAGCTAAAAGCGAGAGGTTCAAGAATAGAAAAGCAAGCCTCTCAAATATTTTTTCTATTTAAAAAATGTGTTCTAACTTGGATTGCTTTGTCTCTATCGTGTTTATAGATTTTGAGGATATTTATCTGATGGAATCAAGTGCCAGGGCATCATGAACATACTTCCTTAGGCTCACTAAACTTAGGATTTCCCTCTGTGTGAGTTTAAAAAAAAAAAAAAAGGTCAAGAATTCATGAGGAACGAGTTCTGAATGAATAGTCCTTTCTCTGCTTTAGTGACTGCCTCTCTCAACTGCTTCTCTGTCTTTCTGTCCTAAAATTCCTTCTGGTCGCCGACAAGAGTTTTCTGATCTTACTTGATGGCATTTATTCAATTGAAGGGCTTCATTAGTGAATCTTAAGATATCAGAGCATGTGTCACAGTGACTTGGCTATGTTCTAAAATCCTGCAATTGAATAATTGCAGTAGGTTGAAAGCTATGAGTTTGAAGTTTGAAGCTTACTCAGCTGAAAGTCAATGCTGAAGTTAAATACAAAATATGGACAGAATTATTCCTGATAATCCCTTAGTTGGCCCATAGAATCACCACAACAGTAAATCCAGCACGGCTGGTGTTGAGTTTATGCTCACTCCTGCAGTGCAGCTCTGAGTTCCCAACCCACAGCAAGGGCGGTACACTAGGCACACGAGGTCCCATCCATGGGTGGGTGCTGGGCTCCAATCGCTGATTCGTTGCTTGTGTGAAGCTGTCAGAAGCACCCCTTAGTATCGGGGCCACCTGTTCTGGAATAGAGAAGTGTCTCCAGAGGAGAAGCCCCAAATGTCAGGTGTACTACACCTGACCTCTATCCTCATCCTGATCCAGGCTTGGCAATTCTTCAAATCCTCCACTGTATTTTTAGCCCCCACTGCTTCAGCAAAGAGGGTTTGTTTGAATTACCTAGTCCGGCGTTACTGGATATAGAAGTCCTCTCAGCAACATCTTTCACATGGTAATGAAGAAACAGCTACTATAAAATTTGTATTTAAAAAAAGGAGGGGGGGAATAATCTTGGAAATACAAGGTATGAAGCAAATGATTTAATAAGATATTTTTTCCATCATCAATGGTGGGAGGATAGTAAAAATTTGTCCATGTTTATTTTAAAAATTCCAGAAGGAAAAAGCCCTTTTTCAAGGGACCATGAATATTTCTAGCACAGTTCATTTCAACGCTGTTAGATATTCATAGTTAATTAAGTAGAAAATGTGTCCCTTATGGAAGAATTTTTTTTAGAATCTGTTATGTGGGATATTTCACAAAATTCTTCACCTGAATCATGGATGGAATGTTACACCTAGTAGAATTCCAAACGTCTTTCTACTATGACTTTTGCATTGGAATTGATAAGTCTTTCTCTTTGGAATTTTATGCTCTTGAATTACTTCTCTTGGAGCTTGAATATTATAGAGTAAAACTAATGAAGTTTTTAAATCAACAAAACTAAGGTACAGACTCTGAATTATCTTAACCTTCTGCCAAAGTGACCCTTCCCATTACATCCATCCTTTAGCATCAGCCTTATTTTTCTTACTCTTAATCTATAACCATGAAGACCAAGAAAATGATCTTGTATTTGGCTAAAAGAGCTAAAGTCATAATTTATCTGCGATTAATTGTTCAGCAGCTTAATTTAACAAACCCTTGTTAAGCTTCTATTTCTTGCAAGTATGCTGTCAAATACCTTAGGATTTAACAAGGATAGATAGTCATTCATTCAATAAGTATTTTTGAACACTAAGTTTCAGGAACTGCCCTAGGTGCTGGGTATATTGGGGTGAGGGGGAGTGGTCACAGCAGTGCTATAAAGAAATAGCAATACAGGTGCTATATAGGGACTAATAGGGGGCAGGAAAATTCTAACTAAAAGTGGTGAATCTGGGAAAGCCTTTTTGAGAAAGTGACTATTTGAAACCTGAAGCATGAATAGGAGTTAGTCATTTGAAGAGTAAGAAGAGCATTCCAAGTAGAGGGTATAGCATTTGCAAACCCTATATTGCAGGAGGCAATGAAACCTTTTCCAGGCCAGTCTGGCCATAGTGTGATAAACAGGAAAAAAAAAAAAAAAGGGACTTGAGATGACGTTTTAGAAGCAAGCAAGGATCCAGATTTGCATCATCTCTGAGCTATATTAAGCACTTACCTGAATACATACTTGCCACATTTTATTTGCTTGTTTATGTTATATGCGTGTCCCCATATAGTTTGTCCACAAGGGCAGAGACCATTTCTCCCTATTACCATTGTATTCTCACCACCTAGCAAAGTACTGGACACATAGTAGACATTCAATATATATTTGAATGAATGAGCATATGGATGAATGAAATCAATGTATAACTTTAATAGGGCATTAAAGCCTATTAAGGAAAGCATCAGATTTATGTTTCTCCAAGTTATTTTATCCACTCTTTGGAGAATGGATTGAAGGGGGCAAGAATGGAAGTGGAGGACCAGTTAGAAAGAGTCTACTGCAGTAACCTATTTAAGTGATGATGGTAATAATTATAATAGCATTTGTTGAGCGCTTACAATGTTGTGAGCATTTTTCATGTATTAGCTTACATAATCTTCACAGCAACTCCGAGATGGAGAGCTATTATTAAGATTTACTGAAAGGCATAAAGTCTGAAGGACAAAGAGATGGTGGGGTAGACAATAGCAACAAAATTTTGGAAGCTAGCCACCAGTTGGGTAAGTGGTAACTGACCTAGCAGATTTGAAAAGCTGATCCTAAGCCAGCAACCCTATTTTTACCATGGAGTCCCCCCACTTCAAAAATTCAAAAATTGGTGGCATTAGTACACCTGGAAACAGGGGTGGGAAAAAAAATCAGGAAGGTGGGTGAAGAGTCTGGTTAAGAAGCAGTAAGACCTCTCAGATCTTCTCTCCCACTTAGAGTAACTAAGAGCTTGCTATATCCCCTCGCAGGAGAAGATAAAATAGGGTCTCTGTACTAAAACTAAGGGGATGAAGTATTGCTTTTATATACTAAATGCTGAGAGCAACAACGTCCCTCTGCTATAGGCTACAAGAATGCCAGCTGCCAGAACTGTGACCTTCAAGAAGGATTTTGGAAAACTCTTCTCTGAGGGATCTTCTCTGAGGATTTCAATCAGGCCGTCAAAAAAGACTAAAGATACTGGCATCAAAGATTTTCCAACCGAATGGCCCTAGGAGATTACTCTGTAGCAAAGTCCATGATCAGCCAACCCCAGTCATGCCTCCAAATTTAGTTTTTTGTTGACAAATCCTTGAATTTGAATGGATATCCAAGAATCATCAGCTATCTGAAAATATTAGTTAATAAGAAACACAAAAGTCAAAACAAATAGGAAAAAAAAGTAACTTGGAAAAAACAGACTATAGAGGCAGAAAAACACTAACACTTTATTTATATATGTTCTTAAAGTAATAAGATTCTGCAGCAATGAAACTGGAAGAAATGTAATAAAAATTCAGAGAACAAACAATAATTCTTGGAAGTTAAAAATACAATAGCAAAAAAAAGTATAATAGCAAAAAGAAAATGCAATTGAAAGTTGTGGATAAATTTTAAGAAATCTCTCAGTAGCAAACAAAACAGGTTGAGGTCCAGGAGGGGTCCAATAACATCCAAATAATATAAGATCCAAAAAAGAAACAACAGAGAGAGAGAGAGAGAGAGAGAGAGAGAGAGAGAAAGGAAATGGATGGTAGGAATTCGTCACAGAAATAATTCAAGAAAATATCCCAGAACTGAATGTCATGAGTTTCCAGATTGGAATGACTCAGTACCCAGAATATAGATTCACTCCAACTCACATCATTATGAAAATTCAGAATACTGGAAACAAAGAGAAAGCCTTAAATTTAGAATCACAGATGCTTTGGGCTTTGCAACAGCAGCACCAAAATCTAGCAGATATTGATCTAGAATTCTATATCCCAACAAACAATCAAATGAAAGGCTAGAATATCAATACTTCAGACATGTAAGATCTTATGCACTCTTTCTCGGGAAATTACTGGAGAATGTGTTTTATCAAACCGAGAGAGCTAACTCAGGAAAGAGGAAGATGTGAGATCCAGGTAATCCAACAAGAGAAAGAGGTGAAAGGACTTTTCCCAGTAGGATGATGAAGACACATATGAAAATGGCAGCCGTGCAACAGGCTAGATAACAACATATCCAGATGGAAGCAAATCAGAATGTTCTGGATGAAAGCGATGGTATACTAATACATTTGAGAGCATTGAGAGGAGATTTACATAATGGACAAGGGTAGATGGACAAAAAAGATAAATAGAAATGGAAAAGTAAACATATCTCAGAGACCACCTGTCAATAGCACTTATTTACATGCAGAAGCAGAGTACAAATCAGACATTTTGGCTCCAGAGACACTACACTAAAGTGTCATATATTTGAAGGCTGATGGGCATTATTTTAGTAGAAAGGTCAAAAAGATGATGTAAGAGAGAGGGTTGTAAAGGTACAGAGCCTGTGAGATGAGATCCAGAGCATATGTGGATGATGGGCTTTTATTGGGAAAACATTTTCTTTGTTGTACCAAAAGAGAAGAAAATGGGTACAAAGGAAAGCAGGTTTGTAAATGTGATGGGAATGGGAAGGCACAGTGTAACACGATGTCAAAAGACAGGATTTAGGAAAAAAATAAGCAAAATCACGACAATAGATGAATTATCCATCAACACGATCTCAAATCAAGAAGTTTTTAGGGCAATTTTCTTAAGTAAAGCACTTCAGTTGCCAAAAAGTTCATCATCAGTTTTGGCATTAATATGTAACTACTGTAAGACAATAGAGTTACACACAGAAATATTTGATGTTCTTCATGAATTCAAATTTTTCAGGGAGAGAAAGAGGACAGTTACATCCTAGTGGGTTCAACTCAGAGATGTATGTGCTGCGTCAGGAGATTACAGTGAAGCAGCACCTAACATCCCATTCCAAAGGAAGGTAGTACTTGAGTTGAATCTTGAAGGAAGGATAAGACTAAGCCAGGAGGACATCATGGGAATGGGTCCAAGCAGAGGGTACAGCACGTGTAAAAGGCTCAGAAGCATGAATGCATGGCAGTTACAGAAATATTAGACGGGACTGTAATAAACAATATGGATGATGATGTGAAAGGAGAAGTATGTAGGGCCTGCTCATGAAGGTCTTTCTATGTCACATAGAGACTTCAAATTTAATCCTGAGTGCTGTGAAATTGCACCCAAGAATTGAGAGGAACAACAACCCACACAATCTATAAACCCACCTATAAAATGGAAGATGTGAAATAAAACCTTCCTGTCATCTCTTCACATCTTCAGTGGTCCACGACCCTATAACTAGTGCAGCCCTGAAGTCAAAATGAGAGGAGGACGAGCTGCAGTGATCTCACAGGAGACAGGGAGGATTGCTATGAAGCATGGAGGCTGGATGAGAATAGGTACGGTGATGCAATTAGCTGGCATGGGGAAAGGGGTGACAGAATATGTTGGGGAGGAGGAGCAAGATGAGCTCAATTTTGAACATGTTAAGATTTGACATTACTTACAATACTCTCTGATCCTAAGAGATGACTTCAGCCCTCAAACTTTCATTAGCACTAGAAGGAAAAGGACTGCTGAATCCTCCTAATTTCCATGGTAGATGGGCCAAAGAGATACTGATCTCAAAAAAGAAAAAAGAAAAAAAATCTACCCCTAAGTATTACTTAATGATTAATTTCAGAATTTCTTCATCCAAACCCACTTACTTAATTACACCCTTTAGTTCCCCTCTAATCATTTTAGGCTTAACACTAATACCACTTTGGTGAGAACCGGGTGATCTATTTGATGTCTTAATATGGCCTATCAATTCCATGGCTTATAGCCAAATTATAATCACCCTACTCTGAACCCTTCCCCAGCTGTTTTCTCTTTAAAGCAAACTCTTGCTACTACTTGAGAAATAAAACCTTCCCTCTCCCTTATATGTTGGAAAAGCACTCAGAGACCCAGCATACAGTATCATGCTCAATACCATGAACATAGTGGACACCCTGTGTTTCTTAAGGATGGTGGTAATACATGTTCAAAGTAATTTCATTTTTCCTTTGAAGAGGAAAAGGAAGACACTGACAGGATGTGACTATAATGTGAATGAATCAGTATCATGACTAGTTAGAATGGACGTCTACAGCTATTTTGCAGAGA
Organism: Cryptoprocta ferox; assembly: GCA_028646485.1. NCBI lineage: Eukaryota > Metazoa > Chordata > Mammalia > Carnivora > Eupleridae > Cryptoprocta > Cryptoprocta ferox. The sequence continues at coordinate 33,725,647 of CM053562.1, forward strand.
GTTCTACTTCATAAGGGGCCCAAAGAGGAAAGATTAACCAATGACTATGGTAACTTTTGGTTTTGAATTAGGGTGTGTGTGTGTGTGTGTGTGTGTATAGGAAAAATGCACTTGTCTAGGGGAAATGAGATGCCTCAATAGGAGGTTGTACTGAGAAAGGAAACCATAAACTAGCCTGTATCAGTCAAGGAGATGACCACACCACACAGCATACAGGATGGAGAAGGAGGAAGGACATGGGTGAGTCAGGTGAACCAGACTGTACTTAGATTTCACAGAGTCAGGTCATCAAACGGGAATTCAATTGCTTTTCAACAAAAAACAACTACACACTTTCCTCCTCAAATGATGACCTACATTAACTACATAGCCTTAGTATTTCCGATTTTGGAAGGACTCTCTTTCCCCTAGTCCAGGCCTCCTTTCCAACTCCCTTGGAACCTTTAGAGACTTGATATTTTTCCAAGGAAAACCAAAGAAAGCAAAGCAAAAAAGATTCCAGGGTAAAACATTTAAAGATAGAGAGAATGAAGAACACCAAATTCAGGGCAGCGGTTCAGTTTAGCAAGGGCATATGTGTGTTTTAAGGAGGTAGGACAGAACAGGGGGGCAAAGCCTGTAAGTAACTTCAACTATAACATTCTATTTCTTTTTTAAAAAATTTTTTTAACATTTATTTCTTATTGAGAAACAGAGACAGAGCATGAGCAGGAGAGGGGCAGAGAGAGAGAGGGAGACACAAAATCTGAAGCAGGCTCCAGGCTCTGAGCTGTCAGCACAGAGCCCGATGCGGGGCTCGAACCCACAGACTGTGAGATCATGACCTGAGCCAAAGTTGGACGCTTAACTGACTGAGCCACCCAGGCGCCCCGATATATCATTCTATTTCTTAAACTGGGTGCTGGTACAGTGGTGTTTGTCATGCCAGGGTCTCTGAAACATGTCACAATTTTCAATAAGACACGTCTAAAAGGAAAGGGACAAAATGATCATTTTGTCTATATTCCTACTTCTACCTGTGAAAAGATGAGTCCTTCCTAATTATACTAATTTTATTATAAACTGAAAAACTATGTTCACAAACAAGATGGTGCCTGCTATCATCTTTGAAGTTAATGCTCATAAGTCAAATTCATTTTTCTAGCAAGTGTTCCAACCGCACACCTATGAAGCTGGATCAACTTTAGTGATTCCATCCATGGGTGTGATTCTAAGTTGCACTGAACCCCTGATGTGGGGGTGCCTTTCCTGTTTTGTTACTACTGTGACATCATACATGTTTATGTGATACACCACAAAGAGAGGTCATCACCCTTAAATGCTCAGTCAGTTCGTTCCCCATATGCTGCTGATAGGGTACTTGATTATCCCAGGCTTCCTCGGTCCTTCTTCCTCCTCAACTAGTCCTGCCCTATTTCTTCTCTGTCTTGGCCCCAGGATCATTGTACTTCTTACTTCCTACCCAACCATGATCACAGGAAGAGAAAAGATGAAAGCCATGTGTCACCTTGTTAATAAAGATACAATATCTACAAGACAAATGAGATGAGAAAGCGTTAATCTAATTGCTAGAAATAGACCTGAAAATTATCTGTGTATTTCACATGTCCTACTTGGGAATTTCTCCAAAGTGGAGGCTGACTGGTATCATACTGATGAATGGCAAGCTTGGCGTCTTATTGCCAGAATTGAAATCCCTGCTCTGCTACCTCCTGGCTACATGATCTTGTGCAAGTTATTTAACCTCCCAGTTATTTAACCTGTAAAATTTGGATATTAATAGCGCCTACTTTTTGAAGTTGAAATAAAGATTACATGGAATAATGCATGAACGTTCTTAGCACCGCATAATCCCTAGTAAATAGCAAGAGCTCAATAAATGTTGGTGATCATTATGTGCATTGATTTTAATTTTTCTCCTTGCCCTTTTGGTATCAAGGATAGCTTATATCCAGGAAAAAACCAGCTTCCAGGCAAAAGTTCTTTCTGGTAAACGAGGCCTCCATACCTGGAGGGAAGTTTTTTCCTGATGCAGCAGTGATTTCTTCCACCTACTCCTGTCTCCTTACTCTCTTCAGGTTGTTTTAACAGCAGATGCAAGGAATCTGCCTTTGGAAGGTTGCTAAGCTGATTGGTGGTAGCTTGTTTTGTTTTTATTTCTTAATATTCCTTGCCACATTCCATGCACAGCTAAAAGAGATCAGAGACCCAAATGACAGCATGCATGTTCCCTCCTTCTAGGCCCTCGTCCACTTTTCCCTCAGGACAGGGATCCCCTTGGGGGAGAAAATGGTTTCAAGCCCTCCAGAAATAACTGAGGCCAAGAAGGTCATTGCCAAGCAGTGGGGCAAGGGTGTCTCAGCTCCAGCACCCCTATGCTTAGACACCTTTTCCAGCAGTCCCAAGCAGAAGTGCTAGTAGTAAGAGCTGCTAGGAAAGGACTTGAGGGCAAAAGTGCTTGTGAACAGCTAGAAAAGCTGCTAACAAAACGGGCCACAATGGATATTAACTTGGAAGAATTCAGGGGAATGCTTAACCCCGCAAGTGAAGGGAGGCAGCTCTGGATAGAAAACCAAGTTTCAAACAGACATGGAAAAGGATACCGCCTGTCTGTGTTTCTTTATAGTGAAATTTTAAAATAGTATCTTTTGCCTACTCCCTCCTGCCAACTCTCCTCTTCCATTGTCAGCCAAAAGGAGTCTCCTTCATCCAGCCCTCCTATTCTTTTTTCTTTTTCTTTTTTTTAAAGGGCTCTTTATTGGCTCTAACCAGGGAAGGGGAGGGCAAGAGATGATTGGCTACGTGAAAGCGGCCTCACCCCGCCCATTCCCCCCTCCCACGCCCTCCCTACCGAAACAGCTGGAATGAGAAGTAGGGAGGGAGGGCTGGGATTGGCTGTGAGTCAGTGGCAGGTGGGGTGGGGCAGCCCTGATGAAGCATTTACCTGTCCAGGTAAGACTGGAGGAGGTCAAAAGAAGAAAACTGTGGAAGGCAGGAGAAGCAGTCTCTGTCTCCGTCACTGCCCTTTGAAATAAAAGGGTATTTCTTTCTTCTCTTCAGCCCCTCATCCAGTGAAGGTGAGTTAGTTAATCACTAACCAACTACTGCTTATTCTGCAGCAAGAAGGGGTGCTTCGTGGGAAGTCAGGGCCACAAGATTGTGCAGAGCGCTGTATACCCCAGCTAAGGGGCTTTCCTCTCTGTTCCTCAACTCTCTGAGCCCACTCTGAAATCAGAGTAGGCTGGTAACTTCTGAAGATTGGAATATTTTTGTAGAGACCAGGACTGGGATGCATTGTTTTTTTCATCTGCCTATTTAGGTTGGATAAGCACATTTTGCAGACAAGAACATAAAAGGGGCTTGTTTTGGAAATTTCCATCTCTGAGCAATTGAAATTGAGCTGTGATTTTGGAAAGGAATAGTTGGGAGCACAGGCAGTCAAAATGGGGGATCACCCAGGGGAGAAGAGTGCCATGGTTTCTCTGTTGCATTTATAACAGGAAATTTGCCCACGGTTGTATCAACTCAATGTCTATATTTAAATAAAGGGTGCTGCGTGTGTGTTCAAAAATGGTAGTGTGATAATGAAGCACTCTGTGGACATGTAAGGTGTGAGCTGTGCTTGGTCGTAAGGGGATGTGAGGCTGGGAAAACTCCACCCCAGACTACCAGTTCACCTTTGGAAAACCCATGAATAACCTAGTTGCAAAATTGAGTTTCTTTGGATTCAACTCAATTTTCTGACTTTGCCTGCTATTAGACACAGAGACTGGCAAACAAAAAGCTCCTCACCCAGTGTGCCAGGGCCTCACCCACATTAATATTTCACGGTAGTACCTCAGGTCTGGCAGGAGTTCTCAGTGCGGCTCAGGCCAAAGTAGTGGGGCTGAGTCCACAAAGAAGAGCCAGACCCCTGTGGTGGCTTTGCTTTGTTCTCCTTTAGGTGTCCCAGTTGACAGTCTGTGTGGCAGGCTCACCTGCACAAGGAAGCTGGGTGTAGAAGTCGGTTCAGAGTAGCGAGTCAGCTCTCCATTATCCGCCTTGGGGAGGGGAGGTGTTCTGGTTCCTAGCTTTGCCTCTTTTCGTCTTGCTGCAGGAAAGAGCAAAGTGGGAAGATACCCACACCAGGCTGCCAGGGCCTGGCACATACAAGCCCTGAGCAAATATATTGCGTTTCCAGTCCTGGCAACTGGTGCTTTAGGTTTTAGCTTAGCCCACACCACAGAACCAGCCCACCAAACTCACTGACTGAGGGCTGCCACAGATGGTGAATTTGTCAGTGATAAGATAGGCTGTAAGTGTCAAAGCTCTTCTGTGCAGATGTTTCTACCCACCTTTTTCTGAAACCCACCTGTGAAATAGGAGATTCTAACATTGACTAAACACACCCAGAAACTTGCCCATGTGCTCATGGACAAGGACATACACAGAGGGCAACTTTTAGTCTTCCTAGTGTTTTGCTTAGGATGTTCCTCAGCCCAAGGCATATTTCTAGATAGTCAGCAAAAAGGAAAGATACTTGGTCTGAGAGAAATAGGAAGTCTCTTTGACTAGTGGGGAGAGAGGTTGAGCTCTTGGAGGATATGGAGATGGGCTCACAGGAGGACGGTGACAAGGGGGCCTTGGGTCTGTTTAGAAGGTACAGAGAAGCCAAGCAGGAATGGGGCTGGAGCCCTGCCCCTGTCCCATGCCAGAACTCCAAATGCTATTTATTTACTCTCCTCCAAGACTTGGCCGGTTTCAGTGAAGCAGTTAATATTTAACGTGCTTTTGCATGGGTGGCCCTGACTATAGGCTGTGTATATGTCTTCACCCATTTCCTCCTCCTCTCAGATCCCCCCAAAGAGGTCAAGGGTTAAAAGAAATCACATTCTCACCTTGAACATTTTGCTTGTTTCTCGGGCTTCTTATCAGGTCAAAATACCTCAAGTTTCGATGGCTGCCCTGAAATAGCCCCCAAGTTTCAAGGTTGTAAAGTTGGTGGATAGAAATGCAGGCTCCAGGTCAGGCCAGAGTGGTGAGAGAGAGTGGGAAGCTGGAAGAAAAGAAGACTCTTACAGTTCATATTCTTCAGATCAGAAAACTAGGTGTGGAGCCGAGATGCAAGCACCCGTCCGACTTTGGTTTCAGGCTCAGATTCACCTCTGCGGTGATTATGTAGTGCCCAATGACATGATCTTCAGTGGTGTTTGGTGGCATTTGTTTACTCTGGAAATGTCTGTTGTTGGGGCAAAAAGCTGGCCTGGCAGCATAAAGCTGAACCAGATCATTTAGAGGGTTTAAGGTGTGAAGTAAAAGGAGAAAGATGATTTTAGGGCTTTTAGTGTTTGGTCAGAGGTAGCCAGTGACCCTTCTTTAGGTACAACGCGGCCCTCTTGCAACTCTGAGATGCCTTCTGGAGGGGCCGGGATCCACGGGGCCCTGTATATGCAGTTATAGGTCATTCGCTACTTCCCTTAGGAAGCACAGTAGAAAGAGCCCCAGATTTCTCCTCTGTCAAAGAAAATATCACATCTTGCCTAAGTTATCAGGCTATTTTGAAGATCTAATTGGCATATCTGAAAGTGTAAGCTAGACCATGCCATGTTTTTTTTTTTTTATTTATTTGAAGCAGTGCTATTCATATTGTTTCTCTCTCTCCCAGCTACTTTAGGCTCTCCTTAGTTCCAAAATGAAAGTGTGATGGGATGCCCTGCGAGGAAGAGAGGCTAGCAATCCATCATAAAGTCTGAAGAGTACTTGGAAGAACAGGGTAGTATTTGTCTTTGAAAGGAAGACGCATCATCTGGTCACCTATTCACAGAGAATATTATATTAACTCCAGTGATTAATATAGTACTAATATTTATTGCCCAGATTTTAATAAGAAAACTGGAGCCAAAAACTTGACCCTTAGATTGACACTGACTACTTTGGAAGCAATACCTTTGTCTTATAAAGTTTTGCCTGCCCCATCCCGATTAGGTGCTCATGACTGTTAGTTTAGCTGAAAGCATTGCCCAAATTCCACTGAGTTGTATATTCTCAGGGAAATAAAATACTTAAGAAAGAGTTTATAATAATAGAGTAAAAACAACAACAACAAAAAAGAGGTCTTCCAACAGCTTAACTCGATAGATACTAGAACAGATGACAAGTTTATTCATCCAGGATTTTTCAAGTGCCTTCTGTGTGCCTAAGCTTATGAGAAATGGATCTCTTTTGCTGTAATGGCCTCAGCCCTACAGAATGTTAGGGATGAGTTGGTACCTTCTGAATCTAACCCATCATGAATGGAATGGATAGCTGAGGAGACTGACCTTCATCCACGTGACTTTTCATGTTTCTGTTTCTTTGGGGTTCTGGGTATTGGGAAAGAAACCTCATGAAGAAGACTTAAGAGCTATCTTACCCCGTGCTGATTTATCACTGGGCTTCTTTGGTGTATCCGTCCCCTCTGGTCCTGTCCCTATCTCCTGAGAGGCTCTGGACCCTTATGAACTCCATGTGTCTGGCTCATTGGGAGTTTTCCCTCTTCTTTCCCCATTGTCCTGCCCTTCCCTACCTGCCCCACTTGCAAGGCTCTTCAGCCCCCCCACCCCCACCCCTCCAAGCAGCCTTGTGCTGGTCAGCTCTACAGGATCGGCAAGCTGAGTCACCCAGCATAGCCCAAACCTGACTTGGCAGTGGAAGAAGTTATGGGCAGAGGCCAAAGAGACAACCTCCCTGGAATCCCAACCCCAGGTCCCAAGATCTCAAATAGAACACATTTTTCTCTAGGACATTTTACTTAGTGTGGGGTCGGGGGGAGGTGTAGGAAAGGTGATAGAAAATATAGCATGGTTTTCACAGGTAAAATAATAGATTCAGAATCAAACTGGATTCTAATCCTAGTCTCCCCAAACTCCCTATTTGAACTTGGAACTGGCTTTTAAACTTTGTTCTTCCAGAATTTTATTTCAACATAGTAGAGCCACCTCTGACCTTTCCAGACCTTGGCATTTTCAGAAGGAAGATGGTATCTCCTTCCCTTGCTATTACTATTGGCACAATGAACTTGAAACTGTTTTTCACTACGAGTTGGAGTCGGGAGGAAGCTACGCAGGACATTTCTCTTGTTCATTTGACAAAGGTTAGGGGACCTCGCTGGAAATAAGTGCAGCCTCAGAGTGGGTGGTGCACAAGAGGGAAACTGGGTTTGTGTGAACCTCTGTGAGTTATGTGTGAGGCTCCCAGACCAGGGAGATGATGGTGGCTCTGGTGGCAGAGGCTGTTGTGATGATGTTGATGATATTGGCTAGGATAGCCGCGAACAGTTCCCGCACAGAGTGTTTTACATGGAGTATTTCAGTATATGTTTGTGACAACCCTATGTGGTTGGTGCTATTGAGGGCCCTGTTCCCTCTCTCCCATGTAACCCAAATCCTTCTTTTCTAAACTCTTGTTCCCTTGGGTGAGTTTACTTTGATCCTCGAAGGAACTTGTCTTTTTCTTATTACAAGAACAGTAGCAGTTAGTCATTTATTCATTGAGTATTTACTTCCAACTAAGCTGTGCAAACTGTTCTCATTTAATTCTTACATTAACCCTACTTGATGAGAAAAACAGAGTCAAAGAGTTATTTGCCTCAAGTCACATAACTGTAAACGCAAGCAGGATTTGAATCCAGATCTGACTTCCTCCAGAACCCATGCTGTTAACCCGTTCCTATTGACTGTAGTCATGGAAATGTAGGCTAAGCTCCCTGATTCAGAGAAACAAGCGGCTAAGTAAAGTATGGAATTCCCTCTCTGACTAGACTGCTTCTGCACCTGCTGAGTCTGTCCTTCTGCATGGGTGTGAGCCCGCTTCTGTACCCTTCCACACAGGCTGGGAGGTGTGGGGAACGGCCATACACGGCCCCTTCCAGCTCTTTGCTTGCTTGGTGTCCCTGCTGCCATGCTGCTCCAGGGCCTGGGCAGAGCCTCACCTGAGAGCCTCAGCTCGGCTCACACGTGGCTTTGATTCTTCTCTTTTCAGGCCAGCTTGGGACATTCTTCACTTCCCTTCGCTTCCCCTCTGGGAGCCCCTTTCACCGTCCCTGCACCTTGCTTCAGGCGATGCCCAGGAGCGAGCTGTGGCCAGCGGGGCCTGGCTCAGAACCTGTGACCCGCATCGGCAGCTGCGACAGCATCATGAGCACCGTGTCCACCCGCTCTGGATCTGTACGTACTCTCTGTCCTGCAGCCCGCCCCCCTGCTTCTGTCTGCCCGCCCGTCTCTCCCTGCCATGCCCACCACCGGCCTGGCTGTTCCTTCGCTTTCATCTTCCTTGTCAGAGAGTGAATCATACCAGTTGGTATTTCTGCCTTTGAGTCACCCAGGTTCTCTCGAGAAAGGGTGGGACAGTCCCAAAGAGCAATAGGACAGATGAGACTTGCTCCCAGCTTTCGTTCACTGGGGGCTAAGTTGAGGTGAGAGCGAGGTCCTGGTGGAAACCAGATGGTAGATCACCATAGCACTCACTCACATTCCTGAAGCCTCCTGCAGTGAGCAGCGTGCCTTCAATCTTCTACAAAGATCACAGAGAGCAGAGTAATTAGGAGCCTGGGTTCTGAAGCTAAGCTGGTCTGAGTTCTCTATCTATAAGCTCTATGGCCTTGGGCAAATGATTGAATTTCTGTACGCTTCAGTCTCCTCCATTTTAAGGTGGGATATAATGTAAACACCGAATTCTTGGGGGAAGTGAATGAGATGCATATAAAACACAAAACACTCAGCACAAGCCTCTATGTAGAAAAGAAATAGCCTTATCTACGAGCATAGATTCAGAATCTTCCAGTTATCGTATTTTAACTGTTTGTAAGTGACATGTAACCAATCGTAACTTTTCTGGGAATGAATTGAAGTCTCACTTGTTATAAGGCAGGTGTGAAGGAGTAAATCTGCCCTATATCCAAATGTAAACATTCCTTCGCTATTGGTGTTCACTGCATACCTAATAACCCTTGAGAATTTATACTTTATTGCTCTATATCCTATAGAGGTACTAAAAAAATTTAAGGATTATGAGGATCTCTACCGAATGTCAAGGACTTTTAATATAGCCAGTGAGTTTTGATATGTAAAAATGGGAGTAGAAAAAGCAGCACACACACACACACACACACACACACACACGCTCACACACATTCCTTTGACAGGTCGGCCTGACAGATAGCCCTTTAAGGAGTCAAGGGAACTGATGGGATTATTCCAATAACCATCTCCTAGGATATATTTAGGGCTGTCTCAAATCTTTCCTGGCCATCTGAGTGGGTCTGGAGAATATATAACTCTAAAGTATCTCAAATACTAGGAAGAAGAGTGAGATAGATGCCAAGAGGGAACGCAAGCCAAATTTCTTATATTTCCACTTGCCCTTCTGGTTTTCCCTTCAACCTGCAACTTTAGAGAGCAACTGTTCTATAGATCTTTCTGGCCTTGCTGACCATGGGCAGTAACCATTTCAAATGGCCGTAACACTTTTCCCCAAATACTCCTATGTGCTTTTTCATCATGACAATTATTTACTTTAATATCTAGTTGATATTTCACACTAAGTTGCTTTCCCCTCCTCCCATACTCATCCAGTTTCTCTACCCTACCCCCCTCAAGTTAATATTTGCTTAAGAAATGCACACTTATTTGAATGTTAGCCAGAGCTAAATGCCATCAAGAAAGTAAATACACAAACGAAAAAAAAATCCTGTATGGAATGCATTTCAAAGTTAAGTGTAAATTATTTAGTAAATTTATCTGTGGCTAGGCATATCACTGTTCCCATTGGCCTGATCGCCAGTGGTTGGCTGCGTTTCTTGTTTGTCCTCATACTGTCCTTGACATACCAGATCAAGTGTGCAAAAGTACTTTGAAAAGTTAAAAACAATACCATTCAAGTTTAAGGTCAAATCATTAGGTTGCCCATATAATTCAGAGCTAAATCAGAGACATGTAGAGGGATATGCTTGATGCAGGTCTCACAGAGGACCTGGCATTAGAACCCAGGCCTGCTTCTGATCTGTTCCCCTAACCATTCCACCCAGGACTGGGTGAAAAAGGCCAATTGCCATCTGCCTGCCCAGCACCAGGTGCTAGTGGGCCCACAGCCGCCAGTCTCCGCCCCATCCGGTGCCTGCAGTTTCTCAGGAGACAGACAACTCCCGCAAGTTTGCGGAGTCCCCTTCTGGAAAGGTTTCCAGCCCTTCAGCATTCCTTCCAGACACAGGGTGTTCTCAGCCCCACCAGTTTCTGTGGAGCTCCCTCTCACAGCTCCCTCTCTCCCTCTGTCTCTGTCCTCCACGCCTCATTCCAGAGCGACAGCAGCTACGACTTCCTGTCCGCTGAAGAGAAGGAGTGTCTGCTCTTCCTGGAGGAGACCATCGGCTCGCTGGATGCTGAGGCTGACAGCGGACTGTCCACTGACGAGTCTGAGCAAGACACAGCCCCCCGCAGCTCCCGAGCACTGCCCATAATCCAGCCTGCTCCCCAGGGTAAGAGAGACCATCTGGGGTGGCACCACTAGCAAACCCAGAAAGCCAGGACATTCTTGTGGCTGCTTTGAACCCTGTTTGCCCTCTGCTCTGAGAGGGTCATAAGCAGAAGGAACAACAGCACTCCTCTCCACACCCCTGGCTAGAATAAAGCCTTGTCCTGGAGAGGAGAGACTGCGGACAAGCCAGCTTCCTCTGTCTTTCTCTGAAGTATCAGAGGCTTGGGAGGGAAAGTGTTTGACTCGCTCCTGTTCTCTCTCTCAGAGGAATTCTGAAGAGACATGACCACAGAGGTTCATGGGAGGGGTTCTGGGAGGGGTTCTGGGAGGGGTGGATGGTTGCTCTGGGGACACAAAGTGAGTCTGGAGAGCTAATCTGGACGCCCCAGGAGGATGAGGCTGCAAGAGATAAAAGGGAAGGGCCCCCTTAACTGCAGTGGGTGGTACCTCAAGGCTCTGGTGAGACAGGGTGGAAAGCCAGTGGTATTGAGGCTCAGTAGAAGGGGGACAGGATGGCACGTGAGTGTGACCATGAGGGTGGGGCCATATGTCCCAGTGAGGGGGGGCACTTTACTGCTGAAGACAGCCCCACTGGTATCAGGACTGCAATCATTTATTTATTCATTTAGCAAATATTTACTGACAATGTGTTAGAACCTCCATGGAGATAGAGCAGTAAATGGAGACAAAGGCTTCATTGCTCCCTGAGACTGATTCCCTGGTCTGTGGGCCTGATGCACGGCATTTCCTTTTCCTTTCAGCAGGGAAAGGAAAGAGCCCATGTCACCCTCTGATGTGGGAAAAGCTGTGGTCGTTCCAGAATCATTCAGGTGTTTGTAGAAAGTGAAGGTGGAAGAAGGCAGAAGTCTGGTCAAATCAAGAGCAAATCAGCTGTTTATGCCATTCATGTTCAATGCTGCCACTGGACTCTGTTACTTGGGAGCCCCAAGATAGCTAGAGGGAATCTCTCCCCAACCTGTGCTTCTGTAGAAGCTTAGGAAGAGCCCGAGTCAAGGACATAGAGTTACGTGGGGCTGCTCTTTCCCCAACCATCATGGAAAAGTAATCCTAGGTTGAAGGGTATCTGCTCGTATCCATTTGTCAATCTGATAGCCATGCAACAGGGCAGCTCCTTTAAGAGCAAAGAATCAACAAAAAACAAAACTCATTGCTAAGTGGAGTGGAGATCAGAGTTCAAGAGGTATTTGCTTTGCCCTGGGAAGCAGGGTTCTCACCTCTGTCCACTCTTCTTTGTCCATTCTTCTGGGCCCTCACAGGATATCCAGGGGAAACGATCGTTCCACAAGGACCGGAGCCAAGGAGAGGGACTCAGTCCAGCTCACCCCATCTGCCTGAGCCCCAAGGCCTGGGCCTCAGGTCTGGCTCCCATAGCCTCCCCAGAAATATCCACATCAGCAGCAAGCAGGACCTCGGGGAAGGCACCACCCAGACGAGTATCCACATCCCAGGCAGACCTGAGGGGTCTGTCCTAGAGCCCAAGAGAGAGCAGGCCGGCCAAAGAAGTGAGCCCAGCCAGGCTCCAGCTGGCCCCCCGACGCCTGCCCCTGAGCTGGACACGGTACCCATCCCCCCACCAGAGGCCTTTCGGGATACCCAGCCAGAGCAACGTGGGGAAGGCAGCCTGCCCACGGGGCCAGGGCCGCAGAGCCATACGCCCCGGCTCCATCTGTCACTCAGCCCCCAGGAGAGGAAGGACACTTCCTCAGAGGCCATGTCCCAAAAAGCCACTGAGAAAGGCTCAACAGGGGGACCAGGGCAGCCTCAGCCTCCTCCCGCCACGTCGTCTCAGAGTGTGAGAGCCGAAGATGCTCCCATCCCTTCCAGGGGGGACCACAGCGCCCGGCCAGCTCCCTTCACAGCTCCTAAGCCCCGGAAGCTGCCACCCAATATTGTTCTCAAGAGCAGTCGAAGCAGTTTTCACAGTGAGCCCCACAACTGGTTGTCTCGCCACTCCGAGGCCACCCCGGGAGACTTCAGCCCGGCCTCCTCCTCGCTGCAGGAACAGAAGAAAGCTCGCCGAGAGGCCCTGGAGAAGCTGGGGCTACCCCAGGACCAGGATGAGTCTGGCCCCCACTTAAGTAAACGCACCACCTCTACCCGGCTCAAGGAGACCCAGGCCCAGGCCCCCTTCCCGGCTCCAGCTCTGGATCAGCCGCCACGGCCTGCTCAGGGCACAGACGCTGCACCTGCTGGAGGGAAGGTTCCAGCTCCCGCTCCAACTTGGGGACCTTCTCCAGTGAAGGCTCCAGCTCCAACTCCAGCTCAAGGTCCTTCTCCAGGCCAGGATTTGATTCCTGCCCAGGAGCCCACTCCAGGCAAGGTTCTGGCTGCCAAATCCATGCCAATTCCTATCCCGAAGGCCCCTGGGGCAGGTGGTCCCGTGACTCAGCCAAAGCCAGACTCAGGGCTGACTCTCCAGGAGAGCAACATCCCCGGCCTGAGACAGATGAACTTCAAGTCCAACACGCTGGAGCGTTCAGGAGTGGGGCTGAGCAACTACCTCTCGGCTGAGAAAGACCCCAGCCCCAAAACCAGCACCTCTCTGGGCAAGGGCTCCTTCTTGGACAGGATGTCTCCCAATGTCTTGCGTAACTCGAGGCCCCGGCCTGCCTCCTTGGGCACGGGGAAGGACTTTGCAGGTATCCAGGTGGGCAAGTTGGCTGACCTGGAGCAGGAGCAGAGCACCAAGCACCTGTCCTACCAAGGACAGAGCCGTGACAAGCTGCCTCGACCCCCCTGTGTCAGTGTCAAGATCTCCCCAAAAGGTGTCCCTGATGAGCACAGAAGAGAGGCTCTGAGGAAGCTGGGACTGTTGAAGGAGTAGTCACTGGCCACCAGCATGTCTCTGCCATCCCTGCCTCACCCTCCACCACACAGGAGGCTCAGGTCCTCTCCCACCCAACAGCTCAGGGCTTGGACAAGGGTGGGCTTCTCCCCAGTGCTCGACTCTCTCTGAGACGAAGTAGGGGAAGAGATTGGATTCCAGCATACGCATATGTTTATATTCAGAGTGGTTGTGTCAGTGAGTGCCTGCCCAAATCATCCTGAAGATGAATTCCACAAGGTGGTGTGTGTGTGTGTGTGTGTGTACACTATAGGCTGTATATATCATTGAAGCTATTTATATGACACAAGGAGTCAACGCTCAGAGTTCTGCTTGTGTTGGAGATTTTCTTACACTGGGTAGAGTTCAGCCCAGCCAGAACCGAGGGGGAGAGGGGGGCTGAGCCTGAGGGATAAAAGGTCAGATGAGACAATGGATGTGCCAGGGACATTAGGCAAATGCAGCGTCATGTGAAATGTGGGTCTCCCAGAATCCCCGCGTGGAAGGGGACTGGCTCTTACCTTTCAGGATCCCTCTCTCGGTTCTGACCTTCTGGACAAGGGCCAGAAGGAGTAGGTCTGTCATCTTCTACTCAGTCCCAAGATTAGGACACATCCCTATAACGAAAACTGTTCGTTGACTGAGATCAGAAGAGCTGTGGTTGACCCAAAAAGGCAAGATAGGTGACCACACGGCACACGTCCATGGGGGAGGGCCCCTGTCCATGGGCTTGATGAATTTATAATAACCCGTGCGCAGTCCCCGACTCAGACATCCCTATTCTCCCGCTCCTGCTCTCAGCCTGCATGTGACTGACCCCAGGGCCAGGCCAACATTGAGATGGCAGTCTGAGCCCAAAGGCTTTCTAAATACCAAAGAAAGAACTGTTTGAGGCCTTATCTACGCTAATGCACATAGTTTTTTTCAGTTTCTATGGGAAGGCAACACAGTACATTCTCTGCTAGCTACTCACAGAATATCAGAGCTGGGAGGAATCTTAGAGACAAGACTCTCGTGACCCATGCTGCTGGGGAAGGGAAGGGACTCATCTGCGGTCACTCTGCCATTCAGTGACAGAGCAAGGACTCAGCTCCTCATTCCATGCTGCCTGCTGCCTCCCTCAAGCAGTGCTTCTGTATGTCCACACAGCACCCTGAGGATCGGTAGTCACTATCAAAGGCTCAACCCTAAAGCCCTTCAAGATCCTAAAGTGTCTTCTGAAATATCAGACATTAAATGTTGTTCAAGACCATACTGAGTGTTGTTTTTTTCTACTATGTCTTTGGAAAGTAGCAATGTAGTAACTCATTTATTAATCCAAATTCCCTGACCACTTTGTGCAACTTGAGAAAATGCCAAAAGAGGGAAATATGAGTAGGTATCGCAGGCTTGTGGATACAGGCTTGGAAGTTAGACACAGCTAGACATGACCCTTGCTTCCCCTCAAGAAATAAATATTATTTGTGGCTGTGGTTGGAGTCTTAGGATCCCCAGATGTGAGGGGCAGATAAGGAGAACTGTTGTTGGGAAGGTGTCCTTTGGGTCTGCTGAGCATTTCTGGACTGTGTCCTTAGGGACCCAGCACTGTCAAAGCATGGTATTTCTTAAAATGATGAAAAGATTAAGGGAGGACAACAAATGGCTCCACCCTGTCATGGTATGTGGGACGTGGGTGTGACAGTTTCTGTATACTCTCTCATGCACACACCCAAAACCCTGGTGCCTTCCTGGCCCTGGTAAGGACCTCGTCTGTCAGAACTGATAGGGACTCTCACAACTGGCCAAGCCATCCATACCTTATTACAGACTCCTCTGAAGACAGAGGGCCCCTTCCTGGAGGACTGGTTTGACATGCTATCTCTGGCTGAGCTGCTTCATATGTGTATTTCAAGACAACCTAGGAATGACCACTTAATTTTTTTCAATTGCCCTAGTTAATAGGGAAACTTGGTGCTACCTATAAAGTAAGACTTGGTAGGAAACTGAGACCCTAGCATCAACACAAGGCTGATCGACACAGGTGGGTCAGGAGTACCTCTTCTTAAATCCTCGCTCCCTGGTAAAGGCAATGTCTCTCTAACAAAACATAGTTACACACAACTTGCCTTCCCACCCTGCTCCCTTATCTAGTGACATGCCCATTTTCCCAGCAACTCCCTTCTTGCTTCCCCATGTCCTCACCCTTCAAAGGACATGTCTTGCTCTTAGGATAGTCTTTGGGATTCAAGAATAGGATAATAAACCCAAACCCAGCTGTCCTCATTTTGAAGAGGGCAAGGGAACCCATCTAGGGACATCTACCATCCTGAAGTTGACACTAGAGCCCCCTGAGGAGTTTTCTCTACCCTCTTCCATCCATATAGGATTGCTCTTCATTCAGCTTGAACTGGAGGTAAGAGTGGGGTCACTGCTGTTGTTACCTCTCTATCCCTTTTTGAAAGATTTTGGATGGCATTTTGTAAAGGCCATTCATTTGATTTTAAAAACCCATGTGACAGCTCTACTTCCACTTGGCCTTGTAATTCTGCTGTACCCTGCTGCGGTCTTGCTGCTACTAGGAACACACTACCTGCCAGATAGAGGAGCTGGCTTCTCCTCAGCCTGTCACAGTGGGATATGTGCCCTTAAGTGTGTTGACAGCTGCTTCTCTGAATCACCGCTCACATGCTTCCCTGGGAGCTCTGTACTCTGACCCAATGTGGTAGGGCTATGTGCTACCTGGGATGGGCCCAGTCACCTCCTAGGTGCTTCCCTTCGTAGTGGGAAGTATGGTCTGGCAGAGGCCACCCTGCCCCCTGACATTGCACAGGTGTGCAAAAGTAGGGGTTAATTCCATGGAAGAAAGAGCAGGTGAACAAGTGGAGAGCAGGCCCTACCTGATGCTATGAGTTAAAGCTGGAGGTGGGATTTAAGAGTCTACAAGATATGTGAGTGTGGGAGATGAATCACTCCATCCCTTGATCCACGATCATATGTGTAGGAAGAGAAGGATCATCCTGTCAGAACGTGAAGCTCATAGGCTAGAGGAGGCGGCCAGGGGATGGACAGGAGAAATCATGTCCATCTCAGAATTTAAGGAGGAATGGGGCTATAATGCTCCCAGGCTCTTTTCTTCATGTGAGTGACTATAGAACATATAGGTTAGGCTCAATTGGACATCCATCACTTACCAATCAGGGAAACCTGGGGCTGTCACTCTAACTTTCTAGACCTCAGATTTCTTATCTGTAAAATGGGGATAATAATCCATCCTTTCAGTATCTCTGAGATGAACTGGTGGTATAAAATATGTAAAGCTCAGTGCTTAACATAGTCTGGGTACTCAGCGAATGATAGTATTGTCTTCTGCATCTTATTTCTTCCTTCTCAAAGGGGGCAAATGGAGACAGGGTTGGAAGTCAAGAGCTCACCCAATTCAGCTCTGAGAGAAAATGGGAGAGATCTTGCTGCAAGTAAAAGTCCAAAGTACCAACTAGGCTTTGGCACACCCTCCAGGTGACTCAACCTTCACCCATGCCAGGTTTCCTGGAATTGGAAAAGAAAGGGATCAGCGTGAATATGGTGTTTGTGTCTCAGGGAAACCAGCTTCTCTATCTCCAAACCCAGCTTCCAAGCTGTCATCAATGTCTTGTTGCCCATGATCAAATAGTTTACCTCTTTTTGTTTCCTTCAACTTCCTTTTGCTGTGCGGTTCAGTGAACTATATGCTGTTCTGTAGTTATTCATTTTTAAAATGGAGAAAAAGAATAAACATATATAACAGAGGGGAATGATGGCTCAAATCTATTTGAGATGGATCAAATAGAGACTAGAAAATGTTTCAAGCATTTTCTAGATAAGGCAGGCATATTTCAGAAATGAATCAGTCATAAGTTGGCAGGAAACAAGAAGGTGTATTGGATGACTCCTCAGATCCCTTCTAATATAAGGGCCCAGTGAACTGCAGGTGTCATTGCCATCATCGTCATCATCATCACTACCACCATCATCATCATTGTCGTCAGTGACCCTTGGCAAGAGAGATAGAAACAGGTGATGTTCTAATTCCCTCTTGCCATTCCCTCTTGCTCATTGCCTATC
Source organism: Cryptoprocta ferox (assembly GCA_028646485.1). Classification (NCBI taxonomy): domain Eukaryota; kingdom Metazoa; phylum Chordata; class Mammalia; order Carnivora; family Eupleridae; genus Cryptoprocta; species Cryptoprocta ferox. The sequence goes on from CM053562.1 coordinate 33,743,060, forward strand.
TGGATCATCTGGATCATTGTCCTTATTCAGCACTTGCCATATATCCAGGGTTCAAAATAATTTGAAGCAGAATGGTATCCTGGCAAAGCTCTGGACCAGATGAGCTTTAGTGAGTCACTTCATCTCACTCATAAAATGGGAAACTTGGACTGAACTATCTCTTAGATCCATGCCAGCTCTGAAACATATGTTAAAATGAGTCCAAGCAACTTAATTAGAATGATAAACACCCTGCCAAAAATAATCACAACATAGTCTAAGGTAAAAGATACCTCATAGAACCTGAGATCTGGAAGGAGCGTTTTAGATTATCTAATCCAACCTCCAACTCAAAAAGTAATTATGTCTGTAAGTCAATATAGATAGAGTCAGAAAGGTGTATGTATGGGTAGATGGAGGGAGGGATGAATGGATGGATGGATAGATGGACAGATGGATGGATGGACAAATGGATGGGTGGGTGGGCAGATGGATGGACAGGTGGATGGAAGAATAAGTGGATGGGTAGATAGGAGAAGGGACGGAAGAGAAACATATTGTGGACAAGAGTACAAGCTTAGGAGTCAGGCTGCCAGGCAGCCGGCACCTCAGTTTCCTTTTCAGTTTATTTTTTATTCCTTTAACTTCCTTTGTTGTGTGGTTCAGGGAACTATATGTATTCTACAGTTACTTAGTTTGAACATGAAGTGTAAAAGAAAAAAAAAGAACTTATAATAGGAATGAACCTTGTAGAAGCAGTAATAATACTTACCTTTTGCAGTTGTTATGAAAATAGAATCAAATGAGATAATACATATGAAACACTCTTAGCACATTGCTCAAAAAATGGAATCTATTAATATTCTTATCATATACACATGTAATTCAGATGCCAGTGGGTACCCTTGAGGATTGGACTAATATTAGCCTACACTTAAATTACTCAGCCTGGAACAGTCAAAAGCCTCCAATTTCCAGAACCTCCTTCAGGCAACCTGCTCATGTACGATCCTGTGTTCTCTCCATCTGGGTGTGCTGCTCCAGGGCCTCCCCGCACTGCCTGCCCTCCTACTCCGTGCACTGTGGCCTCATTTCACCCTCACTGTCCCCACTGCCAGCAAATTAATCAGACCCAAGCCCAACCAGACTCAAAGCCCAGGCTTTTCATTGATTCTCATAGGAAATCAAGTTACTTGAAGAATTTTTTTTGTTTTCTGAGTTTTTTAACTAAAGATTGGGGTAGGAGATATCAAGGGACCTAACACAAGGCACACATCCATCCCCACCTCCCATGCCACCCTTTCTATCCTCTTTCCCTCCTGGTGTGTGTGCTATAGGTCAACTAGGAAGCCCTCCCAGCTACACCCACACTCAGAGCCCCTCATGATCTGAGCATCTGCCCCAAGACAACCAAGAAAAAATTCTTACCCATGAATAGGGGTGTCGCCTTGAAATGAGCTCTGGAATATTCTCTACCTCCTTCCCTTCAGGCCTGAAAACAGAGAGGAGGAAACAACACAAGATGATTTTTGGCATCTACACCTCCGACTGAACGGACCCTCACTACATTCTTCCTAAGGAATTCGAGGGGCCTCCTTTCCATTGCTCCCTGTTGTGCCCTTCTGCTTGAGAGGTTTGGTCCCCTCCCCCAGTGACTTCACCGACCCCAGTGCCTCAGGCAGGCGTTCTGTAGTAGCCAGGGCCCACTTAGGTCTTGTGAGCTGTGGGGATATGGTTTAGTTGAAGTTACTTCAAATACAGAATCATTAGCATTTTGGGGTGACTTGAAATCAGGCACAATTGCAGCCCAAATCTTCTGCCACCCCACTTCTTCCTGGAGGGGCAGGCACTGCCCTGTGCCTCTGACCTCACCCACTGGGAAGGCACAGTCCCCCCCTGCCCGTGGGCTGCTGCCCTGAGCAGCCAGCCTCCTGCAAGAAGAGATTGGAGTGACTCCCAAGGTTTTGTTTTAGGGGTTGTTCTTCTGCATGTGTCTGGAATATCTTCCTGTAATATTTTGGTTTGTAATAAGAAATACACATTTGGTCTTCATTTCTGTCTCTGTTTCTGGCACCAGGCTCTTAAAACCCTTGGGGTTTCTTGTGAAGAGAGAGAGAAGGATATCTTCTGTTACAGTAATGAGAGGCTTTTGGAAAGCCCCTAGATCAGCTAAGGTGAGGGCTGGTGCCCAAGGGAACCAATCCAGAGATTGGAGGCTGGAACTTTTAGTCCTACCTACACCCCATCCCCCACCTTTGGGGAGGGGAGAGGGGCTGGAGAATAAGTTCAATTGCCATCGGCCAATGATTTAATCAATCATACCTTCTTAATGAAACCACCTTGAAAGGCCAGAGGACACAGTTTGGAAAACATCCATGTTGGTGAACCAGAGAGCATCTGCTGCAGGATAAAAGCCTTCTTTGTTTGGGACCTTGCCCTGTATATCTCTCTATCCGGTTGTTGATTCATATCCTTTAATATCTTTTGTGACAAACTGGTAATCTAGGGAGTAAATGGGATTCCTGAGTTTTGTGAGCCGCCCTAGCCAATTAATCAGACCCAAGGAGGGGTCGTGGAAGCCTCTGGTCTACAGGCAGCTGGTCAGAAACACAGATGACAAATTGGACTCCACACTGGTGTCTGAAGGGAGGGGGCGGGAGGGACGGTCTTGTGAGAAGAGCCCTCAGCCTGTGGAATCTGCTGGTGTCTCTGGGTAAGCGATGCCAGAGTGGAGTTGAACTGTAGGACACCTAGGTGGCGTTGCGGCCTTGCTTGGTGGTGTGGGGACCCCCCCCCCTCCACTGCCATTGGGAGTAGATCATATTCCCTATGCTGCTGCACTCTTATTTCCTGACGTCAGTGTCCATACACCAGGGCAGAATTCATGCAGCTTGAGACGTCTCTCATCAGAGCTCCCCTCTGTGTTTTATGTCTCAACTGCCAACTCTATGTCCACCTCAGACTCAACATGTTCAAATACGGTCCCAGGAGGGGGATCCTTCTGCCCAAATAGGATCCTTTTACAGTGTTGTAGATCTCGGCGAGTAACACTAGCACCCATCCAATCAGTAAAGCCGGAAGCCAATGCATCATCTATGACTGGGCCCTCTCCCTGGCCCTGAGTCATCAGTTACCGAATCACCTCCACCCTCGACCGGACCTCCGAATATTCAAACCTGTCCTCCTCCTTTCCCTCTAATACCACAGCTGCCCCAGCGTCCCATCTGCTCTCTTTCTTTCGGTGGCAGCTTTCTAGTTGTTCCCGTTGCATCCACGCAAGCCCCCCTCCAGCACCTGCTCCAGCAGCCGCCAAAATTACCTTTTCATCTGTAGTACACTGCTTCTCATGTAAAGAAAAAAAGGACCTAAGAAAATGCATGCGTACCTGCATTTGCGCAAGAAGAAATCCAGCAAGGGTAAATCGCCACCTAATGGGACTGATTAGCTGCAGAGGGTAGGTGGGAAAGCTGTGGAAAGGAGGGACAGGAAGAAGGTAGAAGGGATGGGGAGGACTGTCTTTGTGAGTATACTTTTTTTTGTATAATTCCGATTTTAGAACTGTGGTCATGTTTCACACATCCAGGAAATAAATATGTAAATAATAAAGAAATAAGCAGGATGTGTGTGTTTGGAGGAAGGTGGAAGGATCCCAAATGAAATACACACTATAACAAATAAACCTAATTATATTAAAAATGAAGTTCATACCACACTAAAGGGTGTGGGGAAGAAAAGAACTAGTCTAACTTTGAAAAAAAATGTACTTTGACTATAGGATTGCTGCATTAAAGGGAGGTACCTGCGAAACCACCTCCAAAGGCCAAAGGAGTTAGAAGACCTGCTGACATGTCCAGCTTGAGGAAAATGGTATGTGTGTTTATTTGTGTATTTATTTATTTATTCATTCATTTATTTCTATTTTAGAGAGTGCAAGAACGGGAGGGGGCAGAGGAAGAGAGGCAGAATCTTAAGCAGGCCCTACACCCAGCACAGAGCCTGACTCGGGGCTCAGCCCTCAAACCCACGACCTGAGCCGAAATTAAGTCAGAAGCTCCAGCAACTGAGCAACCGAGGCGCCCCAAGACACTTCGGGACAGGAGTGTCTTGAGTGGCTATAAGACCCAAGACACATATATCTGCAATCTCAGCTCAGCAAGATGTGCTTCTATAGCTCTAGAGACTGGGGAATGAGTGCCAGTAACCCACCAAGGTAGGAAATATTCAGTAAATCTTCAGAGCAGTTGAAGGATATTATGCCCCAAGGGTGTACTTATGGGTGTGGTTAGACAAAATGGAAAGAATGTGGAAAGGGGAGCTGTACTCACAGCTTTAGGTCACAAAGCAGTCATCATGACGCATTTGTCCAAGATGGTGTTAGTCTGGTTCACACAATGATGTTGAAGGCTAAGGACAGATTCTAATTGGTGAAGGTGTATTTCCCATTTATGGGTTAGCATTCTGGGTTTATGTGTATTACAGGATCGAGCAAATAAGTATCTTTATTATGGATGAAAGCACTAGGTTTCTCACTATTGGAGAAGAGAGTTACAAATAAGAAAATGAGGAAGACCAGAAAAAGCCTGGTGATTTTAGATTACAGTTGGAGGTATCAATATGAACTCATGATTTTTAATATATATATACTGACAGATAAGTATAGATAAAGATATAGATGTGTGTATATATTCATACATATATTTCCTAGTTCTATTCATCGAGAGGGCCTAGGAGCAATGACACCCAGTCACAATGAACATATCCAGCACCCAAATCTTAGCTTCTTAATATAATTTTCCAAACTAGCATCCAGTGGTCCTTCAAAAAGTTCAGGGTGAGAACAGAGAAAGAACAAGATGGGCCCCACTCTTGTGATGTCAAAAGCAAGGAAGCCTAGGGGCGCCTGGGTAGCACAGTGAGTTAGGTGTCTGATTTTGGCTCAGGTAATGGTTCGTGAGTTTGAGCCCCACATCGGGCTCTGTGATGACAGCTCAAAGCCTGGAGATTTCTTAGGATTCTATGTCTCCCTCTCTCTCTCTGCCCCTCCCCTGCTCACACTCTGTCTCTCTCCCTATTTCTCTCAAAAATAAATAAAACATTTAAAAAAATTTTAAATAATAAAAAATTTTAAAAAGCAAGGAAGTCTCGGGGCACCTGGGTGGCTCAGCTGGTTAAGCGTCCGACTTCAGCTCAGGTCATGATCTCGCAGTTCGTGGGTTCGAGCCCCACGTCTGGCTCTGTGCTGACAGCTAGCTCAGAGCCGGGAGCCTGTCTTCACATTCTGTGTTTCCCTCTCTCTCTGACCCTCCCCTGCTCGTGCTATCTCTCTCTGTCTCTCAAAAATAGATTTAAAAAAACATTTAAAAAAATTTTTTAAAGCAAGGAAGTCTCAAAGAATGGTGGGAGCATGTCAAAAGGACAGAATAGCCAACATAAAGGGTCTCTCTGTAGCCAAATATGGAATAAGTTGAGCAAGAAAATAAATGATAGTCATGAGCTATAACCCACAGAATAAAATAAATATACATGATCTCATGCTGATATAAAGAAATAATTGAATAAATAACTAAATGGAGGTTAAAAAATGACTTTTAGTTACAGTAGAATTCCAATCAATGAATGTTGAAGGAATGATGGAAACAGAAAAATTACAACTTGGCAGACACCACAGTAATAATTGTTGCAGGTGAAAATCATTAATATATGCTAAAATCAGTGGAAGAAAGTATGATGGGAAATAGGACTTTTGCATAGTCTCAAGGTATCCGCCTGCAAAATACATATTTATTGAAATGGGAAAAACAGTAACTTGACAGTGAAAACACTTGGCAGACACAAGTTTAACCAAGTTAACATCACCAATTATGATGTGTATTGATATCAAGCGCCTCCTATTACACTGCACTGAGAAGGACACGATGTCACAGTGTTCTTGCCAGCAATGTACAACCTGAACTTAAACATGAGAAAATATCAAATACCAATTGAGAGACATTCTACAGAAATAACTGGCCAGGATTCTTGAAAAGCACCATGATATTTAAAGACAAAGGCACTATCACAGATTGAAGAGAAAAGAGACATGACAAATAAGTGCCGTATAAAATTCTGGGTTGGATCTTGCATTGGAAAAGGACATACTGATTTGGTTTAAAAAATATTTTTTTAACGTTTATTCATTAAAAAAATGTTTTAATGTTTATTTTTGAGATACAGAGACAGAGCATGAGTGGAGGAGGGGGAGAGAGAGGGAGACACAAAATCCAAAGCAGGCTCCAGGCTCTGAGCTGTCGGCTCAGAGCCCAACGTGGAGCTCAAACCCATGAACCGTGAGATCATGAGCTGAGCCAAACTCAGATGCTTAACTGACTGAGCTACCCAAGTACCCCAATGTTTATTCATTTTTGAGAGAGACAGAGGGAGAGAGAGAGAGAGAGAGAGAGAGAGAGAGAACACAAGCAGGGGAGGGGTAGAGAGAGAGGGAGGCACAGAACTCATAGCAGGCTCCAGGCTCTGAGCTGTCCTCACAGAGCCCAACACGGGGCTCAAACTCACAAAGTGTGAGATGGTGACCTGAGCTGAAGTCGGTCACTTAACTGACTGAGCCACCCAGGTGTCCCTTGATTCAGTTTTAATAAGTGGACTTCTGTAAGAAGCTAACATTTGGGGAAGCTGGGTGAAGAGGATGTGGGAACTCTTTGAACTATTTTGGACATGATAAGCAACATTTACTGAAGTTAAATATATACAGAACACAGAGGGAGGCATTTTACCCACACTATCCTGTTTAATCCTTCCCCTTAGCAGAGGGGAAACTGAGGCATAAATAGATTAAGAGAGACCTGCCCTAAGTCACACTCAACTGGTGTCATGCCTTGAACTCTGGCTCTTACACAAACTTCCTAAAATTGTCCTTTCTCCAGTATCCTCTCAAGGAGGTGAAAATTGTCCAACTTCAGGAGATGTTCCAGTGGGGAAGATATTTTAAGGGTCCACTCCTGTGGCCTCTCTGCTCTGCTTGCCTGTCATGTCAGGATAGGATTATGCACTTTTCACAGCCTTTGGAGGCATCGTCTGCACCGTTGAAATTACCTAGTGAGTGACTACATGGCAGGAATTTGGGCCCAGGAAGATTGGGCATATGGACCAGAAAGAACCTTCTGGGTGGGCACCTAAGCATCATGGGAGGCAGCCCACCCCTTCTCTGGATCTGGTTCCTTTCCTGGGGTTCATCTCAAAAAAGTGACTGTCAGCTATTGGAGGATTGGCGCTGGTTTTGGCTTCCTGCTCACCCATCACCCATGCTGGTGATCTTTTCCCTGAGCCTCCAGTGAGCTGTCTCCCCCTCTTCATGCCCCTTCTCATGCTCCTGGTAGCATAGGTTACCATGAGCAAGGCTTCCTCGTTCCTTAGCTCAAACCTTTGATTTCTTCTCCTTCAGTCTTGGAAGAGAGGATGCAGGGAAAGTCCTCAGAATATGGAGCAGCAAGACCCCATTGTTCCATTGCGTGACGCCATGTGCCCTTTGAGCAAATCATGTCACATCTCTACTACCTTCTTGATGCACAGTTATTTTGAGACATACACGAGATACATATTCAAGGAAGCACAAGGGTTGTGCAGATATCAGTAACTCCTCTTACTCCTCCATACTGGGATGGAAACTCAGAGCCATTCTGCATGGAGTTGCTAGTATGGAGTCTTCTTCCCGCACAATGGGAGGAAGCAGAGCTCTGTGACTTTGCTGCCTGACAGCACTTGGACTACAGCTCTGCCCCAGGCACCCAGCATCCCAGGGGGATCCCACTAAGGCTGATGAACTCCTCCCCTCCCCTCCACTCCAACTAACATTTATTGAGCCCCTGTTATGAGTCAGATATTCTCACCTCCAATATCTTACTTATTCTCATAACAGCACCACACATTTATATACAACGTCCCATTAGGAAACCGAGGCTCAGACAGTGTACTTACCTTGCCCAGGTTCATAAGTTAATAATTAGTACAAGCATGGATTTGAATTCGCATCTGCCTGTCAACAAGGCTGGTACTGTTTCTGCCATTACAAAGCTACCACAAACAACTTCATTTGAACACCAAGCAGCCCTATGATCTTGGCAAAGGTAGAATTATCACTCTTGCTTTACATAGGAAGAAAATGAGTTTCAGAGAGCTTGTGAGGTTATAAGAAATACAACTGGGGATAGAATCAAGGTCTCTGGTTTCAGTTTATTCGTTCATTCATCCATTCATTCTACAATTTCCTGAGTTCCAACTCTCTACCCAATATTGGGACAACAAATCCAGTTTAGAAAAGAGCTCATGCTCTAGCTAGAGGGAAAGGCGATAAAATGTGATTATAATCTCTCTGCTTTTCCTCTGCAAATGCTCTTTGAAATAGTCCTGGATTCTCCTTTCTCACCCCACAGTCACACCTCTGCCCCTTCAAAGAAGCATCCGTATCCACCATGCCCCCAAGATTGCACTTGTGAATGTCAGCAGTGATGTCCATGTTGGCAGATCCAGTGGTCCTCCTTGATTTCTTTTTATTCTGTCTCTTGGCAACCTTTCACACTGACAACTCCCTTCTTTTTGAAACACCTTCTTCTCTTGTTTTCTGGGTGTTATCTGCTTCTTCTAAGTCTTCACCAGCTCATCCTCTTGGGTCCCAGGACTTTATGCAGGGATATGTCTGCATGTTCTTTAAACATGTTGAGTTTGACCCAGCTCTGGACTTTGCCTTGGCTGTTCCTTCTGCTAGAATTCTTTTCACCTCATCTTTACATGGCCGGTTCCTCCTCATCCTTCACATCTCTGATTAAATTTTAGATCTTCAGAGAGGCCTTTGCTGATGCTCCATCTAAATATGACACTCAATCTTTTCCTTTGTAATACCACCCTTGAGTTCTCTGCGTTGTACTCACCACTATCTCTGGTTTTGTTTTTATCTCCTGTTTTCTTGTTTATTTATTTTGTTTGCCATCTCTTTCCCTCAACCAAAAGTAAGTTCTGTGAAACCAAGGGTTTTGCCCATCTTGTAGAAGAATCCTTGGCCCATAGTGAGCATTGACAAATGTTTGTTTAATAAACATATGGAAAGTGTTCTCTGAAAGACAAGACAGACAGAGAGGGAGAGAGAGAGAGAGAGAGAGAGACTTTGAAAGCTAAATAAAAGAGGTTTTAGAAGGAGACATGGTCAACAGTATCAAATGCCCCAGATACATCAAATATGATAATAAATAAAACATTTTCATTGGATTTGGAAATTTGGAGGTCACCAGTCTCAGCAAAAGCAATCCCTGTGGAGAGTTGCATGTGGGAAGCTAACCCAAGAGCAACGTGTGGAGTACACGGAAGTGAGACAGTGAATGCAATTTAAGCTTAGCTATAAAGGTGAAAGGAAGCTAGAGAAACTGATAAGTCATCAGGGCCAAGCAGGGTTATTTTGTTTTGTTTTTGTTTTTGCTTTGAGATGGAATAAAGTTGAGCATGATCATACGCTAGGAGGAGTCAACGAAGGAAAAAAAATATAGGAAAGATGATCATTATAGAGCAAGGTTCTTGAAGGAAAGAAGGGCTGGAATCTAGTGAACAAGAATGAATTCATTTTGGGCAAAAGGATCAGCACCTTCTCTTCTAGGTCAGGAGAAAAGAAGGAAAGCATGGAGAGATGTGAAAAAACAAAACAAAACAAAACCACACAACTTTATGGGTAGAGGCTGAGAAATGGAAGGAGTTCCCTCTAAATGGCTAATATTTTCCCTTTTAATGTCAACCGCTGATGGCAAGAGAAGTAGGGGGAGGGGCAGGCCCTTGCTTAAGAGAAAAGGTATAAAATAGCCCTCAGCCATCGTAGGTAAGGATGAGAAATAAACCGCATTTAGAGCAATGACAAAAAAGAATGCATGTTGATACTGAAGTCAGGTGAGGTCAGACCCGTGTACTCTTGAGGGAAGTGTGAGTGTGCAGAGAAAGGAAGGTGGCATTGGGTCAGTCACGTTGGAGGGCACGTGGGGCTATCCTCACCCCTAGTGATGTGACCAAGGCCCCCTTCCTCACCAGTTTTCCACTCCAATGAACTAACCCCCCAACTTGTGCTCCCACCCTTGCTCATTCCCAGAACCTGAGTGCACCACTCCGGGATCCTGACAGTACTTCAAGTTGCTATTGGTACCTGAAGGCTCCTGAAAGGGAACTTGAACATACGCTCTCGAAGCACTGTGGGGTGGTACTATACTTAAGAGGGCAGAAAAGGCATATTCTGGAAACGGTCTGGGGTAAGCAGAATACTAACACTGCCTTCCGGTATCATCCTGGCCCTGGACATAAGTTGGGGAGGATTGGAAGAGGGGGAGACAGGTTGGCAGAAGGTAGGCGTGCTCTATGAAACACTGAGGATGTGTCAGAGTTTTGCATCTAGTAGAAAATGCTGGGCGCGGGAGAAGGAGGCGACTGGCATGTTAGTGTCCCGGGCCTCCATTTGGGCACAGACTGGGGTCCGTCCTAGGTGGCATCAGTGTTAAAAGAGTCTGGGCTCCGCACAGCTGAACAGAGGCTGGGAGGAAATTCTTCCCTCTGAAGTTTTCACTTCTCGGTAATGAGGGCTGAGGATGTGTCTCTGGGTGGAGAGGAGGTGATTAACTCCTTCCGGAAACAAGGAATTGCCTTCAAGGCTTGGGGAGGAATGTAACTAAACTCATTTTGTATCATTGACTATAGTCGATGCCATAAGGACAGTCAGCAGTGGGTGGTGGATCTACATGAAATAACATGCAGCTTATGTCCAAATCCTGAGAGGGAGGGAGAGAGACAGAGAGAGAGAGAGAGAGAGAGAGAGACTTTCCACACAGACCTTTCAAACACTGTCCATGGGAGAGGTGAGGCTAGAATCAGTATTTAACAAATATCTAAAGAACATGACTCCTCGTATTCAGGCTTTGCAAAGATGGGAGTTCCCAGTCGAATGGGAGAGACCTATATCGTGCCCTCACGAAGCGTTCCCACATGAGAGATGAGCAGACGGGTGAAAAGCACCACAGAAAAAAGGCAAATGAGCATGATTCAGGCGATGTAGGTAACCGCTGAGGGGAAGTGGAAGAGTGTTGATAGATCAAAGGATATTGAGCTCTTTCTTGAAAGCATAAAGTGCTTTATCTGAGAAGCAAGCAGAAGAGAATTCTTTAAAAAAATTTTTTTTCAATGTTTTTATTTATTTTTGAGAGAAAGGGAGACAGCGTGAGCAGGGGAGGGTCAGAGACAGAGGGAGACACAGAATCCAAAGACAGGCACCAGGCTCAGAGCTAGCTGTCAGCACAGAGCCCGACGCGGGGCTCAAACCCACGAACCTCGAGATTGTGACCTGTGCCGAAGTCGGACGCTTAACCGACTGAGCCACCCAGGAGCCCCAGAAGAGAGTTCTTTAACGGGCTTGAGTTTCGAAGGCGGGAAGGAAAAGATGTGAGAATCCCTCATCCTGAAGAAAGGTAACCGAGTGTCCAGTCGTCCGGCTGAATCCCTGTCATCCCTGGACAGGAAGCCCTGAGCAACGCTGTCACAGGGGCCTGCCCCAGGGGCTTCCCTCTCCCAGAGCGGGGCTGCTCCTTTCTCTAGCACCACAGCATTCAGAGCCACACGCAAACCGGAGGCTCTGGGCCGCCTCCCACCTCCGGAGAAGTCCAGAAAGGTAACAATGAGTCAATGTTTTTAGCTCAGGAGACAAAAGGCCCTTTGATAAGACCCTGGCCTTGGCAGACTCCTCAGCTCTGAAATGAGCTTGGCTTGCCTTCAGGGAAAACAGGAGCAGGAAGCAGTGGTTGTGAGCAACCCCTTGTCCTTTCAGACGCTGTGGCTGTGGTATAGACCCTGCAGTTTGGACCCTGGCCCGGCAGTCATGCTTCTAGTCACCTCCTCTGATAAGGCCCTCCTCACACCCAGGAATTCTGTACTTGCTCTGACAGAGATGGGAGCAGGGCCAGGTAGCCACGTGGAGAGAGCCAGAACTTGCCAGAGCCAGAACTTGCCTCCACTCTTGGGGCGGGGGGGGGGGGGGGGGGGGGGGGGGGGGGG
>CM053562.1:33755601-34089731 GCA_028646485.1 Cryptoprocta ferox
TCCGTTCTGAACGGATTGCTGTTTCCAATGCAGGATGAGGATATGTGGAAATTACCTAGGGATTGGGTGCTGTCACGAGACAAGGGCCATTTAGCAACTGGGTCTCCCAGCTCAGCGAGTTGGGGAGCATCACTGGTAAGAAAACAGTGGTCACTCAAATGGCGGGGGAGGGGGACTCTATTCTTTATGACATTTCACATCTACTGCGTGACTTTGGGAGAAACCATTTTCTTGCTAATTTTGTAGCTAGTTTTGTCTGTGTCTGTCCTGCCAACCTGATGAAGGGCAAGAGGGCTCTTTATTTTTCATTCTGAGCAGATTTTCACTCTTTCAGCTTAGGACACAGATTTTACTCTTTCACTTACCACTATTGATGATAGGACCTTCAGGTTGGGTGACTGTTTATCTATCTACCTATCTATCTATCTATCATCTCTCTCTCTCTCTCTCTCTCTCTCTTTCTCTCTCTCTACCTACCTACCTACCTATCTATATCATCTAGCTAGCTAGCTAGCTATCTTCCTACCTATATCTATCTAATGTCACATGATGATTAGGGACAGTGGTCCTCGAGTCAGACCACCTATATTTATATCTTGCTTCCACTACTTGCCTATCCCTGAGATCTTTGGCGGTGATTTACTGTCTCCATCTCTCTGTTTTCTCACCTGTAAAGTAGGAAAAAAATAAGAGTTGCTTGCCTCCTAAGGTTGTTGTGAAGATTAAGAAAATGATACATGTGAAGTTTTTAGACCAATGCCTGGCCCTTGGTTAGGGTTCCATAAACATTAGTTCTTTTTCTGCTTATTAGTTTTATTTTATTAGTAACCTAATTTCTGGTTAAAGGTGACAGATTTACTATACATGTTTTCTCCTCTCCCTTCAAAGATCCCTCTATATAATATTAAGGAATTAAAATATATAAATTCTGAGCAGTGGAAAGCGGTCATCAGCAGATGGGAGACGCCAACAATGCCTGGAAGCAATAAGAGATGAAGCAGAGAACAGGAGTGTGTGTGTCCAGGGAATGAAACAGAGGAAGGGCCGCCACGCCCTGCAGAACCCAGTGGACATGAGGCTCGCAAATGCCAAGCGGAACGAAGCTGGGAGTGAGACCTGGGCTGGACAGCAGGGATTTGCTGAAATCCTGTACACAGAGCAGTTGACTGCTACCACAGCCCTTTGCTCAAAATACACAAGAGTCATGCACCAACCTCCTTAGGGCCATAAAACAACCAACCACCACAAACAAGCAAAACTCCAGAACAAAAAATAATGTAGGGCTTTTTCTCTTGAGAAACTGAATGGTTCCAGAGAAGAGATCCTTCTCCCCAAATGGCATATAGATGTCAGGGCAACTGCTGGCTCCTGGCCCACCTGCATGAAGCAAAGCATGTACGTGTACACGGAACTCCCAATGTGGTGATGTTTTAAAACATGTTTATTCACATGTTATATGTGAATAAACAACCAAAGATAATCAGACGTCTTAGAAGAGGCTTTACCAAGAAGGAGGGTGGAAGGAGGTGGAGAGAGAGAGAAGAGAGAGAGAGAGAGAGAGAAACAATTGTAAACAAATGGATAATTTAAAGAAAGTAATTTTTTCAACGTTTATTTATTTATTTTGAGAGCAAGAGAAAGACAGAGAGCAGGGGAGGGGCAGAGAGCAAGAGAGAGAGAGAGAAGCCTAAGCAGATTCCGTGCTGTCAGCACAGAGCCCAACAGGGGGCTCTATCTCACGACCGTGAGATCACGACCTGAGCCAATATCAAGAGTCAGACGCTTAACCAAATGAACCATCCAGGTGCCCCTAAAGAAGACAATTTTTAAAATATTCAAATTAATATCCTCAGAGATACTTACTATATCCATATAAAGGACAGACCACAAACTAAACATCCAGTGTAAGGATAGAAAGAAGGGATTTAATTTTTAGAACTCTGGAGATGTACACATAAATGAGTATGTATATATCTAGATAGATAAATAGATATAAACTTAATATATGGATATATACATAAGAGATAGGCTGGGAGGCACCTGGGTGGCTCCGTTGGTTGAGCATCAGCCTCTTGATTTCCACTCAGGTCATGATCTCAGGGGTTGGGGGTCCTTCCCTGCATTGGGCTCCCTGCTGAACACGTAGGCTCCTTAAGATGCTCTCTGTCTCTCTCTGTCTCTCTGTCTCTCTCTCTCTCCTTCTGCCTCTCTACCCCACTGAGATTCTCTGTTATTCTCTCTAAAAGAGAGAGAGAGAGAGAAAGAGAGAGAGTTGAACCTCACTTTAAAGGATAATCTGTACTGTTATGATAACACCACACACACCCATATACCCACGACCTAGCTTCAGAAAGAGACGATTACTGGTTCCTTTGACATCTTTGTGGCCCGCCCTCCCTGATCACATCTTCCCCCTCCCTCCAGCCCAAATTCAGTGGTGATCATTCCTCTGCTTTTCTTTGTACTTATTCACATCTGTATCTGTTCCTTGCATTGTTTAGTTTTTCCTTATTTTTGATCTTTATATAAATGAAACCACACTTCCTGTGTTTTTCTGGTTCTTTTCACTCAACACTATGTTTGCCTTTAAATAACAGTTTTATTAAAATATAACTCACATAACAAAAAAATGTACTCTTTTAAACTGTATGACTCAAAGGCATTTAGTATATTTAGTATGTTCATAAAGTTGTGCGACCACCACCATTATTTAACTCCAGAATATGTTCATCGTCCCCAAAAGACCCCTTACACCCCTTGGCAGTGTCTTCATTCTCCCCTCCCTCCACCCCTGGAAACCACTGACCTACTGTGTCTATGGATTTGCCAATTCTGTACATTTCATATAAGTGGAATCATATAATAATGTAATCTTTCATGACTGGCTTCTTTCACGTAGCATGATATTTCTAAGGCTCTAAGGTTTATGGCAGCACGCACCACGCACTAGTACTTCCTTCTGTGACTAATGCTCTATCGTGTGGCTATGCTGCATTTTTGTTTATCCAGACTTCAGCCAATGGGCAATTGGGGTTGTGTCCACTTTTGAACTATTATGAATAATGCTGCTGTGAACATTCATGCAGTTTTTGGGGGTTTTGTTTGTATTTTTTTTTCCACCTTCGTTTTTGCATGGATCTATGCTTTGATTTCCTTTGAGAATACTTAGGAGTGGAGTTGCCGGGTCATATGGTGAAGCTCTGCGTTAACTCTTTTGAGGAACTACCACACTGTTTTCCAAAGTGACTGCATCACTTTACATTCCCACCAGCAGTGTTTGATGGTGAAGATGAGTTTGGAGATCCACTCATGACACCTGTGACTGTAGGTCATCCACGTTATGCTCACACCACACTTGATGCATCCTGTTGTTGAAAGTCACTTGAGTTCTTTCTGTTTTTTTTGCTGTTATACGCAACACTTTTATGAACACTCTCCTTCTGGTCATCTGATGTACCTTGCAAGAGCTTCTTGAGTGTATGCCCAGCAGGGGAATTGTTGGGTCATAAGGTATGCACCTTTTAAACTTTGTTAGGTAATTCTGAATTGTTTTCCAATCTCATTCTCCCTCTCCCCATCCCCGCCTCCACCCCCAGTCTCATTCTAATAAGCCCTCATCCGCAGTGTTTAAGAGCTTCTGTCTCTCTGCATCACCTCCAACTATTGACATCAGATTTTTAAAACCTTGGCTAATATGATGAGTATGCAATGTTCTCTCATTGTGGTTTTTTAATTGGCATTTTCCTAATTACTCATCTTACTGAGCATCTTTTTGTATGTTTCTGGGCCATGTTAGGTCTCTTCTCCAGTGGAAAGTGAGATGTCTTTTGTCTGTCCTCCTCTTGATTTCTTTTTCTTTTTCTTATGATTTATGGGTGTTTTTCCTATACTCTGAATACAAATTCCTTTGTTGCTTAGGTGTGTTGCAATTATATTCTCTGAGCTTGTGACTTTTCTTCTCTTTCTCTTTAGTACTATAAACAGTATCAGTGTATTCAACTATATACGGTATGTTAATGAATTCAAGTGTATCCACTTTTCCTTTGGTTTGTGATTTGTGTCCTGTTACAAAATAGACCCTTCTTTTTCTTGAAGTCATGAAATTCTTCTCCTATATTTTTTCTAAGTGTTTCGATTTTGGGTCTTTTATAGTCAAGCTCTTAATCCACCTTCATTTAGCTTTATGTATGGTCTAACGAGGAACTTGGTTTGCTTTTCCCCGTATAAGTAAATAATCAGCACTACCACTCCTTCCATATATCAAGTTTTTATCTATGTGTGGGACTGTTTCTGGCTTCTCTTATTCTGTTCCACTCATCTGTTTGTCTATCTTCTTCTAATATGACACCTGTGATTACTCTAGTTTTATAATAAATCACGATACCAGAAACAACATGCTGTCTCACCCTCATCAGCAATCTTGGGCTTCTTCGGGAGAGTTTTGGGTATTCTTTGTTGCTTTGCTCTGTCAAATAGACTTTAGAGTAAGTTTGTCACATTCCACAGAAAACCATGTTATAATTTTTATTGGAATTTCTTTAATTCTACATACAGATCAAGATGGAGAAAATGGGGGTGCCTGGGTGGCTCAGTCAGTTAAGCCTCTGACTCTTGGTTTCAGCTCAGGCCATGATCTTGCAGTTCGTGGGTTCAGGTCCCATGTTGAGCTCTGTGATGACAGCAAGGAGCCTGCTTGGGATCCTCTCTCTCTACCATCTCCTTCTGCTAGAGGGCTCTCTCTCTCTCTCTCAAAAATAAATGAATAAACATTTGAAAAATTTAAGATGAGACAATGTACATATTTACAAAATTGACCTTCCTTTCCCACAAATATGTATGTCTCTTTTAAAATTTTTAATGTTTATTTATTTTTGAGAGAGAGAGAGAGAGAGAGGCAGAGTATGAGCAGGGGAGGGGCAGAGAAATAGGGAGACACAGAATCCAAAGCAGGCTCCGGGCTCTGAGCTGTCAGCACAGAGCCCGATGCGAGGCTCAAACTCATGAACTGTGAGATCATGACCTGAGCCAAAATTGGACCCTTCACCAACTGAGCTACCTAGGCACCCCTATATATGTCTTTTTATTTCCTTAGGCCTCTCTAAGCTCTTGAAAAAAGCCATATTATTTTCTATATGAAGGAATTGCACGTCTTTAGAGTCATTCTTAGATTTTTTCTTTTTTGCAGCTTTTATAATTGGAAATTTGAGATTATATTTTTCTGTTTATTACTGATATTCAAAAAATTAATTAATTTTCCTATGTTGATTTTAAACTTGGCAACTTTACTAAACTGTCAATAATCCCAATAATAAATTTATAGACTATTTGGAGTTTCCCATGTGAGTATCCATATCATTGACAAATAATGAGAATTTTGTTTCATCCTTTTTTCAATCTTATACTTTCTCTCTTCTTTTTCTTGCCACATCAGGCTGACTATAATATTACAGCAGTCTTAATTTTGTTCCTGAATTTAAAAGCAATACTTTTTGTTTAATTCACTTATTTATTGAGAGAGAGTGCCTACGAGAGGCTGAGGCAGGGCTTGATCTCAGGAACCAAACGGTGAGATCAGGACCTGAGCCAAAATCAAGAGTCAACCAACTGAGCCACCTAGGATCCCCTAAAAGCAATACTTTTAATATTTCACCAATGGTTTACCATGTTAATACTGTAGTTTTGTGGTTTTTAAAATAGGTATCTCTGGGGTGCCTGGGTGGCTCAGTCGCTTAAGCGTCAACTTCGGCTCAGGTCATGATCTCACAGTTCATGGGTTCGAGCCCCATGTTGGGCTCTGGGCTGACAGTTCAGAGCCTGGAGCCTGCTTTGGATTCTGTGTCTCCCTCTCTCTCTGCCCCTCCCCTGCTCATTCTCTGTCTCGAAGATAAATAAATAAATATTCAAAAAAAATAGGTATCTTTGATCAGGTAAAGAAAATTACTGTTTCTAGTTCACTAAGAGTTTAGTTTTAATTTTTTTAATGGATAAATGCTGAATGTCATCTAATATTTTTTCAAAACGTGTTGAGATAAATATATCTTTAAATCTCTAATGGAATAAATTATATTAAGGTATTTTCCAAGATAATTTGGAATATACTCATATTATTTGGGAAAAAAAAAACATAGCCAGATTATGTTTGGAATATTTAATTTAGGTTTTTTAAAAAATCTGTATTCATGAATATGACTGACTTGTAATTTTTCCTTTTCATATTTTCTTTGTATAGCTTGGTGTTCTAGCTTGCATTAATCTCCTGAAATAAATTTGGGAATATTTCCTCTCCCGCTAACTTGAAGAGTTTGAGTAAGTATCTCTTGAATATGTCACAGAACTCACCTTTATAATTGTTTGGGCCCAGCGGTTTTATTTATCTATCTATTTATTTATTTATTTTGCATTCCATTTCTTTTTTTTTTTTAAGTTTATTTTTGAGAGAGAGAGAAAGAGAAACAGAGCACGAGTGGGGCAGGGTCAGAGAGAGGGAGACACAGAATCCTAAACAGGATCCCGGCTTTTAGCTGTCAGCACAGAGCCTGGCATGGGGCTCGAACTCACAAACTGTGAGATCATGACCTAAGCCAAAGTTGGCCGCTTAACCGATGGAGCCACCTAGGAGCCCCTTGCCCCTTGCATTCAATTTCTTTAACGGTTAAAAATCTGTTAGAGGCAGTTGTTAAGGTGTTACCAGTTGCGTTTTTCATGTAGAGGCAGTTGTTACCAGTTATGTTTTCGTTGGAGTTTGTCCATTTCAACTAAGAATACAAGTGTATTGGCCTAAGGTTATTTATAACATTCCTCCATTATCTTTAATCTTGTCAGTTCCTCTTTTTCATTCCTGATGTTGTTTGTGTCTGTTTCCTTTACCTGAATCTCTTTCCAGAGCTTTGTTAATCACTTTGATCTTGTCGCCAATTTGTGTTTTACATTTCAACTGTTGGTCTTATCTTCCATTTTCTCTCTTTGCCTTTATTTGGTTTTCTTCTCTGGTTCTTTTTCTAACGTCTCTCGTTGCAAACTTATTCCAATTCAAATATTTACTGTTCAGCCATTCTTCTCTTCTAATATAATTGGTTTATAAATTTTCTGTTTCTGGGTTCAAGCCCCGTGTCAGGCTCTGTGCTGACAGCTAGCTCAGAGCCTGGAGCCTGCTTCAGATTCTGTGTCTCCCTCTCTCTCTGACCCTCCCCTGCTCACGCTGTCTCTCTCTCTCTCTCTCTCAAAAATAAAATAAAACATTAAAAAAATAAAATAAAAGATAAATTTTTCTCACATGTTTCCATTTTGGAATTTAGTGTTTTTTATGATTTAGATTGAAATATTTTTTCTAATTCATATTATTATATCTATTTTTAACCTTTCAAATGTTTAGAGATTGGTTTTAAATTTTCCAAATACATGGCTCTGAAAATATGGTATGTTTTTGGTACTGAATTTTAACGGAATTGTTTTGTGATCAGATGATAAGATCTGTTTGATAAGATCTGTTTGATACTAATGCTTTGAAATTTGTGGGAAATTGATTTGTGATTTACCATCATGGTCAATTCTTGAAATTAAAGTCTATGTTTTAAAAGAGTGTGTTTTCTTTCATTATTAAATACTGTATTTTCCATGTGTGTATTAGATCAACCTTGTTGTCTTATCCATAGTGATACTTTTAGAAATGCAAAGACTGGAGAAATTACCTATCAAACCTCCTTTGTTAATAAATGATTGACAACATCCTTCAGCAAATATGGGAGTCAGCTAAGACCAGGAAACTGGGGGACCCCAGAGGCAGTGGCTGTCACTCAGAAATGCAGTGACACCTGGATGCCAGCCATGTAGCAGGTCTCTAGCAGACTTCCAGGAGGAGGTGTTCTGCAAACAGAGGCTTCTACAAGCAGAAGCTCGTACCCCCGACCCCATTCCAGGAATTGGGAGACTGTAAATATTTTGGATGGCAATTTTTCAATACATATCAAAATCTTTAAAAGACTCATTTGATAAAATCATTGGATGGTGTACAAACATGAATGAACAAGGATATTTATGGACTCCTTATTTATATTTAAAAAGTGATTATAACTAATAAAGGATTGGTAATGAACTTAGAGTCTCTGTATATGATGTCATGCTCTGTAACCATCTGAAATTATATTATAGAAGAGGCAATGACCTCAGGAAGTAAGTCTGGGTATCTTGGCAAATGAAAAAAATCTGACTCGAAAAACAGTGGTAACAGAATAGTTTAATTTTGTGGGAAAATACGCAGGAGAGATAAACATTCGGATGTTAAAATTGGGTATCTTTATACGGTAGAGTTATGGGTGAATTTTAATTTTCTTCTTTGGCTCTCTGTACTTTTAATATAATACTATGAACTGTATTATAACTTTTATAGCAGAATTTTTTAGTACAGTAAACAGTTCCTGTCTCCAGCACAACTGTCTTTCGGGAATTGGTTTTGATGTAAGTTGAGCCTGTTGGGAGTGGTCCTGGGAGGGGAGGGGTCTCTTACTGTGAAAGGGGAGCAGGAACATGGACGAATGACCAGCAGGGACAGGACAAGAGACATTCGGCATCAGATCTAGTAAGGATGGGGAGAGCGGCCGGCCCAGACAAGTTTCTATAGTGTTCTATTAATACAGGGACTGCCTGGCCCTCAGGGGCTCCCAGTCAGCAAACACTGGTTCTGTTTGAGCCTCAAAGGGCTGGGTGAGGAGAGAAAAAAATAGTGAAACGACTACAAAGGTATGCAGTAATAAATTCAAAATGATATAGCATTATTTTGATATACTGGTTGAATTATGTAAGTGATAGTGGTGCAGGCTACGTCATCAAAATTCCGAGAATTTGTTGAGAAAAAGTAGGTAAAACGCATGGAACATAGACTGGTTCTAGCCCAATAAACTCTAAGGAATGCCTCACGCCTACTATGCATATTAAGTTCTCATTAAGTGTTTGTGGAAGGAAAGAAGGTAGAGAGGAAGGAAGGCTGGGGCGCCTGGGTGGCTCAGTCAGAGGAGCATCACACTCTTGATCTTGGCTCAGGTCGTGATCTCACCATTCATGAGTTCGAGCCCCATATCAGGCTCTGCACTGAATCCCTGCATGGGATTCTCTATCTCCTCCTCTCTGTGCCCCTCTCCTTTGTGTGCGCTCTCTCTCTCTCTCTCTCTCAAAATAGATAAATAAACATTAAAGAAAAAAAAGGAAAGGAAGGAAAGCAGAAAAGAAGGAAGAAATGGAAGGGAAGGGAAGGACGGAGGGAAGGAGAAAGAAGAGACATTTCAGGAGGAAGGGACGGCTGGTTCTCAAACTGTGGTCCCTAGAGCTACAACATCAACATCAACTATGAATTTGTTCAAAATGCAAATTCTCAGGCCCCAGCCCCAGCCTAGCGGTACTGAATCAGAAACCCTAGGGTGGGCCACAGAACTGTGTGTTTTAAGAAGCCTTCCAGCCTTCCAGGTGACTCTGATGTAACTAAAGTTTGAGAACTGCTGGGCTAAGCGATGCCTTTGAAGCAGGCAGGAGCAGGCTGCAGGTAAGGAGACTGGCTTTACTGGAACAAAGAAGCCATGTCAGGGATTGATGGGAGACCAGCTGGGAAATATACAGGAGCCAGGAAAACTCTCTATTATTAGAGCGAAAATTAAATAGATTTTTTTTTTTCACAAACAACACGGCTGGTGTTTACATCTAAGACCTAATACGAAGGAAATGTGTTAAAGAAAAAAAATCACCTATACTCTCTCTTCACCCACATTATCAATTAACTTCATATTTTCCCTGTTCCTTGATAGTGTTTGTACATATGCATAGATGATGTTTACACGGTTATAATGAAGTCGTACATGCAACTTTGGGGATGTGTTTGCTCGTTGCAGTATCTTGTAGTGGACTAGATATATTAATCAAGGAGTTTAAAACTTACTGTTGTTTACACTGTCGTATTTTATATCTTTGGTCTTCCTAGGTTCTCTCTGGAGGGTTGTTAGTGCAGAAGCAAATAACAAAATAACCAAATGTGGGTTTAAACTTTCCGAAGTTGAGATCCAGGCCAAAGAAAAGAATTGGGAAGCATATCAACAGCCAGCACCAGTTTTTCTCACCTCAGAGACTTGACAAAGTCCTCCGGGCTAAGAGCCAGTCTACAGAGAATCAGAAGGAAGATGTGTGACTCGGGTGCATCTCCCCGGCTTCGTCCCGCCCCATCCATCCCCCTCTGCACACACCCCCCCCCCCCCCAGAACTCCCTGAAGACGGAACAGACTGAACGTGGCTAAAACAGAGGCTGGCCTGAGAAACGTCTGCACTAGGGAACATAGGGCAGCCCAGCTCCAGCAAGATCAATGACCAAAGGAGAGAGAAGTCAGTGAACATCCCCGCATCGGGGCCAGTGAGAGCAGACAATGACAGACTCCAGGGGAAGGCACACAGTTGGGAGAAGGGGGTTGCACGGGGACAGCATTGCCTAAGAGTCCCCAGGAAGGAGCCAACCAGGACCATAACGCTTCACATAAAGGGGAGTTGAAGAAGAAAGTAAGTCTTGCTATAGAAAATTAAAGAAGGTTACATTTTTGGCACAACTGAGCATGGGTCCAAGGTCTGTACTTGCTACAATGATGTAAGATTTTTTTCATGTCATGTAACCCTGAATAGTTATTAAATTAATTGACTGTGTCTTCATCCAGTGACTATACTATGTTTTACTTAATTATCCCCTATTATTGAAAATTAAGATTGTTTCAACTTTTAAGATAGTAAAAATACAACAAAATAGTTATTCTGTGACATTTATTTGCCACCTATGACTCGCCAGACTCTGGTAGTCAGAGCTGAGAGGAACGCAGTGTCCTTAGTGTTTGGTGGGAGTCAGATGGGAACACGATCATTCTAGTGCAACATGAATGGGATTATAAAAAGCGTGTAGAAGTCTTCTTTTAAATTATTTCCTTAGGATAAATTCCAAATAGTGAGATTCCTGAGTTATATCGTACTGACAAATTGTTTTTTATTTTTAAAGCTTATTTATTTTTGAGAAAGAGAGAGAGAGAGACAGAACCTGAGTGGAGGAGGAGCAGAGAGAGACGGAGACACAGAATCTGAAGCAGGCTCCAGGCTCTGAGCTGTCAGCACAGAGCCCAGACGCAGGGCTCGAACCCTCAAACGGTGAAATCATGACCTGAGCCAAGTCGGACACGTAACCACTGAACAGACTGAGCCACCCAGGTCCCCCCACCCCAGACAAACTGCTTTCTAAAGGCATCAATTTACACTACAAGGAAGCAATGATGGTTTCTTTTATATTCCATATGTAATATCCCTTGATTCTTTCATGTTCTAGAAATGTTTTCCAAATCTTGTTCTCCTGGTTATTTATGTAAATTGCGTGGGGGAACAGGGGGGCGCGGGGCAGATTTTAAAAAGTATTCTAATTTCTTTTTTCCTATTTTATTTCTTCCATGATTTTAAAGCTTAGAAAATTACTCCTTAAGAGATACAATAAATACCCATTTCTATTTTCTGTTAGTTTAAACAAATGATTTGATTTTTCTTCAGTTGTTCAATTAACTAACCCATCTAGAATTTATTTCAACAATTTGAATTGGAGCAATCTATTTTCTAAATTGCTAGCTAAGATCATTCTTCCTGTACTTATTATTTGAAGACACTTATCAAATGCAAAATTCTCATTGTACTAGGATAATATTTTTGAAGATATTATACCTGGTCTGCCTCGACTCTGATTAGACTTTGGCTCCCATACCATTGAATTAACGGCACCCACAGCTTCAAGGGGAGGGAAGAACTACCAAGCATGAAGGAGTTGCTGTTTGGTTTTCCAGGCTATGCTGAGAAAGTTAAAAAAAAAAAACAAAAAACTGGGAGAGCTTCAGGTAGCTTGAGCTTAAAAGGTAATCACAGAATAGATCACTGATCAGAGAGGATGAAGGAATAAAATGAAAGTGAAGTTCCCTCCACATTGGAAGGGAAAAGGCCCCCCTGGTGTGAGCTGGGTGTGACAGGGAGGAGAGAGGGTAAAGGGTCACCCAACAGGCTTGACTCCCTTCCTCACCCCAGAAAGGAACATTGACAAAGGGCATGGCTGGCAGGAGGTGGCTAGATGAAACGACAGCAGGATAGATTCGGAGACTCTGAGAATTTCAGGGGTTGGTGTTCAGTACAAGCTGGGTAGAGTGGAGGAAACTACAGGCCTGGCGAGAGAAAAGGTTTGCCGGTGAGATGCCTGATGTGATGCAAGACAGGGTCCGTCGCAATGGCTGAGTCAGGTGCCAAGGGCCCCACCCCACAGCTTGTCGGGGAGAACGCAGCCTACAGTTTTCTGGCGCTCATGAAGAATGGCTTAGAAGAGACGTAGGCTCTAAATAAGGAAACTCGGAGTGCGGCCCTCGTATCACCAGAGGCAATGGCAAGGGCCAGGGTTTGGGTGGCAGATGCCACTCTGATGCCCATGGTCCAGATCAGGCCAGTCATCCCTTCATCATCAAGCAGGATGAGGCTGTCTCAGCAGAAGCTGTTGGGGACCAGGAGATTTCGGAGCAATCTCCCTGCACCCAGACAGCATCCTGGGAAGGGGTGATACTTACAAGCTGTTAGGATTTTGAGCTTTGATTTGCCTGCTTTACCCACAGGTCTGAAAATGAGAGAGGTTGAGTCACCATTAGTCATCAGGTTGTGGTATCTTGCCAGTGTCATCTCATCGCTGCTATCAATACAAGCTAGCATTCAGAATAGAATGCAATTGTAAAACAAAAATTTTACCTTTATATTTCTGAGTAATACAGACATTTTGAAACTATGGCTACCACCACACACACACACACGCACAGACACACAGGAGACAGCAGGCTCTTTCTGGGCTTTTGTTTCTTTACTGATTTAAAACATAACCGTTAAAATCAGGGCAGAACTTTAAATGTGTTGGGGGCACGTTGTGTCCATAGGCAACGTAGAAGGAGATCTCTTCTTTCTGCCTCTAGAGAGCGTCGCACTAATCCCCTTCCTTCACATTCCATTTGTCCTGGTTTGCCTGGGACAGTCCCCATTTACACTGCTGTCCAACCACAATAACTTTCGTTTTTAAAAGTGTCCTAGTGTGAGCAGTAATTTACATCCCCACCCTAGCCATGGAGCCCTTCGACCACAAGGGGGCAGGCTCGGCCCATGGTTGAAAAAGTACTGTAGCTTGTGGGCGGTTCCCGTGTCTGCGGCAGAGAAAGTGGCCCCTTCCTTAACCCAGGACGGGGCTAGAGATACAGCACAAGACCATGGAATGAAGGCCTCTCGGAATACAAGGACTCGTAAGGTGGTCATCTTGTCCATCCCTTGCCCCGAGGCAGGCCGCGCAACCGTACCTGGCAGCCGTGAGAGAAGCTGTCCTCAGGGCTGGGATGTTCCCAGCAGGTGGAATTAGACCTTGGTTCAAGCATTTCCTGTGTGATACCCAGGGGAGGGTCCTCTCCACCAGCAGTTTCTGAGATCCTCATCCGCAAAGCCGCTAGTCCTTGCGCTAAAGGTACAGACGCTTTGATATGTTGAAAAGGCTCATGAAGATGTTTGTTTTCCAGATGGTACATTAATTGTCAACCCTTTTCTTCTTGCTTCCTGTTATTGGGTTGAATTTTGTCTGCAAAAAAGATAGGTGGAAGCCCTAATTCCCAGTAGCTCAGAATGGCCTTTTTTGAAAATAGAGTCATTAAGGATGCAATTCGTTAAGATGAGGCCATACAAGTAGGGTGGGCCCTCGGTCCAACAGGGCTGGTGAAGAAGGGAAGGGGTATGTATAGTTTGGAGGCATGCTGCCACCAGTCAAGGAATGCCTGGGAATACCAGAAACTGGGAGAGGTAAGGGTGAATTCTCTCCTAGAGCCTTTGGAGGGATCATGGCCCCACCAACACCTTGATCTTGGACTTCTAGCCTCCAGAACCATGAGAGAATATATTTCTGTTGTTTCCAGCCACCCAGACTCTAACAGCAGCCCTAAGAAACTGATGCTCTCCCCTCTCACCTTTTTTCTGATCCCAAAGTAGTATTACTGCCAAACACTTAGCGGCCTAAAACAACACATATTTATTATCTCATGGTTTCTTTGATCTCAGAGTCCCAGCATGGCTTAGCTGAGTTCTCTGCAAGGGTGCAATCAAGGTGTTGGGCAAGGCTGGCTTCTCACTGAGAGCTCAACTGGGGAAGCGTCCACTTTCAAGTTCACATGACTATTGGTAGGATTCAGGTCCTTGTGGGTTGCTGGACCGAGAGCCTCAGTTTCTTGCTGGCTGTAGGCCAAAGGCTGCCCTCTTTTCCCTGCCCCACGGCTTTCTTCCCAGAGCAGCTCACAACACGGCAGCCGGGCTCAGCAGAGCCAGCAAGGGAAAGAGTCTCCTTGCAAGGTAGGTGTTACATTCTTAGTCACCTTCATCACAGAAGTGACCTCTCATCACGTTGTCGTGTTAAAATAAGTCACAACTCAGCCTGCACTTGGGGGAAAGGCATGAATACCATAAGGCAGGAGGCCCGAGGGGCCATATTCTACAAGGAGAGTGGACAACACATTCCTGGGTGGGGGGTTTCCAGACTGAATTTTCAGGGGTTCACGTTTCTAGGGCTCTCCCGTTTGGTCATACATCCAAAAAATAAAAAATTATTTTTCCTCCCCATTCTTTTTTTTTTTAATTTTTTAAATGTTTTTATTTATTTTTGAGAGAGAGAGAGAGACAGCATGAGCAGGGGAGGGTCAGAGAGAGAGGGAAACACAGAATCTGAAGACAGGTTCCAGGCTCTGAGCTAGCTGTCAGCACAGAGCCCGACATGGGGCTCGAACCCACGAACCGTGAGATCATGACCTGAGCCGAAATCGGACACTCAACCGACTGAGCCACCCAGGCGCCCCCCTCCCCATTCTTAAGTGGGGAGCAACTTCCCACTGGGCTGTGGGGTAACTGCCTTCCCAGCTTTCCCCCTTTCTCCCTGCTGTCAATGGAACCATGGCGTAGAAGGAAGCCCCTAACTGCTGGGGCAGAAGCAGAGCAGGAACGCTGAAAACAGGCTGGTCCAAGACAAGGACGGCTGTATTTGCCCACAATTTGAAGGCTATTATCTTCCTTTGGGGACGAAATAAGCCACTGCTCATGCTCATCCGCTTTTTCCTTGCCTCTGCTTCTGAGCTCAGGGTCAGTCCCACTTCATGGCAGGGGCAGTGCTCTCCCGACTGTCTCCGTCTCTACATGTTCCTCGTCCTCCTTTGCAGTTAGGCTGGGGCCACATGGGTAGTTTAAGCCAAGTTTATTTGGTGTGGCACTCTTGGGATGACAAAATTAAAAGCCAGTGTGCCCCGTCCATCCCTCACTTCCCTGACTCAGCAAACGTGGAAGGCCAAATGCTAAGAGGGCAGTGTTGCAAGATGGAGGGAACTTGGTTCCTGAGACGGGGCTGTCCTGGGGGGGGCGAGTCCTCTGTCAACCCACATGGGATGTCGCTTGAGTGAGAAATCAAGTTTGGGTTGCTTTATCAACCCTCGGGCAAAACGTTGCGAAGAGCAGCTCAGCCAAGTACATTGGAAACATCCAGAACCTGCACTGGAATCAAGAGATCTGCTGGGACCCCTTGGATAATAACACGGACTGTTGATTCTACTCTGTGCCACTTACAAGCCATGTGACCTTAGGCAAGTTATTTAGCCTCTGTGTCTCATTTCCATACCTGTAAAATAAGGTCCTACCAGTACCTTCTCATATGGCTTTTGTGAAGAATAAAAGAATAAAACACACAGAACGGTGGGAAAGTTCCGGCTCATTATCTGTGTCATTGGCTGGAAGGCAGGTATGCACTGTGGACACCAAGGGGGTGCTCCCTTTAACCTTTTCTCCAGCCTGTCGGTTCGGGTCCTTGTGGGCTTCTCCTTGGCCCAGGTAAAGGACTGGGCCACCCACCTCCAAAACAAGTCCCCACTTAACATTCTTCTTTACCCAACTCCCTTCCTTGCAGGCTTTCCCTTCCTTTCCCTTAACACTAGGGGGCACTTCATGACTGGCATCATCCCGGCACTCCAGCCTGGGTTCTCACTCAGTCCGGTTGACCGCAGCAGGGGCCAGGAGGTGACTAAACTTGAACCCGAGACATATCACTCTGAACAAGGAGATGGGCTTCTCGCCCATCAGAGCAGCCAACCAGCTAACACACTATCCAGACCTGTCCTGGACCACTTTCATAGGACCCTATTCTTTTCCTTCTGAACAGTTGTCAACATTTATAATTATGTACTTGTTTCTGTGCTGATCAGGTTAATGTCCCTCTCCCCCACCAGACTGGAAGCTCCACGAAGAGAGGCACATACCTGTTCTGTTCACTATCCATTTCAACACCTAGCATTGTGCCTGATGTATTTATTCTTGATAAATACTTGGGGACTCATTGAAGTAATCTCTCTGTGTTTTCTCATGCCTCCCTCCACCCACCTACCTCTGTACCCCTGGACATCAGCCTGACCTGGGCTACTCATCACCACCATCACAACCTTATCGCCTTTGGTAATTGTCACAATTTCCTAACATGCTTTCATTTTTTTTCTCCAAAGTTTACTCTCCAAAACATATTGTCCACTCTACTACCCTGCATAAAAAAACTGCCTTCAAGACCTTCTGAGAAACCAGTTCATCTAGAAAGGAGAAACGTAGGAGGGGAGGGTTTGCACTTCCTTGAAGCTCCAAGATTCTCTTTTACACAGTGGAAATAGTAATACTGACTTGAGGAGCCGTTGCAATGCTTAAAGGAGATCATGGCAGGCATGGGGACTGGCAGACACAGACAGTCAATAAAGGATAAATATTTGCATCAATAATATTCTATGATTTTAACCCAAAGGAATGGGGACTACCTAGATGAGCAAACAGAAGATTTTAGTGGACTAATTCAAAGGCTAATGAAAAAAGGAGTAGATTTAATCTTATGTTTTTCTTTCTAGAACATACAAGCAATACCAGTAGGTGGGTATTACAAATAATGAGAGTTTTCTCAGCTAGAATTTCCTAAAAATTTGAAATGTTTAAAAATGGAATTGGCTTTGTGTGAGCAACCTGTCACTGGAGGTAATCAAACTGAGGTGGTATGCTCCCCCTTTTAAAATGTCTTTGAAGAGGGGGCTCCTGGGTGGCTCAGTTGGTTGAGTGTCTGACTTCCCATCAGGTCATGATCTCATGGTTTGTGGGTTCGAGCCCCGCATCGGGCTCTGTGCTGATGGCTCAGAGGCTGGAGCCTGCTTTGGATTCTGTGTCTCTTTCTCTCTCTACCCCTCCCCTGTTCACGCTCTGTCTCTCTGTCTCCCAAAAATAAACAAATGTAAAAAAAAAATTAAAAATGTCTTTGAAGATATTGTGCATCGAGTAGAGATTTGAGTTATCACTTTTCCTTATACTTCATAATTCTATGATAATTTATTATTCTTATGAGAATCGCTTCCTAACTTTTTTGGTCCATTGAATTCCTTCACTCTTTTGAGGTCTTGTTTTTTGAATATATGTTTGCATTGATATTTGAGCTTTAAAGTTCCTTCTGTAATTAGGTAGTACATTTCTTGAGAACAGTATCTTGTGTATGTGCCTTACTACCCTCTGACTAATGCATCCAACATTGTGCCAGACAGTCACTGGGTGCTCAGTAAAGAGTAGTCAAAGAGGAAGGTGGAGGAGAGGGGTCCAGACACGTCTTGGTTTTAGAGAGAAAAGCTCCATGTTAAAGTAGGCGGGCTACAGGATACTATTTCCTTCTCTCCTTCAAGATAAACCTCAGCTGCATAAGTTCAACAGTTGGGAAGGAGATAACCACAGGAATGCTGGGGATCCTATCATCACTTTTGAAATGCAAAGTTAAGTTTCATCATTTCTTTAGGTATCTTCATGGAGAAGTCATTTTTAACCCCCCCCCCCAACATGAATGAAAGATTAAGGTTAATGATCTCTGAAGATAATATGCCTTCTCAAATTAAGTTATTTTTTCACTGTAGAGCTTAAAAGGTGATAGTGTGAACAAACAGGCTTTATTTAGAATTTAAATAAGAATGAAATCCCTCATCATTATGGAGTTTACCCCACTGTAATAAGCCTGGAGGCTAAATACATCTGCTTGTTTCAGTATAAATTCCCCTTGAGAGCCCCCTTGTTATCAGGTCCTGTGAGATTTCAGGCAAGTTGGGCAGGTCGCATTACAAATCTCTTTGTAAAGGAAAGCTGAACCTGACCTTTCTATTTCATACACATAAAGAGGCTTAAATCCAAAGAGAATGGAGACATTTGTGGAGGAGCTGGGGCCCCGGATCTTGGGATAGGACATCTGGTTGGATGATCCCCCCAAATGTTTAACTCCCAGATTCTTCAAAACCCTCAGAGCCTGAAGAATTAGCTCCTCCCCCTCCCCTCCTTATTAAGAGCTAACACTACTGTTTCTACTCCCACTCCCATCTTGGTTGAAGACACTTCAAAGACCTCTCTCTACATCTCCTCTCCTAGTAGCTAGCCTTATAGCTAGGGTTAAGTCACAGCATAACCCAGCTGGGATGTTCTGGACCAGGTAGTGGGAAAAGAACATTAAGAAACAAAATTCAACTGCATACATTGAAAGATCTAATTGGCTTTTTTGAATGATCCATGAACCAGGCAGCATACCATCCTAGCAGAGAGAAAGGAGCTCTGAGGAGCTGTACAAAATGGAAGACTTTACAAGCAAGAAGCAGGGCAATAAAGTTATTCTAGCAAAAAGTGCATTGTTTCAGGCAAGGCCACCTTTCTTTGGGGGAAGGCAGACGTCTATCAAGCAGGTTACCTCATGAGTGCTAACCAGGTAATTCTAGATTGACTGATTAAAGGTTGCATTCCCTGGAGAGCCTGAAACTACAATTGTTAGGAATTAAGGCTTGGTTTGTTGAAGTGGGGTTTAGCACAAGTGACTCCATATTAGACCTTTAGAAAGGGAATAGACTGTAAAGGAGCTGCAAGACTTAGTCAGAAGGTACCAGCAAGAGTCAGAGGAGTTCATATGGTACTGGATTCTGAAAATACTGTATCAAGGGGCTGAGACACAAAATAGGATAGGGAAGATTATATAGATTGGGAGCAAATACAGAGATACAAGGTTTAACATCTGGCAGAGACTTTAGGAGGTATATGACTATGCTGTTCAAATGGCTTCTAGAAATATGGAAAAAGTGATGCCCCAAGCTAGATAAAGTTGAAATGCTGGAACTTCCATAGAAGGCAGTGGAAGAAGAAATGAAGAGGCTCAGGAAAGTGAGTATGCTACAGTGCATATACCATAAAGCTGATTCTGTAGGCAATATACCATAACTGATGATGCTGTCCCTTGGGAAGCCCTGGGCAATACATCATTCACAAATCTAAAAGAAATGAGCAAGTGAGAAGAACACCAGCATCAGCAGAAAGCTCAATCAAGACTCTCTTCTAGAAGCCAGATGGATGCAGTTATTACAATGAACAACAGGGTTGGAGTGGCAGCCACAGGGGCCTGACCCAGAGAGTGATGGGGATGATTAAAATAACACAGTGTTCTTTGAGGCAAAATAGACACTCAGCCAACAAAGCTGTTTCTCAGCTTGTACCATTTGAAGAAGTGAAGGATGGATGACAAGGAGTCTAAAGGCAGTGGCCCCAATAACATGTCATGATCTCCTGCCCATTTTCTGGACCTGAGCCAGTTTTCAGACTCAGACTCAGCCAGATTCCCAGGAGACAAAACCCTACAACGTCATAGGAACATGCTCAGTAATGACTCCATCAGCCCTTTCCAAAGACATCCACAGTCATTTATTTGGGGAAATCATACCAGGGAAAAGGGACTCCCAAATGTGTGGAGGACTATATAGGTAATAAAGTAAGTAAGTAAGTACGTAAGTAAGTAAGTTAAGTCCTGGCCAAATGGTAATTCCTCCAGCCCCTGGATGCATAATTGGGGTTGGCATGCTTGTTAGTTGGATCATTGCAATGTTTTGGGGTGGTGGTGGGGTTTGGAGATGAAGATCAAGAAAAAAATTCTTGAAGACGTGTTTGGTGCAAAAAGGTGATTTTATTAAAGCATGGGGACAGGACCCGTGGGCAGAAAGAGCTGCACTGGGGTTGTGAAGAGTGACTGGTTATATACTATGAAGCTTGGGGAGATAGAGTCAAGAGGAAGTTTCTTAAAGGGATTTTCAAATGCTAAAGTGGCACAGATTCCTCACAGATTCCTGGAGGCCTAGCTATTGTCAAGCTAAGGTTGTTTTTCCCTCTAGCAAAGCATTAACATTTAGACAGTAGGGAGTTCCTAGAGATTAGGCTATTGATAAGATTATTTCTTGTAATTTACTAAGATATTTGTAAACTGATGGAGACTTACTTCCTCCATGACTGTGACCTCTAACAATTAACCATTTGTTTTCTGTCCTTTGCTTTGTTCTTGGGCAGACAGGAGTGCCTAAGGAATGTCATACCCATCCCCCTGGAGGTGTGTATGTGTGGGGGGGTGTTGTTAGCGCACGCTTTGCCCTTAGCTTGCCTTATGCTCCCTCATCAATTGGGTCTTAGGGTTATTCAGAAAGAACTGCCATAATGGGGAAGGTCAAGCAGAAGCCTCTGAAATTGCCCACCCCCAGCCAAGATAATAAATACAAAACAATATCACATGGGGGCGGGTGTTGATATTAGTACCACACTTAAAGATTTAAAGGTTCCCATGATGTCTTATTCAGTTCAATAGTGGGCCTCTGCAGAAACCTAGTGGACCCTGGGGGATGACCATAATTTACTGCAAACCCAATCAAATTTTGGCCCTAGTTCCAGCCACTGTGTCTATTTATCTAGCACAACAGAATTGACATGACCTCGGGTCCAGAATATGGAGCCTTGATGTGGTGAATGCATATTTTGCTATTCCCTTTGGAGAAGATGAGAGACCATCTGCATTTACATGGGTAAATTTTGTCCCAAGGCTATGTTAACTCCCCTGTCCTCTGTCAGTAATCTAGTCCAAAGGGATCTGGACCATCTGGGCATCCTGAAGAATGTCACATCAATCCATTATTTGTTGATGATGTCATGCTAATCAGGCCATGTGAGCAGGAAGTGGCTAGCATGTTGGAGGCTTTGGTAAGACACAGATGCCTCAGACAGATGGGGACTGTCACATCAATAATATTGTTACAGGTCCAATGATCAGGGTCCTGCCAGGAAATCTCATCCCATGTAAAAGACAAGATATTACATCTTGCACCTCCCACCACAATGAAGGAAGCACGTACCCGACCGGCATCTTACTTCTGGACGTACTACATACCACACCCGGAAATACTGCTCTAGCGCATGCACTAAGTGGCATCAAATGCTTTGTCACCCTTAAAAATAAAATGGCAGGTTATTTTACCAGCAAAATGAGTCAATTTAGGAACAGGATTGAAATTGCAACTTGGGACAAGCACACCATGGTGAACCACAGGCAAGTTCAAAGAGACGAAGGGAAGGTCAGCTTTTATTAGGTTTTAGGAGGAAACTGGGGAGGGCTATTTCAAACAAAAGTTCATTGGAGAAGAGCCAATGAGTGGGAGGTTTTGCCGGGTTCTCGTTGCTATAAGGGGGTGGTTAGCACAGTGTTGCTGGAGCAGGGGGGGATCTTCCTTCTTCTTCTTCAAAGTAGGAGATAAATTCCTATGAGAAAAATGCCCTCCCTTGTCCGGGTAATTTCCTCTTCCTTCTCCCTACTGGTGAAGCAGGCTGCAGTATGGTACATGCGTGACAGTGCCCCCTTCGGGGTTTCCTGGCTCCGTTTTAAATGAGCATTTCACAGCTTCTCCCTTTGAGTGGGGCCCGGAGCAGGGAAGGGTTCCGCAACGCGTCCAGGCTGACGTGGAAGCAGACTTTGCCTTTTAATATCAGAGGTACAGGTGTTGGGGAAAGACGCTGTGTGGAGCACATGGCCAGTCCCAGTGGAGGGATTACAACCTAGTCCCGTAGTCCCCTGGGGTTCGTTTGCAAAACCATGCAGTCTGCAAGGGAGATTCATATGTCTTTGGACAAGCAACTCCTGGCATGATGCCGGGTCCTGGTAAAGATGTAGTACGTGAGCACAGGATCCCAGATGAGTGTGCATCTGGAGGTGCCCTCATGAGCTGAGAGCTATTACACCCACTAAGTCATGAGGTCAGTAGGCCAGCAGCCATTCATCATAACTGGGACCAGTGCATCGGGGACTGAGCACACTAAAGGCTTGAGGGCCCCAGCCAGCTGCATGAGCGAGCACCCCAGCCTCACTTCCACTACTACTGTTGCACCAGTGTCCCCCATGCCTCCTTCAATTCATGAAGGGCCACATAGGAGCAGACCTGATAAACCACATGGCAGAGGAAGGCAAAATCCAAGCTTCACTTATGGATGAGCCAATATGTGTGTTCAAGGGGAAAGTGAATAGTAGGTATATTACAAGGACTGGCTTTGAAAACCACTTGGCAAGAGAAAGTCCCTCCAGTGGCAGAACTTTGGGAAGCCACCCTATGTTTTACTTTGTATGGAAGGAAAAATGGCCTGATGTTAGAACATAGAGGCCTGGATAGAGAAAGATTGAAAGATTGAAAGATTGGTTGGAGACACGCGGACGGACATCGGAGTGGCATGAAGTGCGAAGCTCTTTGCATCATATGCTAGCGCCCACCAGAGAGTGCCCACCATGGAAGAGACACCGAATTACCAAGCAGCCAGAGAGACTTGGCCATCTGACATCAGCCAACTCCAGGCACCGGCCACCACGCTGCTGGTACCAGAGACACATGAGGGATGTAGCTACAGTTTGAGGGATGGGGCCACGCATGGGCTCTCACAAACAGCATAGGCTCCAATGAACCGAGGCTGCATTTAGCCCTGTTGCTAATGACCATCCAACTGCCAGCAAGAGAGCAGCCTCCCCCCACGACCCCCTGCAGTATAACACCATTTCTCAAGGAGACCAACTGCCTTCTCAGTGGCAAGTTAATTAGTTGGAGCCCCTTCCATCTTGCAAGGGCTCATGATTCATTATCACAGGACAATGTCTATTCCAAGTAGCATCATAATGAAATAATCCCAATCAGTAAGAAATATATTTGTTTCAATCCCCAAACTTGTCACTCCAGTAAGGTTGTGCTAAAAGCTGTTGCTCACGATTTCCTGCAGCGATCTGTGCCCAAAGCCTGATGTGCATTCCTGTTAAGGTCTTCAGCTATACTCCTGTGAACTGACATGATCTTCTGGGATTCTTTCCTCTGAGCTTTTGACTAGTGGTCTGCCCATGAACTTAAATCATCTCAGCACTCCCTGGACTGTCTTTGGGATGTCTTCCATATTCGGAGGGCTGTGAATGTTGCTGGACTGCCATCTTTGTTAGCCGCCAAGTGACGGTGGAGGTTGTAAAAACTTCCTACATGTCGTTATAAAATGATTACTTGTGCTCTACAAATACTTTCTTCTCTTATCCTTTGGAGGAGAGGCGAGTCTCATAGTTCACCTTCCTCTATGAAGTTCTAAGTAAGTGATCGAGGACTTGTAGTAGTAGTAGTAGTAGTAATCCAAGTGTTTTTAACAACATTTACTTCAGTATCCGGTATTCTGACCAGAGCTTGTGTCTGGGAGTGGGGAGAAGGGCTGTGTCTCTCCCATCAATAACTAGGATAGAAAAATCTTGCATATGTAGGTAGAAGCAAGCAGTAAGCTTTGCAGTCATGTATCAGGAGGAATAAGCTTTGGCTACCAGCTGCGTGGATGCGTGAAGCATCTCTATATATTGCTCCTAATTTACTCATTAGAAAACATGTTTTGGAGAGGGAAGAGATCAATACAGATTGTGTTACAGCACAAATGGCTTTCCTTGTGTTGGTTAGCTTTCTGTTTTCTGATTTTTACTCCTGTGTGTCTGTTCAAACTGGGGGTTGGGGGATTGGAGGTCAGGGAATGGGTAAAACTCTTCCCGGATCTGACATTTGGTCTAAGTATTATTTAGTTTTTTTCTGGAGTCTGGGATGGGGAGTCAGAAAGTCACAGTGTCAGAAACCTATGTAAAGAGGCTTCCTGTGGCTTTGTGTTAGGCAAAATAATTCATTTACACTCTCAAGAGGAGTAGCCAGTACAGAGCTTTCTCCCCCAAAAAGCTTCAGAGAAGGGGGCCATCTTGGCTCTGGGTCAATGCTCTGAAAAGTGGCCTAGTGCTTTACAACCAATTGAACTTTACTGTGGCTTATGTCTTTAGTAATCAAAAAGTCTCCAAAGTGTTCAAAAGGAGACAAACTAGAAAAAGATATCCTTAAGGATGTAAAATGACTGCATTGTTTATAAAACAATACAATGTGACATTTATTTATTTTTTAATAATTTTTTAAGTTTATTTATTATTAGAGAGAGAGAGACAGAGCACAAGCTGGGGAGAGGCAGAGAAAGAGGGAGACACAAAATCTGAAGCAGGCTCCAGTCTCAGCCATCAGCACAGAGCCCAACACGGGCTCAAATCCACAGACCATGCGATCATGACCTCAGCCGAAGTCAGACACTCAACCGACTGAGCCATCCAGGTGCTCCGACAAACATTTATTTAAAAATACAAAATCAATCCAAACATGTCCTTAGACAAATTGACTTATTTTTAATCCTTCAAAAGCCAAAATGATCAAATGGCCAAAAAGAGAAAAGAAAAAAGAAAAGAGAAAGTGGTAGATCTCTGAATAGATGAAAACCTTCAAAAAGGGCTTTCTTTTTTTTTTTTTTTTGAGGGTTTGATCATTAAAAGGCACCTGCTCTCTGTTGGTGTAAGCTAAGCTATTAATATTATCAGCTAACATTTACTGATACTTTATTACATGCCAGGAACTTTAAGTTATATGGATTGTCACACTTAATCCACCGAATAATTTATGAGGTAGGTGCCATTATCTCCTGTTTTCAGATTAGGAAAACAGGGGTTACAACGGATAAGTAATCTGACCCATATCACTGTACTAGTAAAAAGGAGGGCTGATATATTAACTTGGAAGGAGTCTAACTCCAAAGTCTATGTGATCAACCACGATGCTATACTGCTCCAGAAGGAGCTGGAAATGGAAAACCTGGCCAGGCATTAACCCTGTCTTACTACCATTCAATTTTGGGGATAAGTGGGGCCACCACGTACAGTTCTCCGGGTTGCACACTGCTTAAGCATGCTACAGCTAAGGGGATGCCCTTTCCTCTGTAGATGTATTCTAACTTATATGAGAGGTGATAGGTGTTTGTGAAGAGCTGGAGCTTCTAACCAAATCCTGAGGTAGTAGCACACACCATTGTGCACACAGTAACTGGCACACACACATGCAGAAGACCACCTTGTCCCAGCCACACCCCAGACATCCCACCGTATTGTTTCTTTTCTCTCCTATTGCTCTCAGGGACACAGTTCTACCCCCAAACTATCCTCAAACCCAGAAGGGTGAATGCATGAGCAAAACACCTTGCCACCTCGAATTAGAGTGCAAGAATATATCAACTGCCTTGATTTTTCTAAAGAAGATGTGTCCTTTCTAATTGGCACAAGGGTGCTATGGTGTCTATCAAGAACTTTCTCGAGAGTCTGCAGTACCTCCATCCCTTGGGGCTCGTTAGTTGTCATTTTAATGTCAGTTTAAAACCAACAGGGGTAGGCATTACAACTCTTATGAAGAAAAGAACCTACCCATGACATATTTTCCAAAGCAAAACGTCGGGGTGTTTTGAAGCGTGTCGTCTGTCCTTCCGCCTTCTGGATGAGCCATGCTTGTCTGTGCTCTCTTTCCGTGGAGATCATCTCATTTCCTGGGTTGTGCTTTGTCTGGACCATGAATTAGGGACTGCCAGGGAGGCAGTTGAACAGGAGTCCATGACCCAAAGTGGCTGTCCCTGGGAGCCAAAGGGGTCAGGCCAGCAGAAGGCACCAGCTGCCCAGCCGGACCATGGGGGAATTCCTTTCCTGAATTTCCTCCCCTCTCCAGATTGTCTCATCATTACCCTGCAGGGGCCAGCTAAACTGGGGCATCCTGAAAACTCTGGGACTCTGGACTGGAGGGGAAATGAGAAGCGGAAAAATGTAGATCAGTGTATTTTCTTTGACACCACTGTCACCAGCCCTGGCAGAGCTCTGCAAGAGTAAGTGACAGGAAGGACCACAAGGAGCCAGAGCTGACTCCCCCGTAGAAGAACTAGAAGCTGAGGCCCAGTGTGCAGTGACTCGCTGCAGGTGTGGAGAGGCGAGGGCTGCACGTCTTGCACTCCAAGCTTCCGGGGCTAGCCCCCCACTGCTCTCCAGCCCTCTGGTGCTGCCTTCTCAGGCTCAAGGTTACAGGAAAGAAGCTAGAAGGTGTTCAAACACCGGCATCTCAAAAAGAGAGAGAAAAAGAAAAGTCCGGGTGGATTTTACTTCCGGGCTGAGATGGACAGAGAAGCCTCGGCTGAGCCCGGAGGAGGACAGGTGAGATGCGGCTTTATCCCCGAGGCTGGGGTCCTGTCTCTCGGTGGGGAACAGTGACTTTCAGCAGCAGCAGTGCTCAAACATGCATTCAGGGGCCCTCCCCACAGCAGGCCGGGCTCACTCCCAGGGGGCCAGGGAAGGTCTGTGGGGTTCAGGCCGAGGCACCTCCCTCCCGCCTCCCCGCTCTCCTGCTCACCCCGACTCTTCCTCCCACCAGAGTGCAAGGATCCTTTGAGGCCCCAAGTAATGTAGAACCAACAAATGTTAGAAAGAGAAGGAAATGTGGAGATCCACAAAGCTCTTCTGGTGTAGTGGACACAAGGATGTTCTAGATCATTCCATCAGCCACAGGCAAAGCAAAAGCTCCTGGGTCCCGGTTCTGTGCACTTCTCTCTATGCCGCCTGGGCTCATTCCTTTCTTGTCTGCTGCCCCCGGGGTAGAGAATGGGAGAGGAGTGGGTCTCAGTGGGAGGAGGGGGCAGTAGGGATTTGGGGAGTCCTACAGCAGCCTGTGCTAAAGGTGAGGTAGATGCCCTTCCAGGACCAGGGGATGAGAGCGCCCACCCCTACCCCATGTGGCCCTCACCCCCTAAAATGCTGGGCATTATAACAAAGGCCTGTACCCCCAGGCTGCTGAGTTGGGGCTCCCTGTATCCTGGAGAAAGGCTTTCTGAAGGTCATTGGCAGGGTGGGGGACTTGGAGACATTTCCTCCAACATAGTCTTTTCAGCCTCCAATCAAGGCTAATGACTCCCTGGAGGCCTTTTATCTCACGCTGTGCTTCCTCATTGCCCCTGGAGGCGAGGCGGTTTTTGCTCCTGAGTCTAGAGATTGCTGCACCAGTGCTGTCCAGAGGAGCCGGGCGGCCTGGTGCACAGACTTTGATCTCAACCTGTGCTGTGTCAGCACCTAGTGCTTTGGGAAAACGAGCCCCAGGAACCTGGGCTTGGTGGGCATTAATCAAACAAACAGATTAGGCACAGGCACACCTGGAGAGCCTCTGGGGGAGGGCAGGCAGCCAGAAAGCTCTGGGCGGCACAGAGGGCCTATGGCCGCCATGGCCGTGCCCAAGATGGAGGCATCACAGAGGAGGCGTGAGAAGCCTAAGGACTTTGCCAACCCCAGCCACTCTCAGGGCTCTACCTGGATAGAGAAGCCAAGGCTTTGGTGGGGATGGCTGGGCAGAGCCGAGCTGAGGTGGACAGTTTGCAGCTACAGGGCCAACCCATGGATCCTACCAGCCTCTTGTCCTTCTACTCTCCCTTCCCTTCCCTTCCTTCCTTCTCTACCCTTCTACTTGCCTCCCCCATTCCCTTTTCTCCTCCTTCAGCCTATGTCCCAGCCTGGCCAGTGGCCTTGTGCGGCTTTGTCTAGTTGGGCCAGAGCGGGTGGGTGAGGGTCTCCTGCCCATGGACCAGACCACTGACTATCTGCTCCAGTTCTCAGCATGAGTGAGGTAGGGGGAGGGAAGAGGAAGAGAACAGTGATGGCTAACTTTAGTTTGCTTTATTTTCCCCTCCATAGGTCCCAAGAACTGCAGGCAGTAGATAGATTCAAAGCACAGATTTTTAATTAATCAAAAAGCATCCATGAAAACCCTAGGGGGAATCCAAATGAAGTATAGTGTGCAATCTCTGTCTTTATAATCAGCAGACCATGGAAGACTGTTGAGTAGGGATCAGTAGGGTGTCTATTACAGGAGAGCTGTGACCTGTGCTCCTACATCCTGTTCTAGAGCCTGGGGGCAGAGAAATGACATATCAAGTCCCACCCCAGGCCAGCAGCTGAGACCAGAGCAGAGGGAGATCAGTGTGGACGGGAGGACAGGGAGGGTTTTCTAGAAGTTGTGGAGAAGAGACAGACTAGGACAGTCATGCAGACAATTGCTTGTCCCGAGAGCTCATTTTTAACTCAATGTTACTGACTCAAGGCAGTAGCGACCAGTGAAACAGAAAGCTTCCCTTGAAGGAATGAATTGTCCTTCTGCAAAAAAGAAGGGAGGATGGGGGAAGGGGGAGGGGGACACTCTGCATGGAGCACACAGCTAGCACTTCCTGACACAATCTAATTTCAGTTGTGCAACAACCCCCTTATGCATTTTCTCATTTCCCTGACCCCCAAGGACCCCCAGTTCCAGGCTAGGTTTAAACTTCAAGCGTGTAGTCTTTCTACTCCACAAGGCTCCCCCAAGTTCAGACCTCCACGCTGTCAAGCAGGTGCAGGGGCTGGGATTCTACAGAGGGAGTTCCACCTCTTCTGAACACAGAAACCCCAAGGGTAGGGGACATTTTAGCCTTGGTGGTGGTGACCCAGGCCAATCCCGCATGCTTAGGAGTGTGGGATGAAGTCATGCTTGCCTCAGAGGATGCAGTTCCTGCCCTGCTCTTGCTTAGATATAGTCCATCCAGCCGCAGCCCCGAGCAAAACTGAGGTCCTGGAGAGAGTAGGGGCTCGGCCCAGGTCTCCCCACTGCTCACCCCAGCTTCTCCCTTGCCTCCTCCCAGGCTTCGTCAACTACAATGTTTTTTGCAGGTCACCAACCATAGGGCAGGATGGAAAATGCCCGTCCTCCTCATGCTGTGCCTGTTGCAAGGTGAGTCCCAAACACGGCCCAGATACAGAGCTTGCAGAACGAGTCCCGTGCCTTTCAGGCTGCAGAGGTTCCTGGCAGGCCGTCGGTGGCATTCAGGGCTCCCACGGCAGTTTGGGCATACACCTGGTTTTCTCTCTGGGGATCCAAGGCCATGCAGTGGACCCAGGGAGTGGCCAGATCTGGACCCAGGGGGAATGGGAGAAGCAAGAGCCCACACGAGAGGGTGGATGCCTGATTTGATTATTTCTAGAAGATTCACTTTTGATATTCCCAGTGTCTCTGCTCTCTTCCATTCAACTTGATGACTGAAAGTCACCTGCATTTGCAAGAAAGGGGTCCAGGGCGTGTGTATAAAAGACAAGGCAGACTGCTCCTTCCCACTCATTCAAGAAACACTCAGTGCCAGGCCCAGTACTCAGGACTTAAAGGAGCAGACCTGTCCTACACAAAAGAGTTCAGAGTTTACAAAGAAACTAGATGGGTAAATAAAATTTCCATCTATGCATTTACTGATTTAGTCAACATTCATTTATGGAGGGCTGGCCATATGCCTGGCACTAGGGACAGGTGGATGAAAGACAGAGTCTTACAATCAGTGTGGGCAGGCTGGTGTAGGAGCCCGGCCAGGTATAGATCCTGCTCAGAGGATGAGTGACCCTAGCTACCCCGGTCTACACTTTATTTTATTTTATCTTATCTTATCTTATCTTATCTTATCTATGTTTATTTATTTTTGAGAAAGAGACACAGACCACAGCGGGGAGGGGCAGAGAGAGGGGGAGACACAGGATCCGAAGCAGGCTCCAGGCTCCGAGCTGTCAGCACAGAGCCCGATGCCGGGCTCAAACTCACAAACTGCAAGATCATGACCTGAGCTGAAGTCAGATGCTTAACAGACTGAGCCACCCAGGCGCCCGAAACAAATCAGAATTTTGATGAATCAAGGGTAGCTAATATATGAGTAAGAACTCTCTGTAATATAATCAGACCATCTCTTTATTTTAATCTCCCACCAGCCCATCAAAATTTTTCAGTAGAAGCAAATGCCCCCAAATGAAAAGTCAGGCAGGCCCATGATTTTTCTGTTAACATATTAATGTAGGTAAGAGTTCTGACTGAATTTCTTTAACTCTCAGATGCTAAATTTGACGCTTCTAAGTGTGCGGTTAAATATTTTGGTTGACACTTTCATCTTCCTTCAATCATATGCCTCCTCATCTACCCAAAGCCTGAGGTCAGGAAGGCGCCACAAGGGACGCGGTGGTCATCCT
Source organism: Cryptoprocta ferox (assembly GCA_028646485.1). Lineage (NCBI taxonomy): Eukaryota > Metazoa > Chordata > Mammalia > Carnivora > Eupleridae > Cryptoprocta > Cryptoprocta ferox. The sequence continues at coordinate 33,785,948 of CM053562.1, forward strand.
CTCTGTCCCTCTCTTCTGTCTCCTCCCCATGTTGCAGTTGGCACTCAGGACCCCAGCAGGGTCCCAGGAGCAAAAGGGAGGAGAGGCAGAAGACAGGGAGCTCTGCTTGCTGGGGTGGCCTGGAGCACTCTGGCCTGGCAGGAGTTTAGAGATGGCTCTTCCTCTTGTGGGTGCATTTGTGAACTTAGATGGTCCCCTGATGGTCCATGTCCTCCCTCCACCCCAGGTTCTGCTTTGACTCTTCCACACAGAAGACCCCATCTCAGAAGCCTGCGGACCAGCTCTCTGTCCTCCGGGCCCCGCCTCTGGGCCGAGGAAACACTCACTCCTTTCTCACCCCTCTGCGGGAGGGAGAAGCCATCCATCGCAGGTGCAACCACTCTCCCTCTGTCCTGCCTCAGACCTCTCGTGCTGTCTCAGACAGAGTTGGCCTCGGGTCCATGGCCACCCCACATCTGCAGGCCCCCCACCCTTGCTCCTCTCCAGGAGAAGCTATAGCCACAGACAACTGCCGGGAAATGATGAGTGAATGAATTCAGGGCATCTGCCTCCCCTGAAGGGCAGAGAATCTGCATCAGGGACCCCAGATGGGCACCATGTTGATTCTAAAATGCTACTAGCTCTTTCTTTAATTCGCACAGGTGACTAATAAAAAATTCCAAATGGCATAGGGGCACCTGGGTGGCTCAGTCGGTTAAGCATCTGACTTCAGCTCACGTCATGATCTCACGGTTTGTGAGTTTGAGCCCCGCATTGGGCTCTGTGCTGACAGCTTGGAACCTGGAGCCTGCTTCGGATTCTCTCTCTCTCTCTCTCTCTCTCTCTCTCTCAAAAATAAATAATAAAACATTAAAAAAATAAAAAAATTCCAAATGACATATAATACATATCAAATAGATTCCAAATTATATATAATATAACATATATACCTTAATTATATATAACTAGAAGCCACTGATCAGTAATCTACCAAATGCGTTCTTTTTTTTTTAATATTTTTATTTATTTTTGAGAGACAGAGAGAGAGACAGCATGAGCAGGGGAGGGTCAGAGAGAAAGGGAGACACAGAATCTGAGGCAGGCTCCAGGCTCTGGGCTAGCTGTCAGCACAGAGCCTGACGCGGGGCTCGAACCCACGAACCGTGAGGTCATGACCTGAGCCGAAGCCAGACGCTTAACCAGCTGAGCCACCCAGGCGCCCCCCAAATGCGTTCTTAAGGGCAAGTTAAATTTGATATCAATAAAAGAAAAAAATGTTCATTGCAAGAGCTGATTAAGGACTCTTTTTTTTAAGTTTATTTACTTTTGAAAGAGAGAAAGAGCACAAGCAGGAGAGGGGCAGAGAGAGAGAGAGAGACAGAGGATCCAAAGCAGGCTCTGCGCTGACAGCAGCGAGCCTGATGTGGGGCTTGAACTCATGAACCGTGAGATCATGACCTGAGCTGAGCCACCCAGGCCCCCCTGGTTAAGGGTTCTTAATCAGCTCTCTACTGCGAGGCCAGACCACCCCATCCTCCCGATTCGTGGAAGAGACATACGAGAAGAGACTGTCTTGTGTGTACCACAAGTAGATGACAAGAATTCCTGAAAACTAGGGCACAAACACTTTATGAGGCACTGCCGCTATTGTCCTGGGAAGGTCCTTGTTGGTAACTGTGAATATTCTTGACTTTTAATGATAAATTGCCACTTATCCTTATTAAGAGTGGCAGAGTTGGTGGTATGTCATGTAATTAAATCTACAGTGAATATTGATACAGTCATGGCATTTACGGCCCTGAGTTTTCTAGAATTAGACCTCAGGACATACACAGCCTGCAGGGCCAGCTCAATGAGCTAAAAGGCCCGAGTTTAATGCTCTGCTATTACCACGGTGAACGAGGGGTGAATGATTTTGGAACAAGGGGTTCTGCATTTTCATTTTGCGCTGGGCTTTGCGATTATGTAGCCACTACTGGCTACAGGATATTAAACTTGGATATTAAACTGAACCTACTTGTCTTCAGAGACTCTAAAGACAAAACAAACTGATAGATGCCAGGTACCCACATCCTAAAGCAAGATATTCCGCCGCCTGTGCAGGAATGTGCAGAGAGATGGTAACACTGCGTTGTCCCAGCAATAGCCCACCAGGTAGCCATCTGAAGAATCATGAGCCAGCCGCTCACTGTGAGAGCCGTTTTGGAGAGAGATGTTGGTGTGTGTGCCCTCCTCCACTTGCCTGGGGAGACAGGAGGGATCACTTGATCACTTCCCCCCCATGGTCAGCCAAGTTCGGAGAAGGAATCTGTAGAAAGACACTCAACAAGCCTGTCCTCTGTCCCAGCTTCTCCTCACAGCAGAACAAAAGTGTGCTTCCTGGGACCTACTGAAAGGAGCTGGCCCAGGGACCCCACCATGAAGGCCTCCCAGAAAGGACTGTGACCCCAAAAAGAATGACAGTTGGTCAGCAGTCATGGGTTTGGTGGTGGTGGTGGAGGGGGCACAAAAGGCCAGTAGGAGAGACAGTCCTTACAAGGAGGGAACTGTAGCCAGAGGCCACGGAAGAGTCTGGGAGGCAAAAGTCCCAGGAAGGGCTCTGGACATCTGTTGTGCCCAGAGAGCATGGCCAACAGATCACAGCTCCCTGCTTCCCCTTCCCCTCTGTCCCTCTGCACCCAATCCCGGATGGGCCTAAACACCACTTTGGAATAGAAGGAGTGGAACAAAGAGCCTGGAATTGCAGCCAGTCATTGGGCGGGACTGAACCCATCCTGTGAGACCAGGTTGGATTTCTTCCCGGCCGAGGAAGACTATGAAAGTTACTATGCCTGAAGTTATGCCTGAGATGCATCGAGCACCAGAGACTGTGTGAAGAGAGAGACAGTGAGAGAAAGAACAAGCTTTGTTTCTGCTCACACCAGAGCGAGTTAATGTCATTCACTAAGCAGGCCGTGGCCCGGTTCGACCATGATTCGCACCTGTTGCCAAAGCTGACATATTCACAGTACTGTTCAGCTGTGCTTTAATGGCGGCATGCGGATGCCAACCCTTTCCAGTCACTGGGCTGGGGATGTCCCCACCAAGTGGACCAGGATACCTGTGTTTCAGGCAGTCTCTCTCTCTTGGGGGAAAGCACACTCATCTGTTCTTAATATTGAACATCTCTCTTGTGTACTCCATCAAACAGACCATAGCCCTTTTGTCAGATGTTGACGCAGGCCCTGGATGGACTCATAGAATGTCTGGCACATGATAGGTGCTAGCTAAACATTGGAAGGAGTATTCCTGCATTTCTGTCTCTCACATGGGGCACTGGATACAGCTGCATTCCATATCTTGGGGTACTCCTGATCCAGGCACTGAGCTCTGACACTTCTACACAGATTCTTCTTCGCTTTACTTTCAGGAAGGCATTTTCTGGCCCATTCCCTAATTCTGGCAGAATTTGGAGCTTGTACATTGTCACAGTGACTATACTCAACTTTCCTTTTCCTTTGACTGTTTTTTTTTTTCCCTTTCTCTGCCTACAGCTGCAAACGCATTGAAGGGCCCGAGGCTGGTATCTGGGGAGCCGGGGGGAACTGTCACCATCCAGTGCCATTATGCCCCCTTGTCCATCAACAAATACGAGCGGAAGTACTGGTGTCGTCTCAGCCCCCTGACGTGGTTCTGCCACACCATTGTGTCCACCACCCACTACACTCACCTTGGCTACCATGGCCGCGTGGCTCTTGAAGACTTCCCGCAGAAAGGCTTGTTTGTGGTGAGGCTGTCCCCACTGTCCCCGGATGATGCGGGCCACTACCGCTGTGGCATTGGGAAGAGAAACGACATGTTCTTCTTTAGCATGAATCTGACCGTCTCTGCAGGTACAGGTGGGTCAAGTCTGGTGCAGTGAATGCTGGGAAGGAGAAGGTGGAAGAGAAGACTGTCAGGTCCAAGAGGTCTTTAAGCCTGAGGGGAGTGATGAGGAAAAGCTGGGGTAGGGCAAGGACTTTAAGAAGTAGGCTTTTGGGGCACCTGGGTGGCTCAGTCGGTTGAGCATACAACTCTTGGTTTCGGCTCAGGTCATGATCTGACAGTTTCATGAGTTCAAGCCCTGCATCTGGCTCTGCACTGGCAGTGAGGAGCCTGCTTGGGACTCTCTCTCTCTCTCTCTCTCTCTCTCTCTCCCTCTCTCTCTGTTCCCTCTGCCTCTCCCCTGCTTGCTCTGTCTCTGCCTCTCTCAAAATAAATAAACTAAAAAAAAAAAAAGAAGTAGGCTTTCATTTCAGAAAGAAATTACCTTCAGAAGGAAAGTAGATATTAGGAAAAGCTTCCAAAATGAATGCATGCACACTGGTCCATCCAAATCCCCCCACATTTTGTGGCATGTATATTTGGAGAGGACTCCAAGAAGGGAGTGAATTGAAGAATGTGGCTTCCTAGGTTCATGATGTCTCTTTGTTCAGACAAGCAGAGCAGGTAAGAGATGCAGGACAAAAGAGACTCTTCCTGAGACTGAGCCCCTTAGCAGACATCTGACAGCTATGAAGTCCACATTCTGGGTGTCAGTTTCCAGAGAAGTGACCCAGAGTTGGGCACCCAGAGCCCGGGGAAGAGCAGCAGAAGGCCAGGAGAGGTGGCGTGTCGGGGAGCAGGCAGTGCCTGGGATTGCATTTGTCTTGTTTGATGTCACTCTAACCATCTGCTGAGACTGGCTGCTCTATTTGAGGACCAGTATGTGGTGGGCTGCAGGAAAGGGACCAGCATGGGCATGCAGGACAGCTCAGTACAGAGTGTGTGGGCATAAAGAGAGAGAGAGAGAGAGAGAGAGAGAGAGAGCCATAAAATGTCAATATTTGCAAAAAGATTAGATATTCCACCAGGTTTTTCCCTATATATATTTTATCCAACATATTGACCAAAGACTGTGTTGCTTAATGAGGTTGCATTCCTTGGGGCAAACCTCTAAGCCTAGAATCCTTTCCTAAATCCTGTAGGCAGCCGGGATATCCTTCCTTCTGCCGTTCACAGGTCTTTCCAGCACCATCCGCACACCCACTCCGGCTGCTGGTGAGCTCGGCATGGCTTCCTTGGGAAGAGCATCACCAGTGGCCAACAGATGGACCCCAGGAACCTCCCGGCTGATAGAAAGACAAGGGACAGGATTCCACAGAGTTGCTACGACTCCAGGAACCAGGAAAACAGCAGCTTCCACTGAGGCCAGGCAGACCCCAGGAACAACTGAAGCAGTCACGCTAGGGACAGGTACTCGGGTAGAGGGTTCTGTCTCGACGACAGTCCCTGTTCCAGAGAGTTCGGCTTCAACAATTGGAGACGTGTCCAACACGACAGAAGGTGTTTGGGTGTGGGACACCAGAGGCTCGGTAGGGAATACGGGCAGACCTGGCAAAGAAGGGAGGGCGGTAACAACTTCTGAGGCCAGTAGGCCACAAGAAGAAACAGAAGGGGTCAGGACAGCTCTGGATGTAGCCGGGAAGGTCATAGGTGCCATAAGGCCAACAACTCTGGTCTCAGAAAAATGGATGCAAGAAATCTTGCAAGAAGCACCAGCCATTCCTAAGCCCCAAGCCCTGGGGTCCATTGAAAGAGCTACCCCAGCTGCAGGCGTGTGGACCCCTGGGCCCTCCGGCATAGAGCTAGCGTCTCAGGAGGGAACTACTGAAGGGGACCTAGTCACGCCTGCTGGACACAGCCATCCCCAAGCAACACCAAGCCAGGCCCTGACACCTCGGCCCTGGAGGCCCCTGGGCAAGAGGTCTTCCATGAAGAGGTAAACTCCCAGCCCCTCCTCTCTGCCTTACTCCAGGCATGCCCCTCCCTGGGCTGACCTCTGCACTCCCCCCCTCCATCTGCTCACTTCTCTTCCTCTGTAACCTCAGAACAGCAAAGGGCAAGGCCCATAAACATCACAGACCCTCCCTTGTTCACGGGTCCTTGCTAAAAATCCCCATTTTTAGTATTTTCATGTGGTTTTCAAGCGAAGATCTAGGTGGAACCTTTGGGACTTTTTTTTAAAGTTGAGGAACAAAAGCTCCAGAGAGGGGAGGTACTTGCTGAAGTCATGGGGCAGAGCTCCATGCCCAGGGTGGATTCCCTGCCTCTCGCTCAGTCCTCTTTCCCACCGTGACACATGGCGGCCCCACCCCCCTCACACGCAGTGCAGCAGGGACAAGATGGGGCTCCCGTCCTGGTTCTGCAACTAACATGCTGTGGGGATGAGGGCAGCCGGCCTCCCTCACCTCAGCTTCTCCCCTGCAGAGTGAGGAGCGAGGGCCAAATGGCCTTCAGTCTCCTGTCCAGCTCCAACCCACTCTCCCCTGCTCTCTTTCCCCACCCCTGTTACTTCCACTCCAGGACTTCTCCAGGAAAGAAAAACATCTCTCGGATCCTGACTCCTGTCTCTACGGTGCTCTTCCCCCTTATCCTTGTGGCTCTTGTCCTGTTGCAAAGGAGGCTCCGGAGAAATAGGACGTGTGAGTTGAGCAGAAGTAGCCCTGATGCTGGGGGAGGGAGTGCTCGTTTCCACCAGACAACCACCGGACTGGGTAGGGTCACAGTCGGTGCTGGATGTAGAAATGCTAAATTCTAGACTGAGCCATTTAACCAGTCCTGGCCTTGGGGAAAAATCATGTCTGTACTTGTACCTCAAGGACATCCCAGAGCAGAAAGAGAAGCTCTATCAGAGGATGGCAAGACATATGGCAACTGTGGGCATGTGAACCGCATGAGCCAGGCCAGCAGCAGACAACAGGAGCACAGGGACCAGATGTGGGAGCAAACTACATTTGCACCCTCTGCGTGGTGGCCCAGCCGAAAGCCTCTTCCAGCTAGGTTTTAGTACTCCTCAAATGAGTGTTCTATGGGGTTTAGCTCTGATGAAGAGAGGGCAAGATGTTCCAGAAGCAAGTGGAAGAGGCTAAGACGATCACCCGCAGGACCCCGAAGGCCTGGCCCAATCCTTTTCAATCCAAGGGCTCAATTGCAATTCATCTGTGTCAGGAAGTTCCCAGAAGGTTGTAGGGGTTGGGGAGTGGGGTACTCAGGGAATCAAATTCAGTTCCCAGTACCCTCACAGCATGCTCTGTGTCTGTGCAGCTCTGGAGTCAGAAATGACAGCAGGGGTCACCTTGATTCAGATGACGCATTTCCTGGAACTGAGCTTCCAGCCAGACCAGCTGCCCCACGTGGAAAGGAAGATGTTCCGGGATGACTGTCCTACTCGGGCCAGCCTGACTGTCCCAGAGAGGCACCCTGACCCCCGAGGAATGGAACAATAAGCTGTTCAGTCACCATGGAAAGAGAGCCAGGGCCAAACACCATGACTTCAGCCTTTTCTCATCCTTCCTCTACCTATACAGAGGGAAACCAATGGAGCTGGGGCTTCCTCTGGGGAAGCAGAGGCTGGCATCCTTGGGCCTAGGAAAGCCCAGCATTTTCCACAGCCAAAGGTGATATATGACTCAAAGAAGCCTTCAAGAAAGGATTTATTAAACACTGGGGGAGGTCGTCACCTAGGAAATGGTGGAACTTCCATTTCTGGGAGTTTGAAAATAGACGAGGCTTCCAATTATTACAAATTCTTAGCCGTCATTCCTAGTCCTTGCTAGGCACCCCTTCTTCTCAGGTCTGTTAGCACTCAGTCAGCTGCACACATTTAATCATGTTCCTGTATGCGAGGCTTGCCTTCCCAAGTAGATTCTAAGCTCCTGTAGGGAAGTAGTTGTGTTTGATCCACCCCACTATGTCCCCAGAGAACTTCCAGCTTAGTAGGGCCCCCAGTAAGTGTTTGTGGCTGAATGGCTGACCGGAGGGCATGGGCTCAGTGGCCTCCAAGATACCCTGAGTCCCCCTTTATTCAGGAGTCCCCTGGGTTACTCCATAGGCAGGTGGTTTCTCCATAGAAACCAAAGGGAACAGCCCCCATTCCTCAAATCATCCCCCCCCCCCCACATTTGGGCCCATACTCATTATGATATAGACCTTTTGACCTAAGCAAGATTTTCTGGGATTTTCCTAAATTCATGGGCGAGGAGGGTATTTTTCAGTAGATTCTCACCATCTTCATAAAGCGCCTCTTGTTCAACTGCTTCTAAATCCTTGAGATCAAGGACTGTTAATGAACCTGGGAAATGATCATTTTGGGGGGAGGGGGGTGGGTAACAGAGAAGGTGGCCAAAATGAATTTTATGTGGGTTTTGCTTTTATAACCACTTCATCCCATGCCTATTGGGGAACTTTGGCTCCACCCTTGGTCCCACTGTCTTTCAGGGACTACATCTGTTCTTTTATTTTGCCAAATCTGTTAACCAGCTATCTCAACTTTGCGTTTGGGCAAAGCAGCCTTTGAGCAATGGAAGAGAAAGAAAAGAAAGCCTCCAGTATCAAGTTGAGAATTGTCAAGTCGACATTTCTAGAAGGATCATCCCTGCCTCCTAGGCTGTCAGCAACACCAGAAACACTTCATTAATATGTCCTCACAGCTGGTGCTGAACCCAGACACTCTCCCCAGAAAATCATGGAGATCTAGTTTGCAAGTTTCGTGAGAGAGACCCCAATGTTTTGGATAAGTAGGGAAGATGAAAGCAACTAACCAAACAGAATCATAGAATTTCAGAGCTAATAGGTCCTTAGAAGTTAACCACTCTAGGGTGAGATAACTGAGGCCTTGGGGCAGGGGGGTGGTGCGGGGAAAGAAGTTGTTTAAACCCACTTACTAATAGAGTAAGGATCTGAAAAGAGAGCTCATAACCTTGATTTAATGCTTTCTCCACTTCGTCATTGCTAAACAATGTATCAAAGCAAAACTAATTTTAAAAAAATCAGTGACACCACTGTCTTCTAGCTCCACGATTTTCATGAATGCTATCTCAGTGACCTGCCTGAAAAATCTGTAAGAGAGAAAGAGGTAAGGCAGCCACATTAACCCATTCAACCAATGAAGAAAGCAGTCCCTGGGGATATGTAATACAGCCAAGGTCACTTGGCTTATTAGAGACGTGATAGGCTGAGACCCCCCCCACTCCCCTCCCCACTCTCCCCCACCACCCCCCATCACTCAGTGCATGATCACTCCACCTAACTAGTGTTTACCAGAGGTGTCCACAGAATGCTAGCTTCTCAAGGTTGTTAAGGGGTGTTCTGAGAGGGGGAAAAAAAAGCTTCGGTAGATCAAACAAGTTTGGGAAGTACTGGTTAAAGAATAAACAAGTTCTTCTGCGTAGGATTTTTTGGAGCCTCTAATCCACTAAAATGCACTGTAAATAGCCCTGGGGTGTGGGGACATTGTGAGTGCTTTCCCTGTGTTTTGGACTCCTGTGTCTTGGTGAAGCAATCTCACTGGACTGGGTTCCTCGATCACTCACTGCTTGGGAAAGTTGGATGCACTGAGGCAGGGGTCAGCAGCCCTTTTCTGTAAAGGGCCTGACAGGAAACATTTTAGATTCTGTAGACTCTGCTGCAACTCCACGGTTCTGCTGTTGTGGCACTGCAACAATGAGTCTGGCAGGGTGCCACCAACATTTTATTACAGATATGGGAGGAGGCCGGATCTGGCCCCGGAGCCATGATTTGCCAATCCCTGAACTAAGCCATAATAGCATATGAGACTCTGCTGCGAAGGATCAGACCCCCATTCCTCTGCCCTGACTCAGGGACCTCTCCTTCCTCCGAATCCCTGTAACACTTTCTGCTTGGGGTTCAACAGTCTGACCGCCCCATCTTGGGGAAAGAGGCGACCAGCTTGGCAAGGGTGTTGCCCAAGTCGCTGGAGTCAGGAGTGACTTCTAGAAGGAAGACCAGGTGCATTAGGGAAAGCTGAGGTCTGCCAGCAGGGAGGAGCTAGTACAAGTTCAAGGGGTCAGAGCAGAGCCAAGATTGGAGTCTAGGGGCCTACTGTTTGGGGCTGGGCAGAGATAAGATCTGAGGGAAATTCTCACCTGGAAATGGGGCAGCCCCATGTCTTTACAGCTCTCCTTTATGGGCTACCTGATAACGTGGAGTGAAGAGGAGTAAAACAGACAGAGCAGGCCGGCTCCACCACCACTACATGTTGTCAGTGATTTGTTTTTCTTCTTCCATCCCCGGCTAGCATGATACTCACATCACCGGGATGAGGGGCAGGGAAACACCCATCACTAGGCTGGAATCAATGAAGCCTTTTTTTTTTTTTTTTTTGCTCCATGGATACAGGTGATGAGGGAGCATAAGGCAAGCTGACTGGCCCAAAACACCTCCCACCTGCCACCCCTCCCCCCACCACCCCCACCATCCCCTCCCTTGTCACCCCCCCCCAACCAGGTGGGAAATATGTGACATTTCGTTGCCCAAAATCAAAGAAAAGGGAAAAAACAAATGGTTCACTGATAGAGATCATAGTCCTGGCAGGACCTAAGTCTCCATCACCTCTCCAGTGATGTGGGGAACAAAGGCAGAAGGAAACTGCAGGGAGAACTAAATTTCCTTATAACCTGCAGCCAATCGACAAATACTTGAGGCTGGCAGAGTAAAACGTTTCTCCAGGAACTCCTAACGGTCTTAATGCTAATGATTTGCTAGAGGGAAAAACAACCTAAGCTTGACAATAGCTATGCCCCCAGGATACTGAGGTTCTGTGAAAATCTCACTGAGAACTGCTCCTGGACTTAACCTCCTCCAACCCAGCAGTATATAACCAGTCTCTCCTCATGGTCCCAGGGCAGCTCTTCCTGCCCACCGGTCCTGTCCCCGTGCTTCAATAAAATCACCTTTTTGCACCAAAGACGTCTTCAAGAATTCTCTCTTGGTTGTCGGCTCCGGACCCCACGAACACCACTATCACCCCCAAAAACCTCATCACAGGGAAGCATTGGCTTTCCTATGATCAAGAAGATTCTTCCTCAAGGGCACAATTCTTAATGCTGCTGTTCCTTGCCTGGTATCTCTGCACAGAAGGCGCTACCCTAGGCTTTCACGTTGCATCTGATACAACATTTCTGAAAGGCAGGTTTGATGATTCTCACTTTACAGATGTGAAAGCTGAAACCAGAGGATTTAAGTAGTTACACTCCTGGGGAATGGGCAAGCTGGGAACTGGACACAAAGAAGTCTACCTCCAGGCTGAAATCCTTGATCTGTGCAGCACACTGCCTTGCTCCACACTTAGATTTATGGCCTGGCTTCTGATCAGGTGCTTTCCTGTTTAATGTTCTAGAACCTTCCTTGTTTTCCTCTGTGAGGCCCATTGTGTAGACATTTTTATAATCTTTTCCAGTAATTTGTTTTCTTTGGTCACCCAGCTGGCTTATTCCTGTGCTGGCTAAGTGACGTATAAAAGTTCAGGGAGCTGGAAATGAGGCTAAAAATTCAGTCACTGCCCAGAGGTCCATACTGGCATTGTACAATAGAGAGAGATAAGATCTTTAATTAGCTGTGGGGATGTCCATCCATCTCAGGTGAGCCAGGGCAATTGCTCGACCTGCACCCAACTTGTCATTGGTCTCCACTAAGACTTTGGGGGTTTTCTTCCCCTCCTCTGGCAGCCAGTATGGTCTGGGAAATACAGAGTCAGCTTAATAACAGCGTCAGTCAGACACAAAGAGGAAGGTATTTCCACGCAAAGACCTGTAAAGCACTTAAGCCAAGGAAACACGAGTTGTGTGATTATTTTCCACGGGTACAGATAATCCAGGGCTAAGAGCTTGACAAGACATTGAGTGGAAATGGAGATTCTACTCAAAAGCAAATGGACCCTCTGGTGGGGTCCAGCACCACCAAGCTCTCCTCTTCCCATTAAGGGATGCAGCTGGGCTTGCAGGCACCGGCCCTCCCAGGCCCCCATTCACTATCAGCAGGAGGACGAGCCATCACCCCACTGCCCACTCTCCCAGGGGTCAGCTGAAACCCAGAAGGGCAGCAGAGAGGCAGAGGGACACTGTGCCACACTTCCTGACGCATATAGAAATCATGAACACTGAGGCTCCAGGCCAGTAGGCCACTCTTTGGCCCCTGGTCACATTTTGTTGAAGATGTACATTCCCTGATTCGCTTCTGGAGTCTTCCGTGTTCTGCCTTTTCCAACCTTGGGCTGAGTTCCCAATTTTTGCTTATTTGCTGACTTGATCTAGGGCTCCCAGTTCTGCTCTGAGAGTGAAAGGTCAAACGAGGGCCACTTCTTTCCCTAATTTTACTAATTCCTGGCTTCTTAACCTCAATCTCTTAGCTGGGAGGAGGAGAGCCAGGACCACCACGGCCCAAGCATCTTTTTGATTCCCCCACTGAGTGCAGATGTCGTACTTTCCCTCAGACAAGAGTTCAGGGAAAGGGCACTACGGAGTTTGCTTTTTTAGGGCCTGGCATGGGAAAGGCAGACTGGTTTGTGAATGCAACTGGCCTCAGCTCTCCATTCTGCCAGCACACCACTCCACCCGTGCAGTGCAGACCACTAGAAATTAATTACGGCATACACCACCAGAAAGAAGGGGATTGTACAGTCTTGCACAGATGGGAATGCTGAGGCTAGGTGGGCATGGGCTGCAGGGGATAACGGGGGATATTTTTCCAGTGGCAGTCTCACAGGCAGACCTTGGGCTGAAGGCCAGGCCAGACCAGGAACAAGGAAACAACAAGTGTTCAGAAGGACCCCAGTGACTTATGAGAGGGGCTGGGCCCTGTTACCTGACACTCTACCTGTTGACTTTGGATGCCTACTCTAAAAATCTTCCTCCTTCCGCCTCTCCCTGACCAGGGTATGGAAGTAGGAAAAGGTGAGAGAGTGGTTTGGTACCTTCAGAAAAGGCTTACTCCTTTGTTCCTGCCTCTCAGAACCAGAGAAGAAAAGTCTCTGGGGCCCTAGGATTGGCCTGCAGAAAAGAGAGCCTTTGGACCAAAGCCAACTTTCCAGTCCAGCTTCACTATTCCTTGTTCCTCACAAGAGATTCCTCAGAGCAAAGACGCAGCTCGTCTCGGGGAGCTCCCACCATAGCTTCTGCCTTCATTACTCCATCACCCAAATGATGAAGACCCCCCAGCCCAGAAGCCCCCGAGGAAATGTTTTCACTGTCTGATTAGGGGTGAACAGAACTAGGAAAACAGGTGAGGGATTAGAGACATGGGCAATGACAAGGTGAGGCAGGTAATCAGGAAGAAGGAGGTGGCCCAGTGAGTTCACAGAGGAAAAAGAAGAGCTCTGAGGCTTTCGTGGGGACATGTGGCCAGTAAGCTGCCCTCCCCAACACTCTCTAGTGACCAGAACTTCTTTCCCATCCTCCACACATCCACTACCTGGCTTACCCTCCTCCCACTTCTTCCTCGTTAATGTTGTTCTTCACATTGACATGATGCTGCCAGTCACAGATGTCATGCTCCATGCTTCTTAAGAAGGACCTGGGGAGCTCCTATGAAATCATCCTGGCAACCAGGCAGATGTGGAGTGTTTCAGTGCCTCAGCTGGGCACCCAGGGCAATAGTCCCCAACCCATGGCCTCTCTCCAGCCCAGTGCAGGGAAAGTACATATTGTATCCCTGCCAGTGCATGGCAGCTAGGGTCAGGAAATATAGACTATTATCTACTGATGGTGAGGGTAGGGCTGCTAGGACATAGTGATCCCAAATAGTCAATATCCTGAAAAAAAAAAAGCGGGGGGAGAGGAGGGCTTGATATTTAGTTTGGTAGATTTGCTGTCACAATTCTATCTTCCACTGATTGACACTAAACTGACCATATTATTGGTTTACAGAGGAATGTTGTATTTCAGGGCTGGCTGGCTTGGGATTAAACATCGACTCCAGATTGGGGTTAACCATTGACTCAGCCAAAGATCTGCACATGGGAGCAGAGAGCTGGCAGTAAACAGCAGCGGTAAGCCATCTCATCTGTCCGCTCTTATCTCACTGGTCTGGCAAAAGTGGCATTCATAAGCACTATCTGCAGCAAGGGATGCAGAAGGGCAGGGGAGGGAAGTCTGGGGAAGGACCCAATGGCTTAGGCCTCCCTTTCTCTGTGTGTGGCTTCCCAGGGTCTTGGAGCATCCACTCAAGGATGCAGGGTTAAAGCTGTATACTTGGCCCTCTCCAATCTTCCCTGAATCAGTTTAAGGTGCAAATCGAAGTCCTTTGCAGCCCATGGGAACATAATGTAAAAGATTCATCTGCAGAGTGAAGGCTTTGGGAACTGCAGGAAACTTCCCAATGCTGGAAACCTTGGTTCTTGACCAATCTATGACACTAGGTGTGAACTCGGTCAAGTCATTCCACTTCTCTGCCCCCGGGTCCTCAGTGATCAGTGGGGAATCACTCTTTGTTCTGAAAGCCTATGCTGCCCTATTCATCTGAAGCTGAATCATAAGCACCTATTAGAAGCCAGTCACTGCACATATTAAACTTGATATTTGTAACAAATACACAGGGTAAGTATAATTACCTCTGTTTTAAAAATGAGAAAACCGAGGTCCAGAGACCCTAAGTAACTTGTCAAGGGTCCCTTGGGCCAGCAGATGACAGGGCTTGGATGTGAACCCCAGGCATTCTGGGTCTGGAGCCTGTGAGCTTTCCCCACAGCTATATTGCCTTTCCATGCTGACTACCACCTGGCTGGTGTTGATCCTTGGCAGTGGTGTGTGGGATGATAACTCCTCAATTAGAGCAAATGCCCTTGGGGAACAGAGATGCGCTCTCCTGATATTTCCAATCTCCCTGGACCTCACTCAAATTTGTCATGGGCATAGTAGATGCTTGCAGTAGGGCTACAAAATGGCCCCCCTAAGACGTGTTCACCTCCTGATCCCTGGAATCTGTAAATGTTACCTTATTTGGGAAAAGGGTCTTTGCAGACATGATTCAGTTCAAAAACTTGAGATGAAGAGATCATCCTGGATTACCAGAATGGACCCTCAATGCTGTCACAAGTGTCCTTGTAAGAGAGAACAGAGAAATATTTGAGGCACACACAGAAGGCAATATGCACAAGGGCAAAACTGGGCAAAACATTCCAAGCCAAAGAATGTCGAGGAATCTGGCCGCAACCAGAAGCCAGGAGATGTGGGGAACAGGTTCTCCCCTAGAGCCTCCAGAGGGAGCATGGCTCTGTTCACTCCTGATTCAGACTTTTGGCCTCCAGATTTGAAAACATGTTTTAAGCCACCACAGTTATAGTAATGTGGTACCACCAGCCATGGGAATCAAATGCAGTGTTCACTCAAAGCACAGAATCTTAGGAATAGAAATCTTAGAAACCGCATGGCCCAGCCCTCCCATTTAACAGAAGGAACACCTACAGCCCTAAAGGAGGAAGTGATGTGGCAAAGGTCACTCAGCAAGTTAGAGGCAGAGCCAGAACCAGGACAAATGTGTTCTGAGACCAGACCAGTGCTCATGCTGAGTCCCAGGGTCATGAAAGTCAAATAAGAAGCTCTAGTTCTTATTTTAAAATATAAATATAAATATATATATAATGTATATAATATATATAAAATATAGTAGTATATTTTTCTCATATTATTCTTTTAAGAGGGAGGGGGAACTTTAATGTAGATAATGTGATGTAAGTTTCCAAAGTATGATTTCTGCTGTCATCATTGTTATTACTGAGTGATGGGCAGCTGGACCCTCTTGGCCAATCCCTCCCTCTTCAGGACTGGGAGGAAGGAGTTATGCTTAGGGCCACTGAGTTCCAGATGGGGAAGCCACAGTGAGGGAGAAGAAGTTGGGTAACTCCAATCACACCGCTAGCATGTGGCAGAGCCCAAAATAAGATGCAGGGTTTTGACTTTCTGGCTCTTCCCGGGGTTCTGCTTCTCATTTCCCCTTTCTCCTGAGTTGGATCAGTAAGCCAGGTGGGCTGTGCATGTACGTGTGTGTGTGTGTGTGTGTGTGTGTGTGTGTGACACCATCTGCTAAGATACTTTTGGGGACTCTTAGGAACACACACTGGGACATAATCTAGGAGAATAAGGAAACGGGGTGGGAGATCTGGGGCCTCAGAGGCAGCCTGAGAAGCAACCATTTTCAGGATGTTTTTCCCTCCCTCCCTGCAAGCCTACATTTATCAACTTTCTGTCCTAGTATTCAAAAGAAAATTTTTTTACATTTATTTATTTTTTAGAGACAGAGAGAGACAGTGTGTGAACAAGGGAGGAGCAGAGAAAGAAAGAGACACAGAATCTGAAGCAGGCTCCAGGCTCTGAGCTGTCAGCACAGAGCCCGGCGCAGGGCTCGAACCCACGAATCATGAGATCATGACCTGAGCCAAAGTTGGACGCTCAACTGACTGAGCCACTCAGGCGCCCCTGCCCTAGTATTCAGTGGGCTTCACTTAACCCCAACTCCAGCCCAGACAACTAGACCCAAGATATCCCCTGCTTTGGGGGAAGTGAGTTAATGAGAAACAAGAAAACAAAAACCTACAAATATCTGATGATTGAATTAGAAAGGAGAGAGGCACGAGAAGGCAAAGCTTTGAAAGGAGCTGTAATCTGACAGAACCAGGCTTGTCCTATCCCTGTCCCCACACCATCTCCATCTCCCCTCGCATCCTTCCACTGATAGTGACCCTGGACCCGGGGAGGTGAAAGATTGCACAGCTATTGATGCACCTGTGTGCCCTCCCACCCACTACCTTGGGGGCTTATTCACAGGTTGCTGCTGGGGACAGGAGACGGACAGTGATGGAGATATCCAGAATGGTTTGGAGGTGTCAGAGCCGGGGGGAACTGCACCTTGCTTGTCCTGCATAGAACTTCGGTGGTCTGCAGTTTTGCCAGCATTCACTGCAACTCTGGCTACATGGGAGCAATGGGGGCACAGAAGGCTACAAGGGGCATTAGAGGGGAATGAGGCTCTGCTTCACAGGATCTCTCAAAGGCCTCAGGAGGCTCATGATGAGCCCAACTCTCCCTGCATTCGCAAGAAAGGCAAGGAAGGGCCGAGGGATTGCAGAGGTCTTTCCCGAAGGAGCCCAGAGGTAGGGACAAGGAGAGCGGGGCTGAGTGGGGGTGAAGGCCATGGATTAGCAGTGCCAGTTACATCTCAGAAGACAGGGCTCTTTCCTTCCCAAGCATGAAGCCAACATAGAACCACAACAAAACAAAATCAAAATAATAGGGCATTCCTTCTTATTGCCTCAGCAGTGACATTGACATAAGCTACCCCCTTGCCCATGCCCACCTACCACAGACTTAACATAAAACCGGAGGAGAGAAGGGAGACAAAAAGGAAAGTAAATCCAGAATGAGACTGAGTTTTAAATCGAGAGTGAAGTGATGGAGAGAACACTGAATTGGACCCAGTTTGCCTGGAAATAACTAGGTCATTTTTTTTTTCTTACATTAGTCAGATTGTGGGTTTAGAGTCTGAAATTGAGCTCCATACTAGAAAATTTCTCTTCTGGCCGTTCAAACCCATGGTTGCTAGTTGATATTCACTCGTGAGTGAGTGGTTAGCTAAAATAAGACCCAGGGCTCTAACTGCTTTGTGTTTTTCCGGGACTCTATTTCTCCTTTCCTCCTTCCCCTTCTGGGGGTTTGGCCTGCAGGACGCTGTAGGGAGAGCCTGGGTCAGTCCTGCACAGGTAGGATGGGGCAGGAATCTATGGGGGGCGTGGTGAGGGGTGGGGGTGGGGACATGTGTGTGCATGTTGGGGAGTGGGTTTCATTTGCGTGACACAGGACTGCTAAGATCATTTCGGGCACCCCTGGGAATCCTAACCAGGGCATGTCCGGGAGACCACCAAGGACTAATAACAGATAGGGAAGGAGATTACCCCCGCCACCAGCTTGGTAGATCAGCACCGACTTTGCCGTGGCTCAGAGCTTGGGTCCCAACAGGACTCCGAGATCCGCCATTTTCACGGGAGCCCAGAAGCAATCAGTGTTTAATCCCTTTGGGGTGTAAAATGGGAAGAGCCACAGTCCCCCCAGTTCCTGAGAGCACTGTGGCTGGTACAGGGGGCTCTTTGGAAGACGTATGTAAAGAGTGGACTTCATCCCTGCTAAGTATCCTGGAAAGTGGGGGGGTTTCCAGAGTGAGCGGAGATGTGAGGCCATGGACTCAGAGCCATTCCAGCTACCTGTGGCCCATCAAATGCATATCGACTTCATACCATACCTGGACTAAGGGTTTTACATCTAATATCTGGTTATACACTCAACCCGTAGGTTTGGGGTTACTATCCCTATTTTTCAGATGGGAAGAAATATGAAGGTGACTTGCCAAGGATCTTGCAGCTAGCAAAAGGCAGAGTAGGCTCTTCATGGCTGATACTCTCTCTCACATCCTGCAGCTGCAGTAATGGAGGGTTCCCTGGTAACAGTCTCCCCAAGGTCAAGGGGAGGCAAATGGAACCAGTCAGAAAAGCCAAAAGGAAAGGAGAGTAAGGGATCATTGAGAGTCACGTGCCCCTGGCCGGCCGCCATGCCTATGGGAGAGTGTCCCTTTAAGAGCCCAGGTGTGGGTCAAGCACGGCACACAGTTTCAGTTTTGGCAGCCGCATCCAGTGTCCTGCTGGCAACTTCTGGAAAGCCCCAGGTTGTGGACTGGCCAGCAGGCTGTGCCCCTGAAACTGAGTTGCCAGGAGAGAAGACAGTGGCTTAAAGTAAGTGTGGCTGTTCTGGGATCTGCAGCTGGAGGCCATCTGGGAAGGGACTAGGATGGTGGCTTACGACTGCCAGCCCACAGACAGTGCGGTGAGGGGGACACAGGCGCAGCCTGCATGGCTGGGCATGTGGCCGGGGAGCAGAGGTGCGTGGCCCAGAGAGATAAGCAAGGACACACGTGTGTGGGGAAACCTCCACCCTATTTCTGTGAAATGCTAGCAGGTGGGAAGAAGGAATGTCTGTGGTCAGCGTGTGTAGTTTTACACTAAAGTGTGTCTCCAGAATTCCCTGCCAACTCCTCCATAGTTTAACCGTGTAACCTTAGGCAAGTCACCTGATTGCTCTTTGAATCTCGGTTTCTTAATCTGTTAAACGGGGATACAAATAATACCTATCGCCCGGGTATGTGAGGTCCAAATGAGAAAACTGTGTGAAGTTGCTTTGTAACCTCCAGAGCAAAATAACCAGAGTTTGGTGTTTTTCAGTTTAGTTCCGTTACTCAAGGACTTACTGAGCACCAGGCGCTCCTGGGTAAGGAGTCACATACAAAGTGCCTGGCACATGGCAGGGACTCCTCTAGTCTTGGAAGCTTTCCACATCCAGCTCTCTGGTGAGGGTACATGCAGCCCCTTTTTCAGGGCTTCAGAGAGGCTCTGGGACCCTTTCCAGTTTCAACCTAGCTTTGTTCCAGGTGATTCCTGTCATACGGAGGCATGATATGTATGATCCTATCACCTTGCCCTCACTATGGCGGGAAAAATCAGGTCCTCCCAGGGTAAGTGGGTAAGGTGGGCAGAGCCCCCTTCCAGGCACAGACAGCGTTCTGAGTCCTGATGCTCTTGCCAGCTGTGCAGCCAGGAGCCCGCCCGCCGCCCCCCCACCCCTCCGCCACCGTGCTCTCCTGCTGCCATCCTGACAGCGAACCCGGCCAACCATGGAACCGTTGTGCAGAAGCTGCACTGTGCAAGCTCTGTTCCCAGCACCCCCAGCTCCGCTTATGTAACTGCCCCAGGCCTGGGGCCACTGGAGCTGCTGGTGCTGTTTTGAACCAAAACCCTCGCCATCACTCTCTCTCTTCACTGGGGGAGGTATAGCTTCTTCCACGTCTGAAGAGGGGGTGTGCCCATTCATGGGTTAGGGTAGAAGGCAGTGATCTGCCCACCAGAGCCAGCTCTGGAACTCTTCATCCACCCATCCTTCTCTTCGGCCTTGGATGTGGAGATGGAGCAGAAAGAGCAAGGAACCAGGAGTCAGGAGAGCCACTAGCTCTGTAATCATGGTGTCTCTCTTAGTGCCTCTAGACCTCTGTGGCTTTATTGTGAAGACAGAGGCTTCCACGGAGTGAATCCACTTTCCGTGGGCTTTCTCGCAGCTTCCTCTCATCCCCTCCTGAAACAAATCCAGATGGTAGGAAGGTAGGTATCACAATCCCATTTAGAGTCAAGGAAACCAAGACTCCCTGAGTTAATGTGAGTGGTGTAAAATCACCCAGCAAGTATGAAATGATGGTATTTTGGTACAGGCATTTTAACATGGTAGGTTAACATTTTAACCTACAAAACAAAATACCCAACTTAAAAAAAAAAAGTAATATTATCCATGCATGTGCTCGGCAGAGACCCTCCTCAAATATGTCTTGCCCTCTCTGGGTGGGGTGGGGCTGGGATTCCAAAGTCACTGACATTGACCACGTAGAAAAAAGCTTTGGAGGAAATGTGTCCAGTTATAAGAAACAAACCTAACATGCCTTACACATGGTAGGTGCTAAATAGCAGCTATTATTATTTTTCAGGAAGAAATTTCTCTGTTGGCACCCGCCTCTGTTGATTCAAGTGTCTTTTCACAGGAACTATTTTTCCTGTGAAAAGTGGTGAGGAGAGAACTGGACTGACTTCTTAAAGAGTGGATTTCCTGCTCCCTCCTCTCCTGACTGCTTCCTCTCAATGTCAAGACCCTCTTAGTACAGCATAGTGACTTAGATAGAGCTTATGCTTTTGGTGCAGAGGACCTGAATTTGAATCCCATGGCAGTTGCTTATCAACTTTGTAACTCTGGGCAAATCTCTTACTTCTCTGTGCCTCAATTGTCTCATCTGTGAAATGGTCTTGCCCATTTTATTCTCCCTCCTAGGGTGGCTGCAAAAGATTAAGTGAGGTGAACACACGTAAAGCACTTGAAAATAACTCCATATGTGCTAGCTATAATTATATCACCTGCTTCTAACCTTCTCTCCTCCTTCAGGCCATGCGGGTCCAATCTGAGTAGCTCACCCCTAGTCTTCAAAGGATGCCCACTGAACAGACATCTATTCCCCTCTCGCTCTAGGACATGAAAAAAGAGAAGGCTGGGCTGATTTTATTTTTATTATTATTTTTTTTTTTTTAGAGAGAGAGAGAGTGTGCACATGCCAGTGGGGGTGAGGATGGTGGAGGGAGAGAGGGAGAGAAAGAGAATCTTAAGCAGCCTCCACACTGAGTGTGGAGCCCGAGCTTGATCCCATGACCCTGGGATAGTGACCTGAGCTGAAATCAAGAGTCAGACACAACTCATTGAGCCACCCAGGCGCACCGACTGTTTTGATTTTAGAGAAGAGTTAGGAAAGGAACTAACAGTTTTTAAGCCAGACACCATACTAAGGACTTTACATATGTATGTTGTGGCATTTAGTCCTTACAGTAATTCTCTGTACTAGGTACAGTTGTCTCCAGTTTACAAATGAGGACTTGAGGCTCAAGGAGTTTAAATCCCCTATCCCCAAACCACACAGACCCAGAGTGAGAGAGCTGATAGCCAAGCTACAGAGCCCATGATCTGTGCCACTCTCCAAGTGCCCAGCAACCATGAAAGTCAAGTGCACAGACCCTCACTCTCTTATGCTTAAGACTGACTATAACCTCCTACAGTTGAAGGGCACTTTATACCATACAAAACACTTTCATATGCATGTCCCATTATTCCCTCCCATAGTCCATTATCCCTTCACCCCACAGAAGCCCTTCTCTCTAGAAGAGTCAAGGGACTATGATGCTCATTTTACAGATGGAGTTGAGCCAGCATATTTTGCCCACGTGGTAGAGCTCTTCTGGCCGCCTGTGACAGAGCAGGACTCAGGACCTCTGGATTCTCTTCCATCCTCCAGGCTCCTCTTCATGCAACTGTCCCTTGTGACCCCAGAACCAAGAAGGCAAAGTGAAAGAAAACAACCCTGACTTTGCCCTTCCCCCAGAGGAGATGGGGATGTAACCATTCCCAATCCCATTGGACTTTGCTGAGCAGCCGGTCCTTGACAGATGCTGTAATGCAAGCCCTTCTGTGTTGGAGAGACCAATCTCAGTTGGCCCCTACCTTCCAGGAGCTAGCCCTCTGATAAGGCCGAAGAGATATGTATCTATGCATCAAGGTAGAATGGGATGGAATCAATAATAGGGTTCTACGTTTTTGCAAAAAGGTCATCTGGAAATCCATAAGGCTTATTCCCAGAGCTTTACAGAGCTGGTATTTCAAATGTTTAATTTCTGCTTAAATTTTGCATTAATGACAGGGATGGGAATAGAAAGTCTTGGATCTTTCTAGCTCATGCATTCCTTGATCCCCTTGGCTGTTCTCTCTCCATCTTCTTGCCCTCTAATGGGCAAGAAGGGAATTCTTTTTCCTGCCCTGAACATTTCTTTTGCTTGGAGACTGTCCCACACTCCAGGGCTTACATAAACTACATAAACTCTCATAAGCTCCCACTTGTCATTTAAAATCTGAGGCCCTTCCAAAGCACACAGACTGCTCTCCATCCCTCAGTGATAATGTGGTTTCCGGGATCACTCTAGTATGTGCTTGGCTCCAGCACTCAAGGGAGATAAAAGGGTAATCCCAAATGGACTCAAGCAGTGCCTCTCCTGGGAGCAGGGGAAGGGGCCACTCACTCCAGGCCAAGGAAAGCCTCATCCCCAGCCAGGCCAGCTGCTCCCCACTTCTCTGAGCTCCAATCTTATTGCTCCTCCATGTTCACACTCATGGGAAGTAGTCAGACATTGCCAGGTTGGTTTTAAGTCCCCATAGTGCATGCACTCTGTCATTTCTGAAGCCCCTGGGGCTGTGAGAGCCCTGGCTGGCTCTCTGCTACGTACAAAACAGATGAAGAGCTCAGAGTGACTGAAGGCCATGTGGTTCACCAACAGCCATGCTAGGACCTGGTCTGGGGAATCCATCTCCCTTTGAATAACAAAAGGAAACTGCGGATTAAATGGGCAAAGGTTTGGACTCCAAGCCAGTAGATCTGAAGTTCAGTCACTCTAAATGAAGGGGAGCCAGATAGAGTAATTTTATAAGGAGGCAAACTCTATTCTCCAGTAGAGCTGAAAACCCTGCCCCAATCCACAATTGTGTAAGCATGTTATAAATATGTCAGAGATTGTAACTGGGTAACATGAGAATGATTTAGGATATCCCAGTCTAGCTGGTAAAACAAAACAAAACCATTCCTGTTTTAAGGATGAGAAAAAATGCCTCCATTATGATATCCTAGCCTATGTAGATCCCAAAAGGACAGGTGTCTCTGTTCATCTAAGGAGTGATAATAGGGTAGTGATCCAGTTCTGCTATGAGTCTTGGGGTCAAGAATCTCTCTAACCTTTAGATATCCCATTTATAACATGAAGATCTACCTCTTCGCTTGCCCTGATAATGGATGAAGTCATAGAAGAAAAGCAGTTAGAAAAGCATCTGGTGCATAGTTGGAGTCCAATAAATATTATGCTCTTTCCTTAAGCAAATGCTTTAAACCAGCTCCAACCACCAGGGCTAGGGCATCCCTGAGACCTGATGAGGTTTGGAAGGAAAGTCTGGGTTTGAGAGGAAGGGATCTCTAATGATTCTCAAAGCCTAGGACCCTTTCAGCTTCTGGCAGAGAATGTATGCTTCAAGTTTAGCTTTGGAAAAAGAAGATTCCCTGCTTCTGTGAGTGGGGGTGCCCTTGTACTCCCATTATCTCCCCAGTGACTAGGTTGTGTGTTCCTTGCCAAGGTTACCCTCTGTCAGGTTTGCCCTTCTAGATGTGCCTGCCTGATGCTCTCATCCTTGGCCTGAAGCTGTGCAAAGGGTAAAGGGTCCACGTGCACGTCCTCTCCCCGGGTGGGCATTCACAGCCATCCAAGCATATCACATATGAGAGGAAGCCTGGAGCGGAAGTTGGGACCCCCACTTGGGAAAACCTGGCATCTGCCTCTCTGTAAGCCAGAGCAAATAACTTTTATCAGTCCAGAGGAGAAACTGCACCCCTCAGCTCAGCCCATGGGAAGACCCCCTCCTGTCTCACAGAAATATTAGGGAGCTTGCTTATCTAAGGATAAGAAGGGGAATCAGAACCAAGGAAAGTACTGCTGGCTTAGGCTCATAAAGCACATGGCATTTTGTCAGTACACCCAAAGCCAGTGCAAATGGCAGGTGGTAATTTCCCTGGGACTCTGCAGCCAGCACATCCCAAGTCTTCCAGAGGAGACAGACTTCCCAGCCTTCTGACACCTGGTCCCACCTGGGAGTCTCTCTCATGGTGACCCGTAGTGTCTACTCCGGTGGTTCCCCCAGTCAGCATCTCCTGAGCATTTGGCTAAGGACCTACTCCAGAAGTTAATCATTGGCCTGGTGTGGAAGGCGTGGGGCAATTAACTGGAATCAAGAGAACCCCAAGCTGCCATCTGACACCATATCTGTCCCCTCCTTCCCTAACCCGTTCCCCTTACTCTTCCAAAGAACTGGAGAACAGAATACCTTTGTCTCCACAAGGAAATAAAAAGGTTCCTGGCAGGGAAATTCCCCCTCGGAAAAGAAATAACCAAGATAAACAACTCTATTGCCTTTGGCTCAGGCTAGTGAAGGGAGTCTCAGGGAGCGGGAACAAGGGCAAAGGTGGCAAGGGGAGCCTGAGAGATCACTTCCTGGGCTCCTAACTGCTTAGAGCTTCCTTATCTTTATGGGTGCTCATTATTGCCCTGAGTTTGTTGACATGGTTTTCTCCCTTAACACTCTCATTGTCAAGCCACTCCAAAGGTTAAACCTGTTCAAATCCATGGGAAAGTCGGGCTCCTCTGTCCACCTCTTTCCTCCTCTGGGCTGTGATTTGGGTCCTAACCCTTGGCCCGCACTCCCTGCCCCAACCCAGGGCTACATCCACAGCTGTGACAAGGTTTGCAAGCACTGAACCCTCCACGTGGCCTTATCTTGCATTCTCCAGCTTCATCTGCCCTGAACCACAAGGCAAGATAACAGAAGCCACAATACCTACATTTTTAACCCTGACCCCATAACCAAGTCTCTGGGAAATCTTGGGCCTATCACTCAGCATCTCAAGATCTTGATTCTCTTATCCATAAAATGGCTGTAATCATATCCGTTCTGTCTTAGTTAAAGGGAAGTTATAAAGCTCCAGTAAAAACATAAATGACAATACTTTGATAAGCGATGGGGGCTCTACAAGTGACAGGAATGAGCATGAGGATAAGCCTACTGCTGTGTTTGAGGTGCAACGCAGTACATTGGGAGAAGTGAAGAGCTTTGACTCTGGAGTCCGACAAGGTTGGGTTCAAATCTTGCCCCATCCCCTGCCCCCCGACCCTGCCCACCCTCACTCTTAATTCCTTAAGGAAAGCACTTAACTTTAACCTTTTATTTCTTCCTTGGTAAAATGGGGAGAAGGACATCCACTTCACAGGGTGATATGAAGTTTAAATGAGATAATTAATACATGTACATTATTTAACCCAGTGCTTGGAAAGAGATTATGTAAGACACCATCATTGTTACATTTACAACTTTGATCCTTCCCAGGCCTTCTTTCTGGGTCTCAGTTTACTTATATGAACACACCATAAAATATGCCAGGGATGTAGGGAGGGCAGCTGAAACAGAGATGGGGCCACTTGGTAGTAACCAATCATCCAGCAAGCTATTCCTGAGACCTTATGGATCTTGCCCAGGACCATGCCTCCCAGATGGGGATATAGAAAAAAATGGCACCTGTGTCCCTATCCCAAAGGAACATGCAGCTTAGTTGAGATGACAAAAATCTACTTACAACTATTAAGGAACTGGGATGCCTGGGTGGCTCAGTTGGTTGGGTGTCCGACTTCAGCTCAGATCATGATCTTGTGATACGTGAGTTTGAGCCCCGCATCAGGCTCTGTGCTGACAGCTCAGAGCCTGGAGCCTGCTTCTGATTCTGTGTCTCCCTCTCTCTCTGCTCCTCCCCCACTCACGCTCTGTCTTTGTCTCTTAAAGATGAATAAACGTTTAAAAAAAAACTATTAAGGAACAAAAACTACTGTGAGATAATGGGACTTTGAGCTGTAATGGGGAAGGCGGAGCCATTCATTCCTTCAACAGGATTTATGTCAGTTACTGGAGCTACAAAACCAAACAGGTGTTACAGGAGGCCCACTTAGTCTTGGAAGACACAAGAGCTTCATACTTTGTGCTATTGTCTTTCAGCTTCCTAGGAAAGAAGTTGGCCTGGGTGGCACAGCCCCGTGAGAGCCACCAGCGATGAGGCTCCTCTTCCTCACCTGCCTGCTGGTTGTCTTCCCAGGTGCGTCTGTCAGGCCCCAGCCCACCCCTCCAGGATCCAGTTCCCTGGGAGCACTAAAATCAGCCCTATCCGCAGGGATGCCACTCTCAAAACTTGCACTCCTTTGAGGAGGAGTCGCACAGACGATACAGAACAGTCACATCTGATAATAGATAGGTGACCAAGTACTGGGGGTGGTCAGGGACAGGAATGGCAATTCCTCATTTCAAGGCCAGGAGTCTGGTGAAAGGTCTTCACCAGGAAGAAAAAAAAAAAAAAAGATCTTGACCTTAACCCAGGTATCTCTAAGAGTTTCTATAACTTATCCTTCTTGGCTGTCAATATTTTTGCTGGGAAAAAAAAAAGGATCTGCAAAGTGGTTTTAGAAATATAAGAAAATAATGGATAATAAATGCAATGGCATAGCACCCTACAAAGTGGCTTTTTTATGAAAAAGGATATCATTAAATAAGTTTGCCATTCCATTGTCCTTACAGTGATTATCTTTAATGAGTTACAATTAGAATTTAATACTGATTAATCAATCACTTTACCCAGTCACAACAACTGTCCCGATGTAGTACATAGCAAATAACCCACTGAAGGTACATGGGTCAGGAGGAAAATTTCATCTCCTCAGGGTGAGCTGTCAGGATCCTTCCAGCAGGCTTTACCTCCCTGAGCCTCAGAAAATCTCTGTCTTCTGTCCCCACAGTGGTCTCTATGAAGAGTCCCATATTTGGTCCCCAGGAGGTGAGCAGTGTGGAAGGTGGCTCAGTAACCATCACATGCTACTATCCAGCCACCTCTGTCAACCGCCATACCCGGAAATACTGGTGCCGGCAGGGAGCCAAGGGCCGCTGCATAACCCTCATCTCTTCGGAGGGCTACATCTCCAAGGATTATGAGGGCAGAGCCAACCTCACCAACTTCCCAGAGAACAACACATTTGTGGTGAACATTGGCCATCTCACCCAGAATGACTCTGGACGCTACAAGTGTGGTCTGGGCATTAGTAGCCGAGGCCTGAACTTTGATGTGAGCCTGGAGGTCAGCCGGGGTAAGAATCTAGGCTCCTTGAGGTCCTTTGGAAAAGTGAGAGGGGCTCATCTCAGGAGCAATGGGAGGGCTTCAGGAAGAATTTCCTGAGAGGGAAGAGGGTCTGGCATGAGATGGGAAGGCTGTGAGTTCTCCTTCCAGAGGCAAGGACTTTTCATAATAGAACATGGAAATGAGACATATAGGACCTACTTGCGCGTGGTGGGTGGACTTTCTAGGTCTTCAGGGGCTTTAACATTTTAGGCGATAGCTTAGAAGAGCATCAGGGGGACTAGTTCTCTCACTGTGTTTGTGGCAGAGGGTTTTGAACTGAGGGTTTTGAACTGAGGGAGACAGAAAAACCAGGGATAGATTTATAGAGATTCTTAAATTCCTGCCATTAGTGCACCCTTCAGATAAAGACCTTAGGGCACCAGAAGGCTTATTTCAAAATGCATTTTTTACCTGGGATCCATTAGTCCATTAACACCCTCAGCATAAATTAAATGATCAGTTCTTGCCCAAAGACCAGGGTCCTGAAGGAGTGAGCCATTGAACAAGCCTGTTCTACTTGAGAGAAGAGAAAAATAAGAAAGATCTTTCTGACAAGGTTGAATGACAAAGGTGTATTAGATAATCAAGAAGAAATTAAGAGAGAAAGAGGTTTTAAGGGATGAAAAACTGGAAGGGTTCTCAAAGATATGTTTTGCTCCTTTGGGATGTGCCTAGTATTATCTGCAGACTAAATGAAGAGTTCATTCAGGTGGTCATGTAGGGTCATAAAATGGGAGAATTTTAAGAGCTGAGGAGAGCTTGGAATTGACTCTATACAAGATGTCCAGAACACTGGAGACCATGAGTATACGCTTTAAATGGCAAAAATTTATTCCTTTACAAAGCAGCCCATTCCATGTTTGGACTTTTGTAAATTTTAGAAACTTCTATCACAACACCGAAATCCATCACCCTATACTTATATTCATTCTGTTTATTTCAGCACACATTAATTTGGGCACCTATGTATAGGCATTGTGCTCGGCACTGCCGGGGAGTCAAACATGTGTAAAGGATGTCTTTGCTCTCAAGGGACTTCCACATTGAGGGGAACATAATTAACTATGTGCAAGATCAGATGTAAAAGAGATACAGCTGTAAGTGTCAAGAGAGCACAAAGGAGGAAGAGATTAACGCCAGTTTAGGGAGGACTTCATGCAGGAGACAGCAATGAGACTAAGTCTTAGAAGACATATTCTGACAGTGTCCCTCTGGGGAGGAGAGCTCTGAAGGTGAGAGGCATACCCAGGCCCTCAATGGGAATACTTAGCAGCCCTGCGTTTCAAGAAAGTGAAATCACAAATTGCCACCTGCTTCTTGTCCTGCAGGTCCTGGGGTCATAAATGACACTGAAGTCTACATAGCTGACTTGGGCAGAACAGTGGCCATTACCTGC
Organism: Cryptoprocta ferox; assembly: GCA_028646485.1. Lineage (NCBI taxonomy): Eukaryota > Metazoa > Chordata > Mammalia > Carnivora > Eupleridae > Cryptoprocta > Cryptoprocta ferox. The sequence continues at coordinate 33,814,539 of CM053562.1, forward strand.
CCTTTCAAGCCTGGAAATTCTGAGAAAAAGAAGTCTGTGTGCAAGAAGACAGGCCAGCACTGTATCCTAGTCATTGATTCCAATGGGTATGTGAACCCCAACTATATCAACAGAGGAGATATCGTTATTCAGGGTACTAGCCAATTAGAGTTCAGTTTCATTATCAAACGAATCCAGCTCAGCGATGCTGGGATATACGTCTGCCAGACTGGGGATGATCTCAGCGGTGATAAGCACAATATTGACCTCCAAGTACTGAAGCCTGAGCCTGAACTGCTTTATGGAGATTTGAGGGGCTCAGTGACCTTTGACTGTTCCCTGGGCCCTGAGGTGGCAGATGTGACCAAATTTCTGTGCCGGATGAGCAATGGGGAAGACTGTGACGTGGTCATCAACACTCTGGGGAAGAAGGCTAAGGATTTTGAGGGCAGGATCCTGCTCACTCCCAGAGACAAAGGCTTTTTCAGTGTGCATATCACCAGCCTGAGGAAAGAGGATGCAGGGCACTACCTGTGTGGAGCCCACTCTGATGGCCAACCTCATGAAGACTGGCCCATCCAGGCTTGGCAACTCTTTGTCAATGAAGGTAAGACCTGAGACTGGGAGGGGAAGAGGTGTGTCAGCCCAGCAGGAGGGCACCTGGCTCCCACCCTGTGAGTCTATCCAGTATCCATCAGTCAGTCAACAATGTCTGCTCTCTGACAAACCCTGAACTGCATGCTCCATGGGCAGCTGGACAGGAGAACTAGGAAATATGGCCCCTGCCTTGTGTTACCTACTACCTATTACTTGTGTAATAACTAATTAGGTTATTAAAGGCCTTTCGATGGCTGTCCCTGATTAACAGAAAGGAGAGTGAAGCACTTGACTGAGGCAAAACCTATAGATCGTTTGGGTCTCAGAGAGCCATGATGAGGACTTAGCGTGGAACCCTGGGCTTGCAGGGGTCACCTGTCCCTTCTCTTTGTCTTTTGAGCAGAATAGCACCTCATCCCTCACACTCAAATGGGAGAAAGTTTGGCTTATCTTGGTCTCAGAGCTCTCCCAGGAAGGCAGTGTCCCAGCTTCTAAATTTCCCCCTCATCATCTCATAGAGTCATTTTTATTCTGCACCATCTGGCCTATGCAGCTCTACTTTGGCAAGCCAGCAAGGTGGTGAAATAATTTAATCCCTGCTCCCTCTCACCTGGGAGCATCCTATATAGAGTTACCCTCATGAGAAACAACAAACCAATACTTGTAGTTCAACGTCCCTGCTCTTGTGACTTTTCCTTAAGGGGCTCACATTCCCTGCACACCATTTTTATACCCAGCTCAGTCCTCATCACATTACTCAGCATCTCATAGCTCAGCATCCCTGAGCTGAAAAGCTGAACCTCAGCTTTGGCTTATTGGAGAATGGCCGTCCTTTTCTGAGATGGCCCTCAGGGTCCTCACCAATTAAACCTTCTGTGCTACATGGTTTATATTTTAAATTATACCATTCTAAATATATTTTCCCAATTTGGAAAAAAACCATCTGGCCATTTTTATGGTATGACCTAATAAACAGACAAATAGTTACATGCGGAGAGATTTTGTAAGAAGCCTAAGGAGTTCAAGGACTGATAGCCTCTCCTTAAACTCCTTCTATTCTCTGCCTAGAATAAAGTGGAAAAAGAAAACGAGATTCCCAGGCTAGAGGTGAAGATCACTGGAGTCTGGTTGGATGGCTCCAGCTATAGGCTCTATGACATTAGGAAAGTCTCATTTTCTAAGGAGAGTGAGGTAAAAGTCTAAACCTCACTCACCACTCTGGCTAAAACCATGGGGAAGAGGCTGCCCAGATCATATTGCTTATGTTCTAAAATTCCATCTCCATCTGTACTTTCAGAGACCACGGTGCCCCATAGTCCCTCTGTGGTGAAAGGTGTGGTCGACGGCTCTGTGGCGGTGCTCTGCCCCTACAATCCTAAGGAAGCAGACAGTGTAAAGTACTGGTGTCGCTGGGAAGATACTCCAAACGGCCGCTGCCAGCAGCTGGTAGAGAGTGAGGGGCTGGTTAATGAACAGTATGAGGGCAGGCTGTCGCTATACAAAGAGCCAGGCAATGGCACCTACACGGTCATACTTAATCAGCTCACCACGGAGGATGCTGGCTTCTACTGGTGTCTGACCAATGGCGATGTTCGCTGGAGGTCCACGGTGGAGCTCAAGATTGTCGAAGGTAAGAGCTGAACTGGGGCAAAAAGGAAAGGAGGCAGCCCCAGGATCATCCAGTCAGCAGTGATATCACCCCAAACCACTCTTCCTCCTATCTCATCCCATGCTGATGGGACAGACCTTGGGAGAGAGCCCACCGCTGAGAGGTCATGTTTTCATCACTGTTATAAGCACCCTTTTCTGTGCACACCCCACACTCTCCAAACCACCACACATAGCACCTTTTATTATCAAGAACGTTGGCCTCTTTCATGCTATATATGGCATCAGCTAAAGTAGAGGGCCGCTCTTTGTATGGAATCTAGAAGAGAAGAGAGGAACAAGGAAAGAAAACTGATGTACAGAGTCTGTATTTTATGATAGACTAGATTAATGCATGGGGGTCATCAATAATAATCATTACACAGGCACATTACTACATTCTTTATATATTCAGTATCATGTATTTATTCATAATGCTATCCAGAGAGGACACGGGCTGTGGACCAAGGTCCTCACCACAGTCACTTCCTTGCAGTATCACCAATGCCAACTTGTGTGCCTATTTCTCCCTCCCTCCCTGCTCCAGGAGAACCAAGCCTCAAGGCACCCGAGAACGTCACTGCTTTTGTGGGAGAGACTTTCAAGCTCCCCTGCCACTTCCCGTGTAAATACTATGCCCATGAGAAATACTGGTGCAAGTGGAGTAACAAAGGGTGCAAGACCCTGCCCACCCAAGACGATGGCCCCAGCCAGGCCTTTGTGAACTGTGACCAGAAGAGCCAGATCATTTCTCTGACCCTGAACCCAGTTGCCAAAGAGGATGAAGGCTGGTACTGGTGCGGGGTGAAGGAGGGCCACCGATATGGAGAGACCATTGCTGTCTACGTGTCAGTCGAGAAGAGGGTAAAGGGTAAGTCTCTGAGGGCAAGGCCTATGCCCTCCACCCCCCACCCCCGCTGGAGATACCAGAGAAAGGCTCCCACCTACAGGCTTCTCCATCAGGAGTGGCCTCTAGGTTTGGTTATAAAAGACTGGAGGCAAACTGAGATTTAGCCTCTACATAGTCCCATTTAACCCTCTAAAAAGAGCATCTGAAATAAACATACAAACAAAAAATAAATAAATAAATAAATAAATAAATAATATTAATAGGTTTGCCACATAACTTCAGCTTCAAGGCAAGTCCTGTAGTTGTCCCTTTAGACCACTTTGAAGCCCTTTACATAAAAGAGATCTTCTATATATGGAAGTTCCAAAGTCACTACCACATGCAGTATCCTCTGCCAAAGCCTACTCTCAAAAGAGGGCCAGGTATCTTCATGTACAAGATCTGATAAAATTAAGGCAACCTCTTCTAGCAACTTTGCATCTTAAGTCTCTTTTTAAAATGTTGCATAAAATGTTTTATCCCTAAAGAGGGTATGATTAGTCCCTCCAGAAATCCTACTGTGTCTGGGTGCAGCTAGTCTAGTTCACTGAGGGACCCATTGCCAACGTACCACCAGGGGGCAGCACTATTGTACCCAGCCCTGTGGTCCCCAGACCTTGAGCAGGGTTTCAAAGCTGAAAAAAACTTCCTTCTCCAAATGATAGGTTAGCCCTTAAACAGAGCTGGATCTATGCCATGGAACCTTGTAGATGGAAATGAATTTGGTATGAACAGGACAGAGATCATCTGACAAGCTAGAGAGGACCATCACTCTTCTTTTTCTAGTGTCACCCTGACTCCACTCTAACAGCTTTGAGATCTTACCCTGACCCTGTGATTGCTAATGAAGTCTCACTCCACGGATTCCCTAACTCGAGGGAGTGCAAACAGACAAAGAACAATAATTCAGCCCCGCTGGCCTTTCTCCAGGGTCCCAAGATGTCAGCCAAGTGAATGCTGCTCCTGGCGAAGAGGCAGTAGAGTCAAGAGTCAGGGAGATTGAGAACAAAGTGATTCAGGATCCTGGGTTTTCTGTGGAGGACAGAGCAGCGAAGGATACTGGACACCCTGCTGGTGAGAGCAAAGCATCCTCGGACACGAGCAGGTGAGGAGGAATATCCCAGAGGACAAGGACCTGAGGCTGGGCCAGGGGGACCACAGAGGAGAGCCTGTCTACCTACCGATAGTGGAGCAGCCCTCACTGCCTCGGCTTGTGCTCAGGAGGGGCCTCCGCCCTTCTCCTGTGGCTGGGGTGGTATCCACCAGTCAGTTTAATTTCCCAGGCCTGGGACACAAAGAAGACCCAGTCTTTGCTTTTGCCATGTCTGAGAAGTCTCCTTAGAAGAGTAGAGATAGGGGGGCCACATCAAGAGGAGGGACTGAAAGAAGGAGCCAGTGAGACCCAACCTGCCGGCACATCCCGGGACCCCAGGTCTCCCTTCCAGTGACTAACTCAGTCCTTCTTTCAGCTCTGAGGGACAAGGCAGGAGCTCCAAAGTGCTTGTCTCCACCCTGGTGCCCGTGGGCCTGGTGCTGGCACTGGGGGCCGTGGTAGTGGGGGTGCTCAGAGCACGGCACAGGAAGAATGTCGGTGAGTGCTCGGGATACCCCTGCCCCCCCCATCTCCAACCCTGTGTCCTCAGACCTCAGTGGGGGGGGGTGGTTAGCTGTCCTTTGTGGGGGGCTGTTACAGTCCCTTTTCTTTCATAGGTTCCAAGAAAGGGTTCTGGGAAAGCAGGATGGGGAAAATAAACTCTAATGTGCATTAAAGTGCTGCTGCCTCTGGGACGTCATCTCTGACAGCTCAGGGTCCAAGTTTAGAGGTAGAATTAACAGGAGGAGGAGCTCAGGAAGAACTACACTTGTAGCTTAGTTTGAGAACTGCCTGGTTGTGTGACTTTGGGTGTCCCCATTTCAAGCCTCAGTTTCGTCAGGGCTCAAAACAGGGACAACAACAATCGTCTCACAGGGCTGATGTGAGGACAGAATGAGACACTGTGCATTGAATGATCAGGGGTTGTTGAATCTTGATTATCTGCGAGAAGGGATAGAAAAAGAGACTGATCATTTCCGTTCTTCTCTGGGTCAGAGTCAGAGGTGGGCAATCTGCCACACTGCCCCTTCCAACTATCCTTTGGGGCTCCCTCTGAGGCAGCACGTCCTGCTCACATTTGTCCTCTGTCCCTACAACAAGTCCTTTTTTCCCGGACAGACCGGATTTCAGTTAGAAGCTACAGGACAGACATTAGCATGTCGGACTTTGAGAACTCCAGGGAGTTTGGTGCCAATGACAACATGGGAGCCTGTCAAGTCACTCAGGAAACCTCTCTCGGAGGAAAAGATGGTATGTCCCTCACTCAAGGGAATGCCCAACCCCTGGGAGAGCAAGAATTAGACCTGACTCTGCCTGTGGGGTGGGACTATGAAGCTAGTGAAGGCTAATCCCCCCACCTTGCTCTTCACATAGAGTTCAGCGCCACCGCTGGGAATACCGTGGAGACGGAAGAACCCAAGAAGCCAAAAAGGGTAAGAATGAGGAGGGAGAAGGCGGCCCCAGTTGTGTGACAAGGAAGTGCAGCATGAGGGACTGTAGTTAGACCTCAGGAGAAACTACCTGAGAGTGGGGCTCATGTCAGAATAGGGAAGATAGTGTCAACTTTTTGAGGGCAAGATGTATCTTACTGATTATGGTGTTAATGTGGCTGAGGTGCAGGAGCTGAGCTGCATTTATAGGCTGTGAACGTGCAGGAGCGAGGGAGATGGGGGGGTTCAGAAGAAGGAAGTGCACAAAAGCTTCCGCCACAGAGTAAGAAAGGTCGAATGTCAAATGCCAGTGATTGAGTGAATTGTCTTCCTGATCCGTGGAACCTGTGGACTTCAGGCCGCCCACCCTCCCTTGAGAGTTTGCTCGGGACCAGCCTTTTGCCTGGGTCTGAAAGACATTTGCTGGCAGTGGGCAATTTGATAGTCACTAGAAGCTCTTCGCCACTCCAACCACATGCCATACTTCTTGAAATCCTACCAGAGGTGACTTCTGACTCTGGGTCACATATACCCTCCTCCCACCCCCTGTTAACCCCAGGGTGTATGTTAACCCCAGGGTGTAAATGTTTGCTATCATATCTACTCTCCCTTGAAGCAGCAGGGACCCTGAATCTGGAACAATTAGGGGAATAAGCTAGTCCTGAAGACAGGCTTCCCCTCCAGCCCTGTGTTGTTGCAAAGCTCCATCTTTAAGCTGGTGGTCCCATGGCTGATAGCAGCCTGGACCACCTTGCCCGTGTACTGTGTGGGCAGAGCTTCCGGGGACAGGCCCAGGCAACAGGGGTGGTTCCACTCCATGCGTCGGAAGGCGGTAGTGAGACAGAGGGAGATATTTTTAGAAACTGCAACTTTCCGTTTCTCAAAATTCATCCTTGGTGAGCATAGGGAGCTAGATTAAGAGCAGTTGGTCAACACAGTCTGGGGTTGCTTAAGCCAAGATTATGAACTCAAGATATTTAGTCCCTACCCTCCCTCTGACCCCCCACCCACTGAGCCAACACCCCAAACACTGACTCCTGTCTGGTTGCTCCCTTAGTCCTCCAGGGAGGAAGCTGACATGGCCTACACTGCCTTCCTGCTCCAGACCAACAACATGGCTGCCGACGTTCAGGGGGGCCCCAGAGAAGCTTAGGCACCAGCTGCACTCTCCCACCAACCATGACAATCACCTTCAGAATCATGTTGATCCTCGAGGCCCTCAGCTCCAGGGGGCTTCACTGCGTGCACTCACACCCCACTTTCCTACCTGTGCTCAGAGGGTGTGCTGGTCCCTTCTCAGTGATATTCAAGCCTGGCCTAACTGTTCCTTGTCGGGTTGAGGTGCCATGAGGGGTTCCCTCTGCAGCTTATGTTCACAGAAAAACCCAAGAGTGGAAGGAGAATTAAGATCTTTAAGGCACCACTCAGAAAGAAGAGAGATCACATGAGTGGGGAGTTAATTTCAGAAAGAAGGCTTTTCTGCACCCTTCTAATGAGATTCTCAAAGGGATTCTCCTCTCCACTCCATCCCTCCTTCCCTCTAACTCCCCCTCTCTTTCATCTTTTCTTCTTTCCTTCATTGAAAATAATATTTGGATATTCACTAGAACCAAGGCAGTCTTCTAGACACTGGAACAGAAAGGCCGCAAACCCAGCCAGCAGCCTTTTTGTAAACATCACAGAATCCTTGGAAACTGGGGCTCCGCTTGAAACAGTTATACTCACCAAGATCTAAAATCCTCGTCAGGTATACTCACCTCTGTCCATAGTGGGAGAGAAATCATAAATTGTCTGGAGTCCTGAGGCCTTAGGGGTCATGTAATATGAGTGTACATACAAGGAATCATAAACACACATGCTAACCTTTCTCACATGAGAGATGAAGAGGTTTGCTCAGGGGCACCATGTAGCATAAACTAATGTCAAAACCAGGTTTGGTACCTCTACCTGTCCTCTTGGCCAGGAATCTCTCTACAAGGACCCTTGCACTCCTGATGGAGGCAGAGTTCTAGAATAAGGAGGAGGAGGAGGAAAAGAAAAACGTAATGGAGACTAGTCTTTCACAAGCCTCACCTAAGGGAAGAGGAGTCTTTCCTTTTCTGTCACTCAAATGGACCCAATGGGATAAAAGGGTGGTCAGACTCTCCTAAAGCTACTTATGGGAAGAGTTCTGAACCAAAGGGAAGGAAAGAGGGTGTTTGACAATGCTGGGGAGGGCCTGATCACCAAAGAACTAAGGTTTAAGGTCTTTTTCCCCTCTGAGCTCTGTACTTCAACCAGCACCTATCAGCTGACACTTGCTTACAAATCAAAAATGTGATTTAATTAATAATTAAAGACCATGATTGCCACCAAGGAGGCTCAGACTGCATTTGTCCCCATACCTTCTATTTCCCAGACAACCTTTTGGGCTATTTTGCTTTGGTAACCACTTTCAGGCACTCCAGGCTGTGTGCCTAAACCAAAGCTCCCCCTTCCTCCAATGCTGGACTGAGGGGGGGGGGTGGCTAGGAGACAGCCTGTAAGTGGGACCAAGATGATCAATAAAAGAATAGTTTCGGGTCTACACCAATGGTCAAGAACCTGAAGGTCTGTGTTACAGAACATAACTAAGACTGTTTACAATGGAATAAATTGAAAGTAAGTATAGCTGTGCTTCTCTTAGATATTAAGATAAAAATATTGGCTAAGTATCCATGGAATACTTGACCTTGAATCTTATATCTTCCTGAGGTATCCTTCCAGACAGGCTATTAATCAAACTTCAGTAACCAAATGAGTAAACTCCTTCCATAGAAATATCAGCTAGAAGCTAGTTAAATATTAACTTAGCTTTTAGGATAATTGAACCAAAGTCTCTTGGGGGACAGTGATTAGATAAAGGACCCCCTTGTCTGCCAAGGTCATTCCCTAATCATATCCTATAAGCCCCCACACCACATCAGGCTCCTCAGGGCCTCTGTGTATGAGACTTCTCTCTGGGAGAAAGTTCTTCCCAGGCTTCTATCCTGCCCGATGTGGGGAACAGAATTTGCTCCCACCTGGACTTTGAACATACTGCTTCTAACGCTTTGTGCTTCCAAGCCTGCCCTTGACCAGACACAGATTTCAGTCCTCCTTAGTCTCCCCTCCTGCTCTACCAACTGCAATGTCCAGGCCTGATTCCCAGACCCTGATCTGTATCAGAGTCTTGGGCTCCACTCTAAGCCCAGAGAGGTGGTCGTCAGGAATATTTATTTCTCTCTGTTCTCTGTGATGGGGATGCATATTTAGCTTCTTCTGGAATGACAGCATATCATTCCAGGAGAACCAAAACTACAAGGTGCATCAGAACCTATGTTTTCTCCCTGGAAGCTGCTCTCCGACCCACCAAAGCATCTTTCCCGGAGCAGAAGGATTAAGATGCAGCTTCTATATTACTGCCAATAACCTGCAGCCAATCCAGAGTGCAGGCAGCCTATCCCAGTCCCTAGAATCAAAGACCAAGAAATGCCACTTGGTTTGCCATAGACAATCTTATATTATTCTTAAATGATGTTATAAACAGGTGGTAGCAAGTATAATAATGTACTGCCCAAAGTCCACCTGAAATCCTTCCATGAATAAGAAAGCTGGTCTGTAGGTATGATGGGATATCTAATAAGTTAAAAAGTCAACAATTTGGGGGAGTGTTTTAATTTCCTAGGCTGCTATAACAAACTACCATAAACTGGGTGACTTAAAATAACAATAATTTAGTCTTTCACTGGTCTGGAAGCTTGAAGTCTGAAATCAAGATGTCCGCAGGGTTGGTTCCTTCAGGAGGCTGTGAGGGGGAATCTGTTCATGCCTCTCTCCTCAGATCTGGTGGCCGCCCACAATCCTGGGTGTTCCTTGGCTCACAGCTGCATCATTCCTGTCTCTTCCCCATCCTCATGTGGCCTTCTCTCGGTGTGTCTCTCTGTGTTCACATGGCCTTTGTACAAGGACACTTGTCACTGGATTTAGTCCCCCCCCATCCTGTTTGGCCTCATCTTAATGAATTACATCTGCAAAGTCCCCATTTCTCAATAAAATCATATTCTAAGGTTCCAGGTAGACATAAATTTCAGAGGGACACTGTTCAGCCCAGGACTAGGTAGTAACAATCAACAGCGGGGCTAATGATAAACCAAATAGCAATGATCAGTGCTGAGCAATCTCTCAGAGGACTATTTAAATGTTTCTGATGATAAAAAAAATCTTCCTCAGGTTCTTGAATTACCTTGATCTTTTTCCTTTAAAAAATATAATGATTACACATTACGAAGGCCCAATAGTGTCTGAGAATCTGCTTACAGCAGTTGATTTTGGTTTATAAAGCTACACACACACACACACACACACACACACATACACATACACATACACATACACATATACATATACATATACATATACATATATATCATTTGTCCAAGACTTTCCCAAGAGTCAGAACAGAACATTTCTCCTAAGAGCAGTAAATGAATTTGGTCCCCAAAGCAGAGAAACAAGTACAGTCCCCTCCTCACCAACCCCAAAAGCTTCTCTGAAATAATGAACTCTACTAGGGAGTCTATATAATAAAAATAATAAGAGACCATCTCAGAAAGACCACATACCTAAGGGGGCACACCAAAAGAGATGTAAAACTGATACCAATGGCCCCCAGCTAGCTAGGGTGCTAAAACAGGAAGGGAAGGAAGATGGTCAAGCAATTAGATTCCAGAAGTTCTGAGGGCTTGGTAAGCCCCTCCTAAGGCTGATAAAGAAATGGGCAGCCAATCTACCCTCACTGAAGTCAAAAGTCTTTGATTAAATGTGTGGAGGTTAATATTCTAAACTCCAGATTTTTGCTGACAAATCACATTAAAATTCATCCAAAATTCTATATATTTGGGTTCTAACCTTAGAATACCATATTTAGGTAAGAAGCCTTACCATTTCTTATAGCAGAAGGCCATGAGTAGGCTCACAATAAAGGTTAACCTTCTCAAAGCCCCATTCCTGTGGAGTGGCTCACTCCGGGTCAGGCAAGCCTCTAGTCCAAGTTCTTGGAAAGTGGGAACCACAGGGTGCCTGAGCCAGGTACCTCTACCTGAGTGGGCTCCCTGGTGAGTCTAGCAGGTGGGGGGATTCTCATGATCTGTCTTTGGGGAGAGCAGTGTTGGGTCATGGGGAGGGGCACCTAGGATCTCAACCCTCAGTCTGGAAAGGCCCAGGAGATGGCTGTTTGGGAGCTTGGCTACATGGGAGGGTAAAGGAGGGTGATGTTTATAACCAGGCACAATCCATAGTGACAACTTCCACCTTAATGGTGAGGGCTACTCGCCACTGAACTCACACTATATTCCAGGCATCGTATCAAGCCCTTTGTAATGCTTACCTCAGGCGGTCCTCAAAACAACCTTATGAGAAATATTTTTCTTTTTAAAAAATTGTTTTAATGCTTATTTATTTTTGACAGGGATAGAGACAGAGCACAAGCAAGGGAGGGGCAGAGAGAAAGGGAGACACAGAATCTGAAGCAGCCTCCAGGCTCTGAGCTGTCAGCACAGAGCCCAACACGGGGCTCAAACTCAAACCGTGAGATCGTGACCTGAGCCGAAGTTGGACGCTCAACCGACTGAGCCGCCCAGGCGCCCCTGAGAAATACATTTCTTATCCCATCTGTAACATAGGGAGGATAATAAAAACTTAAGTTATTATGGGGACTAAATGAGTTTACCTGAAGGACTTAGAACAGTTCCCAGTGTACCTGATATTATTTATTCTATCCACTTTCCTGTCATTAGACTCTGAATTTTTTTCCCATTGCGTTCATCCCTTCTGGTCAAGCATTGGCCCCAGAGGAGGTTAAGCCATTGAGTCCCCTGCCTGTCAGTGGGCTTCAGATTTTCATACCTTTTCCCAAGAGTGGGAACGCCAGGGAAACACTGCTGCCCTGTGAGTCAGAAAGGAGAAATAAAATTTAGTTGGGGAAAAAAGAGGGAGAAGAGAATGAAGACAGTAAACTCCTCCACTTTCCTAGGGTTCAACCTTCCCTTGGGGACCCAGCCTATCCTGACACCTTGGGGTAGAGACTGGAGATAGAGACTGGATTGCCCAGGTCTGGGAGTTTTGATTCCTCAGATTTCCAAACATTCACTTCCTACCCAGGAGTCCTGAGACCCCCAATTCCTGCTCATAACAACCCCAGTGTGACGTTACTAAGGGTTTTATCTGGGCCACACATGATGTGAAAATGTCTCATTCCACACATCCCCAGCGCTGCCTGGCAGGCCCCAGCCACAGTACATCCAGCCCATATCTCCACAGACGCACGTGTTGTGTTCACACACACAGCATGTTCATACTCACAAGCCACACACACAACACACACATACTTATAACCATACACCACACATTCACACATCACATCACACATGTTCACACATCACATCACACATGTTCACACACTCAGCTACACATCACATAATCAGACCTCCCATGCCACGCACATCATTACATCACACATCACACATGCACACACTAACATATCACACATAACACATTCCCACACCATTCTGCATACTGTCCCACATGGTGTGTACTTCACACACAGTCACATATCACAGTCATATATCACTCATCACTCACACACCACACACACTCATTTACACACTCACAACCACATAACACATACTCACACATCTACACATCTTGCACACCCACACACTCTTTCACCCATAGTCACACACACGCCCCACAGTCACTCATTTATTCTCTCTCTCCAAGGTAGTCCCAGGTCTTGAGCCCAGCAGATGGTAGAGAGAGCTCAGCTGTGGGACAGCTGTGAGGAACTGGGAAGAACCTTCCAAGTAGGAAAGGGTGGAGGCTGACCAAAACCAAGCCCTCTGGCAGTCACTGGCTCTAACCAGAGGCCTAAGGCTGCCCCCTGACATGGTGGCCCAGTTGGTGGTTGGAGGAAATCAGAACTGCAGTGGCCCTGTGCTGGTGGAAACCCAGATAAGGGTGGGCAGGACAGGCTGCCCGCCCCCACACACATTTCCTCTGCACCTGCTCTGGGCCTCGCATTTGACTTCTACTGCGGATGTTGTCATTTTGTGTTTTGGAGAGCATGGGACAAATCTGGTAAGAAACACAGTGGAAATGGCCTCAGTCCTCCGTGCACCCAAGAGGCTGCAGCACCTAGAGATGGGGGTTGGCAAGCTGCCTAAAATGTAATCATCAGGAATGAAGCCCTGGGAATCCTCTGAGTAAGAAACCGCTCCACGCACCTCCACATTAAAAGGACCTTCAGGCCCCTCCATGACCATGATTTCTACTGGGACTCATGAAAGCCCTGTGACGTAGGTAGGGCAGGGACCATCCCTATTTATTAATGAGGAAACTGAGACCCAAAGCTAAGAAGCACCAAACCAGGACCAGAACCTGAGTCTTCTGACTGGAACCCAGAGCTCTTTCTGTGATACCTTGTGACTAATAGCCTCAGCATATCTCTCTTCTCTATCAGTCACAGACCCTCCCCCATGGACCATCAGGGGCTTGAAGCCTAGCTCTGCCGGGCTGCTGTGACTTTAGGCACTGTCACGTCATCTTCTGGCATGCCTCTGTAGCCACCGAGGGGCTGCCTGGGCCCCTGCCAGAGGGGAGCACCTTCAGGGGCATAGCTGGGGGAGATGAGGGATGGTTGATCTGAAGTGCTGGGAAAACTGTGGTTAATTAAGACTCCAGGAACGATAATCCACAGGAGGGAATGCCAGGCTCATTGAGTTCTACCTTCCTTTTCTAGATAAATAGATCTAAGCTCAGAGAAAGGGAGTGAATTCCTCAAAACCAATGGTTAGTATTCCCACATAGTAGGTGCGCAAAATTATTTGTCAAATAAATTCAAGGGTTACAACCAGTATCTTCTGACTTCAGCACTTTCTATCCATACAGTCCTCCTCAGTTGGAGAAAATTGATGACAAGTCTCTTTTATCCTGAAGACAGGGAAAAAGCAAGTGACTCTGTCTCAGATGTCAATGAATACTCATAAAGCATGAGAAACCCTTCCAAGAAAAGGTGCCCAAGGCAAAGAAGTATCATGCCTGAGAGCTTCTAATAGCTTTTAGGAGCTGCCTAGAAGCCCTTTGAACCCTAGCGACCCATTCGTGCTCAACATAACATATTTTCTCAATTCCTAACTTCCGCTGTGGTTTGCTGGTATTTTCTTTTTTAGTCTAAAACTAGTGAGCAAACAAAACAAGTTGTCATTTCCTCATTTTCAAGCCTTGCTTCTTGTGGGGGCCAGAAATCTCTTTCAAGCTCCAGATTGTGAAGGTTTCCTGGGTGAGCAGTGGGTGTTTGTCCCCATCTCCAGGGACTTTTGGATGGGACGTTGCTCTGGAAGGAGCCATGGACCTCCGGCTTTGGTCACTTTTCTTCCTGCCAGGTAAGTGCCATGGAAAAACACCTTGGACATCTTACGAGGTTGAATTGGCCACAGGTAGAGGAACTGTTGGCTATCTCTAGCCCTGATGTTCCTGGACGGATTTAGTTGCATATCAGTATTTAGGGCAGGATAAGTATGGAGACAATGTGAAGTTCTGGACGTCCTCCTCACTCTCTGCTAGTGCCCCTCTCTCCACTCCAGACACATCTCCTGTGAAGCTCAGGTGTTGATCCATAAGCATTGAAGGCATTACCTCTCCTAGGCATATTAGCTGATAATATGGGGTCTTAAAGCAAGTGCCTCCAAATTTCTTTCTCCTTACCTTTACATTCTCTATCATTGGATCTCTTTCACTGATGATTTTCAAACTTTCAGCTTTAAATGAAGACTCCTTCATCCATTCAGTAACCCTAATCCATTCCTCAAGTTTCATATCTTAATTTACAGCTGCCTTCTGGGAACCCCCACTTCAGTATTCCACCAAGATCTGAAATGCAACATACCTAGCACCTTAATTCAAGTTCTTTATTGGTCCCCGTCCAAACCAGTTACTCTATCCATCTTAACTATCTCTGATATCAGCTGCAAAATGCCAGAATGATATTTTACCACCTCTTCCCATTTATCCATACCCAGACTTTGACGCAATCAATGGCCAATTCACGTAGTTTCTGGATTAGCATTACCAGGATAAGTAGCCTCTACTAGAGAGGTAACAGAGGGAATGGAAAGGAAGAGAACTCAAAGTCATCTCATAACTATCCCACTTCCTCCAACCTGACCCACTGGTGGATCCAGATTACTCTTTCTAATGCTTGACTCTAATCATAGAATCACCCTTCCTAGAAAACTTCAATGGCTCCCACTGCCTACAAACTCCTACCTTATGCTCCCCTTTTACCCTATGAACTTACCACACTCCCCTGCACTTCCCTAACCTCCAGCCAAAGAGGACTCCTCCTTGAAAATGTTCCAGACATTCCTGCCACCATGTTCTTACTCATGCCATTCCTTCTGCTAGTAACATCCTTCCTCTCATCTCCACCTTTTATGAGTACTTCAGAGTTCACTTCAACCTCTACCTCCTTCTCGTACACTTTCCAGAGCCCTGTCTTCTGAATCCCAATAGCTGACCTCATTTTGCCTTATATTGTGACTTGTCATATATTCACTTTATTTTGTTGATTAATTGGTAAGCTCCTTGAGGGCCAAAATGATTTTTTATTCACATTTGCTTTCTTTCTAATGGCTTGAATATGGAAGAAAGTCAAATATTTGTTGAGTCAAAGATTGAAATGCCCTAAAAGTCCAAGGAAATGCAGTTTTAATGAAATGTCAGATTCTGTGAGAGGTGGTAGGACTTATGTGAACACAGTGGATGGTTAACTAAACTTAGTTAACCTTGAGATGAAAGACTGGTTCAGTGGGGGTAGAAGATCTCTAGGAGTGAAGGGTACTTAAATTGTAGCACTGTCCTGAGCAATTGTAGTCTGTCCTGAGCAATACCACCATTCTAGCTGGGCCAGAGGGGTCCCTGCTGCGGGTCCGGTCCGTCTCCATTTGTGCCCATCCTCACAGGGTGCGGAGTTCACAGGCCCAAGAGGATTGTCTTCCTCAAGCCCACACCCATATCCCCTCTTCTAGACCTCTAGCTCCTTGTCCAGATGACTCTGGGCCCAATTTCAATGACCATACGAGCCTTCATACTGAGTCTTCTATCCTAGAATTCCATCTTCTTCTATAAAAGTGTGGCCACGG
This sequence comes from Cryptoprocta ferox, assembly GCA_028646485.1. Lineage (NCBI taxonomy): Eukaryota > Metazoa > Chordata > Mammalia > Carnivora > Eupleridae > Cryptoprocta > Cryptoprocta ferox. Next base: position 33,830,370 of record CM053562.1, read on the forward strand.
GTGGCTGTTTGGAATGAGATGGGTGGAGCTAATCATGAAACCTGGGTTATCTGCCATGTATATACCAGAACCCTGTGGTGTGGACAGGAGCTGGGATGAGAAAAGAAGGGAGATAGGACAGATGCTAGAAATAGGAAACTTGGGGACATTCCTTCCACATAGAAATGTTTTACATATCTTTATTTTTATTAAAAAAATTTTTTAACGTTTGTTTATTTTTGAGAGACAGAGAGACAGAGCATGAGGGGGAGCGAGGCAGAGAGAGAGGAAGACACAGAATCCGAAGCCAGGCTGTCAGCACAGAGCCTGACATGGGCCTGAAACTCATTAACCATGAGATCATGACCTGGGCGAAAGTTGGACGCTTAATGGACTGAGCCACCTGGGCCCTCCACATAGAAATATTTTAGAGTGGACATCTAAGGAGTGTGTGAATTTGTCAAGATGGGCCATAGGACATAGTTTATTCAACAGTTTATTAGTTTGATTTATGACTTTAAAATATTTAGATGTATGATATTTGGGCCTTTATTTGTATTTATGCCCCAGGTTGTACAAATATTGGGGTGGTCCTTGTTCCCAGAGCCCAGTGCATGTGGCACAAACCATAGACCACATTGCCTTAGGTGGAGTTCCATAATAAAGCAAGACAGTATTACATGATGTAGGCTTTTTTACCTTGACCCATAAAAGTAATAATACATACACATGATGTTGTAACCTAGTACATGCACACACACACACACGCAAGCACACACACATCTAAAATTTATTCTTGATTATTTAATATAATATGGGAATGAGTTTTGGGCATCAGCAGTTGGACGGATGCTGGTACTCTCTTCTGAAACAGGAAGAGCTTGGACAGAACAGGTTTTGGAAGAGAAATCAAGAATCCTTTTTTTGTTTGTCTATTTGTTTTGCCATGGTAAGTTTGAAATACACCTTAGATATTCAAGTAGGGTCCAAGTGGCGATATCAGAAAGGTGACTCTAGAACTCAGAGGTAAAAAAAAAACAAGACTGGAGATAAATGTTCTGGTGAAATCTACATAGAGTTGGCACTACAAGCCATGGGAGTAAATGAGCTAAAGTGGGGAGAGGATGGGAAGACCGAGAAGAGAACAGGCATAAGTACCAGGCTCCAGGGCAGCCCAATACTGAGAGGTGGATAGAGAAGGAGAGGAAAGTAAGGAGATTGAAAAGGAGCAGTCATTGAGAGTGTGGTGTTAGGGAAGCCACAAAAAGTAAGTGTTTCAAGGTGGGAGGGCTCAATTCCCTTAAATGCTGCCAAGAGGGCAAGTAAATGAGGACAAAGACATCCAATGTGGCAACTAGGAAATTTTTGCTGACCTTGACTAGCAGTTCTAGTGGAATGTTGGAGACAAAGTTCTGATAGGCGGAGGTGGAAGAAGAAGTGGGAGGTGTGAAAGTGGATTCTGTGACCTTGATGACTCGTCTGAGAAGAGAACAGAAGAGGGTTGGCGGCTGAAGGGGAGGCAAAAGGAGGATGGAGGGGTTTTTCAACATGGGCAATATTAGAGCAGGTATGTAAGCCACAGCAATGCTAGCAGAGAAGAAACCAAAGACACGGAGAGGAGAGAGGGGTAAGTGTGGAAGAGAAGTTCTAAAGAAGGTGAGCAGGTTGGACTCAGGACACAGGAGGAAGAACTGGGTTTGGGGAGGAGGGGGGAAACTCTATTCATTGCAACAGGACAAAGAGCAGACAGCCCACCTGGACACACATGTTGGTGTATGTGGGGGTGGGAAGTTCAGTAGAACATTTCTCATCTTTTAAAAAAGTTCACACTCCATCTGATAAACATAAAAGTCTCAGGGGTGCCTGGGTGGCTCAGTCAGTTAAACGTCTGACTCTTGGCTTTGGCTCAGGTCATGATCTCATGGTTCATGAGTTCGACCCCTGCATTGAGCTCTGCACTGACAGTGTGGATCCTGCTTGGGATTCTCTCTCTGCCCCTCCCTCATGCGCGCACTCTCTCTCTCTCTCTCTCTTTCTCAAAATAAATAAATAAATAAATAAATAAATAAATAAACAAACGTTACAAAGAAAGTTACAGGCCACCTTCCTTATTCCAGAAATAATTCTGCTGTGACTTGAGTTGCGAGGGTTCTCATCACCTGGAAAACCACTGCTGAACAGAATCCAAAGTCCATCTCTAGAGCACCACCCCAGCCAAGGCCTTGTGGATATTTACCATAGTTTTCATTATGGAAATTATGTGTTTTTCTCCCATGTTCCAAACATATATATGTATATCTAACTATATATTGAGAGTGATCTTTTAAACCACCTATACCCCTGTCCTCTACCATCGCCACTGAAAATCAAGTCACCAGCTTAGAGATTAATGTCACTTATTGATTAGCCTCTCCAAAATACCGATATTAAAGGGGTTGGGTCCTTTAGACACCTACTTCCACCCTTCCTTTTGTTCCCCAGAGTCATATGGAAATATAGTTATGTAGTTCAGAATTGCAAAAATTCAAGGGCACCTGGGAAGCTATTTTAGAATGTAGATTCATAGGCCCCACCCTAGACAGATGTAATAACCATGTCAAAAGGTAAGATCAGGTCATTTGCATTCTACTAAATTCCTCCAACATGACTCGTGTGCACACTGTGCGTAAATTCTAAACCAGGAGATTATATCTATCTTTTCTTTCATTGGGAAATCTGCTTTTCTAAGCCTTGGGTATGGGTTAGAAGCTACTGTGAACTCCAAGGAGAGCTGGGTCTTGTCATTTTATCTCACCAACTAGTGCTTCCTTGGGACCAGAGCTCAGTGTTCCCAGTAGCTTTTCTTGTGCTTAATCTGTCCAGGGTTTACACAATAAGGATGCCTTACTTAGTCTCTTCTGGCTGCTTTAATAAAACACCATAGGTGGTGTGGCTTACACAATAGAATTTATTTCTCACAGTTCTGGAAACTAGAAGCCCAAGATCAAGCAGGTATTGTCATTGGTCAGGTCCTCTTCCAGGCTTAGGAAGACAGCCACCACCTCCCTGGGTCCTCACGTGGCCTCTTCTTGTGTACATGGAGAGAATGAGGGCACTAATCCCATTATGAGGGCTCCACTAACCTCATCTAACCCTAATTACTTCCCAAAGGACTCATCTCCTACTACCATCACGTTGAAGATTAGGGCTTCAACATGTGAATACTTGGGGGACACAAACATGCAGCCCACAACAGGGGATCTGGGTAAGCCGAGGGTTTACCAGAAGCTCATTCCTGAGCAGAGTGAGGTCGCTCGAGGTGTCTGCATAAGTGATGACCTCTCTCTGCTCTGTCTTGCTCCTGCACATACTGTAGCGTCTTGCTCTTGGGAAAGCAGCATTCATGCCCCTTTCTGGCTGGGTTGGCCCAAAAATACATGTTCACTATCAGGTGCTGGGCTTTACACACAGGTGTTGGCTGTCTGGACACACAGGGTAATTCCCCCACCCCCTTGATTGGGTCTTTGTCTTTTGAATGGGTCACCCTTCCATTGCCATGTTCCAGTCATGAGGCTGCCTCACACACCTAGTAGACTTGAAGCAGCACTGGATTATTTGTGTGAAAGTTTCCATGTTAGATATTATGTGTTCTGGTTGGCCCCTCTGCTTCTCCCCACCATATTAACACCAGCCACACTCTTAGATTTGAACACACTCCTGTAAATGCTCTCCTTCCAGCTCCTCTTCCCCATTCTCATACTCCCACAGTTGTTCCTACCTCTTCACTGGTGTCTACACTCTCTGCTCCCCCCAGAATGTCCCCTTCAGCTCTCTCTGCTTGTCCAGAAACCTCAAGCCCTGCTTCTTTCTTTGACTCTCCTTATCTTACTAAACTCCTTGGAGCTATTCCTAATGTGTGGTCAGTGGATGAATTTCAAGAAGTCTGCCAACTTCTCTCCACCTATTGAACATGCCATGTTCTCTCTCATATCCCAGCCTCTTTGAGGGCTGTGCTCACTGCCTGGAAGAGTCTTTTCTTCCTCTACCCAAGTCCCCTGGCTCTACTCCAACACACACACCAGGTGCTTCTATTTCCAGAAATATGCAGACACTTATTGGGGCCCGCTTAGTTGATAATTAATCATACTTGGACTTATCTTCTTCTCCATCTGACTCAACTGTGTTAGACCTGCCTTCTCTCAGCCAAGGCATAAACTTTATTTTTTAAATTTATTGTATTGTTTCGTATTGTATCGTATCATATTCTATTCTATTCTACTCTTTTTTAAAATATTTTTTAAGTTTATTTATTTTTGAGAGAGAGAGAGAGACAGAGCATGAGTAGGGGAGGAGCAGAGAGAGAGGGAGACACAGAATCCGAAGCAGGCTCCAGGCTCTGAGCTGTCAGCTGAGCCCGACATGGGACTCAAACTCACAAACCATGAGATCATGACCTGAGCCAAAGTCAGACGCTTAACCAACTGAGCCACCCAGGCACCTGTATTCTATTCTATTCTATTCTATTCTATTTCTATTCTCATTCTATTTCTCCCTGCTCCACACCCTCCCCAACACACATATAATGTGTATACACCTGTGCACACATGCACACCCACTCATACACACCCTTGCATTCCATCTGCTTTCCCTCATTCAGTGAAGACCATCATCATTCTCTCAGTTGCCCTTCACATCCACTCTTTCAGGTCACAACTTAAACATCACTTCTTCCAGAAACCCTTCTTCAAACTACACTGTCCCTCAGCAACATCCTGGATCCGGTGTCTCTGCTCACTGCTTCCAAGTCACCCTGTATATCTCTGTCATGGGGTGTATTGCATGGCACTGTAGTGACTGTCCATTTGTATCACCCACTAAATGATTTATTCTGTGCAGGGGGGGATGCCAGCCATCTTCCTGCCATATAAAAGGTATTCAACAAATGCTTTAAAAATGATTTAAAAAACAAAACTGAGGGTGAACAGTCGTTTTGGTTGAATGGATATGAGCAAAACAAAGCCAGACAGAAAACCTGTTGCAGCAAAATCGCACCATGCCTCCCAACACTGCACTGAAATCAGTTGGGCGCTATGTGCTGACTGGAGTTGCTATGGCATGTCTCCTAGGTATGGGACAGAAGATTGGATAGTAGTTTTGACTTCTTAGGGGTTTGGTAACTGGGATCTTATGGGTTTGGATTTGAATGAGGTTGAGGGTTATGTTAAGGTTTGGGCTGAGAGAGTTCTGGCTGGGAGTCAGGCTTGGGCAAAGGGCTAGGGAAGGATATGGCGCCAGACTGAGGACATACATAGGCTTAGGGATAGGGGGAGGCTGAGGATGAGGTTAGGGCTAGAGATGAGGAGAGGGCTGAGGCTAAGGGTGATCTGAGGCTTGGGCTGATGATGGGGATGAGGCTGAAGCTAGAGATGAGTGTGAGCCTGGGCTGGGGCCCGGGTTGGAAATAGGGCTGGAGCCAGGGATGTGGTTGGAAATGGGGCTTCCTGTACATTAACTCCCTCTCCCTGCAGTTGCTGGGGCTCTGAGGAACCTCCCAGAAGTAAAGCTGGAGGGAATACTGGGTAGCTCCATTACCATTGAGTGCCCGCTTCCTCAAATGCATGCGAGGTTATATCTGTGCCGGGAAGTGCCTGAATTTGGAGTATGTTCCACCGTGGTGTCCAGCAAGAATTTTGTCAAGGAAGAATACAGGAACCGAGTCACCCTGAAGCCATATCCAGATGAGAATGTGTTCCTAGTGGAGGTGACAGAGCTGACCAAGAGTGACAGCGGAGTCTATGCCTGTGGGACAGGCATGAACACAGACCGAGGCAAGACCCAGCAAGTCACCCTGAGTGTCCACAGTGGTATGTGCACCCCCCGATGGAGACTCAGTGCCCCTAGCAAATGTCTCCACCTGGGAAGGCTGGGAGAACCATTGAACTATAGTAGTCCCGCAGACTGTCATGTGATTGCCATGTTAGCCAGTCCAAAGATAATTGGGATTTGTATAGTTGAAACCTCATACAGTCAATTAACTTCACAGTCCCCCGAATTTCCTACCCAAACTGTATGAAATGAACAAACAAGTGCTCTCCTTGCATTGTATTGTATTCATCCTACCCAAGGTCTGAGGGAAGTGGGGGTTTAAGGTAGAGGAGAGGCTCTGAGATGGGAGGAAATTGGAAGCAAAAGGACAACTGTCTTACATAGCTGCCCCATGAGAAATACCAGGGATAACTATCAAGGAAAGACAGTCATTTTTCAAGTCACATTTGTAGGTCAAACTTGGTATTTTATAATCTGATCCTTTCCATATGTTTCCCAAATCCCACCTTTCTCCATTCCTCTGCTGACTTCTTAACTCCTATGCAACACTAATTCAACAGCAATTCTAAAATCCCAGTAAGAAGGTTGACTGAGCACGGGTGAAAGAGGATTTCTTTTGGGAAAGTCTCCAGCCCAGTCTTTTTCTGCTCTTCCTGGTGGACTCTGCCCTCGTCCTCCCACTGCCATCCACCCTGGCTGAGTCAGCTTCAACACATACCAACATCCCTTCCTGGGGTCTCAGTCTCCTCCTAGAGCCCCCCCCCCCACTCCCAGTGTATTTATTTCCCTTGCCTCAATAGAGTATGACCTATTCTGGGAAGACGAACTGATGCCTGAGCCTCCAAGATGGTTTCATAAACTTCTACATAAGCCGATGCCCCCTTGGCTCCAGATGACTGCAGATGCCAGTTCTCTCGAATTCATACCTAAAGGTCAGTTCACCAATGCTAAGGTTGGAGAGGTGGGGGCGATGATGGTGGGCATTGTGACAGTGGCGGAGGGAGTATGTGTTCAGTTCATGGAATGGTTGGCAGTGCACAGCTGAGTCCCAGATGTATATTTCCCTGCCTTGGGACAGGGTACTTCCCGGAGATTAGCATCCTATGTCCTTCAAGCCCATCCTAAAACCTGGGCACTTGGCACTAGTTGCAGAACTTACACATCACCACCAGGTGATGCGACAAGCAATGCTCCATTCACAAAATCTACCTTTTATGAACGACTCAGGGAAACCAAGACTGGACAACCTTTTCCAGCCAGGACGGTCATGCCTCCTGTTCCCCACAGGACTGTCTTCATTTGCTGGCATACAGTGATTTTAACAACTCTATTTTGCAATAAAAAGGCTGATGACTATACTAATGGTACCTTTACATTTCTGTATCTTTTTACTGTTTTAAATGCATTTTTAACATACAATATTTCCATCATATCTTCACATCTATCTTGTGAGGTAGAAATATTAACTGAACATTGTTACACTACAGCACTTTGCTGGGTGCCCAGAGGGATAATGTAACTGAGCATATCATATGCCCAAGGTTGTGGGATGGAGAAGAACAGGCAAGCACACAAATACAGCACAAAGCAGAGTGGGGATGGAACTACAGACAGGGCTTTTTCCATGATCAGAGGACAGCGAGCTCTTCTGCCTGGGAAGTCAGAGAAGGCTTCCTGGAGGAAATGACATTTGAAGCAAATATACACAGAAGGTACTAGGTATAGAGGCATGCTAAGAAGGCATTTCAGGCCATGAGGACTGCAACAATAGAGGGAGTCTAGGGAAAAGGAGAGTGTATTCAGGAAACAGAGGGTGACCCAATCCTGCTGGAGACTACAATGTATATATGGAAGGTCACTTTTTTCCAGTGTCTCCTGCAGTTACCACACCAGCTCAAAGGACTGAGGCTCCTCCAACAACCCACCCCTCCCCCACCACCCGAATCTCTCACCACCTTCGAGTTTCCAGAGCATCTTCAGTAGCAGCTACCAAGCCCCCAACCTTCCTGCCAACCACCACAACCTCAAAAACCTCAACTCCGGTGGGACTTCGTAGGTTCCAGACAGCCAGCTACAACTACCACACCAGGCTTCACAGGCAGAGGTAAGTAAGAGGTCTCCACCATCCAGGATGGGCTAAGGGTCAGGCAAAGTAGAGTTAGGAGATCCATTGACATCTTCCTGCAATGTCCACCAACAGAGACCCTTCTTGTCTCTAGGCTACCTATGAGTGTAGCACATTAACTCACTAGTCCAAGAATAAGAACCACTTTGTCAATGTCCCAGCAGGAGATCCTGTAGAAATGAGACCCAAATCTTTCAGTCACTCAGCATTCATTCAGATCTATTTCGATGGGGAACTAAGTAAGAATAAAATTAACAACAAAACTATTAACTATTAAATTTAGTTTCACTGTTTTCTTTTGCTTTTTTCAGTGTGGCGTCTAGGAACTTTAAAATTATGTATGTGACCACATTACATTTCTACCGGACAGCACTGGTCTAAAGCTTGGGGGGACAGCTAGGGAAGTGCTGCGATGGACCACTAGGGGGCAGCATTAGAGCAGACGCAAAAGAAAATCTATGATAATTGGAATTATTTTTGTATTTTTGCGTACGCAAAGACCAACATGGTAGTGAGAAAAGGGACCTCGAGCATCGTTTGGGTTTAATCGATGAGGAAACTGAAGTCATGAGAACTTCGTGGTTTCAAATAGAACCAGGATTCCCGATTCCTAGTCCAGTAAATTACACCAGCCTACCAGTGAAGAATTCAAGTCAATTCAACCAACATTTTCTTAGTTTCTACTATGTGCCGGGTATTCTGTTATGTCCTGAAACGTTAAGAAAGATGAAAACATACAATATCCAGGTCTTATCTTACTAATACAAGTCTGACTGTGAAAAGGGTTGTAACCGGTATAAACACATGAATTGAGGACGGAGAGAAAAAGTTGATTCTAGTTTGCCACGCCTGGAGAAGAAAGGAGAACTTATGTGCTGACCCTTTAAGGAAAGTAAGATTTCAATTTGTAGAGGAAACAGAGGGAAGACCTTCTCAGCAAGAGGGAGCACTATCAGAAAAGTATCTTTTCCACTTACAAGAAATTTAACTCGTTTAGTATTTGCAATAATCTTGCGAGTAAACAGAGGTCCAAGAAGTTAGAGGGGAACTGACATTTACTGACTGCTGGTTAGACCAGGTGCTCTAACTTCTCTATATCTACAATTTTATTTCAGCCTTAGATAGTTCTGTGAAATAGTCTTTACTATATCCATTTCCCCGGAAATGAGGCTCAGAGAGGTTGGGAGACTGGTTCAAGATCACACAGCCAGTCGAAAGCTGAACTTGAATTTGAATCCAGATTTCTTGACTCCACAGACAAGCCTCTTTTGGGCAGATGGGGGGTGGGGTGGGGGTGGTGGAGAGCGTTAACAAAGGGACAAACCTGTGAGCCATCTCCCAAAAAGTTGGCTACTGAGGAGTGCTGCCTCTCCCTCTCCTTCCTTCCTCAGAGCCTTCCACCAGGGTCCGGTGTCTGGGATGGAAGACCAAGGATTTCATATCCTGGTGCCCACCGCCCTGAGCCTCATCCTGCTGGCGCTGGTGGGGCTGTTGGTGAAAAGGGCCATTCAAAGGAGTAAAGGTGAGCGGCTCGGGGCTCGGTTAGGACGAGGTGAGCTTCCAGAAGGGCCCTGAGCTTCAGGCTCCGCTGGAGCCCCGCCCCCTACTTCCTCCTCTCCCCCCCACCCCCAGCCCCAGCCTGGGAAACGCAGGAGCTTTAGCTGAGCAGCCAGGGGCGTGAGGAATGTGGGGTGAGGCGTCAATGGTCTGGAAATGGGAACCTGGGCCCTTTGGTCTTCAGTGCAGGGCAAGGCTGTGCCCAATCACTCAGAGCATCTCCACGTCAAACACGGCCACGCACCGCGGAGGGAGACCGCCTTTAGTTTCCCGAGACCCGACGGCCGGGAGGGGTGGCCATGGGCCTCTGACGCCTTTCTCCTCTTTCCCCGCGGCTCTGCCGGGCAGTCCTTTCCAGGCGGGTCCGCCGAGTGGCGGTGAGGATGCGCGCCCTGGAGACGTCCCAGCGGCCCCTGCAGCACCGGCCCCGCGCGTCGCAGCCGCCGCGCTCCCAGAACATCTACAGCGCTTGCCCGCGGCGTGCTCGGGCGGCGGACGCTGCAGGTGACCCGGCGGCTGGCGACCCGGGGACGGGGACAGCCGGGCGGGGCGGGGCAGGTGCCGGCCAGAGCGGGACCCGCGGGGCTGGGCGCGGTGCAGCCGCAGAAACCGCCCCGACGTCGAGGGTGAGCCCAGAGGGCCGCGCCTCCGGGAACGCCCAGCACCCGGGTTTCCGGTGGGCCTGGGCGGGGCGGGGACGGAGGCGGGCCGGGGGCGGGGCGGGGACGGAGGCGGGCCCGGGGGCGGGCCGGACCAGCGGCCACGCCCTCACCTCCGTCTCCCTGTGTCCTTAGGTGAGCTGGAGGCGCCTCTCCCAGGCCCTGCAGCGTCAGCACTCCCCGCCGCGCCGCAGGTAAGCTCCGCCCCTCCCCTGATTGGCAGTCGCGGCCCTGAGGGCGTCCCCAGACCCGGGTTTGGTCCGGGGAGAGGGAGCGGTTCCTCGAGCTGCCTGTTAGCTGAAGGGCGTGGCTTTCCCGGCAACTCCTGGGCCCCGAGTCTGGGAAGATGTGTTCCTTTCCTCCTTTGGTGGTGTCAGTAGACTGACTGCCTAACAACTGTCCTAGACTTCGTTACCTGGCTTTATAGCCAAGCATTACCGTGGGGTAAATGGGTGCTTAGTAGAGGCAATGGATGCTTAGTGTAGGCGATAAGATGGCAACTCCTGCAGAGAAGGGCTTTCGTGTGGAAGAGCTGCGATTTCCAGGAGATCCTAAGGGAGTGGGATCTACCCAGTTTTACCTTACTATGAGGGAGAGTTTTCTAGTAAACTCTCTAGGATGAGAGGAGGTAGTTTGCCCATCATGGGAGGCAGTAAACCTGGCCTCCAATGAGGGATGACTTGGCAGAGGTCAAGATGTACATAGGATTCAACCCTTGGGTGAGGAGGATTCCTGTGGAAATCTAGGAAGGGACACAGAGAACTGGCGTTTCTATTGATGGCCATTGGCAGATGGGTAAAAAGTGTTTAAACTGTCCATTCATCTTTGTTTATCCAAATTAAGAAGAGAAAATACTTTCTTCTCTGAAGTAGCCCATAATAGTCAAAAATACTACTACCTCAGGAACCAGAAAAAATTAGTATAGCAAATGTTCCTGTTTTAATTAGGGTGTAGACTAAGCCAATGCAACAGACCCTAAACCACAGGGCTCACAAGATGGAAGCCTAGTTTCCTCCCAAGTTAAGACAGGGGGCCAGGAAGAGGTGACCAAAGCCACTAGGTCATCCAGGGACTCAAACATCTTCTGTCTTGTTGCTTCACCATCCTCTGGAGTCTTGCCTGGTCCCTAGTCAATGCTCGGTCACCAGCACTATGTCTACATTCCAGCCCATAGGAGGCAGAAAGAGAAAGGTGCTTCCCTAAGACCATGACCCTGAGGTTTCACATATCACTTCCAGTCATATCCCATTGGGCATAACCTAGTCATGTAACCACAACTGTCTTCAAGGGAGGCTGAGGAATATAGTCCCTAACTGAGCAATCATGTGCTTTTTGGTAAAAAGGGACAGTAATACCCAGCAACAAGTAACTGCTCTGCCACAGTTACCTCCAGCTTCTTGCCCTTGCCCTTACCCACTCCTAGAGAAGGTTCAGAGTAGTTTAGGTATGATCCAGCACACCCATCCTCTCTTACATCAGCCCTTTTCTCTTGAACTTCCCTGTGGCCACACACCCCCTCACCTGGGCCTGTGTTTTGCTCAAATCTTATCCTTCCTCCCTGCTTGAAACTCTCATTCCCACTATTAGGGATGAAATCTTGAGCAAGCAAGTCCACAACAAGGGGTGTAGGGTTCATATTTTAGCTTTCATAGGGAGTATCTTAATTTTTCAAGCAGAATAAATTAATCTCGAATGGTGAACTGTAACAAGCCATAGGAGGTAAATTTTTGAAGCAAACTGCAGCTCATTCCCTCTCCGGTAAAGTACACAAAGTAATAGTTCCTTCCCATTAGTACTTCCTGAGCCTCCTATGTTCATGGAGCTGGACTCCTGGGTCTCGGCACTTGTGTTGCAATGGGTGACTCTCCCTACTGAAGCCTTCTTGGGTGGATGCTACCGTAATGGTGCAGTGTGGGGTCATGGCACAACGCTGTCCTCCCAAGAACTGACCCATCCCGAAGGCAGGTGATCCTGAAGTTTCTGTCCGAGGAGGAGGAGCACCACTGTGCCCAGGTGGCATGCTGCCTTCTTCCTCTTCAGTACCCAGCCCTTTCCTGGAATGCACTGTTATGCCACATCACAGCTTCTCTGAGTCCTTACGGAGGTGCAGGGGATGACTCGCCCTACTCCTGAATAATTGCCTAAGAAGATGCATATTTATTCCACAAGTCACACCGTATAATCCTAGAAGGGAAACTCCTCTGGTAGCTGAGTGTCTTTCAGCCGCATGCTTAACCACGTTATTTTAGCCTAAGGTCTCCATTTAAGGCATTTCCTGCCTTAGAGCTAAGTGTTTTCCAGTTATCTGAGGTAAGATGCCACCCTGAAACTCCCCAAGACTGAGCCACTTGGTGAAGCTCAGCCACTTCTGTGTCTTTGCCTTCTGGAAATCAGCAACCATGTACATACCTCTCCCCACCCCCCGCCATTACCCACTGTGGAAATCTGTCTGGAGAGATACTAAAATCAGCCTGCCCAGATCCAGTGATGCTTCTTTGGTTGTTCCCAGGTATCTGAAGCCCTCTGGCTCCACCCCCCGTCTCTGAAGACCAGCTGTGAATATGTGAGCCTCTACTACCAGCCTGTCATCAAAGCAGAGGACAGTGATTCAGATGACTATGTCAATATTCCTCACGTGTCCACCTGTCCCCCTGGGCCCAGACCTTGGTGCCAATGAGTCTTGTCTCTCTGCTGCTTTCCAATAGCTGCTCTGTTTTCGGAGCCCTTATTACCTCCCACAGTAACCTTAAGTCTTGTTCCTGTCTCTCCTGAGCATAGCTCTGTACCCCCTCTCGGCTCTTCTTGCCACCTCTACAGCCCCCTGTGGTTTCCAGGTGGGTTCTGGGCATGCAGAGTGTTTGTCCCCGTGCTACCTGCTTCCTTTCCAAGCCATGGGATTTGCAGAGTGTCTTTGATCAGAGGGTCTTTGCTGCCCTGGCTCTAGACCCGGCATCAGACCGGAGGGTAGACGTAAGTGTTGCTTTGGGAGACTTTCTCAGTCTTGGGCCCCATACCAGTCAAAGGCCCCCGAACCACATCATGAGGGCCTGCCTCACTCCTATGAGTTAGGCAGGGGCCTGGTATGAAATGCCCCTGGCAACATCTTTGCCCTGATCTTAGGGCTGGCTCTTACTAGTGAGCTTCTATTCATCTTGAGTCCTATGGTAAGGACATTTTATTTTGAGATGATAATAAAGGTTATAAATTTTCAGGACCATGCTTGTTAGCGTTAGTGACTATCCATCTATCTATCCTCTTTACTGTCTCCCTCCCTTGATGCACATGAGTACCCTGACCAGTGTCTTTCCTCTTTTGAAAACAGGATAGTTTGTGTCATCTCCTTCTCTTTCTTCCATGCCCTAGCACTGATATTTGTGCGCTTACCTTAATATTGGTCTAGTTTGGCCATCCCAAACCATTACATCTCTGTTTTCAGAAATGCACCTCATCTCTTTGCCAGGTAACTTATAGCGAGGTGGGTCAGGAAAGTGGATTCTTAAGGGGCCAGGAGCTGTGCAATAGCGCTTAATGTCATGAAAGAAGACATATCTCCCCTCCTGCATATACTTTCTCTTAAGTTTTCCTGGCAAGGGCATAGGCAGACATTGTATCTTTGGATTAAAGTCCACTACAACGTTCAGCTAGAGTTTGAGACCAGAGGACACCCAATCTTGCTATTAAGAAGACCTTTCCTGGATGCATAACTTTGCCTCATTGGGCACCCACAGTTAGAAAGAAGCGGCTGCCAAAATTGAGTTCCCTGCTTGTTATCAGCAGGGAGCATCATCAGAGATTGGGCAGTACATCCAGGTGTGATGACACCATCAGCAAGATCAGCTTGATAATGGTACCCTCTCAAGTGGTGGATAAGAATGAGTAGGATATGAAAGGAGGGCTCCCAAGGAGAAGGGATGGTGGGGTTGGAATGGGGAGAAATGAAATGTTTAGTGAGAGCCTACTTTCTGCTGGGCACTTAGCCTGCCTTACATCTTTCATCATTGACATTTCAAACTGGTGCCCCTCACCCCCACCCCAATGCTGTTTTCCTGCAGATCTCATGACAATATGATTTCCAGGGCACCTGCGTGACTCAGTCAGTTAAACTGATTCGGCTCAGGTCATGATCTCAAGGGTTGCAAGTTTGAGCCCTGCTCAGTCAGCATAGAGCCCCTCCGAATCCTCTGTCTCTCCCTCTCTCTGCCCCTCCCTCTCCCCCATGCACACATGTGCTCTCTCTCTCTCTCTCTCTTTCTCAAAAATAAAGAAACATTTAAAAAAATATATGATTTCCATGTCCTGAAGTTCAACTTCATATCCCGGCACCCCTCATTGTTCCTTAAACATTCAAAGACAGACAAAATATCCAGTTTATTAAGCATTTACTGAGCACTCATCCACTGCTCCACACAGTGTCAAGGATGGTGGAGGATAAAAAAAGAAGCAATGGGACATGGTCCCTGCTGCCTACACAGAACTTACAGTCTGACGAATAAATATGGCATCAGTTAAAACACTGACTGGAATTAAATAAAGTTGTAATAAATATAGGAATCTACTTTGTAGATTATTCATAGCATCCAAGGGAACCTTCTGTGACTATCTCTGGGGCCACTTAAAGAATGAAGTATTTGAGGATAAGCCTGGCCGACAATGTGACCGTCATCGAGGGTATGAAGTGCCCAGAGAATATCACAGAAAGGGACATGGAACATTTGAAATGACACGGAGAACAAGAAGGCTTCCTGGTCTCAGCATTCAGAGCTGGTAGAATTTCTCCATCCAGGTCAAGAGAATGTCCATTTCTCCAAAGGCTTTGGTCTGGGCTGCTTCTATGTCCAACTAAATAGAAAGGAGAATTGAAGATCTACCATATTAGCCACAAGAATAAATTTCCTTCCCATCCCCCACTCCTGGAGCTGGCCTGATTCCAAGTCCTGGGCTGTATCACCTTTGGGATGACCTCTGATGAGTTCACTCTCCACCTAATCATTTGTTCCTTGGCAGGGGTGGGGAGGGGGAGGTAGTGAGGACCAATGGACCAGTGAGTGGCAGTGGGTAAGGAGTGAGGAAGAAACATCTGGAGTTCCTGATAACAAGAACTCTAGAACCCCAGTGCAGGGTGGGTCTTGCTAACTCCTGAGTCTAACTGTGCAGATGAGGAAACTGAGGCCCTGGTGGCCCCTTTCCTCTGTATGTTATTACCCTTCACCATTTATTTTTAGGCTGATCTATCTGTTCCTCAAAAAAGTGATCAAAACTGTATCTTTTGGGAGCGGGGGCCTGGGGATGAAAGTTGGATTTTCTTTGTTGCCTTTATTTGGGAGACACTACATATTTTCCCAATCTTTTCTCTTTTCTCACAAACTAGACCATTTGAGCATTATGGAAAATACTGCAGATATGTAGTATGTGTTTGGGAGGTAGGAGGCCTCCTTCAGACTCCCAACTGCCTAGTTCAAGTATTCATAAAACTCACACAGGAAGAGTCCTTGAGAATGAAATCATCTTGTAGGGAAATAGAAAAGCATTGTAACGTGAAAAGCGGCACAAACATAGACCATGTCGTTTGTGGAGCTTGTGCAAAGTACATGATAATTAATGCAAATACACCTGTGCTTGTGCTAAATTAGGTGGCTTTGGGGCACACCCAGTGGAGACACCTGCAGTGAATTCTGCATTTGACCTCTGAGGCACCCTTGTGTGACAGTTCAGACTAGTCTACTCGTGGATAAGCAGGCTCTCAAATTCTGGCGTTGGCTACCTGTTTAAATGCTCTCTGGAACAGTAGAAACCGCCTGCGTGCACTGTCACGGACAGAAAACCTCTCGTTTTCCTGCTGTGTAATAGAAAACAAATTGTGTCAAGTGTTGTATAGCAGCAGAGGCCAGCCCCTCCCCCTCCTTCCTAGTGACACCAGCAGGGATCCTAAGGCAGGCTCTGAGTCCCACATTCTCAAAGTAGCCAATACTGAACTCCCACCCATGGTGGGGGCTGACTCCTCTCTTTTTCACAGCCATCTTGCCACGTAGGGGTGATCATCTACATTTTATAGGTAAGAAAAATGAAGCCCAGAGAGGTTGACTGCTTTGCAAGGAGTTATCCAGCTGGTTAGAAGCAGATCTGAACTTGAACCCAGAACTACTAGTGTCCAGAGGCTGCACCCTTTTCCACCACAGCATTTAATCCCTGTTGTGGAATAAATAGGACTTGGTGAGGGGAGGGAGGAGTGCCTGGGTGGCTCAGTCAGTTAAGCGTCTGACTTCAGCTCAGGTCATGATCTCACAGTTTGTGAGTTCAAGCTCTGCATCAGGCTCTGTGGTGACAGCTCAGAGCCTGGAGCCTGCTTCAGATTCTGTGTCTCCCCCTCTCTCTGCCCCTTCCCTGCTCGTGTGCATGCGCTTTCTCTCTCTCTCTCTCTCTCTCTCTCTCTCTCTCTCTCTCTCTCAAAAATAAATAAACATTTAAAAATTTAAAAAAAAAAAAAAAGATGAGGGGAGGGAGGGCGTCTTCTCAAAATACACCATTTCCCGTGGGCACCGGGTCCCAGCTTTGTTCTACTCACGCTGGGCTGTAGTTTTGACACGATGACAATGAAGTTGTTGGCCAGAGTGGAAAATGACTTCTGGACCCTGAAGTCAGCTGCCTTATCATGGTAGCTTTTGAAAACGGTATTCAAGTAGAACTTCAGCAGGGCACGGACGAGGTAACAGCTCTCAGTGTCCTGGGAAGGGTCTCAGTCACTAAGAGCCCTCTGCACACACCCCCGCCCTGGACACACAACCCACAAGCCACATGAGGCAAGAAAAGCACATAGATAAAGAGATCTTCTAGGAGCTGTTGGTAAACATTAGATCTGCAGGAGTCTTCAGGGGCGTGCAGAGCGGTGCCTTTGATCTACAGCAGGAACCACAGACCCAGAGAGGAGGGACTTGCCGAGCATCACATAGCCGGTCAGTGGCAGACACAGACCTAAGTCCCAGGACTCCTGAATCCCCATCTGGCTAATATTCTTTCCTCTAGACCACATGGCCTCTCTAATGCTGTGGGTGGTGATGGACCCTGAAAGACACTTGGTGGTTCAGTGTTGAGAGTCCAGGGAAAGAACTGGAAAGAGAAGTGAGAGAAGAAAACTAACACTGTGGAACACAGGGATTGCACTCTAGCCCCCTTGAGCTCCAGAGTGAAGCCCAACACCTCACAGGGATCAGGGATCAGTACATGTGCTCGCTGACCACCTAGTTGGGTGAGGGGAAGACAGTGGGTGAGAAAGATGGGTGGGAAGCAAAGAGACCTAAGCGGACACCCACTGGCCTCCACGAGCAAAAGAGAGTTTAGGATTGCTGGGAATTCTCGCTAACCGGAGGTTAATCCCCACCACACTCCCCACCACCACACATACCCATGTAACCCATATACTAAGGTGAGGACCCAGATGTTGACTTCTCTCACTCACTGCCCAGCCCTGTCCTGTGTAGGCTCAGCTCGGGCAGAAGTAAAGTCTCTATCAGCCTCCCCTAGACCACCCCTCACCCCTACCTATAGAAGACAAGCCATCAGAGAGAGGCATCGTCCTTCCCCAGCGTCTGATTACCGAGACATTCTGCAGAACCTCCTTCCGTAGTAGCCGGACACTGGTGATGTTATCCTTAGCTTGCTTTGGGAATAGAAAGAAAAGATGTATCTAGCTTGGGGGGCAGCATAGAAACCAACCTTGCAAATGCGCACTGACCCCCAAATCTATCCAGTCTGAAATCTCAGAGTCCAAAAGGACCAAGGGAGGACCCAGAAAGTGCTGTGCTGAGTTGGCCCTGGGGTGAGGGTACAAATTTCTAGACACAAAAATCACTATGCTTAATCTCCATGGGCAGATGGAATCCCAGGAGCTCTCCCAGCCCAGGAACCTATTTGATTCTTTTGGTCAGGAAGAAATAAGCCTATTTGGTTTATGAGGGACTTAGGGGCAGAACTTTACTTCCATATTCCACGGGGATTGGCATGGGATGGCATTCGAGCTGCCTCTTGCTCTTTGAGCTTCCCCTGCAGCCCAGCCTCATGCTCCAAATCTTGGATTATAGTCGAATCATCTTTGTGAGAAAGGAGCTCATTTTCCCACCTCCTCAACGTGCAAAGAATGAAACTGATGGGGAAGGGGGAGTTTCAAGGTCACGATCACACCTAGGTGTCCTGTCCCCAGTCCTCACTCTCCCCTCCCCCCGGCCACCTCATTGAGCTCCCTGTTTCTACCCAGAATCTGAATCATTGCTTAAGGAGCACATTTGCCAGTGCGAGTCCTGGGTCACTTTCAGGACGTGGAGAAATTCACAGTCACATTTCACAAACCACCCCCTCCCATCTCAGCATTTGCCATTCTTTCTACCTTTAGCCGAAGCCTTGGCAGGTGGGAACAGACTAGCAGGAGCCTGGCAAAGCAGTTGGTGAAAACCTCAGTGGGTCCCAAAGAATTTCCCATGACTTCTGGTTGGTGGAGTCCCCTGTCCCCCTGGGCCATAGATGACTCCCAGAAGAATCAGGCTCCCTTCTCTATTCCCCTTGGGCTGTGTTTATGTTCCTAGACATTGACCACATCTTTCTGAGCCTCTGTTTCCTTATGTGCAAGAGGGAATGTGGGCCTGTGATGCATCTGACTTCAAGTTATCATATAGGAAAAGAATAAGCAAGTTGCAAAGGGCTCCACAGTCATATCATCCTGCACTCATGGCAACCCCTCCAACTGGGTCCAGAACAACATTTCACTCACCACAATGTTCTTCAGGGCCCAGAAGGCCTCCCACAATTCCTGGAGGACAACTCCCTCCACTCGGCAGGGTCCAAATTGGAACTCTTGGCCCTGGACGCCTGGCCCCTGGCTCCAGAGAAGTAGGATCAGACTCAGGCAGAGGAGGACAGTCCTCGGCGCTGGAAAGCCCATCTATGGCAAAGGAAGGACCAGGCGTGGATCTTGCTGGAAGAAAGGGAGGCATCCCACTGAGGAAGGTCTTCTGTGCAGCAGTGGCATTCCCAGAGTAATGCCCCTTGGCTCTACCTTGACCAGCTTCGAGGACACACAGATGCGAAATCTGAGACCAGGGTAAGTTCCTAGTGTTAGAACATTCCAAACATGTGGCCTTGCTGTGCACTGGGGTGGGACAAGGGTCTTTTTGCCCCTCCATCTCACACCCGCTCACTCTCTCTCTCTCTGCCCTCCCCCACCATGCCCACCCATGTCACACACACCCAGCACCTCCTTCCTCACCCTGTGTCAGTTCCCTCCAGCCAACAACCAACCAGTCAGAATTTGACCAAGGGGGCAAGGGGGATGATGGCATTTAATGTGCCAAAGAACGTGTGTAGGGAGCGCAAACTCTGGAGGAGAGGGACCTTAACTAGGCATTTGCTTGTCTGAGCTCTGACCTAAAGTCACCAGCCACACTTGGGCAGGTCTTTTCTCCACCCTCAGGAGAAGGCCATTCTAACTCCCCATCATGAGGGAGCCCAGGAATTGATCCTGGCCTGTAAGGAGGGGCACAGACAGCAAGTTAGGGGCACACATTCACTCTGCCACCTCAAATGTGCAACTCACCCTTGACTCTAAGAATTAACTTTTCAGGTAACTGAATGAGAGGGAGGAGTCAGATCTCCAGGTGACTCATCGTTAAAACCTCCCACTGAAGCTCCCGTTGGGATGACTGTGTAGAGGCCCCAAGCTAGACGATGGTAACCCACTATCTGTTTATCATAACCGAATGCAGGGAGTTTCTTCTCCCTGCTTTCTTTGCCTTTTGCTTTTCTTCCTTCCTTCCTTCTTTCCTCCTCGCTTTCTCACTCCCTCCGTTGCTTTCTTTCTTACTTCCTTCCACAAACATTTAAGAACCTGTCTTACTCCGGGCACTGGTCTCACACCTGAAGCCATTCAGTTCTAGCCCTAGACTGTGCAGGAAGGTAGGAGAAAACCTGTTTCTGGAATGACGGCTAACACGTGCCCAGGACAAGCGCCCAATATCGTCTGTCATGCAGGTCGGTGGCTCAGTGTCTCCCTCAAAGTCTTTCATTCCGTTCCTTCAAACACCACAGGTTTTGCAGCCTCTCTTTGAAAATTCATCTCTGGGAGTCACAATCCTCCCGGCCTTCTTTCCATCTGGCCCAGATCCTTCTTGGTGTTAAAGAGAGAGAACGCAGCTTCTCATCCATCCCCCCAGCACCCATTCCCAATGAGGCAGCGGTCTAATGCTTCGAAGCAAAGTACTCAGGAAGCCCCCATCACTCACCCCAGGTCCTGGAAGAGACGCTCGAGAGCTTGCTGTTTGGGGGGTGGCTGGCTCCTGTTATGGAGGGGCAAGCTGGACAGGCACCCTCACGGTTCACTGATCAGGGGTGTAACTGTGGGTGGAAGGTTCTTCACCCGGCACTGAAAGCCGTTTCAGAAGTAAAGATGTGCAGGCTAGCAAGGCTTGGTGGAGATCATATATATGGGGGCTGGGGGGAGGGGCCGAGGAAAAAGGGGAGGTGGAGAAAGGGAAATTGGTCATGCTCTCCTAGAGAATTACTTCACCGCCTACTCACCCTTCACTTGAAGACAATGGGCAGATGGGGAAAACAGCCCCTGAGGTGAGATGAGACCTTGGGCTGAGTTCTGGCTGTGCCACCACAGCTCTATGACCAGGGGCAGGTCTCCCAACTACCCTGAGCCTCAGTTTCTGCATCTATAAAATTAAAACCCACAAACAAAAGCCTGTCCCACCTCTCCCAGAGGGCAGGTGCAAGGAAGAAATGGGAAAATGACAGGATGCCGTGTAAACTCTACACACATATAAATACATTATTGATACGCAGAATACCCCAGTCTCCTTACTCCAAACTCTTTCAATAATTATGCCCTATTACTGATGGGACAGTAAACTAGAGACTCAGGATAGCCTATAAGCACCTCTGTGATGGCTCAGGGTCAGGAAGTTTAGAGTGTTCCCTGACATGTGGCCACCGATGGTCCCTTCTCAGGTTCAGGAAGAATCAGGAAGTGCGTGCATGGCCAGGTCTGGAAAGCTGAGGGGCCCTGGTGTCCAGGTGGGGTAGCCTTGGCCTGTGCTGCTTGGCCAGGGATCACCCAGGGCATGTGGCAGTGTGGGATATCCGGAGCACCAGCGCAGTCAAGAAACCCAACCTTATGTCCAGCTAGCAAGGCTCTCAGACTTCAGTTATGCCGTGTGTAAAATGAAGGGTAGACTGGAGCGGTGTTCCCAAAGCATGCTACACAGAATCTGGTCCTGAGCAACAAGAGACTTCATAGTGAGTAAATTAGCATAGGCTGGTGTGCCAGCCCCCTCAGAAACATGGCATGCTCCAGAGAAAAATGAAGACTGAGAAGTCCCCTTAGGGCTGAGGGGGCGGTGACATATGTTTAACTTTGTTTAATACAACATTTCCCATGAGTATTTGACCCTGTCCTTGGGACACCTTGTCTGCAACACTGGATCCTGAATCATGACTTACCCGTGACCTAAGAATGGTTTTTACGTTTTGTAATGATTGGGGGGGAAATTGAGAAATGAAAAGTGTGTAAAATTCAAATTTCAGTGTCCCTAAATAAAGTTTTATTGGGACATAGCCACACCCAGAGTGCTTACATATTGTCTGTGGCTTCTTTTGTGCTACAATGACAGAGACCAATAGATGTGGCTGAGACCATATGGCCCGTAGAGCCCAAAATATTTACGCTCTGGCCCTTTGCAGAGAGAGGCTGCCAAGACCTGTTCTAAATTACCTTCCCACACAAACATCTTTATCTGTTTTTTGTTTCTCTTTTCAAATTTTTATTTAAATTCTAGTTAGTTCACATACAGTGCAAAATTGGTTCCAGGAGTAACTGAATTCAGAATTCAGTGATTCATCGCTTACATACAACACCAGGCTGTACAAACACCTTTAAACCTGGGTTCAGACAAGAGACGTGGGAATAGAATGTGACATGAGGCGGGGGGAAATTTTCCCCAGCTCAGTGGAGAAGGAATAACAAGGGACCCTGGGGGACTTAGCCCTTCAGCATCTCTCCAGTTGGCAGACCCTTCCCAATCTCTCCGACACCGGAACCCCTTCCCTTCATCACACATGCAACGGTGTTTATTTCCTTAACCAGACAAAATCCTTGCTGCCACTCCTGGTCTGCTGCTGCTGCCTGTTATGAGGACCAAGCTTGAGTCCTTTGCTCCTGGAGGACCTACATCTTGCCCTCCAGTCCTAGGCGGAAGCCCACACCACACCCTTTCCTCCCCCTTCAGGATCCGGAGCACTGCTAAAAATCCCTCACTACTACGGTAAAGAGATGCCCAGAGGCATTCAAGAGACAGGAAAGAACACAAAGTAAAAGTGTAGCAGCAATAAACAAGGGGGAGACAGGAGAGGACTGGAGAGACAGACAGCTGAGGCAGGAAGTGGAGAGAGAAAGGGAGCCCCGGGGCTCACTAGACAGTGCTAGCCGACTGTCTGCTGATAGGCAGGGGGGGAAGGAGGGATGAGCTGTTAGCAGGGCAGGCTGGGACAGAGGCGTGAGGTCATGGAATATAGCGCGGTAGGTTGCAGGATATCCACCTGGGGTCATGAGTAGCTAATTCTGTCTAAGGAAGGAATCATGTAATATGGACATTCCAGGCAAACAGGTGCCTGAGCATGATTACCTAGGGAGAGGATAAGGAGAGGACTCAGGGACCTTGGTCCAGAGTCAACTCAGGTTGCTGGTTATAAGCGCAAGCTTTGCACACAAACGGACTTGGGTTCAAAACAGGACTGGGTCGCCTCTGAGCTGTCTGTGTTTCAGCTTTCTCATCTATAAAGTCAAGTCCTATATAGGGCCACAATGACACAATGATGTACACCCTGTTACTCTAAGTGCGGTCTGTGGACCAGGAGCAACAGCGGTATCTGGAAGCTCATTAGAAATGCAAAATATCAGGTGCCTGGGTGGCTCAGTCAGTTAAGCGTCTGACTCTTAATTTTGGCTCAGGTCATGATCTCACGGTTGTGGGATCAAGCCCCCTGTTGAGCTCCATGCTAATAGCTTGGAGCCTGCTTGGGATTCTCTCTCTCCCTCTCTCTTTGCCCCTCCCATACTCATGCTTGTGCTCTCTCGCTCTCTCTCTCTCTCTCTTTCTCTCTCTCTCCCACCACCACTAAAGACAAACAAACAAAAAGAAATGCAGAATCTTAAACCCTTCCCCCTAAACTACTGAACCAGATTGTGAATTTTAAGAAACTCCAAGGTGATTCTTAAATATATTAAAGTAAATATATACTTTCACATAGTAAATGCTTAACCAATGAGGGTTTCAAGTGAAAGCGGAGGATTAGAGCAGTGACTCTCAATGGGACAATTTTGTTCCTAGGGTACATTTGACAATGTCTGGAGACATTTTTGGGGTGTCCTAACTGGGAAGTATGGGAGGCGGAGGTGCTACAGACACGGAGTAGAATGGGCCAGGGATGCTGCTTGAACATCTTACGGCCCTCACCACAAAAAATTATGTGGCCCCAAATGCCAACAATGCTGAGGCTTAGAAATCCTGGACCAGAGGAAAGTAGTGGCTGTGTGGGAAACAGCTGAGATAATGCCAGAGAAGGATAAGAAGGGAGCCCTTACTGGGGCAGGAGGAGTGGAAAGACAACATGGTCAGGGATGTAGAGAAAGCAAGATGGCGACTTGGATAGCAGAGCCCTGAGGCTCCTGGGAAGGAGCGGATGGGCATGGGCTGACCCGCTGGCTCACCCCTGCTGAGGCTCCGAGCATCAGTCTTCAAAAGGTTGGAGAAAGTGGGGCTGGTACTTCGGTCTAGATCCACAAATTTTTACCCAAACTCCATCCTACACCAGACTAGGACCACAGGTTCCTCTAATCTCTCTAACCTCCATGCTCTCTGGAATTCGGGAAATTTCTTTTGCAAAAATATTGGGTGGGAGAGAAGGTCCTTTGAGAATAAACTTTGACTTACAAGACCACTTCCCCCCCACCCAAAATATTCGTTATTAGATTTAGAGGGTTTATTCTTTGTCTCATATCACCTCTGTCATGTATATCTCTCTGCAGTGTTTCAATTTTATGTTTGAGAAATAAATTTATTCCTACCCCACATCTCCCATAAATTCTTCTAAATCTATAGGGAGAGAAAGGGACTGAATCAGGGTGGAGAAGGGTCCAAGCTCCACTATCAGGTGAAGCAATAAAGAACTCACTCTTACACCTGAATACTCCCTCTTTCTGATCAATGGAAATGCCCTATAGGAAAGAAGTGATGAGCCCCATGGACTAGGATTTCCTGATAGCCAGGAGCTAAAAGAAAGTTACATCATCATGTTTCCTCCAGTGAATTGAGTTTAAACTTTGCTCTAAAGATGATTTTTATCTCCCTATTTGGCTGGGAAATTTATGCAGTAATACATGTGGGGTACCTGGGCATTTTGTCAACTCTTTCCCTATCTCAGCTGCTATCATTCCAGGCACAGAGATGAAACATAGGTGTCCACAGGTTAGCACCCTTAGACTGGCACTCTGCCATTCTACCTTCTCTGTAGTTGATGAAGAAAATGATTTATTATTACGGACATTTCAAGAGATGAAAGTAAAAGCAAACAAATTCTTTTTACATCTATACAGCATGCATAGACCTACAAAATACTGCCAAATAAATGTTCTCATTTGACATTCACCCTAACCTTTTGAGATAAGGAGGACAGGTATTATTTCTCTGCAGATTAGAAAGCTAAGAGTCAGCGGGTGCCTGGGTGGCTCAGTTGGTTAAACATCTGACTCTTGATTTCAGCTCAGGTCATGATCTCATGGGTCCGTGAGATGGAGCCCCCTATCGGGCTCTGCACTGGGATTCTCTCTCTCTCACTCTATCTCTGCCCCTCCCCTGCTCATGTTCTCTCTCTCCCTCTCTCTCTCTCCCTCTCTTTCTCTCTCTCTCTCTCAAAACAAATAAATCGACATTTAAAAAAAAGAAAACTAAGAGTCAAAAGAGTCAAATGATTTTCCCTAGGACACATAAATAAACAACAGAACCAGACTGGATTGCAGGTCTTCTGGCTTTTAGTCTAGTATTTATTGCCTTGTACCACCCTTCCGTGCAACTTCTCAATCATGCAGACATGCATTCATTTACCGAACAAACATTTCCTAACCACTACTGAGAGCCAGAAGAGGCTATATAAAAAAATGAATTACTATAATAACATTTCTGTAAAAATGTCCAGAAAAGACATTTCTATAGAGACAGAAAAGAGAATTGTGGTTGCCTAGGGCTTGGATTTGGGTTCTGTGTGGGTAGGAGGAATGGATGTGACTGCTAATGAGTTCAAGGTTTCTTTTGGGGGGTAAAGAAAATATTCTAAAATTATATTATGGTGATACACTCTACAAGCTATTAAATTGTACACTTTCAATAGGTAAACTCTATGGTGTATAAATTATATCCCAATAAAGCTGTTAAAAAATAAATTCAGATGCTGTCCTCTGGGCTCTAATGTATCGGTAAAGTGGAGATACACTGCCAAACAGATAAATTGCCACACTGTGTCTTGGGCCCTGAAAAGAAGGATGGAGCTCATGGAAACATTACATCACATGAGGCAGAATCTCCCACAGTCTTGGAACAGTGCTGGAAGGGGTGGAGAGGCTTTTCAGTAGGGGTGATGTCTCATCTGACACTTGAAGCCTGAGCAGGATTTCATCAGCAAAAACAAAGAGAGGGACCTGCCTGAGACCATTGTGACCCTCACAAATTCCATGGCCATAAAATTACTGTAGGGGACCAAGGAAAAGAAGGATCTGGAAGCTGCTAGAAGAGGGACCACCACAGATAGTTCTTTTGCTTAATAATTCACGGAAATCAATGGGGAACAGCAATTTCAATACCACTTAAGAGCATGAAAAGGGGCCTAGGGTACTGCTGATCCCTCAGAGGTGCTGGCAAGAATGGAGAAGTGGGAGGAGGAGCAAGCGTCCTCCCTTTCTAAGCAAAGGCATTTGGCCAATCACAGGAAACAGAACCACAGGAGACATCCAGTCCTGAGAACTGCCTCTGCTTCCCAGGAGTCAGGATCCTGTACCCTCCCATGGGCTGCAAAGCATCAGCTTTGAGTCCCAAAGACACGAATGTTTTAAAGACATGACAGTACACAGGTTGGGGAAAATGATAGTTACCGTCTCTTGAATAGATCCAGGTATAGGATTCTCCTTTTTCCCGTGTCACTCTTTCACAGATCCCGGATTGCCTTTCCAAATGGAGATTTTTTTTTTTTTTAAGAAAGGAAGGAAAGGAGGGAAGAAGGAGGGAGTGAGGGAAGGGAAAAAGAAAATGAGGAAAAAGGGAACCTTACAGACTCTTCTTGTCTCATTTCCTCTTTCAAACAGAATGCATGGTACTCTAGGAGATCCTTCTAAATGCACAACTCGATTGTATTCCTCCTCAACCTCTCAATCATCTTTGGTTTCTGGTAAGAACTCTCTCCCTTCCCCACTCTCACCTGTCACACTTCTTTTTCATTTCTGTATCCCAGCAGGTGCCTAGCACTTCCACTTACTGGGTGTTCAGTAAATGTGGTTGTTCTCTAATCAATTATTAATTTCAAAATCAGGTAAATGGAATGCATTTAAGGGGGGATAAATTAAATTAAATTGATTTTTTTACTTTTGTGTGATTCTCAACTGATTATTTATGGATAAAAGTCCATATATATGCTTGTTCAGCCACTAATAACTTATATTTACAGTCTTAAAAATTTTATAACATTTTAGGTTTAAAAACCAGGTTACAGAATGATATAGGCAGTATGATCCCATTTTTATACAAAAAAAGTGAGCATATATGTTGAAAATGACCAACAACTATAAATACCAAGATGTTAACAGAATTATCTTTGAGTGGTGAGATAATGGGTGTTTTCCTTCTCTATAGCTTTTCTGTATTTTCCAAGTTTATACAAGTTGAATATAAGCGCAAGTTTCTTTAGAAGTTATTTTAGTGGTTTAGTTGGTTGAGTGTCTGACTTCGGCTCAGGTCATGATCTCATGGTTTGTGAGTTCAAGTCTCGCCTCAGGCTCTGTGCTGACAGCTCAGAGCCTGGAGCCTACTTCGGATTCTGTGTCTCCCTCTCTCTGGCCCTCCCCTGCTTATGTCTGTTTCTCTCAAAAATAAATATTGAAGAAAATTTAAAGTTATTGTTAATTTAAATAAATCATTAGTTTTACCATTGCTCACTGAAAATTATTGTAACTCCCTGACCTGGAAATGCACAGTCTCTAAGACCTGGTCCATTCGTTTTCCCAGTTTTATCTCTTCCTACACCTCTGCACACTGTGATTCCAGACCAGCTGAGCTGCTTGTCTCCACCTTTGGCCTCTGCCCCTCTGTTCACAATCTGGGATGTCCTTACCACCTGCCAAACACTAACCACCACCTATTGCTTTGACATAGAAAGATGGCCATGATATACTGTGGATTGTCAAAAGCGGATTGTACATATATAATATACACACACACATCCTGTTAAGGACACTTATTTTGAAATAAGTCTCTCTCTCTCTCTCTCTCTCTCTCTCTCTCTCTCTCTTTTAATTTTCTCTCCTGAATTAAGATTTTGGGAGGGCAAAGGGATAATCTTGTATCCTTCTCCTTTCCTTATACTGCTCAGCAAAGAAGAATAGGTTGTTGAATAAATAGTGAGTAAGAAACTCATTATGAAACTATTCATAATGATTTGAAGTCGGCATTTGGTTGGGTTAACTCAGCATATGAATTGAGATTTCAAGTCTCTGAATGTACTCTAGGTTGGATATCCACTTTAATGTATGACAGACATGGGGTGCCTAGGTGGCTCAGTCGGTTAGGCATCTGACTTCGGCTCAGGTCATGATCTCATGGTTTGTGAGGTCGAGCCCCATGTTGGGCTCTCTGCTGACAGCATAGAGCCTGGAGCCTGGAACCTGCTTCAGATTCTGTTTCCTTTTCTCTCTGCCTCTCCCCCACTTGTACTCTGTTTCTCCCTCTCAAAAATAAATAAATGTTTAAAAATTAAAAAAAAATATGGCAGACATTTCACTTGCTTCTCATAGTTACAGCTTCCCTCTTCCTAGAAAATCACACTTCCCTGCTCCACTGAAGTTAGATGGGCCTTGTGACTATTTTGAAGTGGAAGAAACGTGTCATTTTGGGCACGGGCATACTGCTCCAGGCTCTCTTGTGTCCTGCTTGTGTTGAGATGACAGCATTACAGGATAGAAGCATTTTTCTTCAGCCTGGCCCCTTGAGTATCCATGATGGGTGGAGCTCCATGCTAACATGTATTGGATGTGTAAAATCAGTGCGAAATCACTTCTGTTGTAAGAAGACACCGAGAGAGATGAGGGCATTGTTTATCACTGGAGCATAACTTAGCCCAACCTGGCTAATGTTAGAGAATTGAAATGTTTCTAAAGACCCTTCCAACACACAGAAAATGAATTTAGGCCCTGATCTAGGAAAAATTGTTTGTCCATATGCTATTTAGACAACTCATTATAAGTCAGAGATTCTCAAAAATGGAAAGCGCTGCTTTCTCCTGAAGCACAACGCAAGCAATGCATTCAGCAGGATGAGGTCAGGTCGTGGCACGATGCTGACTACTTTGGGATCCAGTAACCGGCTGCTCAGTCATTCGGGAGTCACATGATGGGACAACAGCTCCAGAATGCAAGTTGGATGGAAGTGTGAGAGCCTCCCTGTAAGAGAGAGACTTGTGCTCCTGGCAGGAGCGATGGAGAGGACCCTTCTATCTGTAGATGCCAGTAAAAAGTTTTAGACAAGCCAACAACAGATAGGCAGGTAGACGCAGACACACACACACACACACACACACACACACACACAAACACACACATGTACTCACGTACTCACGTACTACTTAGATTTTAAACCTGGCAAAGAAAGGCAGGTTAAGGCCTGGCAGGTCTGAGCTTGCCCCAGAATATGAGAAACTTAGAGATTGCGTCCCTGAAAGGGCTTGCATATGATGCTTGAAAGGCGAAATGACTTGGGTTCTTAAACCAAAAAAAAATTTGTGTGTGTGGCTCCTTATCTCCAGCCTTTCCTCACTGGATAAATGATCAAATCCAGGGAATCATCAAAAGTCAAAGGCTGATGAAGAGTAGAAGCTGCTTCCAGCTACAGTGGGTGGGGCTCATTGTCCATTCTGCCATCAACTTCCGAAAAAATATCCTCATGTATGATTCATGAAAGTGAAGAGAGGGCATTTCCCTCTGGGGAGTATTTCCTGCCTTGAAAAGTCACCATTCCTTTCCCCAGGCCAGAGAGATGGTTCTACAAGAAAACAGATATAATGGATCTAATTGCTTAATCCTGTTTGAGTGGATTCCTCTTTTCCACAATAAAATAGTAATAAAAATAACCTGGAGTAGTGAAACCTGAATGTTCATGTTTCAGTAACGGTGATTAAAAATTAGAAATTAAATATCTCAAAGTTCTGTGGTCCCAAATACTCCTGTAAACATAGGAAGTTCTTACAGAGTCCCATTCTCCAGAATGTTTTGAGAATTCCCACAGGAGTGTCTCTCAGAGGCACCTCCATGCACCAGGCTGCACCATCGAGCTGGCCAAGCCAGCTATTGTAAGATCTGGCTGCTGCCCCAGTGATGGTGACAATGGGATTCTCCTCACCAGGTTCTCAGTGCCAATTTGCTCCAGCCACAAAATGTCGCAAGCTCTCACCACAAATGGGATGTTTGGCCCAAAGTGTTATAGAGTTCACTGAAACAGCTTTCCCAATTTATACTGCAAGCCATTCTTGATCACATATCAGGGTGCCTGTGGATGATTTGTTTGGGGGCAACTTCTGGTAACCTGGAACTGGAGTTCGTCATTTCTTTGGGAAGGGCGGGGTTGGGGTTAGGTCGCAACTCTAGTCCAATAAGCCAGCCTGTTGTGTTGTATTTTACAAAGTTCTTCCACAATTTGATATTCACGATAACCCTGTGAGACAGAGCAGACATCATTATCTCCATTTTATGGATTAGAAAGCTAAGGCAGGGGCGCCTGGGTAGCTCAGTCAGGTGAGCATCCGACTCTTGATTTGGGCTCAGGTCATGATCTCACAGTTAGTGAGATAGAGCCGCATGTTGGGCTCCATGCTTGTGGCATGAAGCCTGCTTAGGATTCTCTCTCTCTCTGCACACCACCCCCCAATAAATTAAAAAACTTTTTTAAAAACAAAAAAAGAAACAAGGCAAAGAAAAGTTTAATGGTTTGCCTAAGCTCATAGGGCTAGTAAATGGAGCTACCTAGACTTGACCCCAAGACTCTGACTCCAAGCCTGAGTGTATGGAGGTCAGTGGTATGAGCACCTGAAGACTTGTAGCCATGGAGTCACACTTTGTGTTTGTGTTTGGATTCCTGGCTCTGTAATTTACTAGCTGTGTGACCTTGGATAAGTCCCTTAAATCCTCTATGCTTCAGTTTCTTCATCTATGAAGTGAGAATAAAAATGTACTACCCACCTTATAGGTTTGTGTGAAGGTTAAATGAGAAAATGCATGCAAAGCATGTAGAAGACAGAACTCAACATGTAAGTACAAGAAAAAGTTAGGGGTGCTTGGGTGGCTCAGTCAATTAAGCTTCCGACTTTAGCTTAGGTCATGATCTCATGGTTCTTGGGTTCGAGCCCCGCGTTCAGCTCTGTACTGACAGCTCAGAGCCTGGAGCCTGCTTCAGATTCTGTGTCTTCCTCTCTCTTTGCCTCCCTGCCCCACATTCTGTCTCTCTCTGTCTCTCAAAAAATGAATAAACGTTAAAAAATTTTAAAACGTTAGCTATTATTAAAACATTACTAAAATTTTTTTGTATTATCATGACACATTTATGCATTTTATTAATAAAAAGAGCTTGAGATGGCTACAAATAACTTCTTACCCTTTATCTATATGCTCTTCCACTTAGGAAGAATAAAAATAGTGCTTATAATAGTGCCCCATATAGAAACAATAGAATACACTGTGGCTAATCCCAGTTTCTATCATCTGTTTAATGCCTGCAAAATTGCTTTAAAACATGATAAATAGTTCAGCTCCAAAAGAAATCATGTGAGAATATGATATGAAAACCTTAAGACCAGAATTCATTGAGTGGGCTATTTTTTTTATTAAGATTTATAATGAAAGTAAATGAGAATGAAATCATTTCCTAATAAGCCAGATCATTTTGTCCTAAAGTCATTATGCCTTAAATAACTATTCCTACTTTCTGCTAATGCTTGTTGACATGAAAATGTTTTTATTTTGTCTTCATATAATAGCTTTATTGAGATATAATTCACATACCATAAAATTCACCCTTTAAAAGCAGTGTTGGGTATTCCCAGAGTTGTGCAACAGGCACTGTTTAATTCCAGAACATCTTTATCACCCCCCAAAGAAACCTCCTGTTCATTCTCAGTCACTCCCTTTTCCCCCTGGCCTTATTGCCTGGAAACCACTGGCTTATTTTCTGTTCCGATGGGTTTGCCTACTCTGAGCACTTCCAGGTGCTGTAAAGATAATTTCAAGCTTAGAATATCATTTTCTTCTGAGGTGTATTTATATTTGCTTCTGAGTAATGCTCAGATTACTTCAATTACTTTAAGTACTCAGAGTCCTTCGATAGATTGAGATGATTCAAAGCTGATTTTTCCCTGGGCTGTCAGCAGGGAGTTAGGAGGACGCCTCTCCAGCAGGCTCTGAGCACCTATTGCTGCTGCCCCAATCCTGTAAATTTGTGTTAATTCCACACACCTTCTCAGCCTTCCATCCTTTCATTAACTTTTCTCAATTTAGATGACTTCCCTGTGGGAAAAGCCATGCCCAGTGCAGAGCCCAGCACTGACTGGATTGCCATTACCCAAATCCTGGCTCTGTAATTTGGTCTGTCCTGTTAACTCTCCAATACCTTCAGACTTTTTTCTTGTCATATGTCCTGATTTTTCCAATTTTTCTTGGAGTCTTCTCAGTGAGAAGTTTCATTTAAAAGCCAACAGCTGTTTCTTTCTTCATGTAGAACAGATGAGGAGAAAAATGCTTTCACATATTTATCAGCTCCCAACAGCTTCAGAAAAATCTCTGTGCTCTGCCATTGGGAGGAGGGACACACCCATCGTGCAAGGTCTGTGAGGGTTCAATGAGATAACCTAGACCAAGTGCTTAGTGAGTCTATAATAATCGTTTCCCAATTTGTTCCAGCCTGTATAAAGCACAGAGCCAAATTTTGAGCCTTCTAGCAACTTATGATTCAGAAACTTATGATACATCCTTTGTGGGAAAAGTCTTAGTTCAACTTCATTATGTTGTCTGTGTTCCAAGGATTTCATCCACTTTCTTTAAATCTTGTACTGCAAATATCTTTATAAAGATAAAGATAAATCACTCTGATAGGAGGTGGGACATAAATAAGTAAATAAAACAAGTTAGACAAAGGTATTTTAAACTGCTATATGCTATACATGCAAAAAAGAAATATGGATATTAGCACAAGAATCAAACCACTTAGCTGGAGTAGCAGGACTTCAAGGTCCTTTGTCTTCTCAGGCCACTTGCTGACATCCTTGCTTATCCTTCAAGATCTAAACCAAGGATCTCTACTTTGGAAAACCTTCTCTGATCCCTCCACACAAGCGTCTTTCCTTAATCATATTGGGCTATATATTGCTGGACAGTGTCTTCTCATTCTCTTTATATGCCCTTAAACTCCACAATGCTTAGAGAGAGGACTGCCTTAAACTGAATGATTTTGTAACAGCTTTACTGATATATTATTGTCATGCAATAAATTGCACATATTTAAAATGTACAATTTGATAAGTTTTGGCTTATGTATACATCTGTAAAACCATCACCACCATCAAGATAACGAACATATCCACCACACTAGCCATTCATTTATTGGTGGACATTTAGGTAGTTTCAAAATTTTATTTACTTATTTATTTATTTTTAACATTTATTTATTTTTGAGAGACAGAAGAGACAGAATGGAGGCAGGGGTGGGGCAGAGAGAGAGGGAGACACAGAGTCCAAAGCAGGCACCAGGCTCTGAGCTGTCAGCACAGAGCCTGACACGGGGCTTGAACTCACAAACCATGAGATCATGACCTGAGCTGAAGTCGGCCATTTAACCAACTGAGTCACCCAGGTGCCCCTCAAAATTTTATTTTAAAAAAGCTGCTATGAGCATTCATGTAAAGGCTTTGTATGAACATATGGTTTCTTTTCATTGGGATATGTACATAAAGTAGATTTCTGGGTCATATGGTGGATGTTTGCATACTTTTTACAAACTGTTTTCAAAGTGGTTTTATCATTTTATATTCTCAACAGCTGTATATGATAGTTTCAGTTCCTCCACATCCTCCCCAACACTTACTATGGCCAATCTTTTAACTTTTAGCCATTCTAATTGGTATATGGTAGTATCTCATTGTGGTTTTAATTTGCATTTACCTAATGACAAATGATGTCGAACATCTTTTCATGTGCTTTGCATGTTTGTTTATCTTCTTTGGTGTCTGCTCAAATATCTTGCTTATTTCTTTTTTATAAATTGTACATTTAGATCTATGGTCCATTTCGAGTTAATTTTTATATGTGGGGTAAGGTATAGGTCCAAGCTCATTTTCTTCATAAGATCCCCAATTATTTTAGCACCATTTCTTAAAAATTTTAAGGCTGTTCTATCTCCACTGAATTGCCTCTATAATTTTGTTAAAAATCAATTGCCCATAACTGTGTGGGTCTTTTCCTAGACTTTCCTTTCTCTTCCATTGATCTACTTTTCTACTAATACCACACTGTCTTAATGACCATATCTTTATATAAGTCTTGAGATTAGAAAATATTAATCCTTCAATATTGTTCTTCTCTTTCGGAAGACTATTTTTGGTCTGTTGTGTTTTAGCAGGAATTTTAAAGTGAATTTATCAATTTCTACCTTAAAAGAAAGGCTGCTGAAAATTTTATACTGATTGCATTGAATTTATAGATCAGTTTGGGGAGAACTGACATCTTAATAATATTGAGACTTCCAATCCTTGAATATGGTGTATCTTTCCATTATTTTGATCATCTTTTATTCCTCCCAGCAACGGTTTGTAGTTTTCAATACAGAAATCTTGCAGGTCTTTTGTCTGATTTATCCCCAAGTGTTTCAATTTTTTTATGCTTTTGTCAGTAGTGTGTATATGTGTGTGTGTGTATGATATACTATTTATATATACTATTATGTTAGTTTAATATAGACAGACATATAATAGATGCATACACATATATATTATTCATACATTATTCACTTCTATTATTTTTTGTATTATATATATATATATATATATAATTTCAAGTTCTAATTGTGTGTTAATGCTATGTGGAAATACAATTCATCTTTGTATCTTAATCTTATATTCTCCTACCAGATGAAACTTTATTCATTCTAGGAGATTTTTGTAGATACATTTCTACCCAGGTAATGCATGTCATCTATGAATTAAGGCCATTTTACTTCATTCCCACTATCGATGACTTATTTCTTCTTGAACTGAATTGAGGTTTAATAATGTTGGAAGCACAGGGACCTGAGTTTTAATGCCAACTCTGCCTTAACTCATTGTGTGAACTTTGGCAAGTCACTTTCATCTCTGAACCCCAGTCACCCTGTAAAATGATCTATGTTCTCTCCCATTTCAAACATTCAGTCAGACAAATAATGCTTTCTGAAAGGTATTAGCACTTCCAGTTGTAATCCAGGGCTTCCTGCCTCCAGGCTTCTGAGTCCTACCTTCTTCCCGTTAAGCAGTTGACTCATCTTGCTCAGGACAGTTGAGTTGAACTGGAGGGTGTCACCTCCTCTCCTCCCAAACTCCCAGTGAAATAGGGGAGTGGCTGTATTCAGTCATCCTTTTGCCATTTGTTCTACTGTCTCCTATTGGCCAAGCCCAGTTTGTGGAGTGGGCTATCTGTGTTCTAGCAAAAGCCAAAGCATTTAATTCCTGAAAAAAAAAAATAGGTAGGAGCCACATACATAGAAAAAGCAATTTCACTTAGTATTATTTAAAGTTTTGTCTTTATACACATTCCATCCTTGTGCTTTTGAATTCAATCCTTATCAATGATGTAATGTTATGCTGAGATAGGGCAGGCTAAAAAGCTGAAAAGGCTGACTCCTATCCTACAGGAACTTGAGTCCAGCAGAGCAGTGGTTCATTCTCTCTCCATCCTTTTGGGAGAGGTATGGGCAGACAAAGCTACACTGAACTATGTTGGAAAAGGCCTGGATCTCCAAAAATAAAGAATCTGGGCAACTCCAAGCTATGATGGGAATAAGTGGACTTTTTTATTCTTTTGAGTTACCCTGCATCTAGATCCCATTTCTAGGTTTGGGAGATACCTCTCATTCTGAGAAGGAGCCCACCTCCCAACAGATGAAAGAGTTGTCCAGCCTTCCTGGCATCTGGGGCATCATTTAAGCCTGCCCAGTGGGCTAACCCCAAATTCTGAAGTCAAACCTAGTGATACAGGAACTATGTAAACTCTTTCTGGCAATGAAGGGCAACTACAGCTACATCTGATCCCCTGAGTCAGTTGTGGTACATCTGATTTCTAGAATTCAGAATCATCTGTTTCAACTCTTTCATTTTGCAAATGCAGTGTGGGATAAATGAACACCAACCAAAGGAGAACAGGGAAAGGTTATTCAGAGCTTGCTATAGCAAAGAAATCAGCTACTATTACTTGTGTTTTGGCACAGACTTACAGGCCTGTATGAGTGGGAAAGCTTTACAGTAGAAAACAAAGAAGGCTTTGGATATGCTTTGATTGGAACGAGGAACCTGTTGGTGGGCTACCTAGAAGCTAATCCTATGTGATTAGTTAGGAGTTCATACTTAGCTTTTCCGGCTCATGCTAAGTTGGAAATGGGAATAAAAGATAGGGAAGCTGTCAGTTACCAATCAAGTTCTGTTCATTTGGGGCCAATTGCTACATAGGGATTATGGTTTGGCTTCCATAGATAGATAGATAGTAGTCTGACTTCATACAAATCCAACTTATAGATAGCAGACTGGCTCCTGGGCTGGGTACTGTAGGAAATGGGTTGGTTTCCTGGGCTGCAGATTGTAGATTGGAATTCTATTTTTACATATGGTCTAGCCACTGTCCATTTGTATATTCAATCTCTCATCAGAAACTGAAGCCCAGAGATGTAGAGTAACCAGAACTGATAGGTCAACATGAGGTTCAGCACATTTGTCTTGTGACCTCTAAAGGAACTTACACTGTGTTTGTTGAAGAGACAAAGTTTAGATCATGGAAAAATGAAGTTCAACACAGATGTCATGAAGAGTAGGAAATAGCACCAGGAAGTTAAAGTTAGCACTACAACTTGGCAGGAAGACTCATCACTTTCCCCTCAAGGCAGAACCACTGCTACAGCCAGAGATTCTGTTAAGTGCTCTCTATTTACTGACATTCCAGCCAGCCAGCAAGGTGAAGTGGTTAAATGCATGATTCTCCAGTCTGCCTACTGTATTCATATTTTACCTTCACCATTGTTAGCTGCGTGAACTTAAGATACTTTACCTTTCTGGTCTTCAGCTTCATCATATGTAGAATGGGAATAATCACAGCTATCTCATCATGTTCTTATGCAAATTAAATGAGTGGGCACTTACAGCACAGAACAGCACCTAATATATAATAAGTGCTTGTTCAATTTAACTATGACAATCCCATTTAGTGTTCACATCAACAGTGTGGTAAGTAGTGTAACCCACACTTTGCAGATGAAGAGATTAAGGATAGTTATGTCACTTCCCCAAGATAGTGATGGTCAGAGTCAGGATTTTTACTCATATCTCTATGAAGTCATAACACATTTTTCCTTCCTACTGTGCCTCTGAACACAAGATGTCATTGTTGGGAAAGTAAACAGTAGAGTGAGAAGCATATAGGACTATGATATCAGAGTGCTTACATTCAACTCTTTGTTCTGCCCCCTTAAGCAAATTACTTACCATCTCTGAGCACTTTGTCCTTTGTAAACTGGTAATAATACTATCTACCTCACAGGGTTGTCCTAAGGATTAAACAATGTAATGTATGTGAAGTTCCTAGTACAGTGCCTGACACATGATGAGTACTTAATAAATGATAATAATCACTTTCATTGTTGGAGTTGGAAGTGACAATCATAAACCATTCTTTAGAATCTGTCCCTCAATGGCCCCACCTTTATGAAGTTTTCCCTTGAGGTTTTCACAACCTGAATGGACTTCTTCACTGCTGAATTTGCTGTTTTTGGTACTATGACAAGTCAAGGAGAGAAGGGACCAATGACTTCGAGGAAGAGATGGGTTCTGTTGAGAAAAGGAATAGATAGGCAAAGACGTAACAAGTCAGTATGAATATGGTAAGGTGCAGTCCCCAAAGACCCAGGCTT
Source organism: Cryptoprocta ferox (assembly GCA_028646485.1). Classification (NCBI taxonomy): domain Eukaryota; kingdom Metazoa; phylum Chordata; class Mammalia; order Carnivora; family Eupleridae; genus Cryptoprocta; species Cryptoprocta ferox. Next base: position 33,867,983 of record CM053562.1, read on the forward strand.
CCTGTGACCCAGCCTTCCAGGAGAGTCAGAAATGTCTCCCAGAAAACAAATGGAGGAGGAATTTCATCCTCAGCTGGGGGTCAATCTATAACACCCATCTGAAAATCTCACACCCTTGGCAGGTGAAAACCACCTCTTCATTGCTTTCCAATGTTTCTTGGAAGTGTTATTCCAATTTTAACACTGAGTTCAGTGAACTTGGCTATTTCTGGAGAGTTGAAGCTAAGTTGTTTGTCAGACTTGCCAGAGAAAACCAGGAGACATGCAACTGTAAACTATGAGAGGAGACAGGAGAGATGGAGTAAAAATCTGATAGCAAATAGGTGATAAGTATGTGGAATATGAAAGCAGAAGATGTCTTGTTTTCAAAGGAACATAAAAAAAACAAGTCTTCCATCACCCTGAAAGGTAGACACTATCATCCTATTTTCCAGACGAGGAAACTAAATTCCAAGGTTAAGTTTCACAGCCCAAATCTCTCAGGTAATCAAGATTGAGTCATGATTTGGATTCAAGAAAAAAAATCTGGGAATACACCTAAATGTTTAAGAGTGGATTATAGGTGATTTAAATTGTCTTCTTTATGTTTCTCTGTATTTTCCAAATTTTCTCTGTTGGGTAGTTGTTACTTGTATAATGAGAAAGGAAACTAATAAAGTTATTTAAACTTCATCAAGGCCCAAGCTGAGGATTGGGAGCAGAAACCAGGGGAAATGAGGGGAACTGACTGTGGGAGCCAGGACATCAGCATTAGTCTGCTGTTCATGAAATTGGGAAAACTAAAGTGCAGCTGGTGGTGCAGTTCCAAGTGAGGTGGGGAGGAAGGAGGCAAGAAACCCATGCCAGAAGAGCCCAGGGAAGCTCTATATGAAAGGGGCCTGAACAGAGAATGTTGACTTAGTAGTTGGTCATAAAGACAAAGACTCAACCCAGAAACAACCTAGACACTGGGCGCTGGCCAGAGTACAAAGTGGAATAGCTTCAGGAGAAGGTTCACGAACTTCCCTGGGAAAAGCTCGGTGATTAAATTTTGCACCTGTGTGTTCTTAACCCTTATAAATAGAACCTCCTGCCCATCGTAATTTGTGTTGCAATTGAGTCTCCTGACACAAAACCCAAAGTGAGAAAGAAAAGCAGGTTTAGAGAAGACAGTGCTCAAAGCCAACAAGGTGGAAACAGGGATAACTGAAGCCCTTCACTTGGTCACAGTCCTTTTATGTGGAGGGCAGAGTCATGGGGTCAGAGATGTGAGTGAATTAAGAATTGAACTGGGAGTGCATTCAGTAGGAAAGAGAAGGCCCAGGTTCCCATTGGCATCTTTCTTCCCCAAAGGTGAAAGAAGTCCCTAGGTGATATGAGATTCAAGGTCTCCGCGCCATTGTTTTTACTTCCGAAGCATTTGTAGAGTTCAAGAAGATATTATGCAAAGAAAACTTTATTTGTAGAAGTACATTTTTGCCATACAAGATTCCATAGCAAGTATGGGTTGGGGAGGTGAGTGGGAGGGGTCAGTAATTGTGAGACAAGTCAACAATTTCACATCAGAATTTCTTCTACAACCCACACTTAGTAGTCTTTAATTCACTTTTACATATCTCACAGAGTCTTAGCAGTCAGTAAACATGTCCTTAATTTAATAAAAATGAATAACACCCCTGGCCACCCCTCTAGAATCTAGAGGGTTTGTTTACTGTACAAAAACTTATAGTCAGGCTACAAATATAATCCATGAATTTTTTAAGTCTTATCCTCACGTACAAAAATAAATAAGTTAAATAGCAAAAATAAATAAATACATTAACTAATAAATATACCCAACAGTGGAAAAGATATTATCAAAATCTTATAAAACCATGGTCTAGATTAATCGTGGGAACTCATGGGAACAACCACAATAAGGAAGTAAATAATAAATAAATAAATAATATGCACAGTGACCAGCACTAAATTATATGGCAGTGAGATGGTGGTTTGGCGTCATGCCTTCGCGGGTCCTGAGGACTGGGACTCTTGACCAGCACTACTGCCAGTGAGGTCATCACTCTTCTCCTAGTCAGTCTCCTCCATCCATTGCAGGAGAATGTCCAGCTCTCCCAAAGCCTTCACCACCGCTGCCTGAGGCGTAAGCTGAAAGACACACACTTCTGTGTTGAGCATCTCATAGAGAGACAACATGTACTCCCGGGTTAATGCTCTCCTTTCACTGCTGGGGAATGTAAGCACAGTATTCTTTTTAAGATGGAGAGCATGAAAGAAGTTATGGAATCTCAAGATCTCACAAGAGAAAGGAAAATCATGGAGTCCATTACATAGGGAAACAAGCCCAGAGGGTAGCAGAATTTGGACTATAACCCAAGCCTCTTGAGTCACAGAGATCAAAGTAATTAGGCTGTTTTTTTAGAAAGAAAGATGTGTGTGTGTGTGTGTGTGTGTGTGTGTGTGTGTGTGTGTGTTAAGAATTGCCGACTATGCAACTTTAATTGAACAAATATCTATTGTATTAAGCACTGGTATGGCTAAGAATTCAGAGTATCCTATCTGTATTGTATTCCCTATCAATACAATTCAGTCAAGTGAAGGAGACAGAAGCAGACAACTAAATTGTAGTATGGTGGATAGAGCATGGAGTCTGCACCGGATGACAGGAAAGGCACCTAACTCTGAGAGACGTTGTCAGTACCTTCCTGGAGGTGATGCTTACGATGAGTCTTAAAGAATGAGTAGGAATTAGTCAGTGAGGAGTGGACTCCAAGCCTTCCTGGCAGGTGCGCAAAGGCACCGAGGTGAGAAACAGCATGGCATGGGCATTTGTAAAATTGTGACTGTTTTTGAGGGTATGTATAAGTGTGTAATGTTGGAAAACTACTGCTTCTTGTTTGTACAGCTGTAAGACCCAAATGTCTCTGGAGTGACTTGATGGAATTAAGGCCATTCCCTCTTGAATCCCAGAGCGTCTTCCAGAGACAATACCCTTCTAGGGTGTCCCCTGGGTTAAAGCAGAGGGATGGTCCACATGACATCAGAGGGCAATTATTGAGGGCTACAGGATTTCTACCAGTATGAATATCCATCCCACCCATTTGTGATCTCAGTTCTAAAAACACACCCATCCCTACCAAGGCCCAAATTGCATATACCTCTTCGAAGTGACTCAGAATCTGGCTGTATTTCTCCATTGCTTCCTCCCCACAAGGGCATGTCATATGGGCATGCTGAAAGAATGTCACAGAATGGTGGATTTTATTAAAGATTCTGATTATCTGCCCTCACCACTGCCACAAAGTAAGGAGAATTCTACTCTTTCACCTGCGTTCCTGTGCATACTCCATTCCTATAGAAAGTCTTTTCAGACCACATCATTTGGGATCACTAAATGAATCATCAGCTAGAAGAGGAGGCCAGCTTTGTAAGCTCAAATATGGAGCTCTTTTTTGGATACCTAGGTCCTATTCAGACCTTGTCTTGATATTCAGCCCCGCGGTCTGTGGAGAGGCTGCCTCTCACAGGATACACTAATGTACTGTAGGATCTTTTACCTACAGAAAAAGTGTATTTTCATGGATAATTGATAATTGTCATTAACATCAAATCGCATTTTGTAGTTATGTAGACTTTTTGCATCGGGCATATACCCTAAAGTCAGTAAAACTGAGTTCTTATTACTTGTCACATGACACAATACAGATTGTGAGAACTTTTGGGCTCAGTTTTTCTACCCAGTAAATGGGGGTAAGAAAGAGCTTGGTTGCTAAGTCATTGAAGCTATGTCCAGTGATGGATCCTTTTACCCAAGACCTTTACTCACACAGAGCCGGAGGTCCTTCTTGATGGTAAGAAAAGAGTTGGCAAGACTGCTGGTCTTCCGGAGGATATGGTGGTCAGGAGTCTGATAGTTTTTGAATACCCTGTCCAGGTAGAGTCTCAGTACATGGCGGAGGAGGCAGCACTGATCTGCAGGCTACAAAGAAGACTGGTGTATTGGTGGCATCCAGGGACAACAGCCAGGGTGGTGGGGATCCCTCCAATTCATATTTCCTCCCAGACATTTATTGACGAAGCACATACCTTTGTGTCTTGCAAAGACTCAGTCTTCCTCAAAATTCTGATGTCAATGACTTCATCTTTGGCTTGCTAAAAGGAAGCAGGCAAGGCAGGAAAGGACAGGTCAGTGACTGCTGCCGGGTCTTAGACATCAAGACCTCTCTCATCTTTTCCTTGCCTCAGCCCAGTGGACAGCGTCCCTTCCCAAAACACTTTTAAATTATGAACTACAGCTCTTTCTTGGGAATGCAACCTCCTGGTATGGAGTCCCCAGCCTGTCTCCTTTTGTGATCATACAGCCAGGCTACAGAGGACAGAGAAGGACAAGGAAAGAAGGAGAGAGGCAGCCACAGGGGCAGGGAGGAGTTGCCTCCCTCACTTACCACACTGTCCCGTATCTCAGAAAACCCGTTTCGCATTTCCTGAAGGTTTGTGGTGATCACACAACTTCCCAAGTGGAGTGTCTTCAGCCCAGCAGAAGGTGTCGAGAAGAGATAAAACATAGCAGAGAGAAGGCAGATGGGAAGACCAGACACTTTCATCTTGTGCCAGAATCTGAAGACCACAGGAGCTAAGAATTCAAAGGAAAGAGCATGATTTACTGATTTTCCCAACGTCATGTCTGAAGAAGCCAATTCAGTCACCAAGGACATGCCTTCCCCAGGTGTCCCCTAGTGAAACTCAATAGCTTTGTCTGGCTTTGGATGGTCTGGCCCATTCATCTAACTTACTAAGAAAAGCTGCTGAGCTGCTGTCCTGGAAGAAGAGATTTCGGGTGTTTGCTCAGGGTCTGAGTGTGAGTTGGTGCTACAGGTCCTGACTCCTTTATTCTATCCCCATCCCAGCCCCATCGTCATCGCCCAGCAGGTAAGGCCTGGAGCAGCAGGCACTTGCAGTGAGTAGACAGAAGATTACATTTCGGGGAAAATGTTAAAACTTGTTTTGCCGAATTGACGTATACAGTCTTCCCTTCCAGAATGCCAATGTAGCTCACTCTTCTGGTCCCCTTAAGCCCACAGGGGAACTGTGGGAAAACAGAATCTTACAGAAGCTGTTTCTGAGCCACCAAAAACACTTGGGGAAAATTGTCTGGGTTTTATGGCCACCCCCAGGGCAGAAGAGCTTAGCTGTTTGGTATTTGTCTGGGATCAGGTTGGTTATTTGGGGATAATACATTTATTTCAGCCCCAAAGGCAAATAGAAAGTCAATGATTTCATAACAATCTTACTGCCAGGGAAAGGCAAGATCTGATGGGCAGTCAGCCCAGTTACACCTAACACTTCTCTCTCCAGAGGTGTCTGCGCTGCACAGCGCCCTCTACAGGAAGACTATCGTCAGGCACACCTGAGAGTGATGGAAGAGTGTGTTCTTTCTTGGCTCTGCCCAGGTCCCAAAAGAAAGAGAAGAAAAGCAGGAAGGGAACTCATTTCTCCCTGGGATAGGCTGCTCCATAGAAGGGCACTTTATAGTGTCTGCTGAGTTTGAAGATAAATTATAATGAGCTGGGATTCGACTAAGGAGAATGGAGCACTCATCTCAGGCAACAAATATTAAGTGGGCACTAAAAGTCTCAATCATCATCATTATTTATCTAATTATCTAATTATTTATCTAATAATTTTTATGCAATATCAAAATTAATGAAAAAAAAGCCATGATGAAAAACATATCAACATTTCAAATAATGAGTGAATCTGACAGTGCCATGCTGAGACATATTGGCTACAAGTCCCATCAAAATAGGTTGTCCCAGTTTGCTCAAGACTGAGTGGGGTGGTCCCAGGACACAGGGAGGTCTCAGGGCACAGGGCCTTCCCTGGAAAAGTCACAGGTAAACCTGAATGAGTTAGTCACCCTATATCTATGTGATCCTGGACAGGTAAACTCACCTCTTTGAGTTCTGTTTTCTTAGCCCCCCCAAGTGATAACAATAACACTTACCCCAGAAACTTGTTTTGACATTTAAAGACAATGATGTATGATTTATACATCTAAAATATAATGAGTGATCAATTAATTTTAAATAGAGAATGATGTTAGCTGCCTTGAGCATAGCAGGTATATAGTAAATATATTTTAAATTCAACAATTTGATTAGCATTTATTGAGCACCATCTTTTTTTAATTAAAAATTTTTTTAAATCTTTATTCATTTTTGAGAGATAGAGCGTGAGTAGGGGAGGGGCAGAGAGAGAGGGAGAGAGAATCTGAAGCAGGCTCCAGGTTCTGAGCTGTCAGCACAGAGCCCGATGTGGGGCTCAAACTCATGAACCATGAGATCATGACCTGAGCTGAAGTAGGGTGCCCAACTGACTGAGCCACCCAGGCACCCCCAATGAGTACTATCTTAAATATTGTGCTAGGTACCAGAGTGTGAATATAAACATGGTAATTCTCTACCCTCAGGATATTTCATACTGTTGGAAAGGGCTCCTTTAGATGTGGCCCTGAGCATATTTGGATAAATGATTGGAAGAACTAGGCTGATCTCCAGAACTGTGTGAATAGTGTAGAGAAAGAAAGGGAATTCTCTTACCTGAGTTCAGGAAAGGCTGCTGCTTCTGGTCTCCTAGGAGTCAGTCTCAAGCCAAGAGGCTTCCAGTTTTATATACAGATCACAGAAAGGAAGTGAGCTCCTGCAGGTGAGGGCTGAAACTCCCCTGGAATTTCTCTGGTGGCATCGCACTTCCTCCCTTCCTAAGGCAGATTAATTGCAGGCTGCATCACCTAAACATCTTCCTCCTAAAGATTCCTTCCTAGGAGACTACTGGTTATGGTTTTTAGTTAAAGGATATGCCTGGGGGCGCCTGGGTGTCTCAGTCAATTAAGCAACTCTTGATTTCAGCTCAGGTCATGATCTCCTGGTTCATGGGTTCGAGCGCCACATTGGGCTCTGTGCTCACAGTGCCAAGCCTGCTTCAGATCCTCTGTCTGCTTCTCTCTGCCCCTTCCCTACTTGTGATCTCTCTCTCTCTCTCTCTCACTCTCAAAATAAATAAATAAATAAATAATTTTTTTTTAAAAATTAAAAAAAAAAAAAGGATGTGCCTCTTTCTTCCCAGCTGCCTTCCAGAAGGAAGGTAAAATGGTAATCAGGACAGGAAAGATCACTGAATTACATAACTGGAAGAGAGGTCCAAGAGCTGCTTTTGCTCCTTCCTTTATTATTTTTTTCACTTCATATTTTGTAAGATTTTATTTTTAAGTCATCTCCACACCCAACGTGGTGTTCGTGGTGTTCAAACTCGCAACTCCAAGGTGAAGAGTCTCATGTGCTACCAATTGAGCCAGTCTGGCACCCCACTGCAGCCTTTGAATCCAGTTCTCCTTAAGCAGGTTTCTGCCCAACAGACACAACAGGCTGGGTCCTGCTGTTTCTCCTTGGCTTTTGTTATTTCCACCATTTCTCTCCAACAATGGCCACCCTTCTTTCCCTCCATTCACCATTAAAGAGTGGACCCCAATTCTTTATTTTTGAATTATTCTGGGCCACACCAATCCCTTCCTCCTCAGACTTCCAATCACAGATATTTTTTGGACACATGAGAGAGTCTAATGTTGCCCCCTTCTGTTTCATGAACCTTAGCCTTTTCTCCCTAAGGACACTGGAAGATATTCTTAGGGGATAATCCATCAGGTAGAACAACACCTCCTGGCAAGATTAAATCAAAGCACCTGGGATTAACTATACACAATCTTTGAAACCTATCAAGATGGTAGAGATTATAATCTATTTCTTTTCAGCTCTTATCTTAATATCTAAGACTCCAAGGTCCTGTATTTGAGTTCAAGGATTTCCTGGTTTCCAGGATGACTTTTCCATATTATTTCATTTTTCTGGATTTCAGTTGATGTATCTGTAACATGAGAGCAATAGAATAGGTAATGTAAGATCTTTTCCAATTCTAACATTCAATGTCACTGTGATTCCCTGCTTTTCTACCTTTTGGGTCAGAGCATTCTTTTTAATGTCTTCCAGAAGTTCCTTTAAAATGAAGACTATAGGGGCGCCTGGGCGGCTCAGTCGGTTAAGTGTCCGACTTCAGCTCAGGTCATGATCTCATGGTTCATGAGTTAGAGCCCTGTGTCAGGCTCTGTGCTGACAGCTTAGAGCCTGGAGCCTACTTCAGATTCTGTCTCCCTCTCTCTCTGCCCCTCCCCACCTCAACTTTTGTCTCTCTCTGTCTCAAAAATAAATGAACATTAAAAAAGTAAAAATAAAATGAAGACTATAACTTTTCATTGTAATGCTTGACAAATGTTGAAAATGTGTGTGAATATCTAATCTAAATATCTCTTGAACTCATGCCTATTTTTTCATCATTGATGCTAAATAAATTATGTCTCATGATCATCCATAACCATAATTAAAGGAGTGAGAAACATGGTCTGACAAAAATACTTGAAGTCAAAACCTTCAGAAAATATAAGCTGTTCCCATGCCAGTCAATTCCTTTCCTTTAAGCAAGAAGAATCCAATAGCTTTGTTTGAAGTCACCTGTAATGATTAATTAAATTTATTCATGTGCAATCCCGATTCTACTTTAATAATTGAGTCTCTCCTTTACCTACATTGAAATGCTTTCTTCTCTTAAAATCCATTGAATAGATCCCATTCCACTCTCCATACAGACACCAGTTCAACTCTCCTCCTCTACAAAACTATACCTGCCTTTCCCTAACCTCTCTCTCCATCCCCATTTCCCAGGGCAAAATTGGTCCCTCCCACCTGTGGACCTCCATTTTACTTTACATACACTTTTCTGTATTTATCACAGTTAACTGCAGGTTTTTTGGTTGCATATCTAGATCTCTCACTAGCCTGAGGCTCCATGTTCCTTTCTGTGGTCCCAAGACTCAGTGGCTCCTGGTGGGTGCTCAGTTAATCCTTGACGATGATTGAATGAACATACCAATTTAAAACCATTTTTTTCATGGGGTGCCTGGGTGGCTCAGATGGTTAACTGTCTGAGACTCCTGATTTTGGCTCAGGTCATGATCTCATGGTTCATGAGTTCGAGCCCGACATGGGGCTCTGTGCAGACAGCACAGAGCCTGCTTGGGATTCTCTCTCCTTCTCTCTCTTCCTCCTCCCCCCACTCTCAAAATAAATAAATAAACATTTAAAAATTTTTTAAATATTTTTTCTTTATGTTATATCCCAAAGCCACAGGACCTTAGGTTTGGCTGAATCTAAAAATGGAGACATACAAAGCAATCAGTCATTACCAAATGGCCTAAAATCAGAGAGAGATAGGAGGATGGGGAGATGAGGGTAAAAGATAAGCTGGTTTGAAGTCAGAAGTAATATTGGCCATGTTAAGGAATTTGGATTTTATCCAATTGCAAAGAGTTATGCAAGCTTTCAGCAAGGAGCAGTATGGGATTGGATAGGCACACTAGAAAATCTACCTGAAGCAGATAAGACAGGAAGGAGGAAAGGGGTCCAAGGAAGGGCTTTCAGGACAGAGATGACTAGGGCAGCAAAGCTCACAATGTATTTGAAAACCAGCAATGGATTGGCTGGCTAGAGCTGGATTCATGTAGAGGAGCAGTGGGAGATCAAGTTGGTAGTATGACTTTATTATCAAGGACATCAAGCCAAGGAATATGAACATGGACCTGGAGTCTAGAAAGCTATGTTCTAGCTCTAGCTTTATCTTCAGCTCACTGTGTGGTCTTGGGGAAACTACTTCCTTTCTTTGGACCTCAGTTTCCTCATCTGTAAATTATGAGGAAATTAATTAAGTGGTATAAGTTCTTCTCAATTCTGCCTTTTGATTCTGTAATTCTTTACCCCACCACACCCCACCCCTCGCAGTGAAACAATAAGGAGCCTTGAAATGTCTTATAGTGGGGAAAGAGATGCAGTAGTAACTGTGCCAACCATGAGATCTTCAAGGGTGGCAGAGTGCTTGGCACATGATCAAAGAAAGTATTTGGGGGATGATGTGGCTGTGGTGGAGAAATGGGGGGTACATTTCCTGAGCACATCAAGCTCACTGTAGGAGACAGGGTTTCAAAACTGGGAAGCAGCATATAATCAAAGCCAGTGTAAATTGTAAAGGTAAGCTGGGCAGAGGAGAGAAAAAGAAAAATCCCTTCTTAGGAAATAAATTCAACTTCCTAACCAAGCCATTTTTGGGCAGGAAACAATTTTCTAGAAACCAGGACTAAAACCCAGCTGTTCCCTTTTTCCCATGGCAAGTCCTGAGTTCGCAGCTCCGGGTTTTCCCTGTCTACAACAACGTCACAGCCACTGGCACGCGGGCTTCCTGCCTAGTTGCATCAGCTTGCACGGAAACACTTGGGTGTCCAGGTTCTGCTGAAGGAAGAACCTTAGCTCCCTCAGTGGGCAAGTAGAGACCGTTCTCACTCCCCGGCCTGCAGTGGGGAACTTTGCCCAGCCTGCAGCCGCTGGCACCTCCCCTGCTACCCCCGCTGCTGGGTGCAGATGGGCGGGGCAGCTGACGCTCTCAGAGGGGTAAATTTTCAGTTCCCTGTCCTCAGAGCCTACAAAATGGGTGACGTCATTTCCTTTTCCTGCGTTTTTCCATCATACTGTGTTTAACCAACTTGACTCGCTGCCAACCTCTCTCGAGATTTCCTCTGACATAGCTGGGGCTCCGGTATTGGCTAATTCCTCCCAGCCGCTACCTGCAAAGTGGGAGTCACTAGGAAAAGCTTCCCTTTGACTGGAATCTGGGGCGGGGAATCCAGACATGGCCTTGAATTAAGTTTCCTCATCTAGAAGAATAGAGATGTGCTTAATTCATTGCCTTTTAATTCCCCACATTGTGGAATCCAGCACTGAGCTGGATGACCCCAAGGTACCCCGGTGAAAGACATAGTCTCTTGGGACCTCTTGTGGGATTTCAGGGCATTGTAGGGAACAGAGCCTCTAATGTGGGAGATCCTAACGTGGGAGATGGTGGATGGGGAGAAAAAGACCTCTTTTCACAAACCTCTAATCAAAATTTAACATTTTCTTTGATTATGGGCATGGGAAATATAAACCACAATAGTATTATTAGTAGTACCTGTGACTTTGTCACTGATAGAAATAACAAATATTTTTGTATCACATTAAGTTGTTTCAGACACTTCAAAATATCATTTATACTCATCACTACTTAGAAATGTCAGTAGTTTGGGGGCGCCTGGGTGGTTCAGTCAGTTGAGCACCCAATTCTTGATTTCAGCTCAGGTCATGATCTCACAGTTGTGAAATTAAGCCCCTGTCAGGGTCTGCTCTGACATCATGGAGCCTGCTTGGAATTCTCTCTCTCCCTCTCTCTCTCTCTCTCTCTCTCCTCCCCTGCTCACGATCTCTATCTCTAGACAAGTAAATAATCAAATAAATAAGAGGGATGTCATAGTTTGTAGGCCTGTTTGCTGCTAGCTCTTATTAATTAATGCATTTAAAGAAGCACTTTTATTATATATTGCTTATTGTCATTCTATACTTTGATAGCTGTGTTTTAATATAATTGATTTCTTTAATAATTACATGTACTTTATTTTATGCAGTTAGAAACATTATTCTCAGTAGCATCCACAGGCTTTGCTGTGGGCCAAAGAGGTCCAGAGCACACAGAAGGTTGAGATCCCTGGCTCTAATGGCAGGAACAAAGGTGCCTGGGTATGTCAACCTCACCTTCTCAATTGTGACATGAAGTGGGAGAAGAAGAAGGCTATTTATGGAGATGATGGGACAGACTGCTTATTATCGGCAGTTTCCTAGAAAATTCAGAGTCTGTGCTCATGATGGGCATTGAGGGTTTGGGGGTAGAGATTACTTCTTTTTTTATTTTTTAAAATATTTTATTTATTTTTGAGAGCAAGAGAGACAGAGCACGAGCAGGGAGGGGCGGACAGAGAGAGAGGGAGACACAGAATCCGAAGCAGGCTCCAGGCTCTGAGTTGTAAGCACAGAGCCTGATGCGGGGCTCGAACTCACAGACTGTGAGATCATGACCTGAGCCAAAGTCGGATGCTTAACTGACGGAGCCACTGAGGCGCCCCTAGAGATTACTTCTTTTTTTTTCTTTTATAGTTTATTGTCAAGTTGGTTTCCATGTAACACCCAGTGCTCAGCCTGACAAGTGCCCTCCTCCATGCCCATCACCCCCCTTTTCCTCTCCCCCTCCCCCATCAGGCCACAGTTTGTTCTCAGTATTCAAGAGTCTTTCATGGTTTACCTCCCTCCCTCTCCCCAACTGTTTTTCCCCCTTCCCCTCCCCCATGATCCTCTGCTAAGTTTCTCCTGTTCCATTTATGAGTGAACGTTCTCCGTATCTGTCCTTCTCTGCCTGACTTATTTCACTTAGCATGACACCCTCGAGGTCCATCCACCTTGCTACAAATGGCCAGATTTCATTCTTTTAGAGATTACTTCTTGTCTGAGTTATTTTCTTGGAGAGAGTCTGGTTTGAGCAAGCCTTTTTTTTTTTTTTTTTAACAAGACTTTAAAGAACTGATTTTATGAGTTTGGGGGCTGGAGAGGCTGTGACAGGAGCAGAAGGATCCTTGCTCCTTACAGGGGGAGAGCTAGAACAAAGCTCCAGAAGCAGTGGATGCTTCAGTACCTAAGGGGGGGCCCCCCTGTAAGTGTTGGGTGGGATAAGGGGGCAGGTACTGAAGAAGGTTGAAAAGGGTCAATGCCATGAATGGTGAACATCAGTCTGAGGAAGTGCACTCTGAAACCTTCCATTTCTAAGAAGAAATGGCCCGTTTCCTTTGGTGACATCTAAATCAATGTTGCACATACCAAACTTGCTTACCTATGTATTTCCCTAACTGGATTCAAAATGCTTTTTCAGGCTCTGGTTCCCTACAGAGACGAAGCTCTCTGATATCCAATAACTGTCCCATTAGACTTCATTTCTAGCTCCCTGGGCATAATCCCATGGTCTCAACGCAACCCCTCCAGAGGTCACTGCCAAGGGGCATTGTCTGCACTCTGCCTCAGGGGCATCTCATCTGGAGCTGCACTATGCTCTTTTGAGGCTAGATGTGGGGGATTTGGAGGCATTGAGGAAGTGAAGAAGAGGTGAAGTCAGTACTTATGGAGTTCTTTCTCCCTCTTCACAGGACTGCTGGCCCGAAAAAACTGAGAACCCCTGCCCGAGAGGGAAGGTGCTGCTGCTGGCCCTGTCAGAGCAGAAAGCGCCCCACAGCCTGCGCAGTCGGGACCATGATGCTTACAGGTGAGCAAGGACCCAAGTTAGCAAGATACCCAGAGGGTTGGCTGGTCCAAGAAAGGGATGGGAGGCACCGACCTTCTGGCTTCAGGATGTGGGATTAAAGACCATATGACAACAATCTGGGCAAAATCAAAACCAAAGCCAGAAAGGCCAGACAAAGGGGAAAACTGACTCCTTGCTCTAGGCTAGAAACACAGACACCAAACAGATGTATCCATGGAGGACAAGGAAGCCCAAGAGTGTGCTAAAGCCAAAAAGCAAAGCCACAGGTTTCTTCCAAGAAGGAGCTGCCTAGACATCTGAGATTGGCTTTGCTCCATATATATGTATTAATTTACTCGAGGAATGTTTATTTCCTGAGTGCAGCTATTCACAACATAGCTGTCACTGAAGAGAGCAGTCTGGAGAGAGGAGATGGGCACTAAGAGATCTTTGACTTCTCAAGACCTGGAAAACCACTCTGGGTCCCAGGGAACACAAATGGAAGTGGGGTGTGGGTGGAGAGGAAGGAGCAAGAAGAAGACTGTTTTCTTCCCTAAGGGTGGAGCTATGGTTCTTAGGAAGTTAAGCCTAGGCTAGGGCAGAGATAGAACAGCAACAGAGTGTGAACAATGGCTCTTTTGTTGTTTGTAGCCCTTACTGAATGCCAGGCACTGAAAACTTCATAAAATATTAACTCATTCCATCCTCAGGCAACCTATGAGGTAGGTATGATTATTCTTTTCATTTTCCAAATGAGGAAACTAAGCCACAGTGTCTACTTAGTGTCTAGGAAAGTGACCAGGCAGAGGTAGCCAGACAACGGGCATGCTGGGGCCAATGTACTTCCTGGTAAAGCTGGATTCTGAACACTCTCCGGGCACGGTGCCTGGATCAAGCCCTGTGTCCACATACATGGAGGCTTCTTTTACGACACTCTAGTCTACTGATGGTGGTTCCATGGCAGAGGTCTGAGACTGGCTCTCAGAAACAGAACTGGACATGTCGGTTATCTCTAGAATGCTCTAGAGCTCACAGCTTTTTTAAGAATTAATCCTCCCCCAACTCCTTGGCCAAATGCAATATGCTGGCCCCTGAACCTACCTCCAGGAATGAATTTGTTTCTACCACTGATCATGCATTCATCCCCAGTTGCCTAGGAAATAGCAAGTGATTTGTACGTACCAGGGATTGCGCCAGGCATGAATGAAGCCAGGTCCTTCAGATCAAGAGAGGGGTCCCACACTGGGGCTAGACTGTGACTGAAGAAGGAGGAGTAAGGACGAGCCTGCAGGAGGGTGTCTGGGTAGCAGAGAGATTCAGGAAGATAGCCAGAGCCTGGCCAGCTGTACAGAAACTGCAAGTCCTTTCTCAGGGACACAGCTGACAGCCTCCTAGAGTTGCAGACCCAGAGGAAAACACAGCTGGATTGGGCCAGCACCTCTCATCTTGTCTCACTTGCCAGTTTAAAAAATGTGTAAGAAAGAGGCTTTCACAAAATGACAGTGTTTTGGAAATCAGATTAGAGAAATTGAGAATCATCAAATAGTAGCAACCATGCTTTTTAAAATTTTTTAACATTTATTCATTTCTGAGAGAGAGAGACAGAGTGCGAGTGGGGGAGAAGCAGAGAGGTGGGCGGAGGGGACACAGAATCTGAAGCAGACATCAGGCTCTGAGCTGTCAGCACAGAGCCCGATACAGGGCTCAAACCCACGAACTGCGGGATCATGACCTGAGCCGAAGTCGGATGCTCAACCGACTGAGCCAGCCAGGCACCGCTCAACCATCCTTTTTAATGAGTACCTGCTACACATCCACTGTACACATCTGCTATTGACAATATTCTGAATCCTCACAATAGTTCTGTGAGGCAGCTCTCTCTTTCATTGGTACCGATGAGGAAACCGAGGCTCGGGTTAAGTTGATTGCCCAAGGTCACACAGAAAGTGGCAGGAGTACACAAAAATCTATCCTCTTAACCTTTTGGCCAATCTTCTGGCCAAGACCATAGTTCTAAAAGACAGTTGCCCAATGCATGTGTGGCTGTCAGCGATTCACTCTGAAGGATGAAAGAAGAAGAGAGTGTCCTCCAGAAGGAGCCCAGACCCTCAGCTGGAGCCCAGGAACATCGTGTGACACATTCAGAAGTCAGCCTCTGCTTCTTTGCTCTGTGTTGGCCATTTAATTAGTGTGTAACTTCACAGGATTGTTACTAGTAAGTCCAGGCACCTTTTTGTACATCTGGGTTTAATGATCTGTGTTGCTGGCATCTATCATAGTAATCTAAGACCTGGATTATATAGTCTTGGCCAAAATAAAGTGAACTCCCCCAGCAGCAAGGGCGGAGAGCACTGGACCTAGATTTACTGTCTAGAACTGCCATGCCTTAACCATGAGATTTTGGGCAAGTCTCCCATCTTCTTGAGCCTCAGACACTTTCACTGATCATGCTGATCACTTCTGACATCCTCGATGCTTCTGAGGCTTAAACAAGATCATATCTGTAAGGTGCCTGGCACCATCCTGCCGCATGCTTTGTGGTCCCTCCCTTTGCACCTAAGCAGTGGAAGAGGAGCCCTAGATTTTGTAAGGGTGCCTAGGGGCTCATAGAGGACCCAGAAGGAATGGTTTGGGGGAGGATTTTACACTTGGTTCCTCAGCAGATATTTCTTAAGCACCAGCTCTGTGAAAGCAGAAAACAAAACAAACCAAACCAAACCAAAACAAAACAACAATGCCAAAAATAAAAATATAGCTCTGTTCCAGGCCCTCTAGGGGCTACAAAAGAGTCAGAATACATTCTCCAAGTCTGGAAGGAAAGAAAGGACAGGTGCACCAGTGAAGTGGACAAGTGAAATAAGCAGACGAGAGCTATAGAAGGAAAGAGAGAGGGGGGCACCTGGGTGGCTCAGTCCGTTAAGCGGCCTACTTCGTATCAGGTCATGATCTTTTGGTTCATGAGTTCGGGCCCTGCATTGGGCTCTGTGCTGACAGCTCAGAGCCTGGAGCCTGCTTTGGATTCTGTGTGTCTCTCTCTCTCTGCCCCTCCTCCACTCATGTTCTGTCTTTCTCTCTCTCTCAACAATAAATAAACATATAAAAAAAAAAAGAAGGAAAGAGAGAGAGCACTTCTTCCATATTTCCCCCTCCCCGCCCCCCATCTACTCCTTGTCTCCCATTACTGCTTCTACAGCCTTGCGGGTATGCAGGTACAGTGCCTTCTCTTCCAGCCTCCCGCCATGCATGCTAAATGCATCAGGGGGACATTCCATCCTGACTGAGAGCCCAGGCTTTGGAGTAAGACGCCCTCAGCTTGGATCCCAGCTCCATAACCAGCTGCGTGACCCAAAGTGTGTTGCAGAAGCTCACCAAGCTTTAGATGTCTTCATCTGTAGAATTGGGTTGGTCGATAATCTTTACCTTGGAGGAGTATTGTGAGGAGTAGAGGAGAAAGCACACATAAAGTTTTCACCTCGGCACCTGGGACATGGTGCACATTCAACACGTGTGAAACCAGGTTTGAAAGTTGAAGGAAACTAGCTCTTGTGGGTTGTGTGACTTCGGGTAAGTTACTTAACCTCTCTGTGCCCCGGTTTCCTCCTTTGGGTTTAATTATCTGTATTGCTAGGATTCAATGCAGTGGCCCTTTTTCATTTTATTTCCTTCTCAGAACTGCTATAGGATTGTTGTGAGAATAAAATAAAACATGCATATTCCTATTATAATACATTACATGTATTTCATAAAAACAGACTATTGCCTGGCAGACAGAAAGCACTATATAAATGTTTGCTATTATTGTTTAAGTTCATTCAGATCATTTATTCAAGAAATGTGAATTTAACATCTTCTAAGTGCCAGGCAGTGAAGAAACCGAACTGTCCTCACCCTCATGGAGCTTACATCCAAGTGGGGAAATGGATAATAAAATAGGATTCTGGGGAAGCAGGAAAGGGGTGTAAGATGTGCTAAAGGTGGAAATAGGCGTTTTATAGAAGATTAACATAGGATAACTTTCCAGGAAGGCTTAAAGGAGGAGGAAGTGCAAGCTGTGCAGGTGTCTGGGGTCAAGTGCATCCCAGGGTGGGCACACAAAGATCAGAAATGCTTTGCCGACGCTTCCCTCATCCAGCTGTCCAACTGGTTTAGGATGGCTATTCATCCAAGGTCACCTTGGAAAGGTGGAGTCCTCTGCAAACAGTCCTGCTTTCTCTTAATAGCCTATTGATCCCATCAGAACATAACATTGTTGTTTTTTTAAATCCTACCTCTGTTTATGTGCATGTGTGCCCACAAAGTACAAAGGCCCTAAGATGAGAACATGCCCAGTGTGTTTAAAAAACACAGAGGAGGCCAGTGTGGCTGGGTGGGGGTGAGCCCCAACCAGCAGTAGGGACACAGAGAAAACGGAACTGGAGAGGCAGTGTGTGCAGATTGGAGGGCTCGATAGACCATCACATGGCTCTGGCTTTCAAATGATCACACACAGTAGATTGTATAGGGATCTGTGTCCACCTTCCAGACAACTAAGGACCAAAGAAATTTAGTGACCTGCCCTGGGCAGTTCATGGCAGGAGAAGCCTTGAAACCAGATCACTTGATGCTCTCAGCACCACTTAGAGACTGGTGTCATTGTCCCCCTTTTACAGAAGAGGATGCTGAGACTTAGGACCTTAAGTAGTCTGTTCAAAGACCCACAGGATTGGAACCAGGTCCGTCTGATTGCAGAGATCCCGTTCTGTGCATACAGCATGCTGCGAAATCCCTTCCTCAGGTAGGAGTAAAGAAAGGATGCTTCAGCCAGCCAGCTCCACTCTAGATACTAACCCAGGATAGTGTGTATTAAGTGCTTATTTCAGCACCTGGCATATGGTAGGTGCTCAGTGTCGGTTGTTACTGCCATTAACCATGTGAGGAATGTCCTTTTAGAAGATGGTGCCCTATACCCCCTGCTTTAGGCTGTACTTGCTGAAATACTTGCTGCACTTTGTCACCAGGACAGCCATCCCTCTCTCTAGCACAACATAAATATCCATGGAGGGTGGATTGAGGGTCAGAGAAGAGGCATCTGGGCTGGGAGCAGTAAGGAAGAAATGACAGACAAAGACAGAGAGAGAGAGAAAGAGAGAGAGAGGGAGAGAGAGAATAGAGCTCAGAAGAGGAGTGATATCAAATTTCAGGTGGCCAGTGCCCTGCATCCATCTCCTTGACCATCGGTGGAGGGAGGACAGGTGCTGGGTGGAGGCTTCGGAGACCCAGTGTGCAGCCCGTCTCTGCACTGATTCACTTTGGGGCTCTGATTCTTATCCCTCTCTAACCTCGGTTCCCCACCTATGTGCATTCTTTAAAGCCCTTTTCACTTTGTTTTTTTTTTTTTAGTATTTATTTATTTTGAGAGGGAGAGGGAGAAGGAGAGAGAGAGGGATCACTATCAGGGGAGGGGCAGAGAAAGAGGGAGACAGCGAATTTCAAGCAGGCTCTGTGCTGTCAGCACAGAGCCAGATGCGGGGCTCGAACTCATGAACTGGGAGATCATGACCTGAGCCACCACTTAGCCTACTGAGCCACACAGGCACCCCTTAAGGGTCCTTTCACTTCTAATCTTCACCACTTACAATTCCTTGACTGGCCCTCGCTAAACAAGAAGACACTTCCAGTAAATGATAGAGGACTGAGTTTATTCAGGAAAAATCGGTCAGTACAATATGCACTACAAGGTATTATTCTGTTCCCATCAGTCATGGGAAAAACAACTGCACAATAAATTAGGGAAAAGCCGACCCGTCCCCACCACAGTGGCCCTCGGGACCTTTCGACAGACCTGTTTATTATAAATATGACAGCAGACTATTTGGCTACTTTCAGGTGGGATCAGCAGTCTGGGCCCAGCAGGTGGGCCTTGCAGGTGCAAGCTGAGATCTGTTCAAACCTAGATTTTTCCCTGCAATACCCCAGCCCCAGGGGAGATAATTCAAAAGCTCAAGGGAGGTCTTTTCAAAATCACCCTCATCTGCATAAAAACGGGGCCTTCCCCATCTCCCTCCCCTCAAGCAGACTCCCAGGGGCCCCAGCTTTTCCCTGGGGCGTTAGGTTCAGTGGGTCTTCAGGCAGCAGAAGTTCCTTGATGATTCTTGTCAATCCAGGCCAGAAAGACTTCAAGTTCTCCCAGAGACTTAATGGCCGCTGATCGGACCTCCAGCTGAAACCAAGCAAGTCATCCTCAGAACCTGCTTTTCTAGACTTTGTCATCGTCAATGCTTTCCCCATGTTCCAGTCCTCATGAGGTTTTCCTTTTATTCATTAATTATATTGGCAGAACAATTGCACCCCGAATTATTTTTCTAGCAGCCAACCCAAATTGTCTCCCCCAAACAGGCACTTACATCATGTCAGCAACTTATAAACAAAATTAAAAACTCTTCATTCTTTGCCTTCTGGTTTTTTCATAGAAACACACACATACACGCGTGCGCGCACACGCACACACACACACACACACACACACATACACTTGCCTTACTGGCCAGTTCTTTTGCTTGTTTTCCTTTTCACATCAGCTTGCTTTACTTCTCCCTGAGAAAGCCCCAACCCCAGCAGTGCTCTCCAGTGGGTGGGGGAGCACGCTGTCCCCATCTGACATATGAAAGCACTGAAGCCCCTAAGGACAAGTGTCCTCCCCAATGTTACACAGACAGTCAGTAGCAGAACCAGAACTAGAACTTAGGTCTCCTGACATATCCCACCCCTTTCCAGCAGACTGCAAGGAGACTGTAAGATCCAAAAGTATATCCTGTGGAGCCAGAGAGCATGGGATCAAGTCCTACCTCCACCACTTATTTGCAGTAGTTACATTAGTTAAATTACTTAACCTGTTTGTGCCATTTCCTCATTTATCAAATGTCAATAATGGCTCATAGCACTGTTATGAGGAACACATGTGTGGATACCTGTACTGTC
Source organism: Cryptoprocta ferox (assembly GCA_028646485.1). Taxonomy (NCBI): domain Eukaryota; kingdom Metazoa; phylum Chordata; class Mammalia; order Carnivora; family Eupleridae; genus Cryptoprocta; species Cryptoprocta ferox. Next base: position 33,888,170 of record CM053562.1, read on the forward strand.
CTTGGAACAATACCGGCTCATGGTAAGAGCAATTCAAGCCTTAGCCATTATTATAATATTATCCTACGGAGCCTCTCCATAAGGAGGCTGTTCACAGCCTTGCTCTGTTGGCATCATTTGGGAGTGTGGCTGAAATGTAGAATCTTCTGCCTCGTTCCAGACTTCCTAAGCCAGAACCTGTGTTTTGACAAAGGATGCCTATAATAGCACAGTCTGTACCCTACCTCTATCTGACATGTGCATTCTACACCTGTATGTATGCGAGAAACACTGCTCTTTGTCAGCCCCAGAATGCTGGTGGCAGTTACCTCCCCCAGTGACACCTTGCAGGTAATGTATTCTGTGCATCACAGCTTACAGTTTGCTGGGGATCTTTGTTCCCTCTGTATCACACCCACTGGAAGTAGTGTGTGCTTTCCCTCAAAATTGAACACAGGTTAGTTCTGATATGTGAGAGCAGAAGAAGATTGTGGAGGAGTGATGGAGAAGGGAGGGGGGCCAGGAAATCAGCAAAGGAGGTAAGACCAACACACTCTGCTGACACATAGGATTGGGAAGACCGGCACTAAACTCTTGTTGAGTCCATGAGTGGTTGGGTGGAGTGGGGGCTGAAGGGCTGGCACCCTCTCACTCAGGGTCCCACTTTCCATCTCCATCTTTCACATCCCATTCCCCCCACCCCCGTCCTTACCTGACTGTAGTTGTCGTGGATGATTCTGGTGGCGTTGGTAGCTTCCTCCCTGCAGTGACACTGCTTCTGTTCCTGCTGTGATCAAGGGGAGGAAGTACCCATCAGCGGACCTTTCCACCCAGTCCGCTCTTTCCACCTGAGGAGTGACATTTCTCCTTCTTCCCAAGGTGAGTCAGGTGGGTAAACTCAGGTTGGAGCAGCAAGGGGGAGGAGAGTCTGTTTATAGAGTCACCCTGTGTTGGCCCAGGGCTTTTGCTCTTTTTCTGGGTTTACAGCTCACCTGACTGGAAGGGCCAGGGAAGTAGGCACCAAATCTGTCTGGTCACCACTCTGTAAATGCAGCACCCCGCAAGGGAGGCACTAAGTATTTATTGGATTAGTTAATTAAGTAATTGATTAAATGAATCATAATGTAAGTATAGCAGGGGTCATGACTTCTAACAATTTTAGAATCCAAGGGACAGAAAGGAGAGGTGATTTGCCACAAAGTCACACAGGTGATCGTTGGCAGGAATGGGGCTAGAACACAGGATTTCTCCTGGTTTAAGTTTTCATTGGGTTTGTTTGGGTTTGATTTTATTTCTGTGGTTTGTTTTTAATAGATCATTTATAGGCAGCCCTTAGGGAGGGACTATGGGAGGGAACAACATAGAGGTTAATTGGTATAAAAACCCCAAAGGGTCCCAAACAAAGAAACTAGAGAGATAGGGAGATGCTTATGATAAGCCTGGACTCCTGGGCATGCCTCTCTCACAAGCCAACCCTGAGATCACTTGAGGAGTACTTTGATATAAGCGATCACCCCAGGAGAATTATCTGTGAGGAAACCAGGTCTGATGGGGTTTCAGGAGGAAGGAAGCCCTGAGGAAGAGATTCTTGACCATTCTCCCCATGGATGACAGGGCAGGGAATTTCCTTTGGTCCAAGAACCATTTCAGAGAGCCAACTGGGCCCAGCATGTCCTGGGGCGGATGGGGAACAGATGTTCAGAGGTCCTGACATGACAACTCACACATCGTTGCAGAGCCCTCTGCATGTAGAGGAAAGAGTTGGCAATGCTGCTGATTTTTCTCAAAATTTGGGGGTTCAGCTCCTGATGGTCCTTGAATACCTTGTCCACGTAAAATGCCAGGAGGTTCTTGGTCACACAGCATACATCTAAGGGCTACAGACACAAATTAAAAAAAGCTCCAGAAGCCCTCTTCTCTTACTGTCTTAGAGCAAAAGCAGCCTTTTTTGAGTACGGGCATCAAGGAATGAAAGCTAAAAGTAAATTTTTCAAATTCCTATTGGTCTCAGAGTGTCCAACTCCTCTTACCACATCAAAGCTACTAATGACGAAGGCACTGAGGAGAGATTGCGGTTCACCTCCTCTTTCTAATGGCCAGGAAATACAGTAACAAGTGATGGAGCCCAGTACAGACTAGAATTGTCTCTGCAGCATCTCTAACATGTCATCACTAACTTCAGTTTAAACCCATGCAGGAATTAGGCATCTGCCATTTGAAAGGATCCCTGCCTGTGCAGCTTTCTGGAAAAGTACTTCCTTATGTTGTGCTTCAGCTTGTTCTTCGGGTTCATCTCCCATCCATCAACATGTATATAAATATAGATAGATAGATAGATAGATAGATAGATAGATATCAATAGCTACTGCACACCAGGTGTGTGCTGGGCACATATTCCTTCCATTGTAACGACATTGCGTTTATCCTGCTCTGCTTCCCGCCCCCCACCCCAATATGTCCTTTTTAAACTGCAGGGATCATTTGAATGGAACTAAGATGTGCAAGAATGGAAATGGACACCTGCAGAAATGCAAATACATCTGGGCAGGCCCACAGCTGGCAGAGTGCGTATCTCCCTAAGGGGGGTGGGGATGGGGTTGGCGGTGTTGAATTCCCAGGACACAGCTCAGGGCAGCTGGCCAGGCTGGGTTTTCTTCTAGCAATTTACACACCCTGCCCTGAGAGTCTGTGAGTTGCTCTGCATATTTACAGCTCAGTCTGAGAAGGGAGGAGTGTGCAGCGGGAACCGCATCCATCTTCATTAGCATTAAAGCAGCAAAGCTTCCTTGGCTCCACAGGCAGCTTTTCCTAGATGACAAACTCTACTTGCAAATGCAAAACCCGTCTCCTCCATGTCTCCTGCTGGTTCCCTTAACCAAAGGGGCAAAATGTTGCACACCTTTGTTTTACCAGGGAGAGAGGGAGAAAACATGATGATAAAGAACTGTATCCCCCTTTCCTTAGGCCACATACGCTATTTCTAGACCCGGAGAGGAGAGAGAATCTGGAGACAGAGGGAGATTGGGGGCTCAACCAATGGCTCAACCACTGACTAGTCATTTTCTTGCCCCAGCTATCTATCAATTTGCTCATTTGAAAATGTTGGTTTTGGAATAGGTGGCCTTTTGGGTCCCTTCCTGCTGCGATGTCCTCTGAGTCTCTCATACGGTTGGCTGGAATAGTATTTAGTAAGTGGCTACATCCGTTTACTACAAATAAATCAGGTCCAATACTGCCTAGAAGAATCATCTCACTCAGAGAAAAAGAAAAAATAAAAAGAGTAACTCAGTGCAGCTATCCCTCCTACTCTGGGAGATAAATATCTGAAAAAATTGGATGTTTCTAGAATGCTTACAAGGATTGGAGGAGCTCATTTTTTTAAATGTTTATTTATTCATTTTGTAGAAAGAGCATGAACAGGAGAGGGGCAGAAAGAGAGGGAGAGAGAGAGAATCCCAAGCAGTTCTGCACTATCAGCACAGGACATAGGGCTCGATCCCACGAGATCATGACCTGAGCTAAAATCAAAAGCTGGACACTTAACCAACTGAGCCACCCAGGCGTCCCTGAAGGGGCTCATTTTTAAAGACACTTCCCAGTGGCTCCTTCTGTAAAGTGAATTCTCACTTCATAAGTCAACTGTTTTATAACACACCCTCAACACCTCTCATCTGGACCGTTGGGACTGATCTCCTTACTGGCCTCCCTGCTTCACATTCTCCATTGTAAAGAACATCACCAGACTGTCTCTGAAAGGTTCTGTGGTCATACAGTCTTCAGTTCAAAAACCTACAGTGACTCCCTATTGCCTGTATTATTATAAGGTTGATGCTCAGCCTGACTTTTAAGGTTCTTGGTAAAATGACTCCAGTGTATTTCTCCACCTCATCTTCTTCCACTCACCTCATTCGCCTGCGTGTCTCTCAGACCACAAGCCTGGCTGCCTCCCTGTCCCCTGACACCTATTCATTATCTCACACGTATTCTCCCTGATCTCCAGACTCCTTCCTCCCTTATCCACTGACCCACAGCCAACTCAGCTTTTAAGCCACTGCTCATTTCCTCAGCTCCCCCGAAAAACCTTCTAGAATCGCCCTGAGGGACAGCCTGTCCCATTTGAGTGTGTGTTACCCCCAATCTCTCTCTAGTTAAGTGGTGCTTTTTTGATCCCTCCTAAGGGGCTTCCAAGTCCCTGAGACAGAATTGCGCCCTAACACATCAGCTGGCAAATGAGAAACCGGGAATATTTAGAGTATGCCAGAGATTAGAAAAGGAAAGACAGGGTGGGGATTTCTTTCTCAGCCTGGAGCTACTTCTCCATAAAAATAACAATAGAGGAAAAAGCGGATTTGGGTCAATACCTTAATGCTGTTCAGGGTCTCCGATGTGGACAAGATGGTGACATTTTGGAAAGCGTCCTTAGCTTGCTATGGAGGGAAACATAAGAACAGACACAAACAATGAATATTCCATGTTCTCCTGAGACACAAAAAATAATGAAAAGGAACTTGTTCTTCAAGTGAAGATGTACGCTGAGACACACCCCCTTTCCCACACCTTCACCCTGAACCCATACTCACGATGGTTTTTTTGATTTCTTGGAAACTCTCTTCTATATGGTGTATGTCCATGGAAACCAGACATCTCCTAAGACCTCGGGCACGCACTGAGCACAGGAAGAGCATAGCAGCCATGAGCTGGAGGGAAACATGCTGTACCTTCATGTTCTGCAGAAAGGGATGGAAGTCAGCTGCCGAGCTGAGAGCGGAAAGCAATAGAGACCCCTGACTGAGCTGCCCTTTGGACCTCACAAGGCAGCCCAGACAGCAACCAAGAAAACAAGACTCACTACTTCAGCCTTGTGGTGTTCATGGTCATGTGTCTCCTCCTTTGGTTTTCTTGAATCAATTGACTGAGCCCCCACCTTCACCCCAGAAAGCATTCTACAGTGCTCTCTCAAGCCCCAGAGAGTATATTCGTGTGGATATCACTCCATTATGACTCAACATACTGATTTTGTCAACAGTGTTGAAAAGCATTGTTTGTAATAAATTAAATAGGAAAAACAGGGTTGGTAATACGCCCTAGGAATTAGGCAACAGATCTGAAAAACCCTAAAAGCACATTTGGTTTTTTTTGTTTGCTCCTGAAATAGGCGAACCCTTTTGTTATAAAACCTCGATGCGTATCTGCTTAAAATCATTTGTTTGAAGCCATCTATGAAGATGTCACCTTCTTCTGGAGAACAACTCATTAGCCACTGTGAAGCGAGACAGGGGGGCAAGTTGGGGGCCTCTGCTCTGTCACCCACTGAGTCAGGGGCTGTGAGGGACATGTTTGCATCTAAGCGAGTCCTAGGCAGGGCCAGACTCGGACATGCCATCTTTTCTCATTCCAACACCCTCCCTGCCTCCGTCCTGCTCTCTGCTTCATCCATTAAACCACTTTCACGGTGTCACCCAGACACATTGAGAAAAGTGCACACGATGTAATCGCAGAGCTTGTTGATTCTCTTCTTTGGACTTTCCCCAGCACTAGCCCAGGGCTTAGCCTTAAAGAGAAGTCTTAGGACATTGTATGTGACTAGAGCAGAGCTCTGCCCAGCATCCTCCATGGTGCCCGCCCAGCACTTTCACTTGGAGCCATGTGTGTGCCAGTGTGAATGTAGCACGTGGCATGGCAGGAGATAGGAACCCAGCTGGGGGGGTGGGGGGGCTGAAGAGCCCCCCCACTCAACTCCTCACCTCGGCTCCCGTTGTGACAGCTATAAAGCACGTGTGTGAGTGGGAGCCTCGGCAGCCCCCACTCCCCACCACCCCTCCCCAGTCTTCCTTGGGATTCCTAGGCTCCAGAAAGACAGAGCAAATCCTGTTTAGAAAACCACTTTGCCTCATGTCTTCTTAACTCCATGTCAGTCATTCCCCATGAGCGCACAGGTGTAGAATGAGTCCTCACCCGGTAGCCGGCATCATGCTAAGGGCTTTGATTCCTCTTTTTCCAACCTCTCTCTGGCAAAACAGGGAAATAAACCCCATTGACAGGGAAGACTGTAGAGTCCCCCACAGCTCTCTCGCCTCTCAAGGCAACTAGGATGCTTCTGGAAAAGTCACGTGACTAGGAAGAGAGCGCAGTTTTTCTCCTGACAAGACTCTTCTCAGAAGCAGGGGAACATTGTGTGATCACCCCATGCCTGAACCCCATTGTGCGGGGGAGAAAGATGCCCCCCTTAGCTGGGTTAGATGATTGGGGACATCTTGGCTGATTCAGATAATAGTAGTATTTAATGTTTATCGTACATGCCACATGTGTTGGGCATTGTGGCAAGCATTTTCCATAATTATCTAATGCTCCCAACCACCCTGTGAGGTGGGTTGTTTCTGCCCCAATTCTCTTCAAGAGGAAACTAAGACTGAGAACTGAAGAAGCCTGCCCCAAGGTAGGCGGCCAGCAAGCGGCAGAGCCAAGACTGGAAGACAGGCAGGCTGGCCTTCAAGCCGGATGTCCTCACCACCGCACCATCCCACTTACAGTACCATTCCACCGGGGTCTCAGCTGGACATCTTAGCAGATCCCCTCACACCAAACAGACAGGAACATCTTTCTGATCGGCTCCCACTGAACACTGATTCTCCTTACATTTAAAGAGCTATTTAATACTTCAAAGTCTTAAAAAAAAAAAAGATATCAAGTGCCCAGCCCAAGCTCTTAGAACAAAAAGTAAATATTAGTTTCCTTCCCCCTCCCTTCCCTTTCTTCCTTCCCTCCTTCTTCCCCATTCTCCATCTTTTCTTATTGAGAACAAGGTACTAGAAGGTTCATCCTCTATATGGAGTACCCCTCCCCATCCTACAAAATACCAGGGCCTAGGACATCACAGGCATACACAATGACAACAGGTCACCTCTCTGCAGCAGTGAGGGATGAGGGCTAGGGCCATATGACTAAAAGCCTCCAGTGAAGGCCCATGTGAGCCTTACCTCTCACTGGGTGCTCCCAGGCTGCTCCGGTGTCTTCTCTCTCCGCACTCTTTGCCAGTTGGAAAGGGACGGTCACTTTTATGCAGGTGGATAAGAGGAAATGCTGTCAAGGTTTACTGGGTGGGTCCGCCTTTGGGGAATTGTTTTTTTCCTTGTTTCCTTAGCATCTCATTTCCTTAATTGTTTTCTTTTCTTGCTTCTTTGAGATACAGCTGATTAATCGTTATTAAGAAATGCCTCTTTCTTCTGGGTCTTGACATGCAGCTTCTAGGAAGAATAAACTCCCCATCTCCATGCAAATGAGAATTTCTTGCAATTCTGTGTCCATACAGAAAAATCCAAGTGAGGTCACTTTCCAGATTGCTGTGGCATGCCACCAACTGTACCCTGCAGGCAAACTCAGGAAAGTTCTCTCCTGATGGCCACACCCTGACAACAGCCAGTCCCAGGAGACTCTGCAGGTGCCCCTGGTCCTGGCACATTCCGTCTGCTGGTGCTTCATACAGCTGTTGAGCACCTCTTTGTAGTAGGCACTAGCTAAATGCTCTACATGCATTATTTTATGCAACCATATATTTGGACATCGTCTCTTTCCTCTTTATCATTTCCTTTGGGGAGCCACTTCATCTTGATTCATGCAGGGAAAGAAAATGAGACTAGGAAGTAGAGGGGCTGAGCAGCCAGTGGCAGAGTCAAGAACAGAGCCTAGAGTCCTTGCTCTTGGAAAAGAAGACCCTCCTTCTAAATCACTTTAGGCATACAAACTCTACACCATGACTTCTCCAAGGATCAGGGTGTGAGGTAAGGGAAAGATAGGATGTAAAAAGTTCCCTCCCCAAACATGAAATCGCAAACTAAGCATTTGTTTCTACCAAATGAAGCAGTTCTAGGATGGGGTCAAGAGACCCACTGGGCCCCTTGGACAACGGGCTGGAGCAGACCTTGCAGGTAGCAGACTGGGGAGTGATGGGCAGATCACTGACAGAAAATAAAGAGTCACTGGCAGATAAGAAAGAGGGACAGGGAAGCCTAGGGACTTTTTATGGGGTTAAGTGCAAGGGAAAGGAGCTCCAGGGGCTAAAAACCGTGTTGTCCAGCATCTTGGACTTAAGGAAATAATGTATGTTGTAAGAAGCAGTGGATTATTGTGGCCACGGTGTGGCTCTAGATTTAAGTCCTGACTTTCTCTCTTCTCTGTTGGACACTAGATAAGCAAGTTCAGATTTTCTGAAGCTCAATAAAGTAACACAAACTATGAAGATTTGAATGAGCAAATGGACTTGATCCATAGTAAGTACTCAAGAAATATTATTTATTCTGATGCTGTGTTCCAGGCACCTGGGAAAGGAGAAGACATCTTCGTTAGGAATTAATAGGTATCTCTCTGTTCCCTCTGACAGGGAGAACGAAGCTCTTTTGAGTCTAGAGATCTGCCCCCCCACCCATCCCGGCTTCCCCACAGAAGGGGGAGGGACAGGAAGGTGGGTGCTGTTTTCCCAGCACGGCCTGAGTTGCCTGGCTCACAGCTCACAGATGGTGACCCAGCTCAACCTTCCAGATGATTGCAAAATTATCCATGCTGGCTCTCACCCTGTATTCATCGCCTTGTCCTCAGACTGTATGTCCTGACCCAGCTTTCATTTCAGGACAGAGATGTCCAATCAAGAAACTCGTAAAAGAAGGAAAACTATGTGATATGTTTATAGCCCCCCTCCAGCACACAGTGTATCATAGCAGCTAGGACGATAGCTCTGCGGAGCAGCCTGACTTAAGCTGCCTGCCTCAGCCTTCCTGTGGGTGTTAGACCGAAGGCAAGTCAGTTCATCTCTGTGCCTCTGTTTATTCATCTGCAAAATGGTGCTAATCGTGCCTACTGAATACTCACCATGTGGCAGGGTGTGTAGATTAAATGATTAAATATAAGCCCTCAGCACAGGGCCTGGTACATAATAGGATATTAAAAAATGATAACTTTGTTTTTTAATTTTACAGTCCCTTTTCGAACCCCTAAATTGGGAGTGAGAAGGGACAATAAGAAATGATTTTCCTCCATCCTAAGCCTTGCTGCCTAACAGTTAATATACAAAGTAAGGAGACAGATTGAGATGAAATGGTATCCCTTCCAGGACAGCAGTCAAATTATGGGTTTGATCCATAAATCTAGAGCTATGTCTAGCCTTAGAATTGGGTCTTCTAGAATCAGGCAACTCACCATTGGAATACCAAAGCTCCATTTTCCATTTGGTACACGGGGAAGCAGAAAGCATGTGAAGGAAGACTTTTGAGCCAGAATGGAGAATATTCTGAGTTTGACATGTGTTGGACACAGCTCTCTCATGCCTTCCAATCCCTCTTCCCCACCCACTATCCACTCCAACTTCATGAACCATCCATGGTAGTGCAAGGGCAATTTCCTCTCCATAAAAGAGTGCAGCTAGCCCACTCTTCTAAGTGCTAAGTCCTGGAGCTCACACAAAAAATAACCCGGGTATTGCACAACTCCATTGCCTTTTATGGGAATGAGGCTCCATGGTGTTGAGTAGTGTGGCCCTACTGAGTGATCTGGACAAAATCGATTAGGTCTGTATGAATGACTTTGTGCATATCATTGTGGGGACTGTACAACACCAGAAAGAATGATAGAGAAATAAATGATCTGCCAAAGAAAGAAATGTTGATATTGACAAATAGATATGCCATCTGGGAAGTAAATAAGAACTTAAAAACAGAATATAAATGTTTAAATGTGTTGATAAATACATTTGGATTGTAAGGATACATTTGGAATTTGTATATAGCTTTGAAAATAAAGCAAAAAAGATACATTTCCCAGTTCTTGGGGACTTTAAACCTAAAATGTTTCTCCTTTGTTTGGGATTTAGAAAGGAGAGTCAGAAACAATAGCAGAGAGCACCCAGTTCAGCATTCCCATTATAGCAATGAACAAACGGAGGCATCAACCAGCCCTCCTGCCACATGCCGAGGAAGCGGCACCCTGTTCTCAAACCTCCAACTCTTGACTTCTAGCTCAGTGCCGTTTCTAACCCCTCACTGCCCTCTCATTTCAGGATCAAATGGAGTGGAACGAAACACAAAGCTATGGGGAACCTCAAGCCTGTTTAGCAGGGGAGGTGATGTAACTCTCCCAAGGCAAGCTGTCCTGACTTGCCTCCTCCCAGGAAGTCCATGACCTAAGGAAATTCGAACTGGCTGATCCTGCTTAGTGGGGGAAGGAAGGACAAATTGGGCACCTATGCTACAAGCATCTGGCCATGCCTTCTTCTTTTTCACCCACAGGGCTCTCAGTCAAGTCCTGATGATCTACAGCCTCAGCTTCTGTTTGGCACCTTATGCCAATGGATTCTATGGGTCAAATGGCATGAAACAACCCCTATGGAGACTGGGCAGGGGGGAGAAGCCAAGGATGGGCAATGGAAAGAGTCCAAGCCTTGCCTCCCCATTCCTTTCCTGGATCACTGAGCTGGTCTCATTCCCAACAACCCATCCTCTCCTAGGCAGCCAGATTTTCTAAGATCCAAAAACCCAGTCTTGATGCTGCTCAGCCTAAAACTCTCATCATGCCTCCCAGGGGCCACCAGGATAAAGGGTAAGCCTCTCTCCATAGAACTTTAGAACCATCACAATCCAGACCTTGACCACATTTCCAACCTCATCTCTCTTGAGAGCCCCAGACACCTCACTGCCCCTTTTCACCTAGAAAGTACTCTCCTTGCTTTTATGCTTTGCAAATGCTATCCAGCTTTCAAGACTTAACTCTGGGGTGACTTCCTGTGTGAAGTCTCTCCCCTCTTCCTTTCTCTCTGCCCTCTTCTCTCTTTCACCCTGCCTTCTCCCACCCTGGTTGAGTTGTCTCCTTTTTCTTTCATATTCCACTGAATGGATACCAGATGCAAGTTAACTTTGAATTTCAGATAAACACATTTCAGTGCTTTTCCATCTGAAATTCATAGTTAACTGTACTCTTGTATTTTAATTTGCTAAATCTGGCAACCTTACACTGAACCCTCAATAGATACACGGTCAACCCCAGCCAGGGCCAGACCCAGCTTGTATGAAGCCTTTAGCTCATACAAGGGAGGGAGAGTACTTCTGAAGAAAAGAAATTTTAAAATAAAAGTAAAATATTGAGACAAAAGTCAATCTTTATTTAGAATGATAAAAGAGGGGTGCATGGGTGGCTCAGTTGGTTAAGCATCAAACTTTGGCTCAGGTCATGGTCTTGTAGTTAACAAGTTCAAGCCCTGCATTGAGCTCTGTGCTGACAGCCCAGAGCCTGGAGCCTACTTTAGATTCTGTGTCCCCTGTTTTCTCTGCCCCTCCCCGACTTGCACTCTGTGTCTCACTCTCTCTCTCTCAAAAATAAACATTTTAAAAATTTAAAAAAAAAGAATGATAAAAGAAATAACAAATTATAAATTTTAAAAGCTGACAAATACCATATACCATGAAATCCAGGAAGATAACTGAACGCTTTTATAAATTAACCATGTAACATCTCTGTTTGCTTCTTCTCTGACAATATTTTTTTTATGTTTTTATTTATTTTTAAGAGAGAGAAAGCAAGCAGGGAAGGGACAGAGGGAGAGGAGAACAAAGGATCCAAAGAGGGTTCTGCACTGATAGCAGGGAACCCAATGCAGGGCTTGAACTCATGAACTGGGAGATCACAACCTGAGCCACTCTAACCCTGAACCACCCAGGTGCCCCGACAATGATTTTTTTAAGTGTTATTTTCTATGAAGAGAATAAAAAGATGGGTCTGTATTTCCTCTGATATGGTCATCCAGAATTGGGTTTTTGTTGTTGATAGGTGGAATGTATGACATATGTGACAGGTTTGTACCCTACAAACATGAAAATTCTGAATAATTTCTGTTTTACAAGGTTCCCATCAGAAGATAAGAAAGCATGTGATTCATTTCCAATCATATATATTACATTATTGAATAAGCATTTCTATATTGACTTGCTTTTAATGAAAACTAAATCTTTGGCTTACAGTTTTACATGTCTGATGACTGGAAGGGTTCAACACACTTCCTTTTGTCTTCTTACATCTCAAACCTTGTTTCTCTTCCACACCTCGCACACTTCCAGTAACGGGAATCAGCACGGTGGGTGGAAGGACTGTTGCGGGTGTGATTCTCACACCAGGATGGCTTGCAAAAATCTTAACCACACATAGGTGTGATTAGAAGCCATGGAAATATATCTCGCTAAAAGCCAAATGCATCCCCAAGTCAAATCCTCCTCAGCCAGATCGCCCACATACTGTGCGTTCTCTTGCCAGGAGAGGAAGTCAGACTGAAAAAGGACACTGATATTAACTGATTACGGCTAACATACCTTCCTCTCTTGAATTTTATATGAACATATGACATGTGAACACATTGCTAAGACTCCTCCAGAGACATGGAGGGAGCCCATGCAAGTGAGGGATCCAAAGCTTAAACTTCCTTAGCTAAGCAGTAAGTCCCCACTGACCACAGACTCTAAGATAATACATTATATTTATTTGTATTTTGTAATTTAATTTTAATTTTTAATCAAAGATTACTGCATATATAGTTTTAGAAGGCATATATATGATGAAAACTGCAGTCAGTTGCCCCAGCCCTCTGCACCCTCTATTCCTATGCCCTGTAGGCAACACCCCTCAACATTCAGCTTCCTCTTCTGCTACCTAGCTCCATAATTCTAAAGGACAAACATTTATTGCTATTTTGTACTCTTCGTTTTAGAAATGATCTATCAGCTAACTACAATAAAAGATAAAAATTTAGCTCTTGTACAACATCCCATACAAACGTGCTTGCTTCCCTCCCCCATCCCACCAGTAAACACATATCACAATTGCCTTCTTTTGAGGCAACATGTCATGAAAGTCTACCCAAGGAGGTGTGAGCCTTTGGGAGAAGGCAAAGTCCTGTTCTCCGGCTCTTGTGTCTCAATTTGCTACAGGGGGAACCAGAAGAATAGTATCAGGTTCAAATGTTTGATGTGCTTTTCATTCCATTACCTTACATTTCTCATGGTCACAAATGACTATTAAGCACATTTATCAGCCCAGGCACAGTACTAAGTACCTACATGCACTATCTCTTTTGATGTTCCTTCCTGTTCCCCAAGGTACATGCTACATTTGTGTCTATTGTTTTAGCTGTGGAAGCTGACACCTGTCAAGTGCTTCATCTAAGGGCAGCTAGGGAGCAGGTGGTGGAGATGAATGCCATTGGAGGCAGCCTGGCTCCAGCACCCCCATTCTTAACCACTGCATTCTACCAGCCACGAAGAAGCATCTGGTCCAGTCTTCTCATTTGCAGATGAGGAAACAGCTGAAGCTCAGAGAAGGAAAAAGTGTCTTGTCTAAAGCCACACAGCTGAAAAGTGGTGGATTGGGGACCCATATCTCTGAACTCTCAGTCCAGTGCTCTTTTTCCTTCACATGACCTTTATCACTTGTCACTTCTTCTGGCTTCTTCCTACAAATATAGAAACCTTCCCACAAGGGAAAAAGAAAGAAAGAGAAAGAAAGAAAGAAAGGCACCTCTTTCTTCCAAGCAAAGAAAAACAGAGTAGCAAATGGTATACAATATGGCTTGAGAGCACCCTTCCCAACCAACAAGTCCAGGCACGTCAGCAAAAACTGATTCTGTAGAAATCGGATGTGGTTTTTCCCTCATTGGTAAAATGAACCATGTCAGTTGAACACAGATGTTCCCATGGGCACTGGGAGCCAGGGAGTTCCTGGGGAGAGCTTCTTCTCAAGAGACATGACACGACGAGAAGGGTGGGCTAGAGGCTGTTGGCTTACTGCATAGTTATAGTTAATGGGCAACGAAGCAAGGACTGATGGATCTGAAATACTCGAGGTGGGAGAGCAGGCAGGCACGAAGACCCCAGCCAGCAGCACGCTGCTGTGGTATTATCCCAACTCTTAGGATCCTGTATATACAGAAAGCCAGAGGTTTTGCCTAAACTTACTAATCCTAGAGGATTATCTCCATTGGGTGGGTTAAACCTCTACCATATTCCAGATATGGATTCTTTCCATTTGGTATGCTGGGTGGGAGCCAGCTGTTGGTATCTCTTAGAAGTAAGCTAGGATTTTCAGCTTAAGGCTCAAATTAAGAGCATGTTGCAATTCCTCCAGAAATCCTCTTGTCCCCCCCCCCCCACTTCATTCTTTTCTACTTGGTCTCCTTTCAGCACTGTTTTCTCCATCAGAGGATTGCATTCCAGCTAGCAACTAGATGGCTCCTTTGGAAAATCGACTTCTCAGTTGGAGAACATAAGGTTAAGTTCTTGCTTGGGTATAAGCTCCATAATGGCAGAGATCTTGTCTGTCTTGTTCATTATTTTGCCTCCAAAATGTAACACGTAGTAGATATTCCATAAATGTCAATTGAATGAGTGAAGGAGTGAATGGCAGATAATGGGAACTTCCAAAAGCATAGACAGTTGAAGAGCTTTTTGGTGTTTCCCCATGGCCAGCTGTAAGTTTGGGTGAGTTTAACATGAAGAGCTTGCCCACTAAGCTGGTTGCCTGATAGGAAAGGGCTCCTCGATTTGTACCATAGAAACAATTGTCTTTGGTGCCTCTTAGGTAAAGCCCTATCATAGAAAAATCAGGGTTTACATGCTTCTCTCCCAGTGTCCATGACAATCAGCCCCTGGGAAGAAGTAGAGGCAAGCCACCTTGGCTATGGAAGAGTTGAATTGTATAGGTCTTTCTCTTTCCGTGTGTGCACCTATCTTGGAGATTAAACAAAATGTGGTACTGGAAGAGAAAAAATCGTGGACATGATATTTTATAGATCTTGAAGAATTATCAAACGGGAAGAGAAAAAATTCAATTTAGCCAGTTGTATCCAAGTAAAATTAATCGTTTTGTCTAACACACTTGAAGCACAGTAACACTTAAGCACATTGTAAGTGTCAGAACTTGCCATCCCTGAATCTTGTAGCACCATCAATGTTTAAACACAGGAAAAGCTAATCATGCCCAGACTACAGATCCAAGATGTCTGCTTTGTTCCTTTGAGAAATTCATGAAATATATGGAATGAACCCCCCAAATGTACAGAACATACAAACTTTCTGATGTCCACCTATGAACATTCAGGAGTCCATAAACTCTAAATTTTAAACCTTTAAAAGACTTGGCTTGGGTCTAATTTTGACAGTGCTGGATGTATAACTTTGGACAAGTGAACCTCTCTGTGCCTCACTTTCTTCATTGGGAGAAATGGGGTTGATCATCCCTGCCCTGTGTTACAAATCATGTGCTGCATACATGTGTAAGGGATGATAAGGAGCACAGGGAGGGGCATTCATCTGGAAAGGAAGAATTGCCTTTTCTCTCTACCTATTTATCTAAGAGCAGGCCACAGCATGCTCCGTGATGGAAGTCACAGAAAGAGAGACACAAATCCGATACTGGGAGGGAGCTGCCACTTGGCCTCCTGGTTGAGTTTATTGATTATTAGTCCTGCCTAAAGAAGGGTCTTCCCAGGGTGGGGTGCTTGAACCATTTTTCCCTTAAGAAGAAGCAGGTGAATAATTTCTGCCTCCCATGGGTCTACAATCCCCACTGAGAACTGGCAAAGTCAAATGATGAGGAATTACGGAATAAGCCCTGGACTTGGGCTGACCAACCATCCCAAGTTGCCTAGGATGGAGGCATTTCCTGGGACACAGAATTTTCACTCCAAAATATGGAAAAGTCCTGGGCAAACCAACACAAGCTGGTCACTGCCAGTCAGACTGAGAAAAACGAGCCAGATTTGAGATCTGGCTCCGCTGCTTGTTAGCTGTGCAACCATGGGCAAGTCCTATAAGGCTCGCTTCCATTAGCCTCAGTGTTCTCATCTAGAATGGGGGGCAAATGAGGATGAAATTATATAATATATAGGGCCATTCTTAGCTAAAGGAGGGAACTCAATAAATATTTTCTGATTTGAAAAGGCAAACAACAGGAGCATAACTCCCTGAGGGGAGCCCATGCTTCCCGCTTCTCCGCCAACACTCTTCTCCTTCACAAACGGCAGTCCATCACCGTTTCACGCTCTCCAAAGCATTTTCACCTATGGTATTGCTATATATTCCAAATTCCTCATAAGTAGGCAAAATGTTCCTATTGTCTTTTTCCAGATGGGAAACTGAGGGCCAGTGATTGGAGGGTCATGCAGCCAGGTAGAGCCAGCCCTCCAACTTGAGCACCTCAACTCTTAGTCCAGGCATCTTCCCTCCAGACCACTCTCCTTCCCTCCCCCACAGACAGCTGCTAGTGCTTCCCCCAACCTGAGTACTGGGTCTCTGCTGACGAGACTTGGTAACTCCATCGTTACCAAGTGGCAATGCCCCAGTGGGCACCAGGAGACATTTCACCCCTCACACACATGTTCATGCTCGTTGCTGGGCACCACAAGATTTAGGGCTGAAATTATTCTTTCCCTCTAAACACATGGAGATTCTTTTATTTTTTTTAAGTTTATTTATTTATTTTGAGAAAGAGAGATCATGAGCAGGGGAGGGAGAGAGAGACAGAGAGACAGAGAGAAGAGAGAGAGAAAATGCCAAGTAAGCTCCATGATGTCAGTGCAAAGTCCAATGTTGGGCTTGAACTCACAACCCATGAGATCATGACCTGAGCTGAGATGAAGAGTTGCACTTTTAACCAACTGAGTCACCCAGGTGCCCCACACAAAGATCCTTTTACAGCTCAAATGTGCTTCAGTCAGAGCCTTCCTAAGAAAAGCAGGAGCCTTATCTCCATGGCTTTGTACTTTGAGAATTCCCTTGTTGGGAAGCAGCCAGTGAGACCTCCAAGGGGCACTAGGGGGCTGAGAGGGTGATGGGCAGAAGAGAAGAAACAGGAGCCATTCCCTGAATTACCTACCCCCTACCCATGTGTTTCCTTCAGTCATGTCTCCGTCTTGTCCCTTCCATATCTTGCTCAGTGTTAGGTTTGTTTAACAGCATTCCCTCCCTCTCTCTCTCTCTCTCTGTATAGCTTCTAGGATTTTATTAACATGAGTTTTTATTTTTTTATTTCTTTTAATGTTTATTCATATTTTGAGAGAGAGAGAGAGACAGATTGTGAACAGGGGAGGGGCAGAGAGAGACAGATACACAGAATCTGAAGAAGACTCCAGTCTCTGAACTGTCAGCACCATGGGACTTGAACTCACCACTGCAAGATTCTGACCTGAGCTGAAGTCGGACGCTTAACTGATTGGGCCACCTAGGTGCCCCTTAACATGAGTTTTTAAAAAACAAGCATCCCTACCAGTGTGGGGTGGTGAGGGTGGGGAAAGAGGGGATGGGAGAGGAAGGGGAAGAAATTCTGCTCTACTGGTAACAAAGCTTTATGAGCATTTTCTCTTTTTTAAACATTTAGAAAAATAATCTTCGCTCTGCTGAGGAAAAATTGTGGAAACTACAGAGAAAAAGAAGGAAAGAAAAGTGGTTTCTCACAGGCCTTCTATCCAGGAATAACCTTGATGCCTTTTTTTTTTTTTAACTTGGGATCACCGAGAGAAAAATAGAGGGTGCACACAGTGACCTATCACCCTATGCCCTAACCCCCACAAGGGCCCTAACCTGAGCCCACTTTAGTCGCTTATATATTCATTCAACAAATACTCCCTAGGCCCCTGTGATGTGCCAGGCACTGTGCTAGGTTCTGAGGACACAGTAGGGAGCAACACAAGCAGCCTTGGCTCCCCACAGGCCTCTCAGTGGTAGAGGAAACGGGTGGTTAACCAGTCATTGCCATCACATCATCCTTAATACTCAAGAGCTGACCTCTGTGCCAAACACTGTTAATGTATTATTTTATTTCCTCTTTACAGTCCTGTGAAGAGGTTCTATTCTCAGCCACATTACACCGATTGAGGGAATTTAGGGGAAAAAGAGCTTAAATGTTTGGACAAGGGCCATAGAGCTACTCATGGAAAAGCTGGGGTCTGGACCCACAGAGTCTGACTCTGGAGTGGGGTGAGGATGAAGAACACTGCTGCCCTGGGAGACCCCGTGTGGTCAGGGAAATTCTCCTGAGAAAGTGAGGTTGACCTGGAAACACAAGACAGAAGTACCAAATTCCATTCTTTCCTCCAGATCATCCACCAGACTCCAGCGTCCCTCCTCAGGATTCTCACTCCATCTTTGCCCCTAGCACGGCTCTTCAAAACCCTACATCTGCCATTCTCACATGCCTTCCTTCTCAGCCCTTCTATCCTGGGGTGTTTCTCCATCAACCCTTCTCAGACGCCCTCTGTACTCAAGCTTCTTACCCAGGACCCTGTCATCTCTCTTTCTCTCAAGGCCATCTTGGAAATCCCCCCCTCCCCACTACCACCACCAAATTTTCAACCTTAGCCCAGAATTCTGGCTTTCCCAACACCAAATATTAATCACATTTCAGGCTAAAACTGCCATGCTCGAGTTTCCCCAAATTCCTGTGAAGGTGGGGCAGGGACAGGATGAGGAAGAATCTGGGACTTTTCAGCTCCTGGCCACCCCAGAAAGGCAGGGCAAGAGTCGGGCCTGAGGAAACTTGAAGAACCTGGCACATCCTCCAGATTGAGGTGCACACCAAGCCTTCTCCCCAAGTGTAACTGGCTCTCATTCCAAAGGGTCCACTCCAGCCCAAATGTCCCCAGGTTCAAAGGGCAAAGAGAAGGTGGGTGCTGATTTCTGGGTGGCAGATACCAAGAACATGGACATCTGTCACTGACTCTCATCTGCTTCTCCTCAGCACTGCCAGGCCTGAAGAAGCTCAGAAACACCCGGCAGGTGGCAATGCCCACATCCACCTGCTGCAATAGAAGCCAGTAGGAGAGAGAAGCCGATGGCACTGGCACAGGGGCTAAATTCTTGCCAAGAGAAAGACACACCCAGACTGTTAGCCTTGAATACTTCCTCTTTCAGAGGATTCCTCTTTCGGGAATTCTAACCTCAGGGAACTCCCAGAGCCTGAGGACGAGGAGGAGCATGTGGAAATGTGCTGAATTCACTCAAGGTCTCATTCTAGGGAAAAGCCTAATGGAGGAGCAGATAGAACTTTTAACAAGGTCAGCTCTTCCTCTGAAAGCTGGCGAAATCATCATAGTGGCGGCAGCAAACACTTACATCGCGCTTACCATGCATGAGGCCCTGCTCCAGAATGCTTTACACACTTGAACTCCATTCATCTTGGGTCCAGGAGAACCTGCTTCACAGAGGCCTTTTATAGGTGCTGGGCCCTGCTGCTAATCTGGTATTTTGATACCATTTTAATTTACAAAATCTGTTTTATCGTCACGTCATTCATTGATTCAGCATATTGAACATCTACCATATCTCACACACTGAGAAGACAAGTTTCTTCTCTTAAAGAGCAAAGAGTCTAGTGGGAGAGACAGAGAAATAAAAATAAGAATCCATTACACAGGGAGAAGTGCTTTAAAGAAGGGAAACACATGCTGTGGGAATATAATGGAGAGTTATTTAATGCAAACCAAAGTGTGTGGGGTTAGGGGGTATCAGAGGGGGCTTCCTGGGGGAGGTGACACTTTGAGTCTTCAAGGATGCATAGCAGTTAGTCAAGGAAAGAGAAGAAAAACCATGTTAGACAGAGGCCTGGGGATGCTTGAGAATGGTAAGTCTGGGAAATATCTGTTGGTCAACATGGGCAGAGTTTGGAAGTGGGGTGGGGAGGAGGGTGGCAGGAAGGCATGAAGCAAGATTATGAGATACTCAGGGTTTATACTTAATGGGCTTGTGTCAGAGGACCCTCACTGTGCCAGTCCCCAGCTGTCCTTCAAGCCCCCCCAACTGATGCCACATGGAGTAAAAGCCAATGCTCTTGCCAAGCCATACCCAAATTGCAAATTCACAAGCAAGTAAATGATTATTGTTATTTGAAGCCACCGTTTTGAGATGGTCTGGTTTGAGATGGTCTGGTTTTTTTGGCAACAGATACTTAAAACAATCACTTCAGAGATGGGGTAGCTGAGGAGGAAGAGGAGAGCTAAGTGGGAAATAGCAAACATCAACACTAGGGGCCAATATCTTGATCCTCCCAGATGCCATGTTTGTTTAAAATCATGTATTGTTTAATTGACATCTGCAAGCTAATCATATTAGTTAATTAATATTAGCATATGATTCTAGATGATACTAAATGGGCATTAGGCTCTAACTATAGGGAATATCCTTGCAATCTTGATATAAGGACAGGAAAAGGGTAGGATGCTAATACCTCAAAGAGCATATACTGGTAAACTAATGTCAGCCTAAAGGGCGATTTCTAATAGCTGGCCACAGGCCTCTACCCTGTCCCTTGACCTATTGATTTTTAGAGTTTAGGACGCCGTGCTTATAAAAGTTGCCAAAGATATGAACCTTGGGAATTTAGTGGGCATATGAAATGATGGAACGAGGATCCTGAAATATTTTGACAATCTGGAGCAGTAAGTTTAATCCAACAAGATAAGATTTAAGAGGGATAAATATAAGACTTGATGGTTGAATCTAAAAAGAAAACTTTCACAAGAATAAAATGAAGAAGGTGTGGCCTAGCCACGGGATATGTGAGAATAACGTAGGAGTTCAGGCTTTGGGTTTAGATAGATGTACACTCACATTTTGGCTACACCGCTTAGTAACTGTGAGCCTCGGGAAATTATTTAAACCTCTTTGAGTTTTAGACTTACAAGTCATTCATTCATTCCATCATTCATTCATTCATTTTAAGTTTTTTTGAGTTTATTTATATTTAGAGAGAGAGAGAAAGCATGAGCAGGGGAGGGGCAGAGAAAGAGGGAGACAGAGAATCTCAAGAAGGCTCTGCACTGTCAGCAAGGAGCTGAACTTGGGGCTCAAACTCACCAACTGTGAGATCACCTGAGCCGAAATCAAGAGTTGGTTGCTTAACCAACTGAGCCACCCAGATGTCCTCGGGTAATTCATTTAAAGGGTAGTTTCTGGCACAAAGTAACTTCTCAATAAATGGCCAGGAAAAGATCTAAGTTGTTTGTAAAGATACTGATGAGACTGAGACAACCCCCAATTCTCTACAGAATCTGGGAAAGACCTGTCCAAGAGAACTTGCTCTGATGAAAGAAATATTCTATAATCCATGCTGTCCAATATGGTGGCCACTAGCCACCTATGGCTACTGAGCCCCTTAATGTGCCTATTGCAACTGAGAAATTGAGTTTTTAATTGTAATTAATTGTATTGTATGTATGGACATACATGCTTTCTTTTTTCTTGGGAAAATGGTTGGATTGTGTTGTAGAAGTCTGTTTAGTTTTTAAATAATTTTTGGTGAAGAATCTGTTCAAATTTTATGCTCCATTTTTAAATGGAACTGTTTGTTTCTTTTCTGTTTTTTTTAAGAGTTTAGTTTTTTAAAAAATGTTTATTTACTTATTTTGAGAGAGAGAGGGAGAGAGAGAGGGAGAGGGGGGGAGAGAGAGAGAGAGAGAGAGAGAGAGAGAATCTCAAGCAGGTTCCAATCAGGCTCCATGCTCAACATGGAGCCCAATGCCCAGCTCAATTTCACAACTCTGAAATCATGACCTGAGGCTGATATCAAAAGTGGGACACTTAAGGGATTGAGTCACCTAAGCGCACCCTGTTTTTCTTTTTTAATGTGAATCTTCTATTGTCCTGTAAGGTCATGGCATGAAAAAAAAATGGAGGCTTCACAGATTTGCACGTCATCCTTGTACAAGTGCCATGTTAATCATCTCTGTATTGTTCCAATTTCAGTATATGTGCTGCTGAAGCCAGCACAAATTGTTTGTTTCTTAACACAAAATGTAAGGAGTACTTTATGTGTTTTCTGGATACAAGTCTTTTATTACACAGAATCTTTGCAAATATTACCTCCCATTCTGTGGCTGGTCTTTACATTCTCTTATTAGCAGTGCCTTCTGAAAAGCAGAAGTTTTTAATTTTGGCAAAGTCCTACTTACCATCTTATTCTTTTATGAATTGTGCTCTTGGCATCGTATCTATGAGATCTTGGTTAAGCCAAAATCACAAAGACTTTCTCCTATGTTTTCTTCTAGAAGTTTTATAATTTTAAGTCATATACTTAAATTTATGATCCTTTTTTGCATATGATATGTGGTAGGGAAGAAAATTTATTTATTTATAATGTTTATTTATTTCTGAGAGAGAGACAGAGAGTGAGCAGGGGAGGGACAGAAAGAGAGAGAGACAGAGAATCCCAAGCAGGTTCTGCACTGACCGTGATGTGGGGCTCCAACTCACCATTCATGAGATCATGACCTGAGCCGAAATTAAGATTTGGACGCTTAACTGATTGAGCCACCCCGGTGCTCCCCGCCGTCCACCCACCCGCAAAAACAATGGATATCTAATTATTACAGTATCATTTGCTGAAAAGATTATCCCTTCTTCACTAAAAGACTTTACATCTTTGTCAAAAATCAGTTATCCAAATGTATATAGGTGTATTTCTAGACTCCCTAGTCTGTTTTCACTGATCTATTTGTTTTACGCACTGTCTTGATTACTATAGCTTTATGATATGTCTTGAAGTCAGGTCATGTTAGCCCTCCACATTTATTCTTTTTCAAAGCCATTTCAGCTATTCTTAGTCCTTTGAATTTCATAAATTTTGTTTATTTATTTTTAATTTTTTTAATGTTTATTCGTTTTTGAGAAAGAGAGAGAGAACATGCGCAGGGGAGGGGCAGAGAGAGGGAGACACAGAATCTGAAGCAGGCTTCAGGCTGTGAGCTGTCAGCACAGAGACCGGTGCAGGGCTGGAACCCACAAACTATGCGATCATGACCTGAGCTGAAGTCAAAAGGTTAACCAACTGAGCCTCCCAAGCACCCCTGAATTTCATAAATCGGCTTGTCAATTTCTATAAAAGTTGTCTATTGGAATTTTGATAAATATTTGTTGAATCTAGAGGTCAGTTTGGGGGAGAATTGCTATATTAATAACACCGAGTCTTCTGATCCACAAACAAGATACATCTTTCCATTTATTTAGGTTTTCTTTCTAGTTTTCACTGGAGGTTTTCATATCTTTTGTCAAATTTAAACTTTGGTATTTTGCATTTTTTATGCTATTGTAAATTGCAGTTTTCAACTTCAATTTCTGATTGCTCATTGCTGGTATACAGAAACACAATTGATTTATGTACATTTAGAAACACAATTTTTTTGTGTATTAATCTTGTATTCTGCAATCTTGCTTGACTCACTTACTAGTTCCAATAGCATTTTTGTAGATTCTATAGAATTGTCTATGTAGACTATGAATAAAGACAGTTTTACTTCTTCCTTTCCAATCTGGATGCCTAATTTTATTTATGTTTTTGCCTTATTGCAATGGTTGGAATCTCAAATACAATGTTAAATACATGTGGTGAGAAGGAATATTCTAGTATTGTTTCTGATACTGTGGAGAAAGTATTCAGTCTTTTTTCATTAAGTATGATGTTAGCTCTAGGTTTTTCATAGATGCCTTTTATTAAATTGATGAAATTCTCTTCAAATAATCACTTGGTGCTATAAATTTCACCCTAAGTTTTATTTTAGTAGCATTCCACAAATTCTGACAGGTAGTATTTTGATTCAGTTCAAAACACTTTGTAATCCTTTCTAATCCCTCTTTTGATTTCTTCTTTGATCTAAGGTTTTTTTTTTAAAGTACATTATTTACTTTCCAAATATTTGTGGATTATTCATATATCTTTTTCTTAATGATTTCGAATTTAAGTCCATTGTGGTCAGAAAATACATATGCACGTATGTGTATGTGTGTGTGATCTTCAATTTACTTTCTTTTTTTTAATTTATTTATTTTTTTTAACTTTATAGTTTATTGTCAGGTTGGTTTCCATATAACACCCAGTGCTCTTCCCCACAAGTGACCTCGACCATGACCATCACCCTTCAATTTACTTTCGACTAGTGTTAATACAGTATATCTTTTGGCATTTTCCACATTTTTTTTTACATTTAACCTATTTGTATATTTAAAGTGTGTTCCCTGTGGACAGCATATGGTTGGTTTTGTTTTGTTTTGTTTGTCTGTCTGTCTGTTTGTTTGTTTGCTTAAATCCAATCTGGTGAGTATTCCCTTTTAACTGGGGTATTTAGAACATTTATATTTCATGTGATTATTGATATGGTTAGGTATAAGTCTACTCTCCAGCTATTTGTTTTCTATTTGTACCATCTATTTGTTAATGCTTTCCCCTCTTTTTTTCTGCCTTCTTTTGATTTCATTGAGTTTATTATTATTATTCCATTTTATCTTCTTTTTGACTTATTACATGTAAATCTTTGTTTTGTTATGTTAGTGGTTGCCTAGGTTTAGTATACCTCTCTGAGTTATTACATGCTTCCTTCAGATCATATTATATCACTTTATATAAACTATAAAACCATATAGTAGCAAACTTCGTTTCTCCCTTCTCAGCCTTTATGCTATTATTGTCATATTTTACCTGCACTGATGTTATGAACTCTAAAATACATCTTTGCTATTTTGTAAACAGTCAGTTATTGTTTAAAGAGATTCTTAAAAGAAATAATCTGGTACATTTATTTATGTAGTACCATTTCCAGTGCTCTTTATTTCTTTGTGTACATTCAGATTTCCATCTGGTGTCATTTTTCTTCTGCCTAAAGGACTTTAACAGTTCTTGTAATGCAGGTCTTTTGGTGATGAATTCTTTTAACTTTTGTATTTCTATAAAAGGCTTTATTTTACCTTCTTTTTTGAAAAATATTTTCACTGAGTATAGAATTTTTGATTGATGGATATTTTTTTCTTTCAGTACTTTAAAGATAATGCTGTGTTGCCTTCTCATTTCACTCTTTCCAATGAGGGATCTGCTATCATTTTTATCTTTGTTCCTTTGTACATAATTTGTCTTTTTTTTTTTTTCCTGGCCCCTCCTAAGCTATGTTTGATTATGATTTGCTTTGGCATCAATGTTAGGACTATTTTTCCATTGGATTATGCTATTCCCATTTTGCTGTCTAATCCCCCAAGTCATGCTGATAATCAGGTAGGACTGACATAACCAAGAAAGCCATGTATATAACAATTAAAAAGGGGATATACTTTTTAAAAATGTTTTGTTTTTATTTATTTAAAGTAAGTTCCATGCCCAACGTGGGGCTTGAGCTCATGATCCTGAGATCAAGGGTCACATGCTCCACTGACTGAGCCAACCAGGCATCCCAAAAGAGGGGGTATACTTTAACTTAGGATTTCAAAAGGACTTGTGTGACAGAACTATTGAATGGAAAGAGAACTACATGCGCCTTACCAGTTAACTTGGCCAAGTAGGCATTCTAATAGTAAAATTTTGATTGTTTCTTCTACTATTTTCTCTGTGCCAGTTTTAAAACATGACCCTGTCCCAGATTCTTTGACATTCTTCCCACTGAGAAGTGAGATCTATATCTTCTGTCCTTGAATATGGGTTCTGTGACCACTTGACTAGTGGATTGCAGCAGAAGGAACACTGCCCATTTCTGGGCTCAGACTTTAAGACCCTGTCAGTTTCTTTTTGTTTCTTAGGATGCCTGTTCTTTGATCCCAGCCGCTCTGCCATAAGAAGCCCTAAAGTGCCTGGAGGGAGGCCCACATGGAGAGAAGGCTCACAACCCATCACCTTGGCTGAGCTCCCAGAGAGTCAGCACCAGCCATATGAGTAACACATTTTGAAAGTTGATCTGTCAGCCCCAGGCTAGCTGTTATAGCCAGTATGGTATGGAACAGAAATGATCTATCTGCACTGAACCCTGCCCAAATTGCAGATTTGTGAGCAAAATGAATGCTTATTGTTTTAAAATTCTATGTTCTTACATGATTTGTTACATAGGGATAGATAAAGAGAACATCCTCCCTAAAGAAATGGATTTTAAACGAGTGTCTCAGACAAGTAGCTTCTGCTCTGATCTACTGTGGTTTCCTCTTTTCCAACTTCTAATTTTTTTGGGACTCAAGGTGTTCTGTTCTCTTTTCCTTCTGCTCCAGAATAACCCTGTCCTTATAGAGAACTTACACTGCTATTTGTAGAAAGCACTTGTTCTTCCAATCTGTATGTGTTCAAAGTGTATTCTCATTACAGCTCTATTAACTGATTTCTTATACGGCTGTTTTCCTCCATTATACTCCACGGGCTCTACATGTTAATCACTGTCTCTTGCTAAGTTTTTTAACCTACACACTCCACTTTGTCATCTATTTTCTCTGCCTAAGCAATGTTCTATTTACTGGCTGTAATATTTACCCACGTTAGCTTTTTAAACTCACATTTAGTATAGGAGTCTTTATTTAAAACTTCCACCAATTCTGCATCACTGAATCAGTTAAGGTTCCCTCATAAGGTCAAAACCACGCCAGTTATTTGGATACAGAAAGTTTAATATGTATTAACACATACCGAGATCCTAATCTGATAACTGTATCAGTCAGGTCTCTCCAGAGAAACAGAACCAAAACCTCTTAATAGATTTATTTCAAGAAACCGACTTACACAATTGTGGGGACTAGCAGATCCGACATCTGTTGGAAATTCTCTGGCAAGAGCTAATGTTTCAGTCTTGAAGCAGAAGAATTTCTTCTTCCTCCAGGAAACCTCAGGTTTTACTCCTACAGTCTTCTACCTGAGTGGATGAGGACCACCCACATTATTGAAGGTAATGTTCTTTATTTACAGGGAACTGATTGTGGATGTCCACCACATCTAGAACATATCCAAACAGCAACACCTGCATTAGTGTTCATTAAATAACTGGGTACTCTAGACTAGCCTGGTTGACACATAAAACTAACCATCACAGTAAACAAAGGGCTAAAAGATAATTGTAAAATATCATGGAAGGTGCAACTGCTAAGCTCTGAGGAAGCAAAACAGAGATTGAAATTATTAAAATTTAGAAACTGAGTAGATAGGCCATGAGGAACTGAAACTCAGTTTCTGAGTAGGAGGCATTGCTCAGCCAGTATTAGTTGTCTAAGTTCAGAAGAGGGGACTCAGGTCACTGGGACCTAGTTCTTTGTGGAAGGGCAGCGGCTGGCTGTTGTTGGTGTCCCCAAGGAGACGTGATGAAGCTGATTCTGTAGGTGTTAGAAAAACTTAAAAGCAGATTCAGCTGCTGTTCCAGGAAGAAAGTGCTTATGCTATGATGAAGAAGTTTTGCTGGGGGTAATGCTCTTAGGACCCACAAGCAGACAAAAAAAGCTCAGCAAATATACAGCAAGGAGCACACTTCTTGTTCCTCCTCCAGTCTTGTCATCTCCATCTAGCGACCCAAATGGCAGAACCAATTGGAAAAGCAAACTATGGCTTTCAGAGTCCCAGCTCTAGGATCTTTGGTGCTCAAGATTACCGAGGCCGCCAGCACCAAGAAGCAATCCCAGAAGTTCTGAGACTAGATGCCTGCCCACTCCCCCAGACAAAATCAAGTTATTTTCCCATTTAAAAAAATGGTGCATTTGAAACTGTGAGGCAATAACATAATAACTGATAGAGTCCATTCCTTTGGCTGGCTATTCAGCATCCGTAACACTACTCTACAAATTTTGAACTTTGATATTACCACAGAAACCTTTATTCTCCCCCCCAAAATGCAACTTTTCTGCATACAAACCAAGACAGTGTTACCTTCTTACCAAATTCAAACCTGCAAAGTCCCGACTACCGTTGCATCCATCTCTGATCAATATTTGTTATTTTTCAAATTCAATTTCATCTGAACATATGTTTCCTAAAAACCAAATTATAAAGTTAACTTCCAATAGCACTTGTGAAAATAATAAGGATAAGAAGGAGAAAGAATAATAAAATAATATATACAATTATATATACATATACATATACATATATACATAATAAACAAGTAACTGGGCATGAGGCCATAATTGATGTTTACAACTTCTTTCTTTCACTACCCATTTCATACTTCCTTTGTCTTCATCCAGTACCTCAGATAGTTGGGTTTTTTTTTTATATGGTGGGGTAATCCATCTTGCCTAAAGTGTCTGAATCACCACTGGACATGCCTTTATCAAGGGTGGGTGGGAAAATTGTCATCTTCTATTAACTTTTGGCATGAAAATACTAAAGTCACCCCAGAGAACACCCTGGGTTCCAAATACAATCCTTCCCATTGAGTCATAGTACCCAATTTTTCTTTGCTAATCAATATGAATCACCCCAGCCAGTAGAGTAACTCTCCTCTTTGCCTGTTGGTTTAGTATCATGAAGAACACAAAATAATCAGGTGGCAGTCTCATTTTCCAAATCAATGCAAGATTGATCTATGCTCTAGAAGAAGCGTTAGATTTTTGGAAATCAAGACTCCAAATCAACAGAGCTCAGACTCACAGGGATTGGAAGCAAAACACCTGTGGGCAGGCTCTGAGATATAGCAGTGAGAAGAACCAGTCCACTTCTACCTCTCATTCCCAGGCCCATGGAGATACGCTGTGGGAAATAAAGAACTATATATTTATCTATGATTCTAAGTATAATCTACATCTTTTGAGGAAGAACTGTCCTTTTAGGATATAATCTCTCAACTGGTACCCTATCTTCAGTAGGCCATTAAATCTTTCCACTGGATCAGCTGCTTCTGGGTAGTAGGATATGTGGTTACACCAGTGAATTCCATGGGCCTGAATCCATTGTTTCTTTTGAAATGACGTTCTTGATGAGAAGCAATCTTGTGTACAGTACACCGTATTTTGTAATCACAGATGATGCTGGCAGAAGATTGTTGGGCAGGAAAGCAAATATGTACTCAGAATACATATCTCCTCTAAGCAGGAAAAAATTTTGCCCTCCTCCATGAGAGAAGGGAACAATTAAGTCAACTCACCCCTGAGGTCTGGTTGGGCTTATGAGGGAATGGTGTCCCATCAGGGGCTTTGTGTAGCTGGTAAGTTAGGCATTCTGCAGCATTGCTGGTCAGAAAAACCTTGATTAGGGCAAGTTCCTGTTGTTGAGCCCACACATATTCCCATCCCTGCCATCATAACCACTTTATATACAGGCCCATTAAGCAGATGCTTGAATAACTGGAGAAAGATGTTAATTGAAGTCCACAAGATAGGTCATTTTGTCCCCCTCCAACGAAGGGACTCTTCATCTCTAACTGACTTGGGTCTAGAAATTGGATGAGAGGTCGCTCAAGTCAAATTTTTGGCCACCAGACTTTTTATATAGATCAAACACCATTCTGGTAGTCTATCCATCTTTTTCATTCCTAGGTGCACCATGATCAGTTGTCCAACTAAAGATCTCTCGTCTCACAACAGTTTGATTACCACTACATTCATGTTGTTTTTTATGGTAAATGTCCCCGTGTCTTTGGTGGCTAGGTTCTGTCATTTGGCCTCTGCTATGTGGGAATCCCTTCATTCCCATTGACATCAGCAAGCCCAATTCAGTGTAAGTATCTTTACCACTATATCTGGCTTAGAGAAAACAGCCACTACTATAGAGACTTTTAGAGATGCAAGTGCTAATATCAGCAGTGCATTTCTCAATGTTTTGTCCTCTAGGCCCTTTGGTTGATGTGTTTGGGGAATAGGTGTGCAGATCTCATGTGATAAGGTCACTTTATCATTCCTTTCTCCCTGCCTTGAATGTCTTCATCTAATGTCAGGGAAGTTCTAGCATTCCAACTTTATTAAACAAGCACCACCCTTGAGTCCAAGGTTTGGTCAGGGAAGCAAAAAATGTTTGCCACTTCCAGTCGCAAGAACTAACACATTAAACAGAATATCTGATAAGTGGACCCAATAAATTTGATCTGATCCAGTTCTATATTCTATCATCCTTGGTCTAGAGTCCATAGAACACATTTCTACATATCTTTCCCAGGTTTCTGCCAATATGTATTATAAAATCTTGCACTTCTTTTAGCAGATAAATGATTTCCCCTGAGTCAGATTTTGTACTATTCCCCCCTATAGAAAGCTATTGGACTCTACTTACAAGTCTAGTGCAACAAATGATGGTTATGATGAGTCTTGAGAAGAATGTACATCCCCTTGAAGGCAACTGCCCCCAGGTGAAGTTGTTATAAGGTTTTCTTTTTTTTATGTTTATTTATTTTTGAGTGAGAGAGAGAAAGAGAGAGACAGAGTGTGAGCAGGAGAGGGGTAGTGAGAGAGGGAGACACAGAATCCGAGGCAGGCTCCAGGCTCTGAATATCAACATAGAGCCTGACATGGGGCTTGAACTCATGAACCCTGAGATCATGACCTGAGCTGAAGTCAGATGCTTAACCAAATGAGCCACCCAGGCACCCCAAAGTTGCTATAAGGTTTTCAAAAACATAGATGCGATGGTTGATTTCATACCTGGCAATTGTTGAGTGGCAACCCACCAGCCACTGATTGATGTGGGAAGATTTCTCTCAATATCAAAAGAAATGAAGGAAGTATCCTGCAAGTCATTTAAAGGAAATATTTCATTGCACCACCCCCAGCCAGTCCTATAGTTGCCATATATTTAAAAATTGGCATATAATTGATACATACTTTTACTTTAGTTTCAGGTGCACAACATAGTGATTCAACCAGTCTTTACATTATGCTATGCTCACCATACGTGTAATGTAGCTACCGTCTGTCCCCATACAATGCTATGACACCACCTTTGACTATATTCCCTATGCTGTACATTTTATCACTGTGACTTATTTATTTCATAACTGAAAGCCTATACCTTTCACTTTCCCACGTCCATTTTACCCATCCCTCCACCCTCCTCCTCTCTGGCAGCCATTAGTTTGTTCTCTGTATTTATGGATCTGTTTCTGTTTTTCCTTTGTTTATTCAATTTTTTGTTTTGTTTTGTTTTGTTTTAGATTCCACATATAAGTGAAATCACATGTTACTTATCTTTCTCTTTCTGACTTATTTACTCAGCTTAATACCCTCAAGGTCCATCCATGTTGTTGCAAATGGCAAGATCTAATCTTTTTTTATGGCTGAGTAATATTTCATTGTATGTATATACAACATGTATATACATGTACCACAACTTCTTTATCCATTCATCTATCCATGGACTCTTGGGCTGCTTCCATATAGTTAATTGTATTGGTTTCATGTGATGTGCTGAGGCTCTATGGTGCCATCTAGTGGCAGTTGCTCATTGAACCTTATCTTCTCTCATGCTACTCTTAACAGGCGGTAAAACAAAGCACAGGTTCACCTTTTCTAGTGAGTCTCCTGAAACTAGATATATACTCAGAGACTGGGATGGGTAGGTTACAGACTTTCTCAGAGACAAGGTGAAAAATAAAATCATCTTTAAAGTCCCTACCAAACCTGAGGACTGGGCAGAGGAATGTTCTACTCAGCAGGCCAGTAGTCTTTCTTTGAGGCTGAGTGAAGTGAAGACGTGGCAGGACAAACCAATGGTCAGGCCCACAGACAGTGTTTCCAGAAGCTCACAACCTCCCCTCTACACCCATATTCTCCAAAACAAAGTATTGCTGACATTACAGATCCCAGAGCCTGTCACATATGGGATCACATAGAAAGATGTGGGGATCATTCATCATCCCTTCCTTTCAATGAAAGCAGTCTTAAGATACTGAGCTAGCTTGAGGTTAAATAGATACAAAATGGCAGTGACAGGTAAGCCAGCCCAGATCTTCTGCCTGAGAATGCTACATCTGCCTCTCTTCTCTATTCCTTAAGGAGCCCTGGTCTGCAGGCAGCAGCACCCATGGGGCCACCCTGAGGGATGTCTTTATCAACAAACATAAAGATCGTGTGACTCTTGATCTCAGGGTCATGAGTTCAAGCCCCACAATTGAGGGTAGAGTTTACTTTTTAAAAAGCATACATAAAGATTGTTTTCCAGGAATGGAGAGAATCTTCTCTTGTTCCCCCTAAACAAGACTTACTCCTGGGTTCATAGGGAATAGTGCAAGTTTGTTTCCAGAACCTTCTGCCTTCCTTTCCTGTCATCCAGGATCTTTATGCACCCCTTCACTCATGATACCCATGCCCCCGGCCTTTCTTTCTTGGACAGCACCTCTAACACCTGTAGCCTCTTTGTTACATATTTCTCACCCTTTCCTTATTGTGCCACAAGGTGTCCTTATTGTCTACAGACCAAAAGTCCTAGGGCTGATTCAGGTACACATACAGAACACCAAGATCCTCCAAGGAAAAGCTTTGTCCTCAAGGCAGCAATTTCTGCATTTCCTCTAAATTTTAACCCATGGTGAGTCCTATGGTACATGGCAATCTTGCTGTACTTCTCACACCCTTACCTCACTACACTTAATCCATCTCAGTTCTAGACCTCTGCTTATTAGTCTTTTCCTAACTTTCCTATACATCAGCACCAACACACACACACACACACACACACGTGCACATGAAATGCCCTCCTACCTCTCTCCCTACTCCACTGAGTTCTATCCTTCCTTCAAGGTCACAATCATTGTACATGCACAGCTAATTCTGCTTTCAGAGATTCTATATCACATCAATTTATATCAATTTTTATGGCACTAACTCAGGAACAGAAAGAACTATCTTCTGGACTTGCACATTTAATCTAGAACTTTAAAATCTGCCCCCCTACTCCATTGTTTTAACATTGTAGGTCAGTGCTTAGACCTGGAAATTCAGCAGTGAACAAAATAGATATGGGCCCTGCCTTCATGGGGTTTAGGGCAAGACAGATATAATACAAATGAACACAGGTAAATATATAATTACAGGCTGTGATGGCGGTTTGAGATAAGGGTGCCAAGAAAAATAGAAGGAAGTCTATTTTTAGATTGTTGAGACCAGAAAACATCTGAGGAAGCAGTGTAAATAAACAGATGTAATAAAAGAGAAGAAATCAGACAAAGAAAGAATCGAAAGAAGATAGTGGAGGGAACAGCACGTGTGAAGGCTCTGACAGAGGAAGGAGCTTGGCACGCTCACAGAAAGAACTGATAGGTAGCTATGGGATTTTAGTGCAGTGAGCAAAGGACAGTGTAGCTGAGAATAACGTGCAGAGGTTGAATCAGGCAAGGTCTCAAAGGCTATGGTAAGGCTTGAATTTATTCTACATGCCATACAAAGCCAAAAACTATTTTAAGCAAGGAAGTAACATGATCTGGGTTATCAGGAGACCATTGGATGATACATGGAGAATGGCTTAGAAGGCTTGAAAGTGGAAGAGGAAGGCAAGCTAAGAGGCCGTGGCAATGGTCCATAAAAACGATGGTGATGGCAGTAAAAAAAAAAAAAAACAGTAGAAAGGGACCAATTTCAGAGGTAGACTCATAGGAAGTGGTGATGTTTTATACTTGCTTTTATCCTTATTGTTCTCGAACATATTTTTAATGAGCTTGCTCAAGGAGAGTCCTGGGAATTCTATTTTCTAGGTGCATATATTGTGAGTGACAATTTGCCTTGGTAAAGGATTCTTAGGTTACACAACCTCTTTCCTTTGCAATGCAAAAGACTCTGTGCCTTTCTCTTCCAGGCTGTAGGATTCTGGAGGAGAAATCTGAGGTAAATGTGACTTTTTTTTTTTCTTGCTGTGTATTTATTTATAGGGTTTGGGTTACCTTTTAAAGATCAAAATTCTGCATGAATAGATCTGGGAATAGTTCTTTTATTAATCTGCCCAATATGATATTATTTAGCCTAAACACATCCATTCCTTTTTCTTTCAGTGTCAGCCCTCGTCATCCTCTGGGAAACCATCTCTCCCTTACTTGCAGTCCATGTGGACACTGGATAGAGCCGACAGCCTCTCATTCCACGAGTGAGAGCATGTGGCCAATAAAACCAACACCGCCACCCTTCTCAGCTGCCCAAGCTGATTCCATGGTGAGTACCTGACCCAAGCCCAGCCAGAGTCTGAGGATTAACCCAAGGTTAATGCCACACAAGTGTTAGAAAGGAAGAACCCTTTCTTCCCATCAGGCTTGGAAAGCTGGAAGAATATCAGTATGGAGCGACTGGGTGCTACCCCATGGGAACAACCTACCCAAGAATGAAGTCAACCCAGAAGAAAGCCAGAGCTGGAGACGTGGATTCCTAGTGAACCTTTGAACTTCATTATGTGGGCCAATAAAATCCCTCTCCTCTTTTGTTTAAGCCAGTTTGAGCTGGTACTATGGCACAACCCAAAAGAGTCCTGATTAAATACAATTAGCATATTTAACTTTAAAAACAGGATTTTACTTAAAGCCAATAAATGTCCTATCTATGGCTTCTTCTACAAATAATTTTGTTAATTATTTTAGGAACTCTTGTTATTTGTGGGTTGGCTCTTTGATATCTGCCTTTCAAAATTATTCTATTCTTTCATTTTCATTTCTTTGTCCTTTGCTTTTGTGTTCTAGGAAATTTATCTTCATCTTATCTGTTACTAATTTAGTTCCTTGTAGTGTCCATTTGCATATCATGGCTTCCATTTTAGAGCTTAATTCAATAACCATGTTTTCCAGCCTAATAACATTTTTCTTCCACTTGGATTGTTTCCTTTTTATAATGGCTTGTTTTAGTCACACAGGTGTAATTTCTTTTTTTTTTTTTAACTTTTTTTAACGTTTATTTATTTTTGAGAGACAGAGACAGATTGTGAGTGGGGGAGGGGCAGAGAGAGACAGAGACACAGAATCCGAAGCAGGCTCCAGGCTCCGAGCTGTCAGCACAGAGCCTGATGTGGGGATCAAACCCACGAGTCGTGAGATCATGACCTGAGCCAAAGTTGGACGTTTAACCTACTGAGCCACCCAGGTGCCCCTGGCGTTCTTTGATAAATAAAAAAAATGAATAGGACTGTTATTTATTTTCTTGATCAATGACTTCCCTCATTATATTATTTAACTTCCTTTAATCTACTTTGTCTTTATAGCACCTACTACCTGAAATAGAAAATAGACAGATTGTAGATGGATGGATGGATAGATGATAGATAGATAGATAATCTCCCAGGACCTAAAACAATGCTTGGCACAAGTTGGCACTCAAGAACTATTTGTTGGACATGTAAATGAATGTAAATGCATTCATTTGCTCATAGCATCCTTGACAAAGTTAATGAGCACAAAAAGATAAGTAATAATCCAGGTAGCTAACTGAGAACTATCAGAAATACATCCATTATTAAAAGCCAAATAAATTGTACAGATACAGGTGTACTCTGGAATGAGAGCCAGATGTGGGTAGAGAACATCACTTAGTGCTTTGAATGATGAGAACAGTTTCCATGGAGACACCAAGGCTTGAGTGGAACTTTAAAGAAGGGGTATGATTTGGAAAAGAAAAGGGCGGGTGAAGTTTTCTTCGGAAAAGCATTCCTCTGGGACTCAGACCAATACGTCCACTGCAGTCAGTGCACATTCCGTCCCTCAAAGTCACAACTCCCATAAAGTAATGGAATTTTGGGCACCAAATAGAGGCTTTTAGAGTGAAAAATCCCTGCTTATCTTCTTTTCCTTCATCCCCAAATGAAGGTGCAGAAAGCAGTCAACAAGCCTGGTCGAGAGAGGTTTGTTTGCCACGTTTCTTCTCTCTTGTGTCTCTGATTCTTGGGTCATTATGGCAGGCATCTCTGGTCAGGAACACTTTTAGCACCAAATCTTCTCCTTATTGGGCCGTATTCTGTCCCTGGGAAGATGCTGACATCAATAAAAACTTACTGAGAGTAAAGATGCAGTCTATGACTCAAATGATGCATACCTGTTGTGATAAATGTGCTTATCATCATTAATTACAATTTGAATGGCGCCGCCAGAATTGTGCAGTGAACAATTGAATAGCTGCCCTGGGCATTCTGGTTATGACTAAAACTTGCCCTAAGTCCCTCCATCTCTAGTCACTTTCAGCTTCTCACTACACATATGATTCAAGGCACCCAACCTGGTAAGGACTGTAAGAAGGAATAGAAAACAGATGAAAATCAAGAAAAGAGCAAGTTGAAATGGTTAACGTTAAGGCCAAGGAATGTCTGTGTGTTGTATCTGCATGACTTCAGAGTTCATTGTCCCCAACTCTCCCAGGGCAGGAGTTCTCTATTGCCATGACTTGGGCATATGTCATCCAACTTAGCTCTATGACTTCCAGGGTCTGGGAGCCCACTTCCTGCAACTGTCATCTGCAAACTTAGCAGGCAGATGTAAATGGCAAGCAACTCGAATTTAAATATAATGAAAATACATGTATGTAATATAGTTAAATTTGTAAAGCACTTCTGGATTTCATACAGCTAGGCAGGTTCCTGTGCTTCTCTACAAGAGAGATGAGAGTTGAACCTTTTTGAGCCTCCCGCCATGAAGGGAAGGGAAAGACAAAGATGAAAGAAGGAAAGAAAAGATGCCTTGATATTATAGTGCTCTGAGTGATGTGATTTTCCCTCTTAATCTTAGTGGAGTTGCTCCCAAATGCTAATCCCCGGAGCAATACCAGACTGGCTACTCCAACATCCCCAAGGAGCTTTATACAGTTCCCCAGGTCCTAACCCCTGAGAGCCTGAATTTAGTTGATCAGGGATGAAGCCTGGGCATCTCTATTTTTTAAAGCTTCAGATTATTTGGAAGTACATCCAGGTAGAAACTCACTTCCTTAGAGAGCTCAGCCTGGATAACCCCATTCCTGGTGATAAAAACAATAACAAAAACAAAAACAAAAATGCTATGATTCCTAAAACTCACACAAGCATATAGTTCTTATAGCCTCTTATAGCAGTGTTTTCTGAAATCATGGGGTTTTTTTTTTTCTTTTTACTACTGAAGGCAGTTTGAGTAATGCTTTCCTGCTCTCCCCAACCCGGCCATGCCCCAAAGCATCACCCAACAAAGGCCTATGACGGGGCCTCTCCATCTCAGCTTACCCTCTTTGTTGCGGGCCAGCCAAGATGCTGACAGGAACAAAACTGACTTGTTTTTGAGAATAAAGATACAAGTGATGGCTGAGATGACGCACACATGTTCACGGAGGGAGACTCTCACATCCGACCTGCCTTCTTCCGTCCACAGAGAGTCACGTTGCTACTCTAACCACATCACTAATTCCGAAAGACGGGGACTCCTACACACAGCCTCCAGGTCAGTGCTCCTTGTTGGGGCAGGCACCTGGAAGACACCCAGTCCCAAGTTCCTAGCACCTCAAGTTCTTTCAGCACTAATAGCTAAACCCATGGGTGTAACTGCATTGGGGGAAGCGGTATTTGTAGAATCTCTGGGGTGCTTGTTGAAAAATGCAAACTCTCAGGCCCCACAAAAAACCTTCTAAATATCTGAGGTGGGGCCAGGAAATCTGCCTTCTGAACAAGCAGGTCCAGGTAATTCTGAACAAGGCTGATTTTGAACTTCACCCATTCAGGATGGATGAAGGAAAAAGTATGTAGAAAAAAGGAACAACTTCTTTCCTGCCCTTCCAGGGCTATTGCTACATCTCATCTTGAGATCTTGGCCAGATATTCCCCTCCCTTTCCTATGCATTATCTTCCTTATGAAAAGATCTTACAAAAAAAATTGGTCTTTTTGGTTTTTTTAAGGCTAGTAGTTAACCTTGCATGGGGCTCCAGTTCTATCTATTTGAGCAGAGGGGACAGAACAAGGAGAAAGGAAAGTGGGTGGAAATATACAGGGAGAGAAGGACAGTGTTGAAAGAAAAGCCCAAGTTTGGGACTTGACTATGTCAAAAAAAAATGAGGAAGAAGAGGAAGAGGAGGAGTGGTAGAAGAGGAGGAGAAGAAAAGATAAGAAAAAAGAAAACCATACCTCTATTGTGTCACTTAGAATCAAATTATTAAGTGATAATTTACCCATTAAGTTCTTTCCCAATGAGCCTGGGTTGTGGAAAATCAAGTCAAAAAAAGTCACAGCTCCATCACTTATTGGCTAGGTGACCTTGGGCAGATTATTGAACCTCTCTGAGATTTAGTTCCCTTATCTGTAAATTGAGAGTAATCACCTAATAGGGCTGCTGTTAATTTTAATGAGGTGACATATTTAAAGTGCCTAGGGGTCCCTGGGGGGCTCATTCAGTTAAGCATCCAACGCTTGATTTTGGCTCAGGTCATGATCTCATAGTCGTGAGATTGAGCCCTATGTCAGGCTCCATTCTGGCCGTGGAGACTGTTTTAGATTCTCTCTCTACCTCTCCCTCTGCCCCTTCCATGCTTGTATTCTTTCTCTTGAAAAAAAAATTAAATTAAAATTAAAATAATTTTAAAAATTAAAATAAAATATCTAGCACAGGTGTTGGTCCATAATAGGCCGTCCAAAAACCCTAGATGTTACTAACAATATAACTTTGTAATATACATCTTTATGCACTTCCCTCCCCTTGTTTCTTTTCACTTACCCTAGGTTTCAACTTGAATTACTTTTCTTTAAAGCCCTGAGAAACATGGGCTTTAGAGTCTCACAAAATTGGTCTAATCCTGTTGCTATCATCAACTTGAGCTGTATGACTTTCGTGGGCCTCCATCTCCATCTCTGGGAATAGTAGCTACCTTACCAGGTTTCTGTAAAGGCCTAGTGCAACACTGCATATAAGGAACCCAACTCCATGCTTGGCACTTAGTAGTCTCTATCCTTCCTTCTTTCTCTCCTTCCCTCCAGACTCCCATGATTGGTCCATGCTCTCCACCTCAGTGCTTTTGCTCATACTACTTCTTCCACCTGGAATGCCCTTTCCCCATTTTCTGCTTGTTGGAGTTCTTCCCAAAGCCATCTTTCTACTACCCACTTGCAACAGACAAGATGCCCAGACAAACCACCCTCTATTAACAAATAGAGTACTCACTGAGAGTCTATTATAGGTCAGGCTGTTGCTAGTGCTTGGGGGTGCAGAAATGATTCAGGTCTAATCTGTGAACTCAAAAAATTCAGTGGACTTAATATAAGCACAAATAACTGTAATAGTATGAGTTGAGAGTGGTAATAGAAGTTAAGTCTAAGGTGCTAGGAGAAAACAGAGGAGGGGGCTTGTGTGCCAAATGAATTGAGGATGTCTTCACAGAGACAGAACCTTTGGGTTTGATGTGGATCATAAGTGATGTTTGACAGGCACAGAAGAGGAAAAATGTTGTCAAAGACTGTCCTGCAGACCTGAACATCTGAGAGAGGCAGGAGAGCCAACATGGCTGAGAAAGGCTCATCTGGAGTAGGGAGAGGATGGACACAGAGCTGGAGAAGTAGAATGGGACCAGAGTATGAATACTGTTGACTTTGACCTGGGAAAGCTCCCAAGAAGTTGGCTCCATTCTACCTCTGCTTGGCATATCAGGGCAGCAGAGAATATACCTGCAGTCCCACGAGGAACAATATCCCAGGACAGGAGCAGTCTCTGGAAATCATTCATCTCTAACCCTCATCATATCATTGGCTAAGAGGCCATGGGGAATAAGACTGTAACTCAAAAGATTTGTGGGTATACAGGTCCCTTTCTGCTGGCTTTTTTTTTTTTTTAACTACAAAAGGATTTTTCTTTTGATTTCTTAAATTCAATTGCAAAATTTAGAAAATCCCACTCTACTCACGAGGGAGAGTGAAAGTTGGAAGATTCGGTGCTTTCTGAGGAAGATTGCAATTTGGGAGTGAAAATTTCATCTCACCATCCACCCATCTCTCTCTATGAGCCAGAGGTCAATGACCGCAGCACTGGTGCAATGCTTCATCTTAGAACCTTCTAGAATATGTTCCCGATGAGGTATTTTTGCTGGTCTCTGGGCTCTGCCTGGCCCCATGTCTGAAGCAGCAATCAGTGCCTTCCAGATGCTGACTCTTGATACTTAACTTATGACCTCCTGGGTTTAGCACACAAGGCCAGGCAAGGTCCCTGGCCAACTTCACCATTATTTTCCCCCCATGTTCCTTGTGCTCCAGTCACACCGAATGCCTCACCACATTCTAGACACAGGGGCAGTTTCGCAGTGCTTGAAATCTGCTTTGCATGTGCCTATCTGGAAGGCTGTGGCCACCATCACTCCCAGCTCCTTTCCCCTGCTCCCAACCCACGAAACACACTCACATGTCTAACTCACATTCTCGAGAGCAAATTTATATTCACCCTTCAAGTTCAGTCATGTGTCACTGATCTCAGTGAAACCTCCCTTGGCCACCCCCTTCTCCCCTAGTGGTAAAATCACTCTCTCGGAAATCTTACAACTCTTCTCTGCCCTGTCTTACAGTAACATATCTGAAGACTTCTCTGTGATTCCCAGGGAAACTGGGCTCCCTTGGGGGCAGTGCTAGAGACTTACACATCTCTAGCCTAGTACCCAGCATGAAGTTTATTTCACAGTAAACACTGTTTATTGATGCTCTCCACCACTAACTTGGAACCTCAGTGGGGTAAGGATTTCCTTGGTCTTGTGTAATGACGTAGCCTCTGCACAGCCAAGACAGTACTTGGTGTGTGGAATACACTCAATTAAAATTAGTTGAATTAAATTAATTGGGTGAATTAATTGTATTTAATCAACTCAAGACAGTGAGATGAAATGAAAGACTTGACCAAATTAAGGCCCCTGAAAATTGGTTTATTTGGAGATTATCATGATTTAAAATATTTATTGAGCACATGTTCAATTTTTTTGTTTGTACAAGCTGTGAGATATATGAAGATAAATGAACAAAAATGTTATGGATATGTGAGACGGTGGATAAGATTTTTATAACAGCAATATTAGCACAAGGTAAGAAACAATAAGTGCCATGGGAGAGGGGCAGATATAGTGCTATAGGAGTTCTGGGGAGAGGGGACTTCATCCATAAGATTAGTTAAGGGTTTTCATGGAGGACCAACCATTTGACTTGGAACGCCATGTATGATGTTTTCCCAGTGTGACCCTGGTCCAATGGATGTGGTTGATTGGATGGTGGACTGAGCCATTAGTCTCTCTCCCAGGAACTGGGATTAGAGACTTCAGAGCACTAATCAATTTTTTCTGGTCCTTTGAATTAAAGACAAGTAGCCTCTGGAGCTGTGTAGTTGCAGTCTTTTACAAACCACTCAAAGATGCAGAAAAATCAGGACTGGGGAGAGAGCAGAATGCAGGAGTACTGAGGAAAGCAGAAAAGAGCGGCCATGTGGCCTCAGTGAGTGAGAGACTGAGGGCTGGCTTTCTGATGACTCATGATCCTGGTACCAGCCCCTCAGTGACCTGCAGCATCTTGGTCCATGAATCTTCTGGGACACTCCAAGATCCTTGTAGTAAATACACACTTTCTGCTTCAGCTAGCTGGACTATATCACAACAGCAAGAAAACCTTGGTGAAGCCTGGATAGGTGTGAAGAAATGGGCCACGTCCAGGATGGAGGCTAATGAGGAAGGGATATGAAGGCATAATTTATTGGTCTTCATTTCCATTTCACATTCCCTCACTCCTCTTCAGTATCTCAGTCCAGAGTCCCCTTCGTCTCCTCTAAACCTGGCCCACAACCTCGTAGTGAAGAATCTGCGTGCCCTATACCTAAGCAGTCCTGGCTATTCGTAGATGATTGGAAGCCCAGTTTTATAGACCCCTGGAGTAAACTGGGCATCCCTTGTCCCAGAGAATGACTCTACATCCAAGGTCCCTGTAGCAAAAGTGACTCACTCGATGGACCAGGTCTAAGAAGTATTGGCACACATACATGCTTACATACATGCACACAAGTGGATGGTGAGGAGCTCATGGACTTATATGTAAATGGATCCCTCTGTATGTCTTCGTAGAATCATATCAGTGCATGCAAGCTTCTATCTATGGATAAAAATCATAGAGAGTCATCGTTACAAAGAAAGTACACTAAGCTCCTACCTTCTGGTGGCTTTGAGGTCTACTAAAGTGCACACCCGGCAACCTCTTTACAAAAACTTAACCCAGCTACTCTGAGCTGAATCACACCTTCAATCAAGGCTCATACTGTGTGGGAGGGCTCCAGGAGGAGAGGGGTTCACTGGTGTTTCTCAGGGGGTTGTGGGATTCTGACATTTAGCTGATCAGAGTGGGGGGAGGGGACAGTCAGGTTTGATGGGGTCCTGAGTCATTTATAGTTGGAAGGAGAGCTCTCTAAGAAAAAAATATATCAGTGTGTGTGTAGGTACTAATGTAATACTAGGTACAAGGCTTTGCGTAGGGCTGGTGCCAGTGAAAGACTCTGAAGCCTTGGTTTTATAGCTTCATAGGAAACTGACTTGGGAGTGGGGCAATGGGAGCTCAAACTTAAACTTCACTTTTCTTTCCTCTGTGCTTATCATTCCCATACAAATTGAAGTCCATGGAGGATTGTAGTTCCACAAAAGTACCACTTTGCTCACAGGGGTAATGTTGGGGCTACAGTGTGGGCTTGCACAAGCCTCCTGTAGGCTGGAGAGGGTGAGCCTCGGTTACACTTGTCCAGGTGAAGAACAGGAGCTGGGTAGCTTGAGAGGGAGAGAAATGAGCAGTTGCCCCCACTCTCATCCAGCAGTTCCTAAACTCTTTCATCCTGATCCCTTTACTTCTTCCTCCTATAGATCTTCCCTCTTATTCTCCAGGTCACACAATCCCTTCCTTTGGGGAGGGGGAAGGACTCACCATTCATTTTTGCAATGCCACTTCAAGCTGAGGTCTAGGGAAGCAACGTAGCTAAGAACATGAGCTTGGCGTAGTGCTGTCTGGACTTGAAGCCCAGCTCCACCACTTCTTAGCGGAGTGACCTTGGGCAAGTTATTTCAGCTTTCTCTCTGACTTCCAGTTTCTTCTCCATAAAACAGATAAAATTAGACCCCACACCATAGGGTTATTGTGCAAACAATTTAAGAGAAATATCTAACACAGGATATACTCATAAGGTTGACTCCCATGCATTCTAACTGACCAGCACTGTAGGCCAACAGCTGTTGGATTTTAACACTCTGGTCTCCCCACCTTCATGAGAATCATGCCCTCTTTTTGGAGCAATCTCTTCCCTCACCCCTCCCTCTGAGGAACTCAAAGTATTTCTTAGATGTACTGCCTTAGAGCAGTAGATAAGGAAATTGGGATGACTCTCCTCATTTTATAGCTGACTAAGATAAGGCCTAGACCTGGTAAGGGTAGGGCCAAAGCTTCAGAAAGAGCAAAGGCATGTCTACAAATGAAACCAAAGCCCAATGGCCCCTTAATACAGGCCTCTGGACTAGGCAGGGTAGGACTGCACCTATCGAAGCTTTGACTCTGCCTGGGACCCTGCTGGGGAGAAAGGAGTAGGCAGCAAGTGGTCCAGGGAAAGTCATCTGTCCCCACAACTAACAGCAAGTGTGTTTTGCTTCCTCCTTCAATTCCAACACAGCACAACCAAACATAGAAGGTTCTGTGTTCCCTGGGCAGTCAAGAGGTCTGTGGCCCTGATCAGTCCTTAGCTTTGCCACTAGTTAACTCTAAGATTTGGTTCCTTGCTTCTAAAATCAGAGATTGGGCATAATGACGTCCAGATGCTTACCTTGGTGCTTATCTTAAACCTTTTCAGAAATTGCTTTATCTTAAAGTCATTTGGAAAAAAAACCAAAGTCAATATCCCAGAATGTTGCACTTCCTATAAACTACTACATCTTCTCTGGGTTTTCATTGTGTCCCAGAGAGCTCTGGTCCCTGAAGGGCCATGGCCCAAAATGGCCAGCTGCTGTCATCTTTCGGCCATGGAACCACCAGTGTTTGTGAGCGATAAGAAGAGATGGGTCTGGAGGTGGCAGCAGGAAGCTTGGCTGGGCCTTGAGCAAAGGGTGGGGGGAGGGGAATCAAGAAACCATGGTGCTTTAATTTGGAGAGTATTTTTTC
This sequence comes from Cryptoprocta ferox, assembly GCA_028646485.1. Lineage (NCBI taxonomy): Eukaryota > Metazoa > Chordata > Mammalia > Carnivora > Eupleridae > Cryptoprocta > Cryptoprocta ferox. The sequence continues at coordinate 33,931,926 of CM053562.1, forward strand.
AAGTAATTTTTTTTAAGGAAAATGAACATAGACATCTGCCCATTCCCATATTGGCAGGAAAAACAGAGTGAGAAGCTCAGAATCAAAGTACAATAGCAGAAATATAGACATTTGCAAGAACAGCTAAACTGTCTGGGTGTGAAATGCTGAAATGGGTGACCACAGGTAAATGCACAACCCCTTTGGTGGCTCTGACTTCCATGTGATCTGTTTAGGAGAATGTGTGACATGACCCCCTTCCCACCTACCCTCACCATGGATTCCCTCCTTTCCTGAGAATTCTAGAATTCTGCATGGGTTGAGCAACAAAGCACATAGGAGGACTGACTTGGCAAAAGGAACAGGTTTGGCAATGAATGTGTCACAGCGTGACCCCAGACAAGTTACTTAACTTGACCATGAGAAAATCAAGGATGTTCACATCCTGTCCAGCAACAAAATCTCTGTACTGCAGGGGGTGAACCCTGAACCTTAGATATTTATTCCAGCATAGGAGTCACAGAAAGTTCTTCTTCCTCAAAGTCTGACACCAGACACACCCTTGGCACAAAAAGACTTTGTGACCTGGGTCATCAGGCAATGCTACTCACCTCCTGCACTAAGCATCCTTGAGTTTATAGCTCTGAACTGGACAAAGAGTAAGGATCCAGAAGAAAAAGATAATGGCCTTCAAGTGTTGCTAGAATGGACTCTACCTTTATGCGCTGCCAGACTAACAGGGATGACAGTTAACACATTGAAATAATCCTACAGAAACTCAGGGAGAAAAAAAAATGCTAAGTGAAAATTAACATAGCCCAAGCCACCCACTAGTAAAGGATAAACAATGAGCTGAATTAATCAAAAGAAGGCTTCGTGGAGAAGGTGATTTTTAAGACTGGTAGTAGAAGGAATAAGGAGAAGGAAGTCGCTGATTCAGACACAGCGAATATAAGAGTGGGTAATGGGAAATAACCTGAGGGTAGGCTCTGATCCTGGGGTAGGCAAGCACACAGCTTGTGCAGGGGCCATATGAGTACACAGCAAGTCTCTCCCAGGCCCTGGGTCTCTCTTCCCATCCATAGAGAGAGAAACGAGGTAAACTAGGTAGTCCTTCCAGCTCTAGCATTTCGCATTTTGCAATCCTGAAGTATAGGGAAGAGTCCAAGGGTGATTTGGTTTGGGTAGAGTAGAAAGCAGGTGGTAAGTAGGAGGGGATAGGCCAGGCTGTCGAGGCATCTAATCTGAGCACAATATAGATATATCAGCTTGAGCTGAGCAAACTCAAAGCCTACCCCTGACTAAGCATCATCCAGGACAGGTCCCTGTAAAACGCAGCCCCAGAGTAGAAGGCAAGCTGTGTAAATGAGGGAATAAATCCAGATGGAAGAAAAGAAAGTAAAATGTGTCAAGAGAATGGTTAGGGTCTCATCCTAAACAACAATCCCCTCTAACAACAGACCACTGCTCACAGACTGTTGCTGGCTGACTAATCCCAGCCCTGAATGCCAGGGCTGTTACTTTAATTCTCAGATTCTTCAGCTGGCCCATGTGTCTGGATCTAGACTGGCTCCCTATGCCTGAGCTGTGTGCAGAGAGAAAAGAGAGTTCTTCCCTACACTGCTCCCCTACCGTGAGGCCTAGTCCAGAGCAGGACTGCCAGGAAATGGGGGTAAGGCTTGGGAACCCTTGAGAGATCTACAGAGCATAAGGTTTTAAGGGCCCCTCATCCTGCCCTGAAGGATGTACTCACTGGCCTATGCCTTGAGATTCCCAACATTCTCCAACGTGTAGCACCTTTGCCAATTCAAAGGGGCACCATGGGAAGAAATAGGTATAGAAAATAAAGGGTATGGCAGTACTACAAAGCAAGGAGCTTGGTACAGATCATGGTCCAGGGAAATCCCCAAACAGAAGTGCCCCAGCTTGTTTCCCCATCACTTTGGGTAACTTTCCATTGCCACACACCCACCCGTACCCCCAGGTCTCTTCTAATAAACCTATTGCTCACTTAGTGACCTGTTGGGTATGGGAATCATACCAGGCAATGAGCCCAGTTTCCTGAGTTTGAGAAACTACAGTCTACATGGAAGACAAAACTTATATCCAATGTCCCAGGAAGGGAGACTGTGTATACCCTAAGAGGGTATACAGTGATCAAGGGCCAGACCAAAATACTACAGGCTCAGAAAAGGGTGTATTAGTGAAAACGAAGCCATGGGAGGTGGCTTCCCTGGGGAGACACAACTAGGGCACAAACACGTGGCAATCAGTGAATGTACAGGAGCTAGGAAGGCAGGAAGAGTGTTTTAAGGAGCAGGGAACAGAACAGTGGAATATTTGAGGGGACAGTCCATAGAGAGAAACTAGAGTGAAATGAACCACCATTTGTTGAGTGCCTATTGTATGCCACAGACTGTGCCAGGAACTTTCCATCTTTTATTTCATGTTAACCTCCCAACAAAAGTGATACTGTCTTTATTTCCATTTTGAAGTTGGTGGGACTGAAGTGTTTATATGAATTTAGACTTGGCCTGGTGGTCCATGAGAAGTGTCTGCCAGTGGCCAAACTGGGGACTAGCTTGATGGTAATGATGCCGGAGTATGACTGGCCTGGCTGTGGTCTCCGGGGTGCTGGAAAACATTGCTTATCTATCACCTAAAGGGTCAGGAGGAGCTATGACCCTGAAGCCCTCTAGATGGCTTTGGGACACTGAATGATGATCTCATGGGGCTTCACCCTCATGACTCAGGTGCACTAAAATTAGCCTCTGCCCCAAGGGCCTTTTACCCACACCTGGTGTCCCACTCTCCTTCCCCTTGCGCTCAGCTTCTCTATCTTGTCGACTAGCACACTCCTCCCTGGCCTGGCAATTGGATGAGGTAATTAATCATCACTAACTGTTAATGAGGCCAACGAGGTGTTATCATCACCGCCACCAAATTGCGGCTATGACTAACTGACTAGTGTCAGAAATTCAGAAAACATTGATAATTATTATAATTATTTTTTCCAGTCTTCATGTTTTTTCCTATTTTTGAGGTCCCAGGTGTGAGCTGGAGAGTGAAGGGAAGACCCAACCTTTCCCAGAACTGAAAAGATGCACCATTTTGTTCAGCCTCCCACCCAGCCTGTGGTGGGACAGGGGAATGCCTTCTGCCTGCTAGGGTCCTATTTGACTCTCCAAGCAGCACCTTGATGAAGGGCAGCGTCACTGGGCAATGTGGGGGCTGGGGTGAGTCAGGCGAGATGGGGGAATCGGAAGCATTGTACCAGAGCGTGGCCGCCCAGGCATACAGTTGGGGAATCCCTCAAGGGAACCGTGGACCGGTGCTGACCAAATCCGGCCTGAAGGAAAACCCTGTCTTGCTACATGACTCCTGATTCATGGCTTTCCCCTCCTGGAACTTGGCTCATGTGCTACCCTGAAGCAGCCACCACCAGCTGCCTCACGTTATTTTAAAAATAGCTACCCCCCACCCCCAATTCCTCAGACAGCAAACTCCACCTGAAATGGAGACACTGAAGTATGAGCAATTCTAAAAGTCATCTGCAGGAGGCCTCGTCAGATGCAACCCCAAGTCGTCCCCAGCTGATTGTCAGGGGCCTGCTTGGTTGGGTATCCTATAAACACTATCCATAAATGCTTCCAATCTATGCGATTGATCCTGAATGCCATTCATTTCACTGTTGATAAAATGCAAACCATTCCCTAGAGAGGGACAGAAAGAGGAACAAGGGAATTAACCTTTATAGGGTACTTTCTTTGTGCTGGGCACCATCAGGTGAACTTTAAATACTTCATTTCAGCTCAGGTTCGGACAGCCCTGCGAAGTGGGTAATTGTGACTCTGATTGGAAGGAGGCTCAGGGGCTTCAGTTTGTCCAAGGCCACTTAGCAGGAGTTGGCAGAGCTGGAATTAGGACTAAAACATCTTTGATTCCAAAGCCCCTGGTTTTCCTTTTTTAAAAAAAAATGTTTTTAATGTTTATTTATTTGAGAGAAAGAGAGAAACAGACAGAGCATGAGCAGGGGAGGAGCAGAGAGAGAGGGAAACACAGAATCTGAAGCAGACTCCAGGCTCTGAGCTGTCAGCACAGAGCCCGATGTGGGGCTTGAACTCACGAACCGTGAGATCATGACCTGAGCCAAAGTCAGATACTTAACCAACTGAGCCACCCAGGTGCCCCAATGCCCCTGGTTTTCCTAATACGCCACTGGATGCTCCAAATCTCTATTAAGGGACAACAGAGGGTGTGGCCTCTGCAGCCACACTGCTCAGGTTCGAATCCTCTTCCGATACTTACCAGCTGTGTGAGGTTGGATTGGGTACATCCCCTCTCTGACCCTCAGTTCCCCCAACTGTAAGATGGGCTAGTAGAGGTACCAGCATCAATTACACAGATCTGTAGTAGGATTGTTGTAAATATTAAAGGAGTGAATACATACACACCATTTAGAACAGTGCCTGGTATATTCCAAGGGTTAGCTGTTGTTTTGTTTCTATTATTTAAAGAATGCATGATACCTGTATTAGGCTCTGTCCTGAAAACAGCTCTTTTTTTAAATATTTTATTTTTTTATTTTTGAGAGAGAGAGGGAGAGAGACCAAGCAGGGGAGGGGCAGAGAGAGAGGAACAGAGAGAGAGAGAGAATCCCAAGCAGGCTCCACACTGTCAGCACAGAGCCCCACGTGGGGCTCAAACTCACAAACCATGAGATGATGACCTGAGCTGAAAATCAAGAGTTGGCTTCTTAACCGACTGAGCCACCCAGGCGCCCCTGTGAAAACAGCTCTTAAAAAAGGGAAGGAACATCTATCTGCTGAGCTCCAAAGGGGCAATGAGAGCTATCATGTTTTGTCATTACCCAGTTTTTCCTAGAGTGACCCTGTCTGAGAGCATAAACTACTACTAACAAAATACAGCCCTTAATGTGATGGGGAGGGGGCCGAGCCATGCCCAGGTTGGCACCGGGGAAGGAAAAGATGGCTTGAGGAATTCAGACCTGCCCCCAAGCTCAGGAATACCCAGCCACATTTATTCAGGAAGTGGGTAGGCAGTTGGTATGCTTGTATGTTATTTCCAGGGTGGACCACTTCTGCTCCTCCCTAGGCTTCTCAGTAGCTTAGGACAAGGAGAAGACATCTCAAACCCAGTGCTTGTCACACTATTACTGGGATGGGGTAATTCCAGAGAAGTGAACATCTGCCCATGACAGGCACTATTCATCTGTCAGCTTGGGAAGGACAAGTGAGATGAGAAATCCAATCAGTTGGGAAAGACCCAGAGCCTACCCCAACCCTGCCCTCAAATGCACCCATGCATACTCACTCACACACACACACACACACACACACACACACACACACACAGGGGAGGGGAGGCATTAATGCTCTAGGTTACCTAGACACCCTATCTGCAACATAACCGGTGAAAACTCTAGAAGTTTTCTTGAGAGGGTGGGAGATTGCAGTTTTGACCTACTTTTTAGTATTCAGCTGACTAGTTACCTTTGAGAAAATGGTGTTTTTCCAGGGAGTGGGGGAGAGAGCACCTGGTAGGGGTAAAGCTGTGGGTGAAGGAAACAGCACTGAGGCTTTAGAAGCCAGAGAGCGGAGCGCCTGGGTGGCTCAGTCAGTTGAGCCGCCGACTTCGGCTCAGGTCATGATCTCACAGTTCATGGGCTCTGTGCTGACAGCTCAGAGCCTGGAGCCTGCTTCTGACTCTGTGTCTCCCTCTCTCTCTGACCCCCTCACACTCTGTGTCTCTCTCTCTCTCTCAAAAATAAATAAACGTTTAAAAAAATTAAAAAAAAAAAAAAAAGAAGCCAGAGAGCTGATGAGAGGACCCTGGAGCGCTGAGCCTGAGGTGCAGGAAGAGATGGGGCTCGGCACAGTAGGCAGAGAACCAAACTGAAATCCTGGGGACCCTCTGGACTCAGCCAGCAGCAAGGCCCCTGGGAATTTTCCCAGCCTTGCCCCACTTATGAACAAATTGTGTTCACTGACTAGTTCTCTCTGTCCATTCCTACAGCCATCCCTGGAAACAATCTCCTTTCCAAAGAGGAAGTGGAAGAAGCCACTCTCGCCCTCTGATTGGAATCTGATTATTAGTGGACGTGACAGGCATTGTTCATCCTTCATGTGGTGATCAGCAGATGAGACAGTAAATCTGAGCAGCCCCGGGAAAGCCCTGCTGTCCACAAATGCCTCACACATACATGCACTGTACAAGAGAAAACAACTTAACAAGAAGGAATGAAGAACAACATCAATGTCATCTATCAAGTCATCCTAAACTTTCTGGAATTTGTGCTACAAAAAAACCCCTATGAAATCCAAGATCTTGCCTTGTGTCCTGCCTGCTTTGCCTTCAGGCTCCAGGCACACGCGAAGGAGATTCTGGGGTGGTAAAACCCTAACTCCCTACCTGCACCTCCGACTGCTTCTGCCCCAGCTGCTCTGGTCATGTTGAGAAGGGGAGGGGAGGGGGAGATGAGGAGATGAGGTGTCAGAGACCAGAGATGGGCTTGTAAACCCCCACACACCTGCCAGAGCCCTAAACCTGCGTCAGAGTCTGCACTATCAAAAGGAAAGAAAGCAAGTGTGCCACAACCAAATCACAGTAGCCAGAGTGGAAAATATAGCTCTGACACAGGCCGTTGGCTCTGGGGAAAATTCTGTCGATGAACCATATTGAGAGTCAACGTTATTTATCTTCTATGATTGCCAAGCTTGGGGAAAATTTTCTCCTCTTGTTCTATTTGGGAAGTGGTGGGTATTTTCCTCTCATTGCATGCCCTTGGGAAGGCTACACGCAGGAAAAGGGGCTAAATATCAGCAGTGATGGAATCTCGGAAGGCTTGGGTTTCCTTCTGGGATACTGAGAGGATGAGGGAGAGGGCCACACCCTTATAGCACCTTTTTATTGTGATATAACTGACTTATTACATTAGTTTTGGGTGTAATGCCAGTTTTTAACATTTTAAAAGTTATTGAAGCTGCATTGTTCATCTCAGTATGGTGATATGGGCAAAGACATGAACTAATTGGGCACCAAAGTTCTAACTCTGACTCTGCCTCTCAAGCGAGTTCTTTAAAGGCTCCAGAATTCAATTTCCTCATCGGTAAAAAGAGAGGGTTAATATGGAAATTATCTGAAAAATCAATTCCAAAATCCCTCCCAGCTCCAATATTATCTGGAACTCTGGGTGCTCCCTGAAGCTAACAGCAGGCTTAGAGTAAAGCAGGACAGAGTTTTTGTTGAAGAAAATTTTCTGACCACCAGGATCATCAGACATTCTAGACTCTTTCCTGAAAGGCTTCAGGACAAACTTCGTGCCAGGTTGTGTAGTCATGTCTGGAAAGCAAGGAATTGAACCAGATGACTCTGACTTCCGATTAAGAAGTCTTCTAGGGCGGTGGGCATGGAGGAGGGCACTTGTTGGGATGAGCACTGGGTGTTATATGGAAACCAACTTGACAATAAACTATATTAAAAAAAAAAAAAAGAAGAAGTCTTCTAGGTCTCCTAAGGAGGAGCTAGACTGGGAAGATGAGCTACATGGACAACAGTCCTTTGGATTTGAACTGGACCATTTCTGATTTCTAAGGCTTCTTGGAATCTGGCAGTGGCTTCCTGGAAGATGCTTTTAGAGGGTGAGTGTGTGGCTGAAGCAAGGGAAGATGAGTGGAGTTCCGAGTGAATGAAGTATAGAAGGAACGTAGAGGAATAGTATAGCAGTTTCCAAGAAGGAAAGTTTAGTGAACAGGTATGGCTACTTTGAGATAAGTCTTGCACTTAAGGGAAACTATATGACATAGTTTTTGAAAGGTCCAAGCCCCGCGGTCCAATATGGCACATGATAAGAAACTAAAGAGTAATCAAGGTAAGCCAACTAAACTAGGTAGTGGTCGAATGTGGCTATAGGCAGAGGTCTGTGGGCTCTCGGCTTTGGGTCGGGCAATGTCAGGTCCATGGCGCACAGTAGGCCATGGTATGTGGCAGCAGACAGCTGGCATCAGTTATTCATAGAGGAGCTGCAGAGTCCCATACACGCACACCCATAAGCACACGCTCACACTCACAACAGATCCCATTGCTTAAGCTTGCCATCTCCGGATTGAGAAGATGAATAATAGATCTGCAGACCAGTGTGTTTCCCCAGCCGTGTCACAGGAAGGAAGGTCTGCAGGCTCCCTGTAAGCCCCAGGCGGAGGGGGATTTTAGAAGGAAGCTTTCTGAAAAGCTCAGATTCTCATGGCTGGAATGCAGTTGGTAGGAAGGAAAGTGAGGCCTGACAGACCATACCACATGGAGCAGTGGTAGGGATGAATCCAGGGACAGCCTGTGTGGCTTTGGTGAGGGAGGAGAAATTCCTAGAGCCTCCTCCTGCTGCTGGTTCTGGGAAAAGCCACCTTCCTTGAGTCAAGTACAAACCACAAGGGAGCTTGTTCATGTCTTCAGCTATTTTGTAACCTATCCACAAGCCCCTTTGATTCTCTGCAAGGGAGAAAAAAAACCCTGAGGTGTCCCCTCCATTTCACAGAGACAGAAACTGAGGTTCACTGAAGTTGGAAGATCTCTGCAGTCACACAAAAGAAAGATGAAAACGAAAGCAGATCTCCTTTTGGGGGGCATAGGTCTTTGCCATTTGAGACTCTTAAACCCATATGTTAGCCAAAATGAGGAAAATATTCACACTGGGATGGACTATGTCTCCTCTATCCCTGGCATACCTGAAGCATGGGCCCAGGTTCCAAATACAAAATACACACATATACATGCATGTGCATACACACATGTGGGCTTATGCAGGATGCCTCACAACTCTAGGTGGTATAGACCAAGTATGGCCATGCATGGTCATAAGCACTGGAGGGTTTTTCTTTTAAGTTTCATTTTTATTTATTTTGGGAGAGAGAGCGTGTAAGAGGGGAAGGGACAGAGAGAGAGAGAGACATTAGGAGAGAGAATCCCAAGCAGGCTCCATGCTGTCAGTGCAGAGCCCAATGTGGGGCTCAAACTCACAAACAGTAAGATCACAATCTGAAGTCAGATGCTTAACCAACTGAGCCATCCAGGCACCCATGGAGGGTGGCTTTACAAATGAAAGAAAGCTCAATGGGATGAGACTGGTAAAGAAAGGCTCAGAGAGGAGGCACACTGAGGGGCTATGCTGGATGGAAGGGGAGCAGGTGGGTACGGCCATTGCACATCAGTAAAGCCATGAATAATGAACGGAGGCAGAGGAGTTGTGAGAGAGCAGGGCATCTTCTGACAACAGGTGAGAGAGCCCTCTCTTCTGGGCCAGAGACCTTGTGCAGAAAAATATGCAGGAAAGAAGGCTGCGAAGACCTTTGGGAGCGTGAATGCCAAGCTTGAAGGGCAGGATTCTGTCCTGAAGGTTCATGCAAATGGGAGTTTGGTGATGAAATCCGTGCATCAGAAAGATGAGCCTACGGTCTGGAGAACCCTGAGATGACTTAAAGAATGCCTTCTGTTCTCTGGTGGGCTGGGGTTGAAGGGAACAATCCACATAAAAAGTTAACTTGGTTGTTTTTAGAACGATAATGCCAGTAACCATGAGCTAGAGCTGAACGTGCATGTGGCCTTTCACTCCACTGGTGGGGGGTGGAGGTATTGGGGGCCAAGGGCGAGGTCGACGTGAAGAAGTTGGCACCCCTCACACCATTTCTGCAACCCTAGATCTCAGCTGCAGTGCCCCGGTAGCCTCAACCCCAGCTTTCCCGCCACTGTGGCCTAGACAGGGGCAGCCTCTGGCTCTATGTGGCCTCTTGTATGCAACCCGGGCCCTCCTCCTCACCCCCAGTTTACTCGAAAGCCCTTTGATTTTACATGAAATGAAACAAAACCCCCAGCTGTGGTTAGAGTGACCAGAAGCTCCTGGGTCCTGCTACCCCCATCATATGCCTCCACTGGGGGCCCTGCCTCTTTATTCCCCTGCAGCCTCCACCCACGCACGAAAGGCTCGGCGAGGAGACCAACTCTTCCTCTACTTGCACCACCCTTTGGGATGTTCAAAGTCATTTCAGGAGGCCCAGAAGGGAAAGCGAAATTGTGGTAGCATCAGCAGTCATAGCTGTTCTGATAGCAGTGGCCCTGTCGTGTGGTAACGTAGCAGTCAGTACTGGAAACAGTGGATTTGGCCAGGCACGAGTCACAGAGTCCTTGTTATGTGCCAGGCACTGTGACAAGCATCTACCCCATATTCTTCTCACAGCTGGGAGATGGCTATTACTTCTACAGATATGATCAGGTCTCCTTGGAGGAAGTATATGTGGGCTTCTGGATGCCCATGACAGTGCTCCATCAAAGCCAGCCGGCCGGTGACATTCCACTAGAGATATCCTGTTATCCCTGTCCTTCCTCATCCTGGCCCGAGCCCCACCCACACCCCCTTCCCTGACACACAGTAGAACCTTGCGGCTCCCTTGATCAGGTACACGCCTGTTCACTTAAGGGCAGGTAGCTTATGTATGGCTTATGCACAGATGTTTGAGTCACTTTTTTGGAACCTGGAACGTTCCATCCTGGAACGATGTCTTCATAGGAACTCATTGTATAAATGCTGACTGGTCAGAGCCTGCGATGCAACTGGGTTATTCTATAGAAATAGCATCAACCTTGGTTCAGGTTTTTGGGAGCTGGGGTCTACAAGATTTGCAAAAGATAGCCTCTTCTTTTTTAATTGAAGTAAAATTGACCTACAATGTTCTAATAGTTCATGGTTACTGCATAGTGATTCAACATTTGTACACCCTGAGAAATGGTCACCACAATACATCTAATTGTCATCTGTAGCCATAAAGGTTAATACAGTATGACTGACCACATGACCCATGCTGTGCATTATATCTCTATGACTTATTTATTTTATAACTGGAAGTTTGTACCTTTTGACCCCCTTCACCCATTTCACCCGCCTCCTCATCCCCTATCTCTGGCAGCCGCCAGTCTGTTCTCTGTATCTACCAGCTTGGGTTTGGGGGGTTTTGTTTTTGTCTTGTGAGGCTTTTTGGATTCCACATATAAGCGAGATCATATGGTGTTTGCTTTTCTCCAACTGATTTATTTCACGTAGCATAATGGCATCAACGTCCATCCAAGTTGTCACAAATGGCAAGATTTCATTTTTTAAAGCCTGAATAATATATATACCACATTTTCTTCATCCATTCATCAATGGACACTGGACACTTAGGTTATTTCCATATCTTGGCTATGGTAAATAATGCTGCAATGAACATGGGGGTGTAGATATCTTTTCAAATTAGTTTTGTTTTCTTCAGATAAATACCCAGAAACAGAATTCCCGGGTCACATGGTAGTTCTATTTTTAGTTGTTTGAGGAACCTCCATACTGTCCTCCACGGTGGCTGCACCAGTTTACATTCCCACCAACAGTGCAGGAGGGTTCCCTTTTTTCCACATCTTCACCAACACTTGTTACTTCTTGTCTTTTTGATGATAGCTATTTTGACAGGTGGGAAGTAATAGCTCATGGTGGTTTTGATTTGCATATCCTTGATGATTAGTGATGTAGAGCATCTTTTCATGTGCCTCTTGGCCACCTAAGGAGGATTTCTTCCCCTTACTGCACACTTGACCAGCCTTAGCCAACATTCAAAATAAGACAAAATTATCTCAGGTCACCTCCTATCACACTGGACTCTGTCTCCCTGGGACCCCTCTCTGGGAGGTATCCATCCACTTTCCCCTCTGAGGGGACCCTCTGTTGAAACCCCTGCTTTCTGCCCTGCCTGACCAAGAGCTCCCCGATGACCTGCTCCCCTTTCCACCTGTCCCAGATCACCACCCAGCCCTACACAGAACTCAGCCTCTGGGGTGAACACCTAATGGGCTCCTGCTTTATCTTCCATAGCTTCTCCCCTACCTCTGAATCCGATCCACTACTTGCCTTTTCTTATTTTCCCCATGGGACACACCTGAGGGGCTGAAGGACTCCACTCATTGCCCCAAAGCCTGTGGCAGCCAGCAGCCACCCCACCCCAAGACTGAGGCAGGACTCTGAGCTTCATTGCTCTCTGCCATGGGAATCCAGCACCACATGGCCACCTCCACCAGCAAGACCTATTACCTAACACTCACAGCGTGAGCCAATGACAACAGGAACACTTCCTCCCCAGCACTGGCCTGCCTCGCAGCAGATACCAAAATGACACAGACATTTTACGGCAAGGTGAAAATAATTTCTTGAGAATGTGAAGGCCCTTCTGAAAGAGATGTGAAGCGATCTCTCAGGCTTTCCAGTAATATTCTTTCTTCCCAGAGACAGTCAATGTGAAAATCTACTTCCTGAGGGTGATCACCTCCCTCGCACGCCCCCACCGCCCCCCAGACCGTGCTCTTGAGGAAAAGGCAGCATCTTGTCATCTGGTTTCCACTGCGCTCAGCAGACCTGACTCACAATGAAACTGCAGCCTCAAGCACGCTGGGGGCCAGGATTGCGAGAAGGAAATACAGGTGAACACACGCAAAAGTCGCCTGAGGAAAAGGTTTTGTTTCTGTTACAGAATGATGCTTCCAGGGCTGGGTAGAGGCTGTGAACCAGAGGAAGGGGCCTGGCATGGAGCTGACTAGTGGATTTGGCATATCTGCGTCAGAAGCACGTGTGGTGGCTAGCTCCTGCCAGCAAGGATGGGGAGGGAGGGAGGAGTACCACAAAATCCTAGGATGTTAGGTTTGGAAAGGACCTTAGAAAAACAACTCTGTCAACCCCCCAACTTATTGATGCAGAATGCAAGGCCAAGGGATGGAAAGGGATGGGTCTGGGGTCTCATGGTGGAGGCCCAGGTCTGGCCGTCATTCTCCTGGACACCTGGGCCACAGCTCTTTCTACAATGGGGCAGACATTTCTGTATCGTCCTCAGATTGTTGGGGTGGAGACCCTGTCCTGTTCTGAGGCGTCAGATCCACAAAGAAAGAGATCCAGCTCTAGCAGCTGTGCATGCCCGTGGAAAAGCATCAAAAACCACAGCTCAGATGTACCGACTACTCGTTCTGTGCCAGGCACTCACAAAGCACCCGTGTCCACACACTTTTTCGTTCAGTCTTTACAACAACCGTGCAGTGCCAGTCACCATCTCCAGTCATAGATACTATAACACGAGAAAGCTCAGCAACTTTCCCGAGGTCACACCAATGATAAGAGGCAGAGGTGGGTGGCAACGTTAGCTTGACTCTAGGACCCACACATGTAACCAACCACACTCGACTGCAAAGACCAACTCAAAGGCAGGGCATATCGTGTGATTTCCAGTAACTGAACACTTGGACCCAGGGGCGTGGGAGTGACAAATTGAGGAAGACGGGTATTTTGCTGCCAAAGATCCAGCCTTTGCTGTCGAAGGAGGTATAAGGTTGGCCACGTAAGAAAGGCTTGAGTGCACAATCCCTAGCCAATCAGGGAATCTTGAAGCCAACCAGTCAACTCTTTGATACCAATTTATATCCAAACCCCTGCTTGAGAATTCTGACCTTACTACCAGGAAAAATCTGAGATCACCTAAAAGCCAAGGCACAAACAGATTCTCTTAATTTTTTTAAAGAACAATATATATTGTTTAAAAGTACTGATATAATTGCAAAAGCATTGATATAGCAAAAGTATTAGAACCTTGTTGGACTTCCTTAAGTATATTGTATAGTTTAGTGATACGTTATTTTGAACTTTTTTTAAAAGTTTATTCATTTATTTTGACAGTGAGAGAGAATGCAAGTAGAGAAGGCATAGAGAGAGAGAGAGAGAGAGAGAGAAGGAAAGAGAGAGAATCCCAAGCAGGCTCCACACTGTCAGTGCAGAACCTGGGGTGGGACTCAAACTCATGAACAGTGAGACCATGACCTGAGTCAAAATCAAAAGCCAGATGCTTAACCAACTGAGCCATTTGGGCACCCCTATTTTGAACTCTTTTTGAAGGTTGAAGCATATTAGGGCCTTGGGAGTTCTTAGTCCAGCTCTGTAAAATTCTGCTTCCACTCCTTCTATAAAGAGTCTCCCACAGTCAGATGGGAAACTAGGAATCAAGCCTTAATTTGATCCCACAGTTCCTAAAAGGGTGCACATCTTGTTAAAGTGATTTCTCAGTTAACCAGATCAGGAAGAGCTCAGCGACCGTGTACGCCCCTTGACTTTGCATGGGGTGAGAAGAACTCGGAAAGCAAGGTGTATTGTTTTGGGTGGATAAATCCTGGCCACCAGACTGGAAAATATCTGATGGTATTTTCAGTTTGTTCTGAAAACTGAGAAAGCACAAGGCTAACCAAAGAGAAAGCAGAGATAGCAAGAGAGAGAAGAACTAAAAGTGGAAGTGGAAAGTAGAACCCCAGATAAGCCACAGTAGAGTCCTTCTAATAGCCCAATGGCCCCTGACCACGCCCAGCTCCAACGACCTGGGCCTTGGCCTGGGGCCCCTTGGAGAAGGGGATTTACGGTAATAGGTAAGGCACTGCAAATCAGCCCCAAAACTCCCATGGCTTCTGACTTGAAACCACAAACCCCGCGTGTGAGGCACTTCAGCTTCCATGACATATGCTGATGGTCACAGGAGCTGTGGCACTGCAGGACCACACTGGCTATTTGGAAACTCTGAATAAGGAAGACAGCAATGAAGAGGTGGGCTTCTCCCTCTCCATCCAGGCCCCGTGTCCTATTGCTATGTCCTCCCCTCCCCCACACACCTTCCTCAGAGGCCAAACTTTGATCACCCTCCTCCCACTCATCCTCAGCCAGAGATTTTTGTTGAACGCTTAAGCAAATGCTTCTCAAAGGAGGGGGAGGTGCAAGGACCCTGGGGGGTCCTTCCCTTTCCAACTGTATATCTAAGAGGCTGGATTTTCTTCATATGCTTCAAGCTAAAGCAACAGATTGCAACAGATTGAATGTAGAAGCGGATGTAAGAATACAAGCTCTTCTATTAAGCCAGATATTTCAAAAGATTTGGAACAAATGTCAGACAGTGTCCCTCTTCTCACCAAAGGTGTTCTGACTTGGAAAATATAGTTATTTCCCGTAAAAATGTGTTCTTTATGTAAACATGTTATTTTTTATCATGACTTGGAAAACTCATAAATAGGTATTTTTAATATCTCAGTTTTAGTTACCAACACAATAAATATTGATGGATAGAATCCACATCAGTAAAAGGTCTTTGGGATCTGCGGTAGTTTTTAGGAATGTAAAAGGGTCCTGAATCCAAACAGCTTGAGGACACTTGACTTAGGGAAACTAGGACCACAGCGGATACCTTAGCCCCCTTCAGCTCCCTTACCCAGAGAGGTTATGACCTAAGGCTTCATGCAAATGACATAATTACATCAGAAGTGGTGTGAATCCAGGATGGAGGAAGCATCTGACTCTTCACACATGTAATATAGTTGTGCATCTAAAGCACACAGCAGAATATGTGGAGTGTGTGGAGTGTGATTGAGGATTTAGAGTCAGGAGTACATTTTGGAGATAAAGACCAGAATAGGCAAGATGAAGGGAAATACTCAATTCTCTGCTCTCTTGAATAAGGTTTCTGGAGAGATATGGTGCTTGAGGGATTCCTTGGTAGAAGGACATGCCAACCTATGCCTCTTAGTACAATTGCAGTCATGTCTCTGATAAGATACAGTAAGAATTCTGTCTTCTGGCTGCAAATATCCTAAGACTTCAAGTATTTCCCTAGGACTATATCTAAGCACCCTCGCCTCCATCTCTAGTTCCCAAGCACTGAGCTACATACCTGAGGAGCACATAATAGAGTCATAATTGGTTTGTAAAGGGAAACTTATTTCCATGTCTTTCAACTTCTCACCATTGCAACTATACACACTGCTCACATCTTAGTGCCCTCTAGTGTTGGTGCTGACCATGAGAATTCAGAGTGACTTATTCAGAGTCAAGTAATTAGGTGCTCATTTGAGAAGAATAATGGAAAGAGAATTGAGGTCAGATTCCACCTTTGCCATTAACTATTTCGAGTGCCTGGGAAAGTCACTTTCTTCTCGGGGCCTCAGTTTGCCCATTCATAAAATGAAAAGTATAATGGCTAAGGGCTTTCTTCTGATACTTTATGACATAGGACATTTTAACCACTTCAAGAATCATGGGGGATTTGGTTAACACCTGCCTGGATGAGTGTTGACTAGTAATGAGATTGATTTTTAAAAGTGGAAAAGCTAAATGGGAATAAGCAGTTTGTGAGGGTAGCTATTTCCCCGAGTGAATTCATCCTCTACTTTCTGTGAGATGGAAGACAAAGGTAGCCAGTTATAGCTACAAAAAGTTTAGGAAACACATACTCAGTCATTCAACAAATATTTAGCAAGAACCTTGGATGTGTCCTTTGTGCTAAGTACTGGGCAAACAATGGTGATCCAAAACGGACACGAGCCCTGCCCTGTGGAGGACAGTCTAATGGCAAGTATGGAGCTCAATTGAATAGCCACAAGGCCACATGTATAATTATAAACTTATAATTATAAATACTATAAAGGAAAGGAGCAAGGTGTTCTGTGAAGATATACCCAGAAGATCCAACTGAAAATAAGTTAAAACTCATCTGAGGAAGTAACATCTGAGCTGATAACTGAAGGATGAAGGGAAGGGGACGAACAATCCAGAAAGGGAAAACTACATGTGCAAAGGCTCTGCAATAAGAGAGAAAGCATGGACTATTTGAAAACAAAAAACAAAAAGAGTAAAGTCAATGAGGCTGAAGGGCAGGGACAGTGGGGAATGATGAAAGTCAAGGCGGAGGGAGAGTCAGATGATAAAGAAGTCATAGACGGTGTGAAGAATGCAAGTCTTTATTTTTACCAAGAAAGAAAGTGTGGGAAGCCATTGAAGGGAGTAAGCAGAAGGAGAATCATGATCAGATTGCTATTTGTAAATAATCACTCTGCCTACAAAGTGGAGAACAGCTTGGAGAATGGACATTGGAATTTGAATTAGGCATTTATTTTAGAGCCCAGGAGAGATAAGATGGTAGTCTGAATCAGACAGTTACTGCTGATGATGATGAAAATGGAGAAAAATAAGCAGATTCAGAAGACATTTGCGAAGAAAAATCGGGAGCACCTGGTAATAGATTGGTCATAACTTGGCAAGGGATGGGGGGAACCAGCAAGTTATTTTTAGGTTTACAGCTTGTATGTTGGGTTAGAGGGTCATGTCACTCACTGCATTAGGGAACACTAGATGAAGGGGAGGGCAGGGAAAGAAGATGACTTCAGTCTCATATACAGAATCAACTATGTAAATTGGGGGCCCATTGCAAAGTGAGGATGTTTGGCCACTTGTTCAATAATTACTAAGTACCTCAAGGCAGTAACAGCAGAGCAAGAACCCTTCTAAGTATGGGACTCTGTGCAACTACACAGTTATTCTACACTAGTACTGCTAATAATTACACTAGTACTCTATTAACTACACCAGTTGTTCTGGGTAGGCATACAAACAAATCAGAAACAGCTGTGTCCTCTGGGGGGCCAAGGCTCCAACACCTGGTGTGTCCTGGCCCATGTACACCGAATTTCTCATGTGAGAAGTTACAGATCACAGTGTCTGTCCCCTAAGGAAAATCCAAATTGCTTGATTTGGTGCCCCGGTTGCACAAAGGGGAATTCCACGTTGGCTGTCCAAAGATCAGCCCTTCCGCTGTGGTTTGCAGTGTCTGTGGGCCACGCTCCTAGGACAGGCACCCAATACAGTTTGCATAACCCTTGCTTGATTTGCCCTAGGGGCCGGCCCCTACTCAGGTTCCTTTGAAACTTCTGATCCACCTGGTCCATATTCTGAAGCACCCCAGCCACAAGGCCAAAGTCAGAGAAACCCAGCAGAGGACAGTGCCACAGAGCCCTGTCCCCTGAGGCCGCCACCCAGCCTTACTTGGGGTCGTGCTGTCAGCCTTTGTGCTGTTGACCAGGCCTGTTGCGGCATAGCAGCTGAGGAAGCTTCTGTCCAGGATGCTAAGGAAGGTTATTCAAGGGAATACTAGAAGTTTCAAGCTGGGGAAAACATTGTACATACTACATGTCCCAAATAAGAAGAAATGAAACTCCCATTATCAGCCTTAAAATAATAACTACTAATGGGTGAGTAGAAACCAAGCCCCAAGGGGATTCTTCATCAGGATAGTCGTTAGCCTGTCCTGGGCGGGTACCATCCTCTCTTCTCTGACTGTATCACCGACCTGCCTGCTCCTTCCTGAGTGGCTCTGGTTGCCAGGCAAGCTAGTTGAACCCTGAGTCCAGCAAGCCTACATTCTTAGCCTTCCATTTGTAGCTCTAGTGAAGGCCCACAGAGCTGTTGTAGAATTTTGACAAGACGCAAAGCAACAGTGCCAGGAAGGCTTCCATTTTGCTGAGCAGGAGGGTAGCTGGAAGATGATTCCTTATGAGGTCTTGTGCTTTTGGATGGGACCTCAAAATCTATTTACACAGCACACAACACACACACACACACACACACACACACACACACACACACACATTAGCAGTGCTTGTTGGCCTGGACCCCTCTGCAGCTAAAGTGGCAAAACTCACTGAGGGGAGCTTTCTGGAAAGATTGTTAGGATCTTCTGGGCTAACATGCCTTTGGTCCTATGGACTTTATCTACATTCCTTCTCCCTGACATCTTCCAACAACAGAGAGGAGAGCAGGAAGGCAAGAAAAAGCAGGTTCTAGATGATGTGGGTGCTTGAAACAGCCCCAGACTGCCCGCCTTTGGCTTCATGTTAGTGAAACCAAAAAATAATATCCTTTTCTTTTTTAAGCCATGATTAATCGGATTTTATTTCATTTGCAGCTGAATATAAAAATTCGAGAATATTCTGGAGGAGGAGTGGAAATGGGGAGATATTTCTTCTCCCACAATGTTCCTCTGATTCTCCCAGAGAGTCCCCACTGGGAAAAGTCCTTTAAACTCAATTTAATAAACATTTATTAGACCTCTGCTATGCATCTGGACTTGAGGGAAGATTGCCCTCATGGAGCTCACAGTGATCAGTGGCATTTGGGTCCTCATGAACTCCACAGAACCAAATGGTGTCCAGACTGACACTCCATCATTCATAGTGGCCTGCTCTCTCACTTTCTCCCCTACACGGGCTCTTCCCTTATACTAAAACACAAACTCAAACTCCTATAACATGCAGACTGTTGAACTTTATGTCTCAATGTGACTATGAGTTTGAGACTTTTCCCAATGGATCCTAATGATTTTTCAAATGAACAGATATCTTCACAGCCTTGAGAAATAGAATGATGCCTATTTTTTAAATGTTTGTTTGTTTAGAGACAGAGCACAAGTAAGAGAGGGGCAGAGAGAAAGACACAGAATCCAAAGCAACCTCCAGGCTCCAGGCTCCAAGCTGTCAGCACAGAGCCTGATGCGGGGCTTGAACTCCCAAACCACGAGATCATGACCTGAGCCGAAGTCTGACACTCAACTGACTGAGCCACCCAGTCACACCAAATGATGTCTATTTTTATTGTTGTTGTTGTTTCGTCAATATAAAAACAGGGGCTCTTAACTTTTCCCAAAATATTCATCTCCATTTTCTCCTATCAGCTTGATGTCGATCCTATATGTTGATAGAAAATATATTGGTATCTCCATTTGTTAATTAAGGAATTGCATCCAAAAACTTGCTATGGTTATCCCCAATCATTTAGATTCTGAAGTTTTGAGGTGAGAGAAGACAATGATTTCAAATCAGTAGGGGGAAGATCAACTATTCAACAAATGGCTTGAGATAATTGACTACATGTTCCAAAACAAATAAGGGAGTCAGAGCCTAAACCTAACCCTACCTAATAAATTATGGATTAAAGAAATAGATTTTGGCTCTGGTCATGATTTCACAGTTAGTGAGTTTGAGCCCTACATCAGGTTCTGTTCTGACAGGGTGGAGCCTGCTTGGAATTCTCTGTTTCCCTCTCTCTCTGCCCCTCCCCTGCTCGTTTTCTCTCTCCCTCTCTCTCTCTCTCTCTCTCTCTCTCTCGCTCTCAAAATAAGTAAATAAAAATTTAAAACAGAAAGAAAGATGGAAATGGCTTTGCTTAGCTTCCTGCCACCTGCCATCTTGTGCATGTGTATATGTGTATGAGTGTGTGTACATTTGTGTGTGTGTGTGCGTGTATCTCAAATTATAAGAAGAAAGTGTAAGAACTGCTGGCCTGCCTCTCTTGAGTTGCTTCCCTATCCCTCTGAGTTCCCAAACCAGCCTCCTGCACATTACTTCCTCCAGCCCTGGCACAGGCTCATCATGTACTCTGCTATGCCCATCCCAACACAGAAAAGAGAAAGCTGTACAGCCAAGGACCTTCTTCCATGGACCAGACCCTGTGCGTGGCAAGAGGTACACAAAGGATAATAAAAAAATGCCCTACTTCAGGGAGCTCCCAGCTGACTGGGAGGGGGAGGCAAGGTGTGCACAGAGATGACAGCAATGTCAGTGTGTAGGTTTAGTAGTAGAGAAAATCACATGGCATGGGGGCAAACAAAGGAAGGAGGGGTCTATGCCACCTGGGTCAGGGAGAGGGGTCTCATAGCCTTGCCTGGGGTTTGAATCCTCTGACCTGACTCCTCCACCATGCTGCATTTGCACCCAGAACACCCAGCTCAGAGAGGCCGTCAGCTCTATGGGCTAAAGCATGCACAGTCCAAAAACCCAGGAGACAAGAGTGAAGGAGAAGGGTAGGAAGGGATGAAAACTCAGCTCCTGACCTCTTCTCTGCTTCCTGGCAGCAAAATTCAGTACTCCTTAGCCCAATATAAATCAGCAGGGGCAAAAATTCCTGAATTAGCTCCACCCTTGTTTCTAAAGGAGTCATTTCTCCCTTCACGATTCTTAGGCTTTTGCACTGACACTCCCCAAAGTGTTGGAAGGAGAGGCCACAGCCCCCTGACCCTGACCCACAAGGTAATCCACAGGTTGGGCCTGGACTCCCTCATTTCTTTCCCTTGGACTCACTCCAGACTGGTCTGGCCCCAGTATGTCTTCCCCATTTGCTCTGGCACAGTGACCTTCTCCACTGGGGAAGGCTCAGGGGGTGTCCCGGGTGCCATCTGAGGTGTCCCAAGTGCTGATGCCGGAGGGCAAAGAAATGACAGAAAAACTGGAGATAGCTGATATCTGAGTCCACTTGTTACTCCCCTAAGCCCCTCTCATGTGAAG
The DNA here is from genome assembly GCA_028646485.1 of Cryptoprocta ferox. Lineage (NCBI taxonomy): Eukaryota > Metazoa > Chordata > Mammalia > Carnivora > Eupleridae > Cryptoprocta > Cryptoprocta ferox. Next base: position 33,953,121 of record CM053562.1, read on the forward strand.
CCCAAAGGGCCCTGGTGGGCAGGAGGGCAATTACTGCTCCCGCCTTGGGACAGAAGGAATACAGACATAGGGAAGCCAAGTGACTTTCCCTGGTTTTAAAGAGTGACAGAACCAGGGCAGAGCCCAGGCCTCTTGCCCACCAAGGTGAGCGGTCTTCCTCATTCCTGTCTTCACTGGGGAGGTGGGAAGAGCCCCTGTAGAAGGAGAAGGTCAAGGCATATCAGAGGACCCCCAGAGACTTTCCAGATATCCGAAGAAGTGATGTCACTACCCCTCTCCTTCCCTTATTAGAGGTAGAGCAACCTTCCTCACTACATCTGGCTACCCTTCCTGCTCACCTTCAAAAATCCACACGTGCAAGTCCAAGACAAGATGGCTAAGACTTCTTTGGAAAGCAGGGGAAGGGATAGTAAGAGAAAGGAAAGGGGCCTGCTGTCCAGCTTTCATGGAATCCTGACTTAATTTCCTTGTTATTTCTACCTTCGCTCCCTCCCTCCGCTTCCATCTTTCAAGCTTAAGTCTCCAACCACAGAAGCTCACAATTAAAAAAAAAAAACCTAAAGGATTCTCTAATCCAATCTTTTCATTACACAGTGTAGAGTAGAATGAGAAGCGTGGCCTTGGTGTCAAGCAGGACTGGGTGCAAAGTCAGACTCTCTCACTTAGCCTTTATGTAACCTTGTGCAGTGTACTTAACATCTCTGTGCCTCCTTTTGCTCACTGTGAAATGAAGGTTGATAATGGTCACAGTGACTGGCAGGTGCCAAGATATCAGTAAGTGTGGACTACTCTTGCTAACTTCCCCCAAGCATGGGGACCACTGAGGAGGTAGAGACGCAGATCTGAGACTTGAACTCAGGGCTAGAGAAGGAGCTTGGAGCACATCCCATGGCTTTGCTAGTCCTGTGGGAAGCTGACTTCCACAAGGGGACTTCTTGGAACATAAAGTGAAAGAAACAGAGAAAATTTTGAGGATATTTAGATCATCGGGGTTCTCACTTGGGGAAACTGAGGCTCCTTCCAATTCAGCAAAGAAAAGTCTTGGGTATTCAACTCAGGTTGGGGAGGGGATCCAATTATTTCTCAATTCCAGTGCATTCTGGAATGGCCAATTTGTTCACGTCACTGTGACCTAGGAACACGCGAATGGAACCCACAACTGTGGGCCTCTATGCACACAACAGCTGTTCACCCCAGGAAATCAACTTCTTTTTTTATTAAGAAAAGCTGGAAAGTTATTTTAAAGCAGAGAGAGAGAGGTAGCTCTTCCTAAAAATAGCTGTAATGCAAAAGCTCATTGTTCAACAATCCGTTTTGCTTATGGTGCAAAAAAATTAACAACTTTAAGAAGTTCAGCGAATGCAAAGTTGGAGAGGTCGAGGGAAGGGAGGGGCTGTTTGCCAGGAAATCTGTGACTGTGGCTTTTTATGAATGGGGAGGCCTCACCGAACCCACAATATAAAAGGGGGACACAGTAGGTGAAGGTCTACACACCAGGGGCTTGCTCTTGCAACACCAAACCACAGGCCAGCTCTCGGAAGGCAGAGCTTCGCCATGCCCAGCCCAGCACTTCTGTGTTTCCTGATCTTCCTGGCCGGGGCAGGAGCCAGCCAACACCAGAGCACCCTATCTGAGGACAGCTGCACCCACTTCTCAGCCAGCCTGCCCCACATGCTCCGAGAGCTCCGAGCTGCCTTCGGCAAGGTGAAGACTTTCTTTGTGAGTATGAATGCCCTCCTGTCCTTCCTTCAGTGCTGGGATCACCCCAACTAGGCATTCTGCTGGAGCTCTAAGAACCCTCCTTCTCATTCACCTCCATCCCCAACATCCATTCCCCTCAAATTTAAATTCTTAAAGAGTCCCAGGTCAAGCCATAGGTTCAGTGAGTTAAGCTAAGTCCAGACGATGCAACAAATGTGCAGAAAAAGCCGCCTAACAGGTAAATGCACTATGACTCCTATGCTTAGAAACGTGGGAGAAATTACAAAGGGTCTGACTGAAGATGAAGATGTCCCCCATACCTTGTGACAGGGAAACATAAATGACCTCAGCTGAGCGGGCTTCCAGAACCTGGAAAAGGCTGAGGGTTTGGGAAAGCGCCATACAGGGGGGAAACCTGCATTAGGAGATGCTTCCCATCTCCAGACGGCTTTCAAAGCTGCAGCTGGATGTTCACAGCCGGGAGAGAGAAAAAGCAAAGAGCACTCAAGGGTGTGTGGGTGTGGGTGGCCCCTTTGAACCCGATCCAGTCCTGCAGAAAGGAGACCAGGACCGAGTCAAGCTTCTGCCTTGGCTTCAAAACCTGGCAGAATTTTAAACATAACTTGATCCTGAGGAAAAGGACCTGATTTAACTAAAGGTTCCAGCCCTGTTGAATGTCCTGCTTTGCAAATCTCCTTTCCTGCACTAACTCAAACTCAGAAGCTCTATAAATAAGAGGGCATCAGAAAGACATTTCCGTTATTTCCTCAAGCCTCAGGTTCATTCTCATTTTGTTCTTCTTGCAGCAAACGAAGGACCAGCTGCACAGCATGTTGTTGACTAGATCCTTGCTGGAGGACTTTAAGGTGAGAGCCTGGGTGGGTGTGTGGGAGGGGAGGGTGCAGCGTGACTCAGAGAAGGGAGGCCGGGAGCTGGGTCTGCTTCCTTTGCTTTGAAAAGGAGAAGTGGAAAGATCTTAACTCAGCACACAGCCAAAGGGCTGTCCTTGGGGGAGGTGGCTGGTTAAGAAAGGTCCCTGGGGACAAAGCTGTCCCCCTCAAGCTGGGGCAGCAGCTCTTCCTCCCAAATCACCGACCACTCACTCCCACCTCGCTCCCACCCTTAGGGTTACCTGGGTTGCCAAGCCTTGTCTGAGATGATCCAGTTTTACTTGGAGGAGGTGATGCCCCAGGCAGAGAACCACGACCCAGACATCAAACAACACGTGAACTCCCTGGGAGAAAAGCTGAAGACCCTCAGGCTGAGGCTGCGGCGCTGTGTGAGTGCAGATCAATTCTTCCCCTTGTGGCTCAGCTGGCTCTTCTCACTCACACTCAGAGAAGTGGAGACAGACTGGCAGGAGGACTCTCCGAAGGCGCGAGCGTTCCATCTCTTGCTCATTTCTTTCTGAGCAGGGAGTGGGGGAGGCTGCTAGGCATTTACATGTTTGCAAACAGCTTTCCTGTTATTTGTGAGTCATTTGTGGGTTATTAACTATTCTCCTCTCTCTTTATGAGAGGGGCCCAGAGCTTCAGTCTGGGCTCCCTTCTCCCTTTGGATGTAGACACTGAGCCCAGCAAAATGGGCTCAGAGTCCCGTGGAGAAGAAACTCCACCTACCTCTTGCTTTCTACCTTTGGAAAGCAGAGCCCGTAAGTGGGGCCCAATTGACAGGACTTTCCCTGGCATTTTAGAAGGCCCAGGGGACTACTCACCCCCAGGCTAGTGTCTATGAATAATTCCCCAGGATAAAAATTTCTCCAACTGAAGTGATACTCTCACCACTGGTTTCCTCCGTTCTCTCTCTTATAATTGGGGAACCAGTTGGTCTCTATCTGTAGGATGGGACTACGTGAAGGTTTTGGTCAGCATGACTAAGACTGCACCTCTAGTCCTCATAGGACTTAGAAACGGTCCTTGGCGACTGGAACTGAAGAAGAGGGACAGGACAGGGAAGCAGGAAAGGACAGAATGGCTGGCTCAGCACTTGTCAGCACTGTGGTGTTTGGAGAGGAAGCTCCAAGCTCCAGCTCCTGGGTTTTCATGCAAGCTTTGCAAACAACTCAGAGAGGCCCCTCGAGAAGTGCTTTTCATCCTGGGCTCCCTGGGCTAGTTCTTCTCTGTCTAGTAGGCCAGGGTGAGAGAGGGCTCAGTTCTCCCCAGGAGCCGTGGAGGTTAGCTATCCAAGATGAGTCTGGCCCCTTCTTCGTGCTTCCAGCTTGTCCCCCAATTGCTATGGACACAGGAGCTGGGAGCCAGTGGTGTTAACACTTTCTCTTTTCCTCCACAGCATCGATTTCTGCCCTGTGAAAACAAGAGCAAGGTGGTGGAGCAGGTGAAGAGTACCTTTAATAAGGTAAGTGGATGGCAGCAGAAAGGGTTTGGGGAACGTGACCTCTACCCACTCCCCAAGTTGGCAGGTGCTAAGCAGGCCTGTCCTTCTCTCGAAGGGGGTGTGGGAACCCCACAGATGGTGTGACCTCCCCAGCCAGTGAGGAGCTGCCGCCTTGGTTATATTTGTTTTCTGTGAAGTGTCTTTGGGGGTTTCTAAATGACTGCTCCCCGCCTTTGCAGGCCTGTGGGTTCAGCCAGCCAGCCAGCCTGTGAACGCAGTGAGCTAGATGCTGGGGAGAGTGATAAAGGAAACAGAAAGTAGCTTGTGTTGGGAATCTAGACTAAAGCCACACGTGCAGGAAGCCAACACGTGAATGTGCACACACAAACACACCCAGGGGTTCAGCCTAGACTCCCAAAAACTCAGAGCAGGAAGTAGAATTCTCATTGATTTTGAGTTGGTCTATACTCACTTCCCAGCTGCCGTTCACACCTGCCAAGGTGCCTGAGAATGTCAACTCTCAGATCAAATGGGGTTTCACGCTTCCAACTGTCTGTGAACTTCTCAACCCCACTGCCCAGAAGCCATGTGATCTTGTCCTCTTTGTGGGCTGGGGACAGACACTGGGCAGCATCAGGGGGCATAAGCCCCCTGATAATAGGCCAGAGGAGCAGGGCAGAGCCTGCTCCATCCAATGGAGGGAGAGCATAAACATAAAAGGGCTCTCTTCTCTCTTCTTATTGTCTTGCTTTCAAAGTTGTTCCTCTAACATCTTTTCTCCCAATTCTGAATAAGTGTCATGTGAGCATATGACCTTTAAAATTGTTTAAAAGGCATCATTTTGTAGACTGTGCTTTATGAAGTGAGTGTTCCTCTTGTTACTCGCTAGCCATGCTTTAGAACAACATGTACCCTTTCCCAAGTCACCGAGAATACCCTCAGGCTCCTAGGGTCTGTCCTTCACCTCCCAACACATGGGAGCAAGTGTATCTCCTGGGCCCCAGAGTCATGTCCATCCAAGCCAGGTACTCATTTACTCACTCAGATGGGGCTTGCACTAAACATTTTTTATCTCCCTACACAGCTCCAAGAGAAAGGTGTCTACAAAGCCATGGGTGAGTTTGACATCTTCATCAACTACATAGAAGCTTACATGACATTGAAGATGAAAATCTGAAACATGCTGGGGAACAGAACATCCACGATGGCAACTCTTCTGGACTCTAGGACATAAATTGGAGATCTACAAAAATCCCGTCTAGGGATGTGGGAGAGCTAAACAGCTCCTTGGAGAACCCTGTCATACCTCTCTCTTAGAATATTTATTACCTCTGATACCTCAACCCATTAGTATTTATTTACTGAGCTTCTCTGTGAACTATTAGGAAGAAGCCCAATATTTTAATTTTTTTCAATATTTATTTTTTCACCTGTGTGTAAGCTGTTTTCGTAGGGTGATACCCTATGATATTTGAGTATTTTAAGAGAAATTGTAACTTATATAAGGAAAACAATGTTTCTTGGGGAGCCTACTGATGCTTCCATTCCAAGCCTGACCATACTTCATAGCTGTTGAGCTATTTTTCCTGACCTTCCTATAATTTCTCTGGGCCTCCGGCTCCTAGAGTGCTGTGAAGACTCTTACCCTCTTAGGAGGAGAAACTAGGGAGCCCCTTTGATAATTAATATTCCAGTGGCTCAGAGGGATTCTCTTGACCTCTTTCCTCAACCACTTCATTCTTGAAAGCTGTGTCCTTCCTTGTTATTTATAACGACCTAAAGTTGGTTCTAATAGAACTCAGTTTTAACTAGAAGCAATTCAATTCCTCTGGGAATGTTACATTGTTTGTCTGTCTTCATAGCAGATTTTAATTTTTAATAAATAAATGAGTCTTATTAAAAGTATGTTATGGCGTGAGTTGACTTCTGTTTGACTAAAATTATTCCCTCAGTGTTTCCAAGATACAAGAGAGTAGGTAAATTAATTCTGCATTTCAGGTAGAGAAAGCCAACTACACTCTTTCAGAGAAGAGGCAAGTTCCAAATCTGATCAGAGGAAAAAAGACTTTTCACTTCCATAGGCAATAACAAAGACCACCATAGTCTTCCTACAAGCTCAGTCCTTTAAGAAATTATCCTTAAATACTTAAAGATCATGCTGATTTTCAAGGCTAAGGATAAGGTTCCATAGATACCAATATTAGAAAGATAGGCAGAGGACTTTTTTCTGTTCTGTCTTTGTTTTCTGGGGTTTTGTTTGGCTTGGTTTGGGTTGGGTTGGGTTTTTGTTCTGCTTTGTTTTTGCTTCTTCAAGCCCCACAGATCTGGGTGAATGAATACTAATTTACCAGGGTTGTTGTGAAAATTAAGATAAAGAGCTAACATTGTTCCTGACGCTAAGAATGGTCCCTATACACATGTTTGATTGTTACTGGTATTCACATCTAAAGACTCCTACCAAATACCCCTTGAGCTGAGATCAGAGGCCCACCCAACCGAGTAGAATATAAGCAGATTAGCTCACTTGATAGAATACCCAAGGATGCAAGCTGCTGCAGAACCTTCTCTTCCCTCCTTAAGCTACCAGACAAATGTGAGGTTGGCTTTTGACTGCGGTCTATTGGGAGGGGCATGGTAGCCGGGGAAGCCCTACTCAAGGCCCCGTGACTTGGAGGAGAGAGGGAAACAATGGTCTGAGTAAATACTGATCACCCTCACACTCTGCCCAGAGGTCCTGGTCCGGGGGAGGATAGGGGCCAACTGGCTGTGGTCAGTTTTCAGTAAGACCTGACTCACTTTAGTTAAAGTAACCATAGGAAGGAAGTGGGAAGCATCAAAGCTGAAATTCTGAGATGAAAGGTTAAGAATGGAGGCTAGCTGAAGACCAGGAGAGAGAAGTGACGCTCTCTAAAGCAAAGCTCTCTGTACTGAAATGGAGAAACTGTGAGGTTTAGGCTGTTAGGGCTCTCTCCTAGGCAATGCACACTAACTTAAGGTTGAGGTTCACACCTCATGTGAGGGAAGTGGGCATCTGAAACCAAGAGACAGAAACTCACATAAAGAAGCCACATGGCTGATAAGATGTTGAAAACAGCCACAATTAACTGAGCCCTTCTTTTGAGCTTCTTGTCACTAGGTATGATATATATATATCAGGCATGCTATATATTATTATTGCTATCTTCTGTAAGAGGAAACAGATGTTTAGAAATGTTGGTATGGCTTGGCCACAGGGATTATATGGAGAATGGAGAACTGAGAATAGTATAAAATACTTTTCCCTTTGTATTAATTATCTATTGATCCTCCAAAGTTTAGCAGCTTAAAGCAACATGCATTTTTGTCTTTTTCTGAGAATCTGAGAGCAACAACTAGGGGTTCTGGTTCAGGGTCTCTAATGAAGTTGCAGTCAAAATGACAGCAAGGGCTGCAGTCACCTGAGCTTGGCTGGTTGGAAAAATCACATCCAAGATGACGCACTTACATGGCACGAGGCCTTAGTTCCTCACTGGCTACTGGCAGGTGGCCTTGGTCCTTTCTGTGGGGCTTCTTTAGTGTCTTCACAACACAACAGCTGTCTTCCCCAGAGCCAGTGATCTGAGAGAGAGCAAGGAGGAAGTCATGGTGTCGTTTAGACCTAATCTTAGAAATCTCACACCACACTTCTGGCACATTCTGTTCCTTAGCAGTGAGTTGGTAAAGCCCATTTTGAAGGGGAGATCAATTAGATTCTACTTTTTGAAGGGAGGAGTCTAAAAAAATTTGTGGACATATTTTTAAACTACCACATTGTTCTAAGAATTTAGAAAAAATAGCTCTGTGTTCAAATGGCACATCAGGCTCTTGGATTGGGGGAGGTGGTGGTAAGGGGAAGAGTTGGGTAAGCAGCTCACCATGGAGAGGCCATCATCATGGACATAGCCCTCCTCCAGTCCTCTCTCTTGTGAGCTCAGTCTAATATATTTACCTCTCTGAGCCTCAGTTTCTCACCTGGAAAACTAGCAAAAACTTTCTTCCCAGGTGTTATCTACTTAATGTTTGTGTTCCCCCCAAAACTCATATATTGAAACCCCAACCCCCACTGTGATGATATTGGGAGATGAGGCCTATGGGAGATAATTTTGTTTGAATGAGGCCATGAAGGTGGAGCCATCCTCCTACAAGTGCCTTTATAAAAAGAGACACCAAAGAGCTTGCTCTCTCCCTTTCCCTCTGTCTCTCTCTCTTCACATGTGCACAATAAAAAGATTTTATTGAGCACACATAGAAAGATGGCAGTGGCTACAAGCCAAGAGAAGAGGTCTCAGATTGAAACCTACCATGTTGGCACCTTGATCTTAGACTTCCAGCCTCCAGAACTGTGAGAAATAATTTCTTTTTTGTTTAAGCCATGGAGTTTATGGTATTTTGTTATGGTAGCTTGAGCTGGCTAATGGACCAGACTTGATATAAGGGTCAAATAGAATGTCAGGTATGAAGGTGCATATGTCTTATGGACTGGAAATCTAGAGATGAGGAGATAAGGTTTCAATGGGGATTTTTTTTTTTTTTTTTTTTGCAACAAGCCTTTATTCTCTAAAAAGAGCAACCACCTCATCTCCCATGGCCCTTTTCACCTCACATCAGAGTTTGGATAGAAATGAAGAATGAGAATCTCAGTCTGTGGCCCAAGTTGCTCAGGTGAGAAGGGTGAGACCAGTGAGAGAAGCTCCCAAAATCTTTGATGACAATGTGGTTACCCTCCCCAGCCACTGACAGAAATCAGACAGATCAAAGGGTTCTGGAAGGAAGGGGTTGATATCAGAGATGTAAAGAAAGAGAAAAAAGAATTGGCTTGATGGCAGAAACTACCCACTCTATGGCATGTTGACCCTCTAAATGCTTATGAGTGGATTTAATTGTGGAAAATGGGGACCACTTTTAGGCCTGGGGTGACTGAGGAAGAAGGAGGCATAAAACTCCAAGAAGATAAGAGCTGTATCCTAAGAGCAAACACTCAGAATCTGAAATGAAATGATCTTTAAACTTTCATAAGCTGCAGAACTGGCTACAGAATGAGCCAGTCGATTGACCCTGGAGTGGTTAGTGGGTCCCAGGTGACACACGTGTTCTATTATTTAATCATCCTTTTACACACCAACTCACTTGGTGACTTTGGAAATTTTACTTCCCCTCTCTGGGCTTCAGTTTCCTCAATGATAAAACAAGGAAGTAAGTCTGAATCAATGATTTTCAACTGGGACCGCTAGATTCACGCACGTTCCTGAAAGTATTTGTGGTAGAGAGACTGGCTTTGAACAATTTCCAAAACTTGGAAAAGTTTAATGAAATTGTTCGTTTGCCATCCCTGCCTCCTGTAAGTCTGTGCGGGTTCATTAAAAAGCACTTCTTTGTGCTCAGCTGAAGTAATAGCTACTTGGTATGGAAAACAGGTCACCTCATGCTGGCCAGAAGCTCTATTTTCTAGTCATCTATTATATCTTTGATTAATAAAAACGGAAAATAGTATTATCTTTGTAAATTTTTTTAACCAGTCAAAACGTTTTAAGATAGTCTCTGGAGGAAATTAATAACAGCAGTCTTTTGTGGTTAAAATCTTCAAAACCACTAAATTAGATGACCTCTAAGTGCCCTTTGCGCCCATAGTTCCTAATTCCAGCATCTGATTCCTCCAGTCAGCCAGAGTTATTCCCACTTGAGCCCTTTTCTGGGACATGTTTCTATCCAGAGAGTCTGCACTGGTAATTTTCCAGATGGATTACCAGTCATCTGTGTACTATCAACAGCCCCCATCTCCCAGCAGGGTGGAGCCACAGAGCTCTGAGTTTCCAGAAGCCTCCTTGACACTCTCTCTAAAGAGGATATGGAAGCAATAAAGACCTAAGGACAAATAACACAGCTTGTCTCTTACTCCACAGCACAGGGGTGATGTACACACCTCTGGAATCTGCCAAACCTCCAAGCTGCGTGACCTTGAGCCATCGCCTCCCTCAGTATTCTCCTCTGTGACGTGGAGAGAATAATCACTCCTTCCGGGCGTTGTCGTAAGAAATAGAGGCGTGAATACATGTAGAGCACAGAGTAAATATTTAGTAAAAGCAGCTCTTCCCTTAGACATTTGGAAAAATGTTCACATGAGACCAGATGGTAAGATCAGTGCTAACACCATGAAAAAGAGCCCAACACGCTTTGTGTGCCAATCACTAAACCTGGACCAGCCCTTATGATATTTTCTGCCTCCCTACCCACCATTTCTGGATGGAAAGAGAAAATGGACCATCCTGACACTTGGGAAGGACAGAAAGGAAATGACATTTTTTGGGGGGTCTGAAGAAATACTTGGCTTGATCAAGTAAATATATATATATATATATATATATATATATATATATATATCAATTATAGCCACTAGAGTTGCATTAGTTCAGTGAACAGAGGCTTAATAGAGGTGCCTAACTGCCATCCAGAGCAATACTAGTTACACATACCATTAAATAAATATTAGGTTAACTATGTAGAAAGTTTTTATTGATTGCAACATTGGGCTTTGTTCACATGTGCTCGTTATCCACCACTGTTACTTATCTGTTAGCAACCTAAAAAATGAGAGTCTACCACACTGCTTCTTCCCTTACCATTATTTGAGGGGGGAAAAACATTTTTCTCCCAAAGTCAAGAAGTCATTGTATGGGGCGCCTGGGTGGCTCAGTCGGTTGAGCATCCGACTTCAGCTCAGGTCATGATCTCACAGTTCGTGGGTTCGAGCCCCATGTTGGCTCTGGGCTGACAGCTCAGAGCCTGGAGACTGCTTCGGATTCTGTGTCCCCCTCTCTCTCTGCCCCTCCCCTACTCACACTGTGTCTCACTCTGTCTCTCATAAATAAATACATGTAAAAAAATTAAAAAAAAAACATTGTATAACAGAGCCCATAGTTCGTCCAATATGCTACCCAGAATCTCACACCTATTTGAAAAAGTCTTTCTGGATTATTTAGAAGAAGTGGATGTCATTCCCCTATCATACCTCTACCAGAACTGAATTAGCAACTGTGGCTAGTATGCACCATAAGTAACTAATCAGGTCTTCTCACAGAATATTCTCTACGTTTATATCTAACAAGGATAAGACTCGAATCAAAACAGAGGCTGATTGGCTTCTCCCTGGCCTTTGTCCCAAGTCAGAGTTTTTATGAGATGCACATTTATTTACTCAGAACCTATCATACTCTAGGTACTATGTTGGGCGTTGGGGAGAAAACAGTGAATAAAACAGACATAGTGCCTACCTTCATGGATTTAACAGCTAAATCCGTACAGTCAGAAAAAGACATTACAAGTTAACTACACAATGTTAGCATAATTGTGAAAACTAGTAGATGAGAAGTGGGAGGTGTCACTAGAGCAACTAACTCAGACTCAGCCCTCAGGAAGGAGGGCTTCCACAAGAAGGTGACATCCAGCTGGACATGAAGGATGAGTTGGGGTGGTCAAATGAAAAGGGAGGTGCTGAGAACTTTAGAAAGAGCCACATATTTAAAGACCTCTTTGAAGAGCAAAGAATGAGGGGAAAGAATGTCTCTGAAGCAAGGGTATATTTGTACTGATACACAACATAGCTGCACCCTGGGCCCTCTTCAGAACCCTCTGGTTTCTCCATGTCGTTTCATATCCTGAGTTTTTGAAGTAGGAAAGGGCTTAAATTGTTTAAGGAACTAAAAGGTGACACACAACAAGTGAGGCATATTATACATGAGGGAGAGAGATTTAACATGAACTGGAAGAAAAGGACAGACTTTAAGCAAAGAGAAACCATTAAAGGCTATTAAGTAGAGAGAAGAATATATATTTTCTGAATGAGACCCCGTAGGGTCCATTGGCTTCCAATGCAGAGAAGAGGAAATTGTAGTATGGACTAAGGTGACAATAAATAGGAATTGAGTGAAGTACATGTGTTCAAATATTCAGCAACTACTTAGGCGAGAGTGATGATGGCAGGTGATGGCCAAAACCCCCTCAGATCCGGCCTGAACAACTGGGTAGGGAAGAAGAAAGTTTGGAGGCAAAGGATACATTCTACATTGGCCCCATTGAGTTGGAGGTGCCTCTGAGACTTTGAATTCTTCCACAGTGGTCAGTTGGACATAGAGATGTAGTCTGAAGATAAATATATGATTGCCATTGCTATAGAGATGGTAAGTGAAATTGTAGAAGTAGGGAAAATCACCAAGGGAAAGAGTGTGAGAGAAGAACCCAGATCCGAGACCTGGAGAACCTAGATATGTATAAGTCAGAGCAAGAAAAGCTGACAAAGGAACTTATAAAGAATGGCCTGAGTGGTAAAAAGAAATACCAGGAGAGAGTGGTGTTCCTCATAACAAGGAAAGAACACGTTTTAGGGGAGAGGGAATGGTCAACTGAACCAAATGCTATTGGGAGGTCAATTAGGATCAAGACAAAAGAGCTTCTACAGGATGTAGCAAGTGGGGGCACTGGTCACTTTATCAAGACGAGGGCAGAAGAGTGGCAGGGGATGGGAGATAGATGGGATCACACATTAAATGGGAGGTGAAAAAGTGGATCACACTACACTGGGCCAACACAGGAGAAAAAGAAGTTGAAGACAGAAGAATGAGAGAACTGATGAAGACAGTTTCCTCAGAAGGCAGAAGGGGGGTAGCGTGCAGGTAGAGGAATGGATGACCTTTGAGATGAAGAGGAACACCTTCATTGAATAATAACAGGAAGGAAGTAGGGACAGTGGGTACAAAAGCAGGTTGGTCTGAAGATTTGTTGGCAGGAAGTTGAAGTTGTTTCCATCAGATGGCTTCTATTTTCTCTGAAAAGAGTGAATAAGAAGGAGATAATGCAAGAAGGTTTGAGGAGAGAAACAAAGATTTGAAATGATGCTTGCAGATATGTGAAAAGCAAATGATTCTAAAGAAACATGGTAGACCTCCAGACAGTGTTGAGCCCAGTTGAGGTAAGTTGAGGTAAATAATCATGAATTGCCGTCTGCCAGGTTGCATACTTTTTCTCAGGATTCTCCTGGCAGCCCGAAGTGAACGCATAGTAGGCAGAATTGTTTTGACCCATGAATATAACAAAAGGACAAGGGGGAGAGGAAGTTGAGGGTATAAGTAAGAGTCTGACTGGAGAGATGGACCCAGGATTCAAAGTTGAATAATGTGCGGACAAGAGAGAACTGATGAAAAGGGATAGTGTAGATGAGCCAACGGATTGGAGGCTCTGATGACGTCAAGGAACAGTTGCGAAGGCAAGAGCAGAATCCCCAAGGAGCGGAGGTGGTGGCCAGACAGGGAGGAGACGGAATGAAGAGATTTTGGAGGTGGGATGATGAATTCCAGGTTATAGCCATTGAAAGAGATGGCTGAGTAAAGACAGGGGGAAAGGTCATCAGCAATGTGAAGATTATGGAATTGAAAAGCCACACTTTGGAGAAGTAGCCCATAAGGACACTGAAGTCCCCAGGCTTGCTGCAGTAGAAGGAAGGCCAGTGGAAGGCAGTGTAAAAGAAGAGTAGGAGGTAGGTGCTCAAATCATTTGGAATGAAAGGGAGAGGTAGATGGTTAGAGCATCCTGGAGCTTCTGGTGGATTCTAATTTTAAAATATGTAGAGTTCTCAGAGTTTCATACACTTGACAAATTACCATTTTAAATTTCCTAAATCTTAGAGGAGTACAGATCTAGATTTCTTAGCAGATTCCCCAATATATAGATTTCTTGGTATTTCATAATAAATAAAAGAACCTATATATTTGTAAATATATCTTAGCACATTGAAGTCATTTTTACGTCAGAAAAACAACAATGTCTAAGCATTAACCACACGGAATCCGAGTCATTCAAATCAAGAACCTTATAATTTTTGCCAAGATGAGTCATCCTCCGATGACACGTCCAACTGGTCGCCTCCAGCAAATCTCCAGACAGATCTTTCCTATGATATGCAGAGTCTTTTCTCTTTCACATACAGTTGTCCCCTCTTAGCCATGGTTGTGCTTCCCATGGTTTCGGTTACACATGGTCAACCGTGGTACAGGAGCAGATGAGATTGTCAGAAGGTCAGTAGCAGTTGAGAGCCACATCACAACACCTGTGTCATCCACCTCACTTGGTCTCTTCACATGGGCATTTTGTCATCTCACATCATCACAAGAACAGTACAATAAGATATTTTGAGAGAGACCACATTCACCTAACTTTTATCACAGTATATTGTCACAATTGTTCTATTTTATTATTAGTTATTGTTGTTAATCTTTTACTGTTCCTGATTTATAAATTAAACTTTTTCATAGTTATGTATGTATAGGAAGAAAACATAGTCTCTCTAGGGCTTGGTACTGCCTGCAGTTTTAGGCACCATTGGGGGTGTGGGAATGTACCCTCTGTGGATAAGGAGGGACTACCATGTTACTATTGTTCTCAATCTCTTTCCTACATAGCAGGAAAATAGAAAATCACCAACAAGAAAGTGTTACCCCAAGTATAATAGAAATCTGTTGGTGACAACAGAAGTCCCCAAGAAAACAGCAGTGCAAATTTAACCTTTTCCTCTGATATTTGGCTCAATAATTATAATGAGTAATTCACTCACCCCCACCTCAGCTTAGGAATCAAAGCATCTAGTATCTTGACTTGTTGTTGAGGGAGAAAGATGGAGGCAGAAAATCATCTAAATCAGCACCACTCAGTGTGGCTTGAAGACCAGTACTGATCCATAAAGTGTTTGTTACCAGTCTGTGGCAAGAGCAGCACAGAAATAAAGTTTAAAAAACTTTATAGTAGGGCATCTGGGTGGCTCAGTCAGTTAAACGTCCGACTTTGGCTCAGGTCATGATTTCCCCTTTTGTGGGTTTGAGCTTTGTGCAGACAGCTCAGAGCCTGGAGCCTGCTTTGGATTCTGTGTCTCCCTCTCTCTCTCTCTCTCTCTCTGCCCCTCCCCTGCTGCTCTGCCTCTCACTCAAAAATAAATAAACATTAAGAAAATTTAAAAAAACTTTATAGCAATTTTACAGAGTATTTTTTGGTTAGATCAAATCTCTGAAAACAGTGGCTTGCATTCTGTATATCTTTACATTATTTTTCATTTTACTTCCCTAATAATTTTTTTTATTCTATTTTACTAAAATGTTGATCCATAATGGATTGGAATTCTTTCAAAATCTGATTCTTTACCAAAGATAGTTTGAGAAACTCAGGTTTAAATCACACTCCCAGACATATTCCCAGACTCCTGGAACTTCTAAATTGGGAGAAAGAGGTAGTAAGATACCACTGGTAGAAATACATAGCCTTAGACTAACCTGATTTCAAATCCCCACTCTACCACTTACGGTTGACCTTGGATAAGTTACTTAATTTCAATTCCTCATGTGAAGGTAGAGATATTAGTCCTGGAGTTGCAGATTTGAGATAAAGATTACAGGAGGTACTGAGCTACTGGCGTAGCACAGTACCAGGCCCATAATGAGGACTGTGAGTTGTCTTAAAGATCATCTGGGGGGTACCTGGGTGGCTCAGTCGGTTAAACTTTCTGACTTCGCCTCAAGTCATCATCTCACAGATTGCGAGTTCGAGCCCCATATCGGGCTCTGTGCTGACAGCTCAGAGCCTGGAGCCTGCTTCCAATTCTGTGTGTGTGTCTCTCTCTGCTCCTCCCTTGCTCATGTTCTGTCTGTCTGTCTGTCTGTCTCTCTCTCTCAAAAATAAATACATATTTTAAAAAAAAGATCATCTGTTTGAACCCACAATCTACTGTTCCAATGAGAATCTCTGGCCCCACCAATGAACCAACCACAGGTACCCTAGCACAGGCAATGTGTCCTGACAAGGACCCCACCTCAGGCAAAGCAAGTGGGATAGGTCAGGTCATCTCTCCCCTTGGCTCCATCAACCCTAAAGAATTTCAAATCCTCCTCAGGAAGGAAATATTACAGCCACGCTTGGCTGCCATTGTCCCCTTCTCTCTGATTTTGTTCAGGTATTGCATCTATGCACTTCAGGGGAGCAGGGCTCCTCCCAAGGTTATTATTTCCCCCATCCAGTGACTGACTTAGGAATGGGTTTGTGATGTAACCCAGTCAATGAGACATGAGGAGTGGTTGGATGACGGGCTACTGGGAAATATTCTTCTGATTCTTAAAAGCAAGGACACTAGGCTTTTTTTTTTTTTTTTTTTGTCTGCCTTTGGATGTTTTCCACATTTGAAGCCAGGAATTGCTGAAGCCTTCTTTGAGACCATGAGGGGAATCAGCCCGAGGGGATAAATCAATGAATGGAAAATGGCAAGCAAAATAATAGACAGAAGTAAGTCCTCGATAATTTTGTCAAACACATGAGTTAACCAAACCTAGATGAGAACTATTTCAGAATTTTCTATATATAAGATAATATTTTGCCTTTTGACTAAGTCACTATTTATTGGTTTTCAGGTTACTTGCAGCCAAAAGTATGTACAAAAGATATGCGTGAACTCTTGGGCCAGAAACAGTCAAACAACTTCAATCTGGGGCTTCCCCTACTCCCTTCCCCCTTCCGAGTGGCTGAGTCACCTCTGACTCATCCACTGAACCCCAAATATTTGAGGGAGTTCAGGATGGTCAAAGAGTACATTTCTCTTCACCACAGCACATGACTCCCTAGTTTCAGCCAGTTCTCAGGCCAGTCCCCGTGCCGTCTTCCTCAGTGGTTTCATCCAAGGAAACCAGAGCTTTGTAGAGCTGCGTGCACACTGATGCTGTAAGCAAAATGTGTAAGGAATGCTTGCTTATGTTTCTGGCCCACATCTGCTTTCTCCCTGGGCTCTATGTTCTCACCCCCTTCTCCTGAATTTTCTACTTCCCTTTACAAGGGCCTCCTCTCCTATGAAGCCTTCCACCACAGTAGGAGACCAGACAGTTATTTCCACTCATTCACCAAACCACTGAGCCACACATTTGACAAATGATGATATTCTGAAAGGTTCTATCTTCTCATCATTTCTTATGAACTTGACATTGTCCCTCAGACCTGACTGCACCTTTGAGT
The DNA here is from genome assembly GCA_028646485.1 of Cryptoprocta ferox. Classification (NCBI taxonomy): domain Eukaryota; kingdom Metazoa; phylum Chordata; class Mammalia; order Carnivora; family Eupleridae; genus Cryptoprocta; species Cryptoprocta ferox. Next base: position 33,970,206 of record CM053562.1, read on the forward strand.
GAAGGGAAGAGTCTCACAGTCCTCTATCCCTAATAGCATCAAGCAAAGAGAAAGCATTATATAAATGCTTGAGTTCAATTAGAAAGTAGACTTTCCTTATAGTTATCAAATCACAGATATTTTGAGTTAGACACTCAAAGGCTCTCTTACCCACCTGCCATCCACAATCACGCTAACAGATGGACAAGAACTGTGATGTGTAACATCAATGTTTGCAGTGAAACAGAACTTATTACATGGTGTTACCTGTTTCATTTCTGGACAGCTCTCATGATTGGCAATCTCTTTCGGTGTTTTCATGAGGCCCAATTTTGCTTTGCTATAACTTGCCTTCAGTTATTTAGTTATGCTTTCTGGGATAAAATAGAATAAATATATTCCATTTTCACATGGATAGGCCTTCAAATATTGAAGGCAGCTATTATATCTAATCTAAGTCTTAATTTCTTTAAGCCAGCCATCTTCAGTCACTTCAGTTATTATTTAAAATGTATGGTTTCCAATATCTTTCCCATTCTTGCATTTTTTTCCTGTATGCACTAAGAGGGTCTTTTCTTTAACCCTCACATATTAATTCAATATTGATTGAATTCTTACTATGTGCCCAGGTATACAGCAGAGAATCAGATGTGGAGCTTACAGACCCAGAAAGGAAGACAATTAAACAATGACAGTGAGGAACAAAGGGTGCCTGGTCACTGTGTTGCACAATTTCAGGGGCACTCTTCACACACAATCTGATACAGACTTCACCCCTTGGAGTTGTGCAACCTGGTAAACCGGTAACTGGTGGGAGCAAGCAAACTGGATCAGGAAATGCCTCCCTGGAAGAAAAGAACATTTAAACTGATACTTAAAATATGAATATTCATCAACTAGGCAAAGAGAGAAAGGAACAATGTGCTGGGCTGCGGGAACAGTAGATAGAAAGATGTGGAGGAGAAGGGGGAAGGTATCAGAGTAAGAAGCGGGAATAGAGAGAACGAAGCTTGAGAAGTAAGCAGAGGCCAGGCCATCCAGTTTCTATTAGGCCACATTAGGGAGGTTGACTCATATCCTAAAGAAGGTGGGAATCATTGAAGGGTTTTAAGTAGGGAAATAACATGACTGTATTTGCATTGTAGCTGCTATATGGAAAGCGGATTCACAGAGGATAAGACCAGAGACTGGAAGACCGAACCAGAACCTGTTACAGTAGTGCAGGCAAAAGTAAAATAATAAAATAAAATAAAATAAAATAATAAAATAATAAAAATCAGACAGTGGCCTGCACAGGGTAGCAGCAGTGGGAATAAGAAAGAAAGTACATAGACATATTTGTGCGGTAGCTCACATATCATGTCAATTAAATTTGACATCTGTGTGGACATGGAGTGTGAGGCAAGGAAGAAATCAAGGATATTAGACAAACGGGCAGGTGGCAGTGCTATGGATTGAGACTGAAAACTCTGGAGGAGGTCCGGGTTTTCACAAATGAGGAAGATGAAGAACCCACTGTTGGATGTATTCAGCTGACGTACTTGAAGACAGCTAAGTGGAGATGTCTAATTAGACTTCAGATGGATGCACCAGATTCTGGAGTCATCAGTCTGCAAATGGTAACTGGAGCCATGGGAAAGAACATCAACTCACTCAGAATAAACTATGGAGAATGGGAAAAGACAGCTTAAAGCACTGAGGAATACACTCATTTCATGGGCGACTTGAGGTATCAGCCGTGGAGAGCAAGGAGAACCTGCCAGAAAAATGGAAGGGGAAATGGAGCGTGATGCATGGAAGTCCAAGGGGGCAGAAGGGGCCGGTTACTGCTGAGATTCCACTAGCTGTGCTGCCCCGGGCAGGTTAGACTTACTCGCCCTCTCTGCCCAGGCCCATTCACCGTGTCGCAGCCTCACCACCGCCATCCAGATTCCTTAGCAGCAACCATACCATGTTGTTGGCCCTACCACGTGTTGGATGTTGAATGGTGTCTCCCAAAAAGATATGTTCAAATCCTAACCCTTCAGTATCTGTGAATGTGATCTTAGCGGAAATAGTCTTTGCAAATGTAATCAAGTTAACACAAGGTTATACTGGAGTAGCGTAGGCCCTAATCTAATGACAGGTGTCCTTATAACAAAAGGGAAACTTGGATACAAGGCCATAGACATGCAGGACAGGTGGCTGTGTGAAGACAGAGGCATCACTGGAACTAGGCTGCCACAAACCTACAAACAGCAAAGATTGCTGACAATAACCGGAAACTCGAAGAAACAAGGAGGATTCTTCCTTAGAGGCTTTGGAAGGAGCACGGCACTACTGACACCTAGATTTTGGATTTCTGGCTTCTGAACTGTGAGAGAATACATTTCCATTGTTTTAAGCCTCCCAGTTTGGGGTAGGGTTTTACAGCAGTTCTAGGAAACTAATACACGGGGGTCAGCTAAAATTCCAAGTCTTATTTTTATTTTAATTATGACCAAGTTACCTCATCTTTATTCTGTGTTGTACCTTGAAGTTTTTAAAAATTAAATATATGACTTATGTTTACCTATGTCTACTTTACTCTTAGATATTTGGGGCAATTGATCTAGCTTTTGGTAACCTTGGCTTCTATTCCTTTGCTTAGAATGATAGAACATTAAATATGGTTGATCAAGACCATAACACTTTAGATATCAATTATGGTCCTGTTCCTAGAGAGAAATAAGAGATAGCTATCTTGTCTTATTATCTGCAGATTGAACATGTAAGACTTTCTCAGAATGATCACATAAAACTTTCTCAGATGCCTTGATGAAATCCAGATACATCAAGTCTACTGGAAGTCCAAATCTACCAGTCCAGGGACCATATAAAACAAGTAACTTGTCTAGACCAGAATGACCTCAAACTTATTCCCTCCACTCAAGACAGGCAACCGTGCAAAACATCGGGTAATTTTGTTGAGTGAACTTGAATTTCTCTACCCTGGAAATCTACCCCACTGACTATGCTACTTGTTCTGTTCTTCCCTCCACCTTCAGATTTAAGGCATGGCTTTGAGGGTCCTCTAAAATCTGACTCTGCACCCACATCGACAGACTCTTCCTGACTCAGTCATCTCCCTAAGCACAATCCCAGCAAATGGCTTCTAGAGTCTTGAAGGCAGGACCTAAGCAGTGAAACTTTACTGAATCCTAGCAACTATTGCTTTCTCTTCTACTTGCTCACACATGGTTGGTTTCATAGTCTGCCATTCTTTCCACTCCTAAGGTAAAAAGAAGCAGTGGGGAGCCTTTCACAGAGAAACTGAGAGTGAGAAAGGGAGAAAGGAAAGGTACACGCATATCAGGGTCAGCACGTGTCACTGAGGCTGAAGCTTGTTAAGAAGGAGACAGGGCAACTGCAACTCCATGTTTCCTGCCAGAAACCAGAGCTTTGGGTGAAATCGCAAATGTCTGGGAAGGAGGGAGGGTGGGGAAGTTCCTGACCTACATTTCCCTCTGGCTGTGGTGACCCCATGACTGGAATATGTTGATTTGATGGCTGATTTTGCTGTACTGGGTTCTTTCTTTCCTCCCCTTCTCCTTTTGTTTCATAACACATGATAACACTCTCCTCCCTCCCTTCTTCTTTTTTCCATGGGAAAATACTAAGAATGAATAAAGTCATATTAATACTATGAAACGAGTAATCCATCATTCTAGAATCACAACATCTTTATTCTTGTATTCTGAATCAGATGGCCTTGCGATCTATAATCTCTTTGCAGATAAAGAGTTGGTCCCTTCTCTTGAGCCAGAAAGGAAAATAACCAGTCTCTCTCTCTCTCTCTCTTTTTTTTTTTGTCCTTAGATTTCCCAAAAGCTACTTAGGATACTGGAATTAATTAGACAGAATTATTAGTTGGCTTTATCATGGGTATATTAGTTAAGATAACATTAGCTGCTGTAACAGATCAACCCTGGAATCTCAGTGACTTAATAGAAGTTCATTTCTCATTCATGGAGAGAATGTATACTGAGAGGGCAGCAGCGAGATACAGGCAAGACCTCTGCTTCACAGTCATCCGTGCTGATGGAAATTCTATGCTATTGTCCCTCCTGAGACGGGATGGATTCCCCTCACAACACAATGTGGTTCGAATGTCAAGACTGGTGATGCCACGCACACACACACACACACACACACACACACACACACATACACACACTCACTCACTCACTCACTCCAGGAGGGTATGGAAAGGTTTGTTACTCACACAATGAGGCTTTCTTGGAGGGAGGAGGGCTGGTTCCAAAAATGGCTTGAGCGAAAGCAGAGAGGGGTTCCTGGTGTGGGGTTCATGAGAGCTATGTGGTGGGGCTTGAATAAGGATTCCCGGGTGCAGGCTGAGACTTGCACAGTTTGAACTTCTGGCCAGTGCCAAAGGACGGGGCACTCAAGCTTTTCTTTCAGTTTTGAGGGGCAGAAAGGGAAAGGGGGAGTAGTGGGCTTGAAGGCTGTGAGCAAACATTAGAAATGGAGTCAAACTCTTAATTACACTTTGCTGCCCTCGACACCTGCCTTCTATTGCTCTCCTGGATACAGACATAAGACAAGGGACAAGGATGTATGGGAGGTGTTAATAGGTTAGGCCTGGGTGGTGGCCCTATCTCTTCGGTGGCATTCCATTGATTAGAACCAAGTTACCAAGGAGCTGGAGATCCAGTCCCTGGCTGGGTAGCCACTTTCCAGCAACAACTATGGAAGGTGCAAAAACCTTAAGTGTATAGCGTGCCTTTTCCGCCAAGCAGCAATAGATCCAAGCTTTGTGCGGCCCAAAGCTTGAATAATTTAGAGGTTGTCTTTAAGAAAAAAATAAATTAGATGGGCCACCTGGGTGGCTCAATCAGTTAAGCATCTAACTCTTGGTTTCGGCTCAGGTCGTGATCTCACGGTTCATGGGTTCGAGCCCTGCGTTGGGCTCTGTGCTGACAGCAGGGAGCCTCCTTGAGATTCTCTCTCTCTCTCCCTCTCTCTGCCCCTCCTTCGCTTGTGCACTCTCTCTCTCTCTCTCTCTCAAAATAAACATTTTTAAAAAACAAAACATAAATTAGAGGTTCCAGATCTCAAATTAGAAAAGTAGTTTTTGCAAGTCAGGACTCAGACGCTGAGGTTTCACCAGCTTCACTAGGTAAAGGTCTCTCATTGTAAGTCATCCGGGTGCAATGCTCAGGAGGCCGTCACTGGCCACTCTTCAGGGTCACCCGGGAGAACCAAAGGGAAGGGGTGTGGTTTCTGGTCTACGTCTACATGGCTATGGCTGTTGTTACCCAGAGTTACAGAGCTTCAGAGCTGCTCCCTGGGAGGGAGTAAACTCGGGGCTTGTGACGCCAGCTACAGAATTCATAGACTCTAGCCCCCAGCCTTTGAAAACAGTGCCAATGTGCTGTGAGAACAGGGGAAGAGAATATTGTTACAAATTTGCCGTTTGTGGAAACAGATAAAAGGTTACCTCTTTGTGACCTTAAGAAATTACACACCCTTGGGTTTTGCTCTATATGTAGCTATTCAGTGGTTTGGGCCAGGGATACTTTTTAAGCAAAAGGTTTGTTAGGGGGGAAGTATGAAAAATATGATTTGGTGTTTCATGATTCAGCAAGTTTGAGAAACGCCAGTATCCCTTTGCAGGGCTCCTGGAGATTTCTGTGAATCAGAGGTGCCCCCCGAAGGCCCATCACTCAGGCTGCTTTCTGATTTGCCTGGGTGAGGGCATGGGATAGAAACGAGAGAAGAGCTAGGACCCCATAAAAATCATGACATACCACTTCCCCTTAGGCTCCAGGAGCGCAAGGGACATGTCCCCGTGCCCGTGATAAGGCTGTGGCCCTAGACGGCACTCAGAGCAGCTCCTTGCAGCAACATGCCTGCAGGTGCCTAAACAGCAGCCCTTCACAAGTCTGGGTTTCGGCTCTTTGGCTCCACCAGGTAGGAATTCCTGGGGACGTTCACTCTACACTCCTCTCCTTTCTTTCTCATTTTTTTCTTCTTTCTTTGACTTTCTCATGTATTTATCTCCAGCTATATTGTACCACACTGAATACAATTTTGAAAGCTTCCATTTGGGGAAGAGTGGCTAAAAATAAAATACGAAACACAAACAGATAATAAAGTGAAATAATCAATTTGTTTAAATGCTGTCATTGCCAAGTCCTAGACGAACGCGGGGCCATTAAAAGGATTTCTCAGGGCATGTTTCAGTCCTCAGCGTCACCCATCCACTCAGCCAACATTTCCTGAGCACCCTGTATGTGTCAGCTCTCCAACAGAGACTGGGGACCATGCCTCCATGAGCCCACCCTACGCCAAGGGTGCAGGGCTCTCAGCTTGTCCCCCCGCCCCCGGGCTGCACAAGGTTATGGGCGATTTGTCTGCGGCTGCCTCTGCTCAAGCCTGCTGGGACACTGGATTGAGGAATGAGACGGGCTGGAATGGTTAGTGTGGTTACTGCCACAGGACCCACTGAGGGCAGAACAAGAGGAAATGGGTTGAAACAGCAACAGGAGGGATCGGGGTTTGACTGAGGGAAGGCTTCCCCTTTATCAGGGAAGGAGAAGCTGTCTCAGGTGACAGGGGAGTCCCAAGCATCAAGGTGTCCCCATACTGTCCTCCAGGAGGCCTTGTCCGGGTCTCAGACCTGCGAGGACCGTGCCTGCCAGCGAGCACGTGTGGTGGCTGCCACGCCCTCGGGAACTTACTCCGCAGCCGAGTGTGGCTCTGCCCAGAGCTGCCCCATCAGACGGGCCAAGGCCCGGCGTCTTCCTTCTCTGCGAGCAGAACTGGATGCTGCGAGACTCCCACCAACATCCCACTGGTATCTGAGGGCCTACTGTGTGCCAGACACTGGCGATGAATCAGCGAATAAAGCGGACACAGATCTCTGTGCCCGTGGAGCTTATGTTCAAATAAGTTACACAGGTTTCTAGAAGGGGATCAGATCTTTGAGGAAAAACCTGAAGTAGGTGTATTTCAATTAAAACGATTAAAAAACAATAAAGCCACGGAGGGGAGTAGAAAGTAAGTGTGAGGGGTGGGGTGTAGGAGGAAAGACTGTAGTTTTAAATAGGGAAGTAAGGGTATAGGCATCATTGAAAAAGTGATACACAAATGAAACATAAAGGAAATGAATTGTGCAGATATCTGAAGGAGGAGTGTTCCATCTTGGGTGGGGGGAGGCGCGTGGCTGGGGAGGGAATGGCCTATGTGGTGCTCTTCCAGGTCCATGAATGCCGTAGGCCTCTAAATTTGGCCTCAGTTGCTTTTACTGCCTTCTCTTTGCCTCTGGGAAGTGTTCCAACAGGCTACATCAGGGTCCTGTATCACAAGAGATTGTTTACTAGGTACTTAAGCTGAGCCTCAGCTTACAAATCTGTACATTGGGAATAATAATACCACTAACCGTATAGGGTTGTTGGAGGTCAGAATTCAAAAGAAAGAGGGGTATCTGGGTGGCTCAGTTGGTTAAGTGTCCAACTTCGGCTCAGGTCATGATCTCATGGTTCGTGAGTTCGAGCCCTGTGTCGGGCTCTGTGCTGACAGCTCAGAGCCTGGAGCCTGCTTCAGATTCTGTGTCTCCCTCTCTCTCTTCCTCTCTCTCTCAAAAATAAATAAACATTAAAAAAAAAAAAAAGGAAAGAGAAGGGACAGTCCATGAAGGGGACCAGGGGTCTCTGAACAGGGCTGGGCAGTGTCTTGACCGGGCTTACATTCACCATGTGCCAGGAACTGGGCTAAGGGTTTACACTGACTAGCTGTTTAATTCTCGCAAAAGCGCTATGATAGAGATACTCTCCTGTCCCCATTTGCTAATGGGAGATGGAGGTTTACAGAAGTTGGAGGCCTCAAACTGGGGTGTGCTTGAACATGGTCTGGACCTGCAGGAGTCCAGGGCTCCAGCCTCCCCCACCCTGCGTGCCTGACCCACATCACTGGAACTGGGTCTTCTCTGCAAGTGTGAACAGGGAGGACCGGGTTCAGAAACCCAGACTAGAGATAACGGCTCTCACGTTTCCTCCCAATCAGCCCTGATCTCTGCGGCCTCCTGTGCGGGGGTATGACCCAGTGGTTTTCTTTGCCAAATTCTTATGAGAATAATACTGCTGAAATCGGGGGCCTGATTAATTTTGACAACTGTGGGAGGGGAGGGAAGGCACACATTCTTAGAATCAGAGCGAGGCTGGGCTGGCGGGCCCCACTTTTCGGCACATTCTAGATGCCATGGGCTTGGGAGTTTCGAGAGAAACCCTGTGAGTCACCTTCGCTTCTCATGGCCCCCGTTTCACTTGAAGGCACATTGCCTTCCCATCATCGTCCCCTGGCCCCTAACTCTGCCGGCCACTAACACCCTCCAGTGACACATCCAGCTGCTCCACATCCCAGCGTGAGTGGGGATCCTCTCTGCTGGGTCACGGGAGCCACAAACCTACTGGCCTGAACAGCAGACGATGCAGGTGCCTCCTCCTGGGTCAATCGGCGGCGTAAATCACCTTTACTCTCCTCTAGTTAAACCAATCCGGTCACACCGATACAATACCAGGACTACTACCAATGAGTGCTAACTATGTGCTAGGCAGCATACTCAAGCTTTTACATTTTTCATTTGTTCCTTGCAACAACCCCATGAGGTAAGCAATATCATGGTGTTAGTCTGGGTCCTCCGAGAAGGCGCTGCCAGAATGGGATTGGACACGCAAGGGGTTTATTTAGGAGAAATGTATTTATGAGACAAAAACATGGAGGGAGCCTAGTCAAGCAGGGAGAGCCCTCCGACGGTGGCTGACACCAAGGAGGAGCAAAGCAGAGAAAGTTGGGTGTGCAGTCTAAAGAAGTTTCTGCAGAGTTGCCAGAGAATCCTCAAACCCAAATCAGCCATCACTAGAGTCCCAGTTTCCGCAGGAACTGGTGTGCCTTGGCATCCTTGCTGGGCCTTGTCATGGCTGGGGACGGGTGGAGGGAAACATGGCCTGACCACAGATGCAATAGTGGATTTCAGATCATAGCAGCAGGGGCCCTTGGGTGGTTATGCTGTAGTTGGAGGACTATGAAGCCATCCTCATAATTAATACTTATTATTTTAAGGATTATTAAGAAGTTTTGTGGAGTGCCACAATGATAATCCCCATTGTACTGGTTGATAAACCGAGGCTCCATAAAGTCAAGTCACCTGCACATACTATGAACGCAGTGTAGTGTAACTCTGAAGCTTTCTCCTGGACAGGATGCATCTGAGCTACTGACCACCACATCCCAGGCCTGATTCCTCAGACTCCATAATCCGTGCAGGGCTGGGCACACAATCCGTGTCCCATAAAGGTTTCTGGGGGTAATATGGTTGAGCCCCTGTGTAGTAAGAAAAAATGCTTGCGAGTCTCCTGGGTCAGCTACACCTAGAACCTGAGCCCGAGTCACCTTCTTCAGTATGTGCCTTTCTCCCTAACCTGAGAGAGCCCTCTCTGGTAAGCTCCCATAGCACTCGGGGCCTCTCTTTCAGCACCTGCCAGTCTGCCTTATGTCAAAGTCATTTGCACACTGTCATCTCCCCAGGGCTTCCCATCTGGGAAGCAGATCAAGTAACATGCTCAAGACCAAATACTAGCTGAGTAAGGCTGAACCTCATATTTGTCTTTGAGCCATTCTGCCTACACACCCAAACTTGATGCAAATATCTGTAATTGAGTGAGCAGAGCCACTGATGTGGGGAGAGGCTGAAGGAATCCCCTTTGCCCCTCCACATCTGATTCTTCCAGTCGCCCACAATGCAGCCAAGGGTATACATCTATGTTTTGGGAAGTGCTTCGAATGCGCTCTTCTCCTCAGCTGACTTATTCTATCCCCAGATTGCCCCACTGCTGACAGCAAATCCATTCATAGACCTGTCATTCAGAAAGCAAATATGCAAAATGCATTCATTCATAAATTGACACGGTCTTTTTGGGAATGCCTATCAAAACATAATATGTACATATCCCTTGACCTAACTTGCACTTCTAGGAATTGATCCTACAGAAACCCTTACACATGTGCACAGACATGTTGTACAAGATGTTTGCAACATTAATACTAATAGTTAAAAAAGAAAAAAAGGAAACAAATGAAATGCCCATCAACAGCAGATAGTTAAATAAATTGCGGCTCATCTATACTATGGAATACTCCACAGCTGTTGAGAATCTGAGGGTTCTGGGGCCCCTGGCTGGCTCAGCTGGTTGAGCACATGACCCTTGATCTTGACGCTGTGAATTTGAGCTGCACATTGGGTGCAGAGATTACTAAAAAAAAGTAAAGAAATGAAACTTTAAAATACTGGGGGGAAAAAAAGAATTCGATGGTTTTGAGTTCAGTCATGGACACTCACTAAGACTAAGTTTAAAAAACAAGTTGTGGGGCGCTTGGGTGGCTCAGTCGGTTGAGCATCTGGCTTTGGCTCAGGTCATGATCTCACAATTTGTGGGTTCGAGCCCCGCGCCAGGCTCTGTGCTGACAGCTAGCTCAGAGCCTGGAGCCTGTCTTCGGATTCTGTGTCTCCCTCTCTCTCTGACCCTCCCCTGCTCACGCTGTCTCTCTCTCTCAAAAATAAATAAAAAATTTTTAAAAATAAAAAAAATAAAAGGCAAGTTGCATGTTGATTAACGGGGATGAAAAAGCTCTGGAGACGGCCTGGACCACAATGGGAATATACTTAATGCTATTTAACTGGACACTTAAAAGTGGTGGAGATGGAATGTTTTATGGTATGGATATTTCACAATTTTTACAAAAAGCAAGTTGTAGACTATGCCTAATGATTCCATTTGCCCTTGTTATAGCCCTCAAAGAAAGTTCTCACCTGTGTTTATAAGGGTGTATATGTATGCAGATAAATTAATAGACATTTTTGCAAGGCTGGATAAACTGAAAATCAAGCCAAGCTGCTAAATGAAGTTATTTCTGAAGAGAGGCTGTAAAGAACTTTCACGTTTCACGCTGAATGCATACACAATTATATGTCTACATAATGTTTTTGCTGTTTGAATGACTGAAATTACTTGTGTTAATTGTTCTGTAGAGGCATTCATCCACCGGACAGAGCTGAGCACCCATGTGGGGTCAGCTGCCATTTTCAGAGCGTGGAGGAAGCAGATCAGGCTGGTTCTCATCCCTTGCCCTTCCTCGCAGACTGGCTCAGAGAACGCCCCGCCCCCTCCTGCCTTCGGCCCCCAGTGTGGTGGCTGTGGTGCAGCCGGTCGGGTCAGAGTCTCACTATGAGGATTATTACTTAGAAGAGGTTTCTGACCTGAAAAGGGAGATAGCTGAGCGCCAGAAAACCAACAGGCCCTTCTGGGTCTGACTGCAAAAAAAAAAAGCAGGTCTCCCTGTACCGCAAGGCTCCAGGCACAGCTAACCGAGGTCTGGGGCTCAGACTTAGAGGAGATCGTGGTTTCTTTGAAAAGCAAACCTCTGACTGGTGTATTTGGAGCCACACGTCTCCAAATCAGAGGGGGAGGGCTGGGAGAACTCGGCTCATTCTGAAACTGAAGGCCTCATAGCCCCTGGAGGCTCGAGTTATTTGAGGAACCAGATCCCCACAGCTGCCTGGGCTGGGGAAGGACCGCCATCACGTTTCACTGGGTCTCAGGCGGCAGCGGCCTCAGCCATCCGCGGCTTGGACTTGGGCCAGAGCCACCCAGTCCCCGGGGGCTCATTTGCATAACCTCTTGTCATTTCAGCGCCCCGGCAAGTCGCCCTCCCAGCATCCCAAAGGGCAAGACCAGGATCTGGTCACACTGAGCCAGAGGGACAGAAACAAAACCCAGGGGGAACACGAGGCTCCTGGAGGGGGAGGGTGCAGGGGGAAAGCCAGTCCCTGCATTTCACTTGCAAATCCTGGCAGAGGGGTCCCGAGGAGTAGGAAACTTCATCCGTCCCACAGAGCAAGAAAGTTATGCAAACAAATGCATTTGCATGACAGCCGAGGCCCCTAAAAAACGACTTACCACACACTGGTTCCGAGCCTCTCGGAGGCCGCCACTCACCCCGCGGCCCCAGCTGAGGTCCTGCAGGCTTCCCAGCCAAACTTCCTGGCCAGAGGCCCTAAGTGGTCATTTTCCCCCAAAGCAATAATTATGCCCCACCCCCCGCCAGAGGCTGGGTGTACATTCTGAGGTAACCCTAGGTTTGAGATGTTGGTGTGTGAAAAATAAAAAGCATGGAAGCTTAGGTACATTAAAATTTGAGCTATGGCTTTTTAGTGACAGAGGAGACCAAGGAAATCCTTGACGACCAATCCTCTCAATTTCCCAAGAGGGGCTCCCAATTACATGTAACATTATCCATTTTGTATAATGACTTGTAAAATGTGTAACTAAAAATGATCGAAATTTAAGGTCTCTTTAAAAAGTTAATGAAGAACAGAGGGGGAGATCCCAGCGGGCCTCTGTTCCCAAATTCTGGTTTGGGGGAAGCAAACATAGCAAATGAAAGGAATCCAAGTTGGAGGAGCACCGAAGAGAAAACGGGCAGAAAAACACCGAGGACGCCCCCACCGAGGGGGTTAAAATCAGACTTCCCGCAGACAGATGGGTGGGGGTTAAAGTTCAAGCTGAAGTGGTGCAGACAGCAGTTCAGACCAAAAGACGGAAGTAACGGGTGAATCTAGACTCAGAGAAGCCAAAATGTGGCTCTTGCCGAGACCAAAGTGGAAATCTGATGGGAAAATCTCCATGGTGCTCTTTCCTCGTGGTCTACGGTCAAATCTGTCCTCCTAAAGCAAGCTCCAAGGGCTCCTCAGAGGAGGAGGCGCTCCAGGGTCTCTCCCAGAAAAGCTCCACTTTCTGCACCAGGGCCACCTGCTGTTTTGTAAGTATTGATTCTCCCTGCTGTCATGTGACGGTCCACCTACCCCTCCAGACTGAGTCTCATGATGGCTGGACACACGTCTAATGCATCTGTCTCCCCGAAGTCCTGAGCACTGGGCATAGCATGTAGCAGGTGATCTAAAGGAGCAGAGTCAGAACGTGGCATTTTACCCTTTGGAAGGATGGGGAGTCTTGTCAAAGAGTGGTTTGAGCCAAGGAGGCCAAAGCACTGACCCCCCTCCAAGGGTGGCCTGTACCCCCTTGTCCACCCACGGATAATGCCCCCTACTTCCCAAAGTCCTGGCACGGCCGCATGTAATCCTCACACGCCTCAGTAGGGGTAGGACTGATACTGTCCCCAGGAAGGCAGAGGTGAGGGCTTTGCCCAGAGGACAAGGATTCAGGGTGTGTCTCTTTTGACCTCTCATCCCTCCAGTGTCAAATTTTCAGGGGGTGCTGAAAGGCTGTCCTGGGCCAACTGGGCTCGGATGGTAACACCCCTCACTGTCTGGAGCAGTTTTGAACAGATAGATTCAGACCCCAACATATGTGTCCAGGCCAGTGGATGAAGAGAAAGGGAAAAACGAGGGCTCCCAAGGTTGCATACTGAGCAAGACCTGGGTCCCACACTTGGTTTTTCCCAGAGCATAGTGCACATTAGTGTGTGCCTGGGTGTTTAGCGATGTAGGGTGTTGGGTGCTCTCTTCACACTGGTCTGAGTATGGGGAGGGGAAAGGTAGAGGAATTTGCCAGAAGGCCCCCCAGAGCTGAAGCCTGGTACCTCTTCTGAAGAGTAGCTACTTTCAAACTTGGCCAGACCCCCTACCCCCACCCCGGGTGCTTGAGCGCCTAACCATGGGCTTCCGGAGTCAAAGCCAGGAAGGGGCTGTATTCCTGGGGCCCAGGGCACAGAGGCTGCCCCCCCAGAGCTGCTCCCACCCCCACTGGGGCCCACCTGGGGAGTGCCGAGCAAGTTTGTTTACATTTACCTGCGTAGGGCAGGCACTTTCCCCAGCCTCACCAACCCCATCCTCCTCCCTCGATGAACCGAATTTCCCTCACACCACTCCGCCCACTCGTCACTCACAGCCCTCCACAGCGCTTCCTGTCTCCAACCAAGTCAAAGGAAAACCCCAAATTTACAGTTATTGTTTACCAAACCAACCACCTCCTCAGCCCAAGGCACAGACGCATCCTCAATCTGAGACCCAGCCTAGACCAGTGACCCTGCTCCACACCTAGGGCTCCCTGTGTCCTCTGGGCGGTGGGATTCATAAAGGCCACCTACCACCTCACAAAGCATTAAAATCCGTGATCTCATTAAATTCCTCACAGTAGCCACAGGATACAGGAACGTCCCCCCCCCCCCATTTCATACAAAATGAAACAATTCCACTCAGTGGAAGGGAATCCAGTCTCGCTCTTGGCTCCCCCTCTCAGCTTCCTTATCAAACTTGGCGGGGGGTATTTGTTTTTATTTGTTCTTCTCAAGGAACTCTAAACTTGGAAGCTGGAGCCACAGGTGAGATTCACCTCTGCTTAGTTGTGAGGTCTTGGGAGAGTCATCTTACTCTGTGAGGTTGCGTTTTCTCATTGGTAAATTGGAGACAAGTCATTAGACCCTCTTCATATCTTACACCACTTAAGGGCATTCGGGAATCACACCCCTTTGCCTTCTGCACCCATGAAAGCTCGCATTTGCCTACTGGTCAAAGTTCCCTTTCCCATCCCACCTGGGAATTTAGCAGAACGAGCTTAAGTGACAGGGAGTCACAGAGCCACTCGTGCGTGGGTCAGGGGCATGGCGAGGAGTGCAAAGGCATGGTGGCCAGGCCCCATGCATGAAGCCGGGCCCCTCAGGGCCCTTCTCCTCAGCCAGCCTCCCTGAACACCAGCTCCATGCTGGATGGCCTCTGGCCACAAGTGTCCTGAGCCGAGCTGACACACACAGAAGAGGCAGCAAACCCAAGTGTTAATGTGTGGGGACAAGAAGATGAGAAGACTGGGAGGCCACTGTGGCAAAGCAGGTGCCTCGCACATGCCACATCCTGATCCTTGGACCTAAGAACTCTGCAGATAGGATAAAGGTTAAGAGCCTTGTGATGGGGAGATTATCTGGGATGATCTGGGGAGGCTCAATCTCATCACACAGGTCCATCAGAGTAGAGGTCAAAGAGGGGACAACAGATGCGTTGGGAGGGATGCAATGTTGCTGTCTTTTAAGATGGAAGAAAAAAGTCATGACCCATGGATGCAGAAGCCTTTTGAAGCTGGAAAAGGCAAGGCAACAAAATCTTCTAGAGCCTCCAGAAAGGAATACAGCTCTGCTGAGACCTCGATTCTAGGTCAGTGAGACCCTATCAGACCAGTGACATGTAAGATAACTACATTTGTGCTGTTTTAAGCCATGGAATGAATCAAGGACTCAATAGAAAACGGATCCGCCTCCAAAGACAATGGAGTGCTGACAACACCCTCTGCCCTCTCACCCTGGTTCTCTTCCTATCCACTCTCGGTTCCTCTTCCCCCAATTTCTCATCACCTCTGATACTTGTGTAAGTGCAAGAGAACACAACTGGATTTCTCTGAACACGAAAGCTCATGATGGTTCACTGGAGCAGTGGTTTCTAGAACAATGAGTGGAGTCTCAAGCTAGGAACTAGCCTCAACAATCCATTCAGGAGTTATAAAGTGGAGGTCGGGGGTCAACAGGGGCCGCCCTGGTCAAGCCCACTAGCCTTGAGCATTTAAGCTGTGATCCTGCTAATGACTGAGGGGATAAGCAGGTCAGGTGTGAGGATGGAAAACACCCACCCCAGGCCTTTGAATCCTGAGTTCTAGTCCAAACCAATGAGCTGTGGGAGCTCCAGTACATTCTTTCGCCTTCAGTAGGCTCCCTCATCCTGAAGCAGGGGTAACCACTCGGCCCTGCGTTTCTCCCCAGTCAGCTCTGAGGACCATGTGAGAAAAGGTGAAGTTAACTACTAGGATGCACTATTTTTTCTTTCCTTTTCTGGAAGGGGTCAGTAGACCAATTTCTACCTTAGGCCCTACTGTAAGCCAATCCATGGTGTGATCCCAAACACCCCACCTCTGGGCCTTGCCATTTTCATCTGTGAATTGGGAGAAATGGGTCATGTGAACACAGAGGGCTCTTTCAGGTCAATGTCGAGTATTTTGGTTTAAGCCTAACCCTTATCGCCCTCTCCTGGAACTAGCAGAAACTACACCAACCTGCTCCCAGGTCTCTCCCAGGGTTTGAACCAAGTTCCCGGAATCCCAGGCCAGCAGGCCCCCTCAGGCTGAGGAGGCCAGCACCTGGCTGGGGCTAAATAGGTCAAAGAATCATGTACTGAGAAGCAGCTCGACTCCTGATTCGGTATTTGGCAAAAGAGCTTGGGCTCCCCACCCCTTGCTGCCACCCCACGCTGCTACGAAGGACAGCAGCATTCATGCCCCAATGCCAGACACATCCTGGCTGGACCCTGGGCAGGACAGGTGCTGGCTCCCACTCACCCGGGAGGCCCTCCCATCCTCTCCCCTGCCAGGACACCCAGACTCTGCCCTCCCAATATACAGAACCTCTCTCCCATGTGTGGGAAGAAGAGAAATGGGGGGGGGGGGGTAGAAAGGCTGAGTCCCGTGAAGGAAGAGCAAGAAAACCTTTCAACTATTAAATCTGTTTAGTAAAGACAATTTCGCTCATACAAAACATCAATAGTTTACAACAATCTGAGTGCTGGACACACCATCAGAGACAGGGAGGCACTGCAGGCCCTCTGGGCCTTTCCCCTGTGCCCAGAGAAGGCCCCGGGAGCTCCTCCACCGTTCCGCCCCTGAGGGAGATGAAAGCTGAAGTATTCCTGCCCCAAAAGACCATGGCACAGAGGACTTCTCCCCAGGTTGCCCATTAATACTGGGGGAGGGCCCTCCCCACCCTCCCCACCCTCCCCTCACTGGCCTGGATACATGAAGCTGAGCTGTTTGGGGTAGGGGTGAAGGGGCGAATGGGGAAAGGGCAGAGTTGGGACATCTTTGGTGTGAAGACTCCTCTACCCACGCAACGGCACATAAGTGGTGTTGCCTTTGCCCACATGGGGCAGCCTGCCAATGCCTCCAGAGGCCAGGAGAGAGACAGCAAAATGCAGAAGCTTTGTATCACTTCTAGACTGCCCGGGCTCACCCACGTGAGCAGAGAGGAGGCCTGTTAAAGAAGTGACTAAAAATGTAGGAAACATAAACAAGAATGGGTTAAGAATGGCAGAAGGAGAAGTGGAGAGGCCACTTGGTAGCTAAGCGCCTCAGGGGACGGGGACTAGCACTGAGTGGGGACCAGGGGGTGCAGGACAGGGGGCGGTCCAGTCTTCCTGATTGCTGCACCAGTGCCAAAGTCACTCCTCTCTGCCTCCCAGGCCGGCTAGTGGGCAGGCCGCGGAGGGCCTGGCCTCGAATCTGGATCGGCTTCTCAGGCACTTTGGCAGACCCAACACGGGCATGGCAGGCCCAGGGAGGGTGAAGGTCCTTGAGCCACATCAGGGCCCCTCCCTTTGCAGCCCTGCCTGCCCCTGGCCCCTCAAATGCAGTCCCAGACACAGATCCGGGCACACACGCGTGCGCGCACATACACGCAGTCACACTCGCCTCTGTCCGTCTGGCACACTGGTGATGCCTGAGGGCTCCAGCATAGGTGGGTGACACCCCAGCCCCAGCCTCGCACGGCCTCGAGCTCCCGGAATGGCTCGGCCAGCGGGGCCTCAGGCTGCAGTGGGGAAAGAGGGCAGTGGGACCACACAGGGACGCTCCCTATAACAGTTTCCACAAATACCCTTTAACAAGCCCCAAACCCTTACACGTCCAGAGAGGAAGGGGGTTTGGGGAAGAGGAGGCAGAGTGGGGGAAAGAACAATAAAAGAAGGTTCATAAAAATTCTAAGTCAAATTACTGATAAAATTGCAAAATGAGCACGGGTTGCTCCCTTCTCTCCACGCCGCCCCCAACCTCCCAGCCTCCCCCTCTCTGAGGTGGCCGTTCGGAACCAAAGGCGGGATTCAGCCTCCGATGGGGCTCCGGGCTCCATGCCACCAAGGAGGAGGGGAGGTGGAAATGGGACAGTTCTGTGTCTCTTCGTTTAAAAAATATATCCAGGTCGAGAGTTATTGCTTGTCCTCCAGTGGAGTGGGGTGGGCTCAGGGGCTCAGTGAGCGAGGGCCGCGGCCTCCAGGGCCCGAGCTTTCTTCCGCCTCTTCAGAAGGAGAGGATTGGACGCGTCTTCTATCTTTTTTATCTTGATCTGCTCGTAGTCAACACGCATTGTGGCCAAGGCACTGGTCATCTCCTCCTGGGGAGAGGGGAGGGTTTCACCGAGGGGGAGACATAGGAAACAAGAGCCACAAGAGCAGGGTGAGGGTGACAGGGGGTGGGAGCAGAGAGAGGACAGGCTGCTTAGTTAGTGGGTCCAGGACTGGCAGCAGCCTGGGCCCCGGCCTGGGTCACTGGGGCCTGGCCCCTGGCACAGTGCTTCTCTCCCGGAGTCCTCCAACAACCTCACGGGAAGGCAGGAAGAGCCCTGGACCAGGAGTCAGGTCAGCTCCAGCCTGTCACTAGCTGCGGGACCTTTCGGGTCCCTTTAGCGAGCCGTGGGCTTGGAAGGAATAGATGTAGAGTCCTCAGCCCACAGCCTGGTCAGGGAAGTGGCTGAGTCACCGTTCTTGTTGTAACATAGATTGCTGGGGTAAGCGAAGGCAGTCCCAAACTGCCCCGGGCCGGCACCCCCCAGCACCTGGGCACCCCTGGGGAGCCGCCTCCCCAAGCCGCTTACAGCCAGCTGGCAGCCCTCCCCCACCTGGGCACCCCTGGCCAGCTGCCTCCCCTCGCCCCTTGCAGTCGGCCGGCACCCCCCCACCTGGGCACCCCTGGCCACCGCCTCCTCTCGCCCCCTGCGGTCGGCCGGCACCCCCCCCACCTGGGCACCCATGGCGAGCTGCACCTGGGCACCCCTGGTAAGCCGCCTCCCAGAGCCCCTCCCAGCCAGTGGTTCCCTCACCTTGACATCCTCCCACCGCTCCTTGTCCTCCTTCAGGACCCGGCTGGTGTGCAGTGGGGTCTGAGGGACCTTTGTTGATTGCTGACAGGGAGAAAAGGAGTTCAAGTGGCAGCCTGGGGTGGGGCACAGCGGCAGCTGAGCCCTCACCCTGAGGGGACGGTTCCCGTGGACCCGGGTCTCTCCGGCCTCTACCAGGCTTACCATGATCCAGGGGTGGTTCATAAACTCCGTGATGGTCATCCTCTGCGTGGGCTCTGTTTTCAGCAGGTTCCGGATAAGCATCTTCACTGGGGGGTGGGGCAGGGGACAGAGACAGTTCAGGGGCCACTTCTCCCTCTTCTGCTTCTTCCCAAAGTTTGCAAGGCGAACGCAGATTTGGGGGTGGGGGTGTTGCATGGAGGCAGACTGCCCCAGGCGCTGGCTCTGAGGACCATCGGGCTGTACCACTTGATAGGTTATATGCAGCCCCCAGGCCCTGGCACCGCACCAGGCCCTTCACACAGACAGGTTCGAGCACAGGTACGGACCCACCGCCACACCACCCCCGTGAGCCGGACGCCTGCGTGTGCACACGTACACGTGCTTGCATGGGGCCTTACCTTCCTCTGATACTTCGGACCATTCTGGGTTGGGAAATTCATACTGGCCCATTCGGATGCGACTCTTCATGCCCGGAGAGATGGCGAGACCGTGGTTGGAGTAGAAGGGGGGATACCCACACAGCCTAAACCACGGAGCAGGAAGAGAGGGATAGCACTGGTGTTACGTGGAGGGCCTTGCACCAGGAACAGACTGAGAAACAGGCTTCTTCTTGTCAAGATCACAGAGAAATTGAAACTCATTGATTCGGGCACAATAAACGAAGTCAAGAACAGGGCCCAGAAATCCAACATAGCAAGTATCTAAACCATGCTTTTTCCTGCCCATTTAGATAGTTTACACCCACCACTTAGCTACCAGAATCCAATACACATTGAGAGAAGGGGACATGCAGGGGACTCCCAGGGAACCCTCCCCATCCAGAAGAGGGTGCTAACCTCCATTCCTTCCTCTTCTCCCAGAGAGGTACAGGCCTCCTTCCACCCCCTGCCCCAGCAGAGCCCAGCCCCGCCTCCCCCCATGCCCTCCCTGGCACACTCACAGGATGTACATGATGACACCCAAGGACCACATGTCACAGGACTTGTCATACTTCTCTGGACCCAGCACTTCCGGAGCTGCAAACCAAAGGTCCATGTGGGTGGGTCTGGCCCTTGGAGCACTGTGCTATCTCCCCATTTCTCTGTGGAACATGCTCTCCCTCCCAACCCTTCAGCCCCTCATGATGGTCCTGGAGCTGGCGGCGGAGGAGAGCAGCCATCACCCCGTGCTGGGATTCGGGGGGAGGGGGAACAGACCCTCCTCCAAGGGAACCCTGGGGCTAGAGTCTCGAGACGGAAACGATTCGTGAACTAAAGAGCCTTGCCAACCCAAGCTGTCCATTTAATTTGACAAACATATTATGGGAGTTTATTCTGTGCCAGTCAGCTGGGGCCCCAGAACCAAATCTGTGTTCCAGACTGCATTGGGAATCTGAGGGCAAGGATTGATCTTCTTGGGGAAATTGCACGTGGGCACAAAATCCTGCCTCTAACCTTGGACAATTCCTCTAATGCCTCAACCCCAGCTTCACTCTGACGAGCCCTATTTGTGGTCAGGTCACATCAGAACCGGCTCCAGAAAGGGTCAGCGGACATAACTCTCCCAGGACCAGTGGCACCGAGAGCTGTAGGGAGGGCGTGAGAACAGCCCTGGGGACAGACGCATGCCCCAGGCCTCCTCGGGACTTACCCACATAGTACGGCGTATAACAAGGAGTGGTCAAAGAGTTGTGGCTGGTGGTTTCCTTGGCAAAGCCAAAATCGGTGAGTTTGAGAATGGCGTTGGGCCTTTTGGAGGTGTAGAGGAGGTTCTCAGGCTGCAGAGAGAAGACAGAGAAATAGCAACTCTGCTGAGCCTCTGAGGAGCTATAGGAATCAGAGGGTGATGATTCCTGTCTTCCTCATCCATTCAGCAACCACTTGTCCCCTGTGATCCGCATGCCAGGAGGAGCGTCGGCTACATACGGCCGGGTATCTGTGCTTGGAGACAGGAGACTAACACAGACAACCGCCAGCAAACATCACGGGGACACAGAAACCAAAGGTGTGACTGTGAGGTGCTGAATGAGGAGGCCCGCAGGGCTGGGCACAGCCACAGGAGGCTTTGCTCTTGGGTTTGGGGGTTTGCCCAGAGAGGGCAGGCCCCATGGGGCAGAGAATGGCACCCTGTCCTACTCTGCCCTCAGGAACCAGGCAGCAAGGTGGCAGGACACTCGGGGAAACCTTCCTAGGGTCACCGTGGTCCCACAGCCTCGGCGCTCCGTGACACCTCAGTCAGGGGGAGGGGCAGCAATAAACAGCTGGTACCTTGACATCCCGATGGGCAATGTTGATTGAGTGCAAATACTGGATGGCCTCACCGATGCTCTTCATGATTTCTGACGCTTCTGCAGCCGTGAGAGGTGGGAGAGAGAAAGACGTTCACAAGGTGCATTGTTAGGTTTGAGAACCCAGTACCTTAGTCCCCCCACGGCGCAGCCTCAGGCTCCCTACATCCACCACCCACCCTAGAAACCAGGAAACGGGGGGCTGTCATGTTTCAGCTGCGGATGCCAGCCCTGGCCGAGGGCCTTGGCATCTCTCACAGACAGCAGGCGCTGCAGAGGCCCCCTTCCCACACCCCTGCCTGCCAACGCCCGTCCCCACAACAGACCCTTTCTACCTCTTTCTGTGAACGCCTGGTCTCCTCGGTCCTGGATTCGGCTAAAGAGCTCTCCACCATCCAGACTGAAACAAGGCCACAGTCAGATCTGACGGGTACCACATCCCACCACCCCTCCCCACTGCCCACTGAGAGAAATCGAGCATTTATGTCTGAAGCTGCGGAGTCCAGGTCTGGGCAGGCCCCAGAGGGGGAGGGGCCTGAGTCGGGGGGCGGGGACAGGCCGGGCAAGGGGCAGAACGGGCATGCTGCGTACCACTCCATGACGATCAGCAGGCACTTTCTCCCCGCGTACAGGTTCTCATAGACGTCGACTATCCGCACGATGTGTGGGCACTGGGAGGCCCTCCAGTGCAGCTCGACCTCCCGGCGGGCCTTGGGGCAGTCCTGAAGCATCTGCAAGCCACACCGGCGTCAGCGCGCTGTCTCTGCAGGCAGACAGCTGGCTGCCGCCCCGCGCAGGCCTATTCCAAGGCCCTGGCCCCGGTGCCCACTCACATCCATGCTGGTGCGCCGTGAACTCCCTGCTACTGCTGGTCCTCTGCCAGCTCCCGTGCCATTTTCTCTGGCCCCTCCCCCTAAATCCTGAGCTTTGTAGCTCCTGCATTTGCTCTGAAAGAAACCTTAAGGTGACCTCCATGGGGCCTTGGCAACTACACTGCAATCAGCCCTTGGACCCTTTTATCTAGGTGGGTCCTTCCTAGCTATGGGCATGGAGTCTTTTCTAGAAGGCAGGCAGCAGTCAGGCACTGGGAGATAGGGGGTTAGGAGGCATGAGGAGAAAGACAGGTGGAAGAAAATGAATACAATCACAGAAAGGGGCCTGGAGAAAGGAGAGACTCCAGAATTGGTAAGAAAAGGTACCTCCCAAGATCCCTCAAATCCCAGCACAGCAAATCCAGGAGTGTGCTTTCTACCTCTGTGATCTACTTCGTTCAGCCAACCGACGGCCTACGGGGGCAGCCTCAGGTGGTTCAAATGCTGCTTCTTGCTATGTTTGCAACCTAGAGCACGTTCCTTGACTCATGAGCCTCCTTCCTGTGCCTTCTTCGGTGGACCAGGTGGCCAGGGGCACTAATGGAACCTGGATCCCTCCCAGGCCTCAGGGGTGGCATCTGGACTAATCCAAGCCAGTCTCATTGATTCCTAGTCCTTTACTAGTGACGAGCTTGGGAACAAGCCTAAGCCTCAATGTTGGCCGAGATGAGATTTGTAAAAAATCCTCTGGAGGCCTCTTAAAGGGACCACAAGGAACAGACACCATCTTTCCCGATTATGGCACCTGGAACTGTGATGGCCACTTTAGTGCCATGCAGGAGACCAGCCTTAGAGGATAAGTCAATGCACTGAGGAAGCAACCAGGAGAGGAGCTCACTGCGTGGATCCTTGCTGACACCAACAGCCAGCCCTCAGGACTTGTTTTTGGTAAGATAAGAATCTTTCCTTACTATTTAACTGCTTTTAGTAGTTTTTTTTTATTGCTCAGAGCCAAAGACACCCTAATCTATTCCTTGGGAAAACGGGGATAGAGTTGTAAGGCTTAAATGAAACAATCCTACGGTGCCTGGGTGGCTCAGTCGGTTAAGCATTTGACTTCGGCTCAGGTCATGATCTCATGGTTTGTGAGTTCAAGCCCCGTGGTGGGCTCTGTGCTGGCAGCTCAGAGCCTGGAGCCTGCTTCGGATTCTGTGTGTGTGTCTCTCTCTGCCCCTCCCCCGCTCGTGCTCTGTCTCTGTCTCTCTCCCTCACAATAAATAAACATAAAAAAAATTTTTTTTTAAATGAAACAATCCTGCAAAGCACCTAGCAGGGTGCCTGGTATGTGCCTGATAACCAGAGCTGTCACTTTCATTACAGAATGTCTGCTACATGCACACCACAGATGCCAAAATAATTAAGACAAAGACTCAGACAGACTTACCATCTCTGTGGGAAGTCAAGATTAGCCATACACAGTACATTTAAGAAGGCTAGAGGCAGAGAAGGAAATTGTTAGGCAGAAGGGAGGGCATCCAGGCAGGGAAAAGAGTGGGGATCAGGGCACTGACTGGGAGGGAGTAGAGTTGGAGTCGATGGGTGACGCAGCCCAAAAGGCTCAGAGACCTGCTGGAGAGTGCACGAAGCATGGAAAGAAAGATCAGATGGTGGGGATGAAGCCAGATTACAGAGGGCAGTGAAAGGCAAATACAGGAATTTCCAACTATAAAACTAGAATTCATCATGCTATGGTTCATTATATCCTAGGCTTTTTCTAACTGTGCAACTGCCATTTTTTTAAAAATATAATTGATTGTCAAGTTGACTAACATACTGTGTGTACAGTATGCTGGTTTCGGGGGTAGATTCCTGTAATTCATCGCTTACATACAACACCCAGGGCTCATCCCAACAAGGTGCAACTGCCATTTTATGGGATCAGGAAACTGAGGCTCAGAGAAATAGTGTGTCCAGGGCTAAGTTCCTAGGGAAAGGGAGAGCCAGGGTTGGAATCTAAGCCTGGTGGGTTCTAAAGCCCAAGCCTTTTCCATGACACGAAGCTTTAAAAGGAGAGCTGGAGGCTGAGACTTGTCAGTTCCAGACAGAAAACTGCAGACTGACTTTGCAGAGAGGCAGTCCCCAGACAGGTGCCCAGATAGTTCAGTCTCCTCAGGACCAAGCAGGAGGCAAGGTTCCCGTGGGGTCACACTGCCACCTCGTGGCCATCTGGGGACACTGCACATGTTCTGAGTTCTGCCACCTTCAACTTTATTCATTTGGATGGACCAGGAAACAAGTTTACTCTCCTTCCCCATGCTCTAAGAAAAGCAGGAGGAGGTACTGATCAATTTCATTTGCATGTAATTCAACTCAACAAGCACTTTTTGGTAGGATGTCAAGATGTAATAGAAGAGTCCCAATCTGAAAGAATTCAGGCTGGGACGTGGGGACGCGGGGAATCCGGGTACTATGGAACACAGACACAGAAAATACTGATGACCCAGTGGAATAATGTGCTATATGGGTGATAAATTCAAATGGCTCAGGAGCAAAAGTTCTCAGAACAGCCAAATAGGAAAGACCTCTCTCTCCCCCTACAGGTGCATAGATGACTATGAGGCCCAGAGAGGAAGAAGCAAAGTTGACAGATTTACTCAGAGGCAACTTGAGGTCACGGATTTACACTCAGAAGGGGCTTGGGTGTGGGTCTGGAATTTGTCGATTTCTGGTTGCATTACTTTGGAGAGGTCATTACCTTTCTAAGCCTGTTCTGCATCTGTAAGTGAGGGGGTAACGCCTAGCTGGCCCCCTTCCTCACAAAGTCATTGTAAATATCTAATGAAATGATATCTCTAAGAGTGCTTTGTTATCAGATGGACTCACCACTGTAAACCAGCAGCATAACGATCACAGCACAGGGGACTCTCTCCATCACCTCTGAGTAGAGGCTGGAGCCGGCTGACGTGACCAGTACAGGTCACCAGCAAGACTGTAGGGTGCGTTTACGTTCGCGGCCCAGTGACCACAACCTGGAAACCAGATCCGTGCTCCGACCAACCAGAGCTGTGCTAAGTGAAGACACACCAATGCTCAAACCCAAGTGCACGTTCCTTGGTCCCCCTTGAACTCAGAGCTGGCGCTCCAACCTCAGACAGGTTAGTTAGACCATGTGGCAGAGAAGAATTTCCAGTCAGAAGGCCTAGGTTCGCATCCCACTTCCAGGCTTACACACAACGCTTCACCTGGTGGACCTACTACGCCTCACATCCCAGTTCTGCGCTTCCTCGCTCAGGTCAGCTAAGCCAACCTCCCTTTCTGAAAGGGGTTTCCTCATCTGTAAAGCGGGATTAGATTTAGTGAAATAAATAAACCGGAAAGGGTAGTATTTTTAAATTCTCAAAGAAACATAGTAAGAATTTCCCACGGAGACTGGTGACTGGCGTCCAGGTACATGTTTCTCAGAAATCCCTGAATGGATATGAAAACCAACTCAAGCGATGAAGGCAAGACCTTCAACTGGGTCAGGCAGGCAGGGGGGCTGATGTCATGGGGGAAAAGCTTGAAGAGCCAAAGAGGCTTTGCAGACAGCTGTGCGGGAGCGGTGAGGAGAGCCAGGAGGGAGGATATCAAGAATGTGCTAATCTGGGGTACAGAGCTAAGAAAAGAACAGCGGTGGGGGTGGTGGGGGATGAGGGGGTGCCTGAGCGCCTAGCCAGAAAAGAGACAGAGAGAGACACAGGATTCCTGTGATGACGCCAGGGGCCACCCACAGGTTCACCCAGAAGCCAACAGAATCACCTAGGAAAGGCTCACTCTGGCACGGATGAAGACAGTAGAGGCCAAAGGGCCCAGGTATACAGCTCTCAGGGCTCCAGATCAGATTGGAGGAAGGAAGGAAAGGTCTTCCCACCAAAAAGCCACCACACAAAAAGCCTGGAAGGGTTTGTGAAATATTTTAAGCCCACGCTAAGCATGGAGCGGATGCTGTGACTTGTCTTCACCCCCTGTACGCTGGGTCTGAAATTCTCTTGCACTGGTAGAAAAGGTTAACTGTTCCATGTGCTTGACTGCAATGCAATAGACAAGGCCACCTACCAAGTGTGGCAAGGGCCAGGGACAAGGCCACAGAGCCCGCTGCCTGGGGAGGAACCTCTAGGATGACAGTGGCAATGAGAGAGACGTGGGAGCTACCCCCAAATCCTGTTCTGCACCTCAATTTGCTGGAGGGAAGAGGAATGGGCCCCTGATGCTGGTTGCTTGTGATCCCCTTATCTCCCCCACCACCAAATCTTCCATGGTGGGGCCCCAGGAAAAGACTCAGTAGTGATCAGCATCCTAAATGTGGCTGAGCCAGAGAAATGGGAAGTAACAGAGCCCAGGGCCTGAAGCATGGCTCGCCAGCAAAGCAGGTACGAGGACTGGACGGGAAGGAAAGAGCCACAGGCCCCAAGAGATCATCCCCTTCACAGGTTCTAACATTTGCCAGGTGCGTGGCCTTGTGGAAGTTTTTAATCCCTTTGTGCCTTAAAACAGGGTAAGAACAGTACTTGCCTATATTAAATGAGGTAATGTGTGTAAATTACTAAGTGCAGGGCACATAGTGAGCAGTGCATTCGTGTTTGCTATTACTTTTCTGCCCCCACTTCCCACCCAGGGCAGCTGGGATCCCGCTCACGCCCACCTTGTTTAAGGTGTTATTAATAGCTCCAGGCACTGGGCGGAGGGGGACCCAGAATACTGGAAGGGAGGCAGTCTTTGGCATCCCAGCTCTGAGCTCTCCCTCTCCCTCCCTACACCACCTAGACTGGACAGCTGGGGGCGGGGTGCACCCATAATGAGAGAAGGAAGACATCCCTTCCCAAGACTGACCGGGGAGCCAAGAGTGATGCAAAAGTCTGAGTCAGGCACTGAGTGTGCTGTCGGTGTGTGGTGTGTCGTTAAAACCAGACCTCCTCCGGCACTCGCAGCAGGAGGTCAGGGAAAAGGCCCCGTGGGTCGTGCACCAGCCCCCCTCCTGGACCACAGGAAGCTGGGTGCTCTGTGGCATAGAGTGAGAGAGTAGGCTGTGGGCGGGAGGGCTGCTGCTGTGAGTCCCAGAGAACAGGATCCCGGGAGCAGGGGAAAGGGAGCCCCTGTCCTCTGCTGTGCTCTGTGTTAAGTGGGTGCTAAGTACTCCGAACATGGGACCCTCATACCCAGCTGGGAGGGCCCGTCCCACTTGACAAATGAGAGACTCAGGCTCAGAGAAGCTGAGCAATCAGTGTAAGGTTCCCCAGCCGTTGCCCAAGGCAGGGCTGGAATGTGGTGCCTGTTCTCACTGCTCTGGAAAAGCACCGCCCCGGAAAGGCAAAGGCACAAAATCTGCCAAGACTGTCCGTGATATCAACGCCAAAGGTGGGGGCTGAAAATGTATACGTGCCTGAACGTACAAACCCTTTGATCCTGAAATCCCACTTTGAGAATTTTACCTGAAGCTACTCTCCTGGAGGAGCCTTCAGGTACGTCCCAAGTCAGTCACATCAACCGAGAAACAGCTAACCGAAGGCCCAGCAATAAGCAAAGTTGCTTTTTTTTTTTTAGAAGTGCATTTACCTATACAATCTATAATCATGACTGCAATGTTGGAACAGAATGTCATCGGTAAGGGATTCCTGTGTGTTAGACTGTCAGTCATTGTCGGTCACTGTCAATGATGGCACTCTATTTTTTTCTTTCTTTGAAGCACAAATCCCAGTCTTAGCTTCCTTAAATTTGCTCCTCAGAAAGTACCTGACAGTAAGTGAAAAAAGCAAGTTACAAAGCCTAATTATCTATATATTTATTTACATCTTGGGGGGGGGGAAGGGGGATAAAAGGAAGGGCATTCGTACTCAGTAAAATGCTAATAGTAATTCTATCTGAAGAGGAGGATTGCAGTAACTTAATTTTCCTTCTTATATCATTATTTTCTAGGTGATTTACAAGGAGCTTTACAAGTACTTTTTAAGAGGCAAAGAAAGAAGCTGAGCTCTCCGAATGTAAACCAGAGGCCTGCCGGCCAGGCACACAGCCTCCCCACGTCCATGGAAGGGGGAAGGCGGCTCACGCCAGCAGGTGCAGGCTGCCGTGGGCTGGGGGGGCCCACAGCCCTCTCCCCGACGGGAGGGGCGGACACTGACAACTGTAGCTCAGCCCCTTCTATCGTCCTCTGTCCTCTGTGGCTCCACTGTGCCCTGACCTGGCCATCCAGCTCCCCAGCTAGGGAGGCTCTGCGTCAGCTCAACGCTCTTGACACCTCTCCTTTCAGCCTGAAGCCTGCGGAACTGGACCCCACAGCCCCGTGCTAGCGGAAAAGGGGGATGTGGGGAGGTCATGGGGCCACAGGACCAGGACTGTGGTCCTTACTGTCCTTACACCATGTTCCCTCTGTCTGGGCCTTTCAAAGCCCTCATCCCTGGACCTGGAGCCAGGGAGGGAAACAGGGAGGAGACACACAGCGCAGCACGTGAGCTCGCCCCCCCAAGAATGCCATCACACAGCCAACATCTGCAGTGCCCAGTACATACCACACACTGTTTGGGAGAGTGCTGGGATGTAACAGAGAACATAGCAAATAAGGCTGTGCAGCCTCCATTTTGAATGCAGGGGGTACACAACGAAAAGGTTAAAAAAAACTTTTTTTTATTACATCTTGGGATTTGTGCTACAAAAGAACAAAACAGTGCCAGGGTGCTGTCAGAAACCAGCAGTGGTGGTGACTCTCTCTCAGCCATTCCCCCTCCCCCCGCCGTGACAGAGAGCTGCTTTCGGCCTGGAGACATGGTTGAAATGATTTTCCTCTAAATGTATGGCGGCGTGGGGGTGGGGAGTATGCCCTCTTCTAGAACTTCTGCAGTGAGGAGCTAGTGATGGCCTTGCCCTAGAAAATGATCTAAGGAGAAATCTAATAGAAGAGTTTTTAAGTCTTAGAAGGTTACTGACATAAAAGATACACAGAAGTAACTGCATCTGGGTCCCTCGTTGGCCAACACATTCCCAAACATTTGGCTGGGAGGTAAAAGTGGTTCTCTATTTGTTACTGACTTTCATTATTGTGATAGGGAAAAACCCTCACTCAAACCAAAGCTAACACTTCTAATGGGGAATCCAGGACTAAAAGCTTTGAAAGAACCACACTATGCTGCCCAGAAGGCTAGCTGGACCTTCCCTGTGCTTCCCGCCCTCTCTGTCCAGGACCTTCCTGAGGAAGCCACGAAGGACCAAGGTCCAACAAAAGGCCAAGTCACACTATAAATGTCACACTATAAATGACAATTTAAAAAAATATCATTTGCAACATATGACGGATAAAAGGCTAACTTAAACTCTGACCAATCAATTGTAAAAGATTAATAGTCCAATATAAAAACGGCCAAAGAATAAAAGCAGGCAGTTCAAAGACAAAGGAACCCAGATGGCCAAATAAGAGATTCTCCCTGCGACTCATGAAATGAGAAATGCTTACAGAAACGAGATAGTAATTTCACCAGAATGGCAAAAATGTTTTAATGTTTGACCAAAAACAAAACAAAACTCCTGGGTTTATGCCAGGATTTGAGAGGAAAGGGCACTCTCACACACTCCGTAGGGACATAAACTAGTATAGTTTAGAGGAATTTGGCCATAACTATCAAAACTGTAAATGTTCAAACCTTGGACGAAGTAATTGCCCAGCTAGGAAATCATCCTACAAATATGTTCCTAAAGCATTTTAACGGCCCCCAAACTGGTAATGATTATGTCCAGCACTTCAGAGCTGGTCAGACAGATGGTAGGGTGCAGAGGCTGTGAGGGAGAGAGGCAGGGCCGTGTACACCACCGTGGAGAGAAGAGGGTGTTAATAAATTGGAGGGCAGACAAAGAACAGGGTGACACTTTGGCTTTACCGTTACCATCCTAGTCTGTTTAGTGGACTTTCATTGGCATTACTTAAATTAACTTTTAAAGTATATTCATGAAGACAAGAAGCAAATACACCAAAAGGTTAATTAATGGTTACCTGTAAATGGTGGTAATAAAGGTAATGCTTTCTTCTTTTGTGTGTTTTTTAAACTTCCAAAAAAAATATTGAACAGAGGGGCGCCTGGGTGGCTCAGTCGGTTAAGCATCCGACTTTGGCTCAGGTCATGATCTCACGGTTTGTGGGTTCGAACCCCGGCGTAGGGCTCTGTGCTGACAGCTCAGAGCCTGGAGCCTGCTTCATATTCTGTGTCTCCCTCTCTCTCTGCTCCTCCCCCATTCATGCTCTGTTTCTCTATGTCTCAATAATAAATAAACATCAAAAAAATTTTTTAAAAAATATTGAACAGAATAGAAGATATAATACCATTTGGGTGGTTTTGTTATTGTTTTGTTTAAGGCGGAGGGGAGATACGGGCTTACGGATGCTTACAATTTTTCTGGAGGTATTTATCCCAAATAATGTTAAGAGCGTTGACCACCAGGGAGAAGGTTCTACAGAGAAACTTGTGTTTTTTGTGCTTTCCTCTTTTCGTTTCCACTTTATTTTTTTATTGTTATTACTTTTTAGTTTATTTTTTGAGAGAAAGAGAGCAGGGGAGGGGCAGAGAGAGAGAGAGGGAGAGGGAGGGTGGGAGAGAGAGAGACAGAGAAAGAATGAGAGAATCCCAAGCAGGCTCCGCCCTGTCATCACAGAGCCCGATGCGGGGCTGGCACTCAAGAAATGTGAGATAGTGACCTGAGCCGAAGTCGGATGCTTAACCCACCGAGCCACCCAGGTGCCTTTCATTTCCACTTTATGTCTTTCCATAATATTTGGATCTCACCATCTACATGTATTTTCTTTTTAAAAATCAAGCCGAGGGGTTTAGAGTCTAAGGTGCAGTATGCCTTAATTCTTGCTTGACCCCTGGCCTCAGACAGTGACCCAGCTCTGTGTGCCCCAAAGCAAGCCAACCTTCCTACTAGCGAGGCAGGGGACCAGATGCAGGAGATCCCACACTGGCCACAGGAGGAAGGAGGGCCTGCCACAGCTCTGAGTATGAGGGCGACCCAGCTGATGTAAAGGCCTGATGTCTTCCTGAAGAGTATAACCAAAATGTGAAAAAGAGTAGGTTGAGGCCCCAGACCACCACGGCTAACCACTTCTGACTTCTGTAGAAATGAGCACCGCACACAGTGGGGATGTCAAGCACTCTGGAGTCTTAAGTAGGAAACAGACTGGGGGACACAGATATTTCTGTTTCTTCCAGCAGAGGTTCATGACCTTGAAAGAGAAAGAGGAATGCTCATGTATACCACACCAACCACGCAACCACGTGTCAGGTGTACTTTATATTTAGAAAATACATTACAGTTAAGCCTCCTAACAGCCCTCTGGAATACAGTCCGTTGCTGAGTCTGTGTACAGGTATGGCAAACAGGTCCTGGTGAAGCAACTTGTTGAGGACACACAGCTAGGAACCTCCAGAGCCCAGACGCAGACCCAGTTCAGACACTAAGTTCCAGGTTCTTATTTTCACGACAAGCGAGGCTTTGACAGGCGAACCCTGAGATGCTGATATTAGTTTACTGTTGCCCTGGCTCCCTTCCCCCACCCTGTTCACAGGGCATTTATCTCTGCACCTGCCTGGCCCGGCGCAAAGTAGTGCAGAAGAGACACATACACTTTGCTGATTCAATGGAAAGGCGGGCTGTATATCAGAATAGCTCTACAGCCCACAGCTTACAACTGGATACAAGGCATCTTTCCCTGCACACAAGGCAGACAGTGGTGGGAAGGAAACACGCTAAACGCTCCCAGCCAGATGGAAGCCAAAATCTGAGCAGTAGGAAGAAGAAAATGCCATGTTCTTTGTAGTGGCTAGGTATGACTTTTAAAAAAACCCACAGAGATGGACAAATTATCAAAAGAAAATAAGACAGAAGGAGGTCAGCAGCACTGCTTCTGGCCTATGCAGACTCCAGCAACTTGACCCCATGCAACTGACAAAGCAAATTCAAATTCTTTTTTCTTTTCTTTTTTTTTTATGTTTATTTATTGTTGAGACAGAGAGAAACAGAGCATGAGTGGGAGAGGGGCAGAGAGAGAGGGAGACACAGAATCTGAAGCAGGTTCCAGGCTCTGAGCTGTCAGCACAGAGCCCGACGCGGGGCGAGCCCACGAACTGTGAGATCATGACCTGAGCCGAAGTCGGATGCTTAACTGACTGAGCCACCCAGGCGCCCCGCAAATTCAAATTCTTAATTAGAAGTGATAAGCGCCAGGTCATTGTCAACACTCTTGTTAAGTGGAATGAGTTCATGGCATGTACGCCTTCATCAAGAGATATAATGGGAGGTGGAGAGAGTTGGGAGACAGAAAATGGAAGAAGAGAAGGGTCCTACAGATCTCTCTCTCTCTCTCCCTCTCTCTCTCTCTTTCTCTCTCTCACACACACACACACACACACACACACATACAAACACCCTACCCCTGAAACAATTCCACATACCTATTTTTTTTTTAATTTTTTATGTCTTTATTTTATTTTGAGAAAGAGAGACAGAGAGTGAGCAGGAGAGTGGCAGAGAGAGAGGGAGACACAGAATCTGAAGCAGGCTCTAGGCTCTGAGCTGTCAGCACAGAGCCCGATGCGGGGCGTGAACCCACGAACTGTGAGATCATGACCTGAGGCAAAGTTGGATGCTTAACTGACTGAGCCACCCAGGCGCCCCCAATTCCACATACCTAAAGACATGCCTAGGACAGCAGAGTGAGGAGAGAAGGCAAAAGAACCAGAGGTTAAGTAATGCCCGCAGTAACCTATGAGAGAATAGCTGGTAGAAGGTAAGACCACTCTTCCCTGCTGTTAGCAAAAAAATCCAGATACAAGACAGAGCTCGCATCACCCAACGTGAACACGACGGCATCTGACAGAGAGAACGAGTTTTTTGTTTGTTTTTGTTTTTTTTTCTGCTAAGAGCATGGCAACTGATAAATTCTTGCCATGCCTTTCTAAAGAATTCACCTGTCACACAGCCGGAGGTGCAAGGAAGGGAAATGCTCCTTCAGACTCGGACCAGGAAGCAAAGTCTAGTAAATTATGTAGGGACAACAAAACATCTTAGCACAAACAATAACAACAAGAAGACCACATTGGGAGGAAGTACCTTGTCATTTTAGAGTTCAAAGGAGGGAAGAAAAACCCCAGGCACAAAAACAACTGTTTAGCGTAGACTTGCAGAAAACCACTATTTAGGATGTTGACGCAAGGGAGCAGTAGGAGCAGAGGTCCCACAGGGGAACGCATTTTGAAAGATAAGGTCTGGTCCCTCCGAAGTAGATTCTGAGCATGTAAAGCCTAATAATTCCTGAGAAAGAAAATGAGGAGGAAGCAGCCACTGATGGTTAAGTCCGCACAGCACAG
This sequence comes from Cryptoprocta ferox, assembly GCA_028646485.1. NCBI lineage: Eukaryota > Metazoa > Chordata > Mammalia > Carnivora > Eupleridae > Cryptoprocta > Cryptoprocta ferox. The sequence continues at coordinate 34,003,751 of CM053562.1, forward strand.
GGAGCCCCGATGAGCTCAGATACTGAAGACAGGACAGACCCCAAGAGAGTGGCATGGGCTCTTAGAGCGAGCAGGCTTGCGAAAACGCAAGAATTACTGGAGGCTATCTTCATCCTACTTGCAAAGCTGTAAGAAAACCCAGGGAGGAAGAGGGCCCCTCATGGGGGTTGAGGCTCTAGGCTACAAAAATGACAGACGATGTGGGAATGTTCATCTCCAGTACAGTCCTTTTTTTTTTTTTTTTAAATCAAGGAGAAAGTTCTTCAGACAGGCCAGACCTTGACAACACTGAAGGGAAGCCTTGAATGGAAGCTAGACCAAGAACCAACCTATAAGCACCCAAGGATGATAGAGTGACAAGATGCCAATCTCAGGAGACACACTGCGGATGTAGAAACCATCTACAGGTGTGCTTCCAGAACCAGCGCCGGTAATCACACAGGTCCCCAGGGAGGAGATGGCAGCACCTTTCATTCTCTCAGCGACTGCCATGCTCCAGGCACCACGCTAAATGCTTCGGGATTTAAGGAGCTCACAGACTAGTCAAGGAAAGAAGAAATGATACATAGACAAAATGGTTATTAAGAGGGGCTGCCTAATGTCACTTTGGTCTCTGGCAAAGCTCAGAACGGATTCTCAAGGGCAACCAACAGAGCCCAGCCTGGGTTCCCTGAGAGGCCATGACACATCTCATCTCGATACCTTTTCTAGCAGAGTTACTAAATTATAGCCCAAGGAATGATGGATGCAGTAGGCCTTGACCTCTATAGAGTATACGGACAGTCCCTTGCTGGACCTTTGACATGACAAAAAGACAAAGGGTAAGAGGACAGAACGCTGCCCTAAGTGACCAATGACGAAAGTCCTACTTAATGGATCCGGGGCAGGCTGAATGTGCACCCAACTGAACTCAGAGCCCCCTCTGATCTGCTTCTCGGCCTCAGTAAGTGACAATGACATCACATCGAGCCAGGCTCCCAGATATAAATCTTGAGGTAGTTGTCCTCACCCTCTCACTCTCCGCCACAGAACCAATCTGATTTTGTCTTTGGAAAGATCTCCAAAAAAAAAAAAATCCATCTTCTCTCTTCCAGTCTTGTTGCCCCTTGCTTGGTTCCCTTTTCTCTTGTGTGCCTTCTAACTGGATTCTAGATGGTAACCTTCATCTGTTCCAATACATCCCATGTCAACCTCTGAAAGGCAAACAGGAGCAAGGCACTGTTTTCCTTAAACACGTTTATTGGCTTATGGGACAAAACCCAAATTCCTTAGCCTGGTCTTTCCTGGCTCCTACCCCCAGTATCTCTATCCTGCCCCTCAACACATTCTTCTGCTTGAGTGCTACTGAACTTGACTGTCCTCCACACCTTCATGTCTGTATCCCTTCAAGCACCAATGCAGTGTCACCTCCTCTGTGATGCTTCCTTGATGTCCTCCAGGCACAGTCAGCCCCTCTTTCCTCTCTGCTCTCACAAGACTCTTGGTAAACTCCTACTTCCACACTCACTGGCGTTGTTTACAAGACCATTCCTCTCCCTGCTGTGTAGACCTTGTGCCTCTTAAAGGCTGGGACTGTATCTTATTCACCATTTTTTTGAAGCTTAGTTGGCACATAGTGTTAACTTAGATCTCATTCACTTTTGACTTCAAACCCGAGGCCCAGTATGTGGCATTATGGCTGTACTTAATAAATCCTTGCTTGTTGGCTAAACACAAAGAACACCTCCAGCGACAAACTACGAAATGCCATCTGTGGCTTTGCCTAGTATTTTACCAACAAGCGGGATGAAGACAGAGTACACGGCAAGCTGATCAAACTTGTAGGTGACCAAAAACTGGAGGTGTGCCAGGTAACACATTTCTAAATGATTACATTAGGTGAACACATGGGCCCAAGCAAAGTCCTATGTCAGGGGTTCAAAAAAGGCATCTACCACAGCATGGATAAGAGGGACCTTTCTCAAGTCAGATCCATATAACATGAGGAGTGACAGCAAAAGCTCTGAAGTCAGGCTTCCCAAGGGGACACAGTTCCTGCATTAGCTAGTTCTAACCTTCTTCAGTGCCCTTGCGTGTAATACAGAGACAATATCTGTATCTACCTTGTAGGGTTGTTGTTTAGTTAATAGGAATAATAATGCATTTGCAATTGGAATTGTGTCTTCCTCAATAAACTCTCTTATTTTTTGCTACTGGGCTGCTGCTGCATTGTTAAAAGCTACTTCTAAGAGAAGAGAAGAGAATCTGTAAAGCACTGTAGTTAAAAGTGCAAGGACCTGGAACTGGACAGTCCCAAGTTCAAATGCTAGCTCTAAGCTTAGTAGTTGCCTGAACTTGGGCAGTTATTTCACATTCTTTTTGTTTGTTTATTTTTAAAGATTTTATTTTTATGTAATCTCTACCCCCAACATGGGGCCCAAACTCACAACCCTGACATCAAGAGTCACATACTCTACGGACTTGAGCCAGCCAAGAGCCCTGGTTATCTCCAATGTCTTCATCCATTCAATGGGGCTAGTGATGGCATCAGCCAGAGATATCAACCTCAGCATTATTTCAAATGGGGAAAAAACAACTGGAGAGAAGCTCAACTCCATTAACAGAAAACTGGTCAAATAAATTATTGTACATCTATAATGATACATAAAATAATACACAATTATCACAAAGAATGAGGTAGATCAGATATACGGAGATCAGAAGTTCTCCAAAAAAGATATTTTCCATGAAAAAAACAAGCTACAAATTGATACATGTAGTCTGACTCTATTTTTGTTTTGAAATGTTTTGAAAAAACAAAAGAGAAAAAGCAAAAGAAATGTGTGTGCATGTGTGCGCGTGTGTATTTACCCACACTTCTCTAAATATAGACAGCCTTTGCTTTGCACAGTAAGACAGAACCACACAAATGACCATGCAATCTTAATCATCAATGGAAAAAATTAAGATTGTTCCATGACCTTTAGAAATTTTAGTCAAGACATTAAGAATTCTCTTACTGTCAGTTCTAAATGAATAGAGAAATGGAAAAAATAGTAAAACCAGTGTTTACTACACTGTAATAAATATTAGAACGAGTATGTAATGTCTTTGTGAAAAAAACTTATCCAAGACAGTGCTTGCTTTCTAGAAGGAGCACCTTTTCTGTGTCATTGTGAACTGGCACACTCCTTTCAAAGTTTGGGTTGGTTTCCAACATGTTATGCTCTGTGATTTCAGTGTCATGGAATACCTCCAAGATTGCCTTCAATGTGGAGTTTCTTCCCCAGTGTCACTTCCTCTGGAACTTCTTCATCTTTTTCGTCACAATCACTCATATCAATGAGCTTGCCTTCCAGGGTTCCTCTGACTTCATCTCTAGAGTCATGAACCGTGGCGATGCCGACATCCCTACAATCAACTACTGATTCTGTAAGTCCATTTACATCCAGCTCCAATTTCATTTCCAGCATTACCACTTTTCAATTCTTTGGGGAAATTTCATCTTTGTTGGTCAATTCCCTCTTTGGACTCTCCATGTTTGTGAAATGTCACGAGTTCATCAGTAGGGGACAAGGAGGCAACACAAAGGCACACTTCCCTATCTGTGTGTGAACCTGACAACAGATGGGCAATAAGTGACCACCGCTGACAGATTCGGAATGAAGGGATGTGATTGGTCGCTGATCATAAAAAACATCTGTTCTGTACATAGTGACTTGCGGGCTGAAGAGCTCACAGCAAAGTCTGTGCTCTATTCAACTACTCAGAGTTAATACACCATGGCAAGTGGTGTATTGGGGGGCTGGTGTTACTTAACTAGTAGCAGTAGTAGTAGTTCAGTAGTAATGGAGATCCATGTGCACCAGATCTGCAAAAAGCAAGGACCATCCTGTACAAAGGATACAGTACTGGAAATATACATACTAAAGAATAACACCGGTTACCCTTTGCGAAGAGCTACAATATTTAAACTTTTTTCAATGGCCAAGTTCTATGCCTTAAGAATGGTTCTCAACCTGAGATGATTTCCCCCCTCAGGGGACACCTGAAAATACCTGGAGAAATTTTTTATTGTTGCTGCTTATGGGGAATGGATAGGACTGTAAGTGGCTAGAAGCCAGCGATGCTGCAAATTCCCGTGACGCACAGGACAATCCCCAACAAAATGTTAATGGTACCAAAGCTGACAAACACGGTTTAAAGCCAAATAGTTTGTTAAGTTCTTTTTAATGGTACCATCCTCATAAGGTGGCGGCAAAGAGTAAATGGGATGATGGCAAGTGGAAGGTACGCAACAAATGCTATTAATATCCGAGACTCTAGATGACTTAAAATGGACTATCTTAATACCATCTGAGATTTGCGGTCATTTTTACAAACATTAACTCATCTCCTCCAATGCCATGATGGGGCTGCTAAGAAGTGAATGTTGCCTTCAACTCATGGGTGGATCTAGTACCTAGACCAGGACAGGAGTTCAGATCCAGCCACACTCCATACCTCAAAGAACACATCTAGAATCCAGGGCTCACCTCTGGGCAACACTCTTAAAGGGGGCATTAAACTTCCAGAGGATGACGACTGGACCGTAAAAGGTCTGAGAATCGTGTCACCTGAGAAACAGTTCAATCAACTGGAACAATCAGCCTGATGAAGAGAAACCCTGGAGGAGCAGCTGAGGGATGAGATGTGATAGCAGTCCTGAAATTCTATAGGGCTGTCACCAAGAAGAGGCTAAATTAGACTTGTCCTGTGTGGTTCCCCAAGGTAGAAATTAATAAGCAGCTGTCTCATAAGGGCAGGGGCCTGTTAGGAATTAAGCTCCCCATCCCTGGAAACATTTAAGCAGACGCTTGAATGTCAGGTGGGCTCTCAGGGGATTCCTACACCGAGAAGAGAATGATCTGGAGGAGCAATAAGGCACTTTCCACTACTCACAATCTCGGGTGCAGAATACAATGAGAGAGCAGGGCAGAGTCCAGAACAAGAAGGAATAGCCTCCTTTGACCCAGCAATTCCACTCCTAGGTATTGACCCAAGAGAAATGAAAACATCGTGTCTACAAAAAGACCTGCGTAAGCTTTGTTCGTTATAGCCAAAAACTGGGAACACTCCACATGTCCATCAACAGGAAAATGGATAGGCAAATTATAGGCTAGCCATACAATAGAGCACCACTCAGTTATAAAAAGCAACAAACTACCCACACAGGTAACCATGTGGATGAACTTTACAGTAAAAAGTTCATGCCGATTATTTTGTTCATATGATGTCCCAAGATAGGTAAAACTAACCTACAGTGAAGAAACACCAGAATTGTGAAGGAGCATGAGGAAACTTAATTAGGTAATAAAAATGTTCTGGGGCACATGGTGGCTCAGTCGGTTAAGTGTCCAACTCTTGTTTCAGCTCAGGTCACGATTTCTCATGGTTCATGGGATCAAGCCCTGTGTTGGCCTCTGTGCTGACAGGGCGGAGCCTGCTTGAGATTCTCTCTCTCTCCCTCTCTCTGCCCTCCGCCGCTCCTCCCTCTCTCCCTCTCTCTCTCAAAATAAATATATAGACTTAAAACAATGTTTGTTCTATATCTTGAAAGAGGTCTGGAATTCACAGATGGGACTATTTACCAAAACTCATCAAATGATACATCTAAAATCTGAGCATTTCACAGTTACATAAACTTTACCACCAAAAAAAACAAAAAAAAAAATAAATGCATGAACAAATACTGAACTTTAATGCCTATGTATGCAGAAACGTTTAGGGGGGGAAGTGTACTGATGTCTGCGACTTACTAATGAAATGCATCCCCGACATAAGGCTGGTAAGTGGGTGGAGAGATGGAAAAACAGCGAAAGACAGGAGAAAACAAGCAGAGTGAAATGTTAATGGTACAGTCTAGGTGGCTGGGTTCATGGGCGTTCACTGTACAGTTCTTTCAAGTTTGTTGCATATCTAAAGTGTTTCATAATAAAAAGTGGGGGAGGAGGGAAAGAAGTAACAGCCAGTAGGAATCACAAGGGAAAAAGAGGTGGCTAGGGGGTCATGGGAGGAAGGAAAGCAGCAAGGGAAAGAAGAGGAACCATTCTGGCCAGGACAGGGGCCTCCGGAGGGCAGAATTGCAAAAGGCCCGGCTGACCTGGGGATAGGCGATCATAGCTAGGATGGGACACATGTGGGGTTGGCGCTCAGACCTTTCCTGTCGTAAGTCCTTGTCCCCATGAGACCAGTTCCACCACTATCTGGCTTTCTGGTCTCACACAGGTCTTTGCTCCTCTCTGACTTTGGTAGCTTCCCTTGGAAACTCAGGGGACTAGTTTAGAAGATGTTTAATGTGCTTTCCAGCTCTTACGGTCCACGATTCATTGCATCTGTGCAAACCATGTTTCTAGACAGAAGCCAAAGGGTACAGAGATACCACAGTAGCGTCAGCACACTCCAGCCAGTCTCCAACAGGCAAAAGGCAAGGAGCATGAGATCCTATCAGTGTGTCCCCAAAGAAAGGGACTCTTAACCCGCTGCATGTGGACTGCCCACTTTGTAGGGTAGCCACAGCAAATACCGAATCAAGGAGCAGCGGCACCCCACCCCCCAACACACAGTAGGTCTCTGGGACACCGAACGTTATGGAAGCCCAAGAGAAATAAGGGGATACATTTGATACACGAAAAAAATTCAAGACTATTTTGCAAAATTCAATTTCACTACTTTCAAGATTATCTATTTTATTATTCTCCCTCCCCTAGTCCCAGTGGCATGGATACTTTAAATCTGATTGCATACAAGATGGTCAGATTTTCTGTGGCATGTCTTCTCTGCTCTGTGACTCTCTACCAAGGCCACATCCTAGAGTTTGCCAAGCGATAGAAGGATGCTGCAGAAAGCTGGCTGACCTGGTTCTAGTCCCACTTCTACAATTGCCTGCTGACTACCTACCTGTAGACAAGTCACTTTCACTGTCTCCTCCTGTAAAATCTAACATATACCTAGCCTGCGTGAGGTCTAAGGTTGCTATAACTCTGTATTCTTTGACAGGATTCCTATTCTTTGACATGATTCTTCCTAGATAGGTAATATAATCTCAAAATGTGTTTAATTTTTACATATTCCAGAGTGCTTCTGTGTATAAGGTCGCCTTTAAATCCGTAACCCAGGTGGAATTGACGTGATCTTCATTTTAGGCACATGGAAACCAGGGTGCCGAGGCTTTGAGGTATTTGCCAAGGTTCCCCTGCTGGTTGGTGACAGAGGGAGGACTACAGCCCAGGGACCTGAGTAGACCACGTAGATTCTCCGGAAAAGCACAGGGGGCCCTGGGAGCCCCTCCCAGATTTCAGTACCTATAACCAGCCCCCTCTTTCCCTGCTTTGCCCACTCTGGTTTCCCAGTGCTTCTGGCCTCAGATCTTAAAGGGGAGGGTGTGTTTCTCAACCCAAAGACCGTTACCTCACAAACCAAAAAACAACTTCTGGCAGGACTTCCTTCCCGCCTTGCTCCTTGGGGTGAGGGGTGGGGGTGGGGGAGGAATGGGAGAGTAGACTGCTAAGAGGTCAAGACTCAGAAATGGGAGCCCGCAGCCTGGAGGAAGTCTCTGGAGTGCTTGGGGGTGGGGGAAATCCCGCTCCTCCCTGGAATAACTGTGGCAAATCACCTAGGGGAAGTCTGGGATCCTCATTACGCAGGACAACAGGACACCATGTCTAGGTCCAGATGTGCCACAGCTGCAAGTGAGGCCATGACAGGAAGTGGAGAGCCAACAGGGCTAGGACCTATGGGGAAGAGGGAGGCGAGACATGCGGTGCCATCCTCTCCCCCAACTCCATGCCTATCACGCACCAGGCTACCGCCCCAACCTCTGCACAGGTGAAGCCTGGCCCCCCATGGGAAGGGAGAACAGGCAGCGATTACAGGAATGGGGCTCAGGCACTGCCCCGCCTTCTAGCCTTGAGGGGACAGCAGGCAAATGGTTTGGGGCCTCATGGCCGGGATATCTAAAGATTTTTCTGAACACGTAAAGCCCCACCGTGGGGTAAGAAAGAATTTCCATAATGACCAATTGTCTAGAAGTGGCCTGAATGCATTCCCAGCAGTGGTGATGCATCCCCAGCGGATGGGGGAAGGAGGGAGTCATCCCCTGCTCCTCTCCTACTACCCAGTCCTCCACCACCCTTACCCAACACCCACCTCCAGTGAGCTCAGAGGTTCCTGGCAAAGGCTCCCTCCCCCAGGGACCACAGCAAGTCCACGGGGGTCAGAGCTGCTGCTCCCTCCGGAGACACTGGAGCCTGGGAGTCTGCAAGCACAACCCCAGTTGGCAGCAGCAGCTATTACTCCTGTTTCCCAAACCGAAGCCTGGCCCACCCAGACTTCCTGTGCAGGGGGGACAGAGGGACAGCATCTGCCTTTTCTCTAACAAGGGCAACGATCGGGAGGGATTGGGTTTGCTCCACCTCCATCTTAATGACTCGGGGCCTCTGCGCCCTGGCAGGGACCAAGGAAAGAAGGAGAAGGCCAGACGAGTTGGGAGGTAAGGGACGCTTCACCCTGGCTCCTGAGGACCGACTCACTCCTCCCCCGCTGGGAAGGTCAAAAGAGGAAAAGCAGCATAAAAGAATATTAATACCTACATCCGTGCAAACAGATAGGGAAATCCTGGGCCTGCCTTAATTACACAGAGGTCTACCCACATCGGACATGTACGATTCCCAGGAAGAGGGACTGATTCCTACTCATACTCCCATTTTTTCCCAGTTGCCAATTTCCTTAGAAATCCTTTGCCTCCTGGTAAAGCTGTGCAGGAGGGGTACTGAGGCCAGCCACCGGCTCAGGAAGTCCCTGCACCTGGGTTTGTTCCAGGGGGAGAACCCAGTAAGACCTCCCAGACCTTTCTCAAGTGGCCAGCCATGGCGGGAGGGGTGGGGGGCAGTCACTCATACTCATCTCCTGTCACCAACGGCCTAAAAGCAATTCTAGCCGGGACTCTCCAATTTTAAAACACCACAAACTTTACTAACTCCACTTCACAATTCTGAATTTTTCCTTACGTTTAAACCAAAATGGCTTCATCTCAGCACCCCCCCCTACCCCCCCCCCACCCCCCCGGGTAATGGAGAGCTGAGTGCCTTTCCACCCTGGTCCACCCTCCAGGTGCCTTGTGGTTGGCGAAGGGGAAAAATACCCTGCCCACCTGCTTCTTCCCAGCTACCACCTCAAGTTCAACACAACCTCCCCCAGCAGACAAGGAGAACGTGGCGATAAGGGAGCTAAATCTTGCTCCCCTCCACTTCCAGGCTTAGCGAGCAGCTGCCTCTGGACCACCAGCCCCTCCCTTCCATACAGAGGGGCTGTCAGCAGCCTGGGCCTCAAGCTGCGGTGTCTGCTCACTGCTTGTTCACCCCCCATGCTGCAAACTGCCGCTTCCCAGGCATGACAGATGTAGCTGCTATTCAGTATGTTCAAGCCAGGACAAAAGCCCTCTCCAGAAGCACAAAGCCAGGAGGGACGCAGACAGGGCCAACTTCAATAGAAGCCACCTGCCGGGCGGGGGCCCTTCTCTGCCACACCCCCCAGCATACACGCATGCGCACACATATGTGTACACACACGCACACCTTTTTAAAACCTCTCAAACCTGTGCTGACCTAGAGTCCGGAGAATTTTTCTCGAATCGCTGGACAGTTCTCCCAGAGCTGGGAGACTGCGCAGCCATTTCTCAGTATTGTATCAGGATGTTAGTAAGTGATAAGTAAAAAAGGGATGCTATGTATGTCAGAAGTGCTAGGTTTTACAAAGTCGAATACATTCTTTGGCTACAGAACTTCTCAGAGCCTTGAAAATGTTAATGTGCATTGCAGAGTGTTTCCCAGGTGTATCTGAACACAGAGCATCTCAGGCTTGGCACTCCACCAGCACATTCCAAGACTGTCTGGTGCTTGGGGAAATGTGTGGCTCTTGCCTCCACGTTTGCCCAGTCCCCTGTACATAGTGCTTCTACCACCTGGAGCATCGAAGAAGTACTTTGCTTACATGTTCTCCCTTCAATAACCTTCCAGAGAACGGCTAGGGGAGCAGATGAAGGAGCACACACATGCCCGAGGCACCGTCACCATTCCGTTCAACTAGCGAGGAAGCTTCTGCCAGGGCCACTAGGACGTCACATGAATCTCCACACCCGCCCAAGTCAACCCTGGCTGTGAATCACCTGTGTTTATGTTACCAGGGACAAGGGTTCAACCCCAGGTGAGCAGTGGGTTTTAGTCCCTCATCAAGTCTCCTCCTAAACCACCCCAACTGTTTTGCATTTGTCCATACAGGTAACTGGGTCACTGCACTCAACCCACGACCACAGGCCACCGCCGTAAGGGTCACACGTGGTGTGGGTGAGCTCAGCCATCAAAACCACAGATAGCAAAGGATAGGTAACATGAGAGACAGATAGCACATAAGTCAACATTTCCCAGAAAGCCCAGTAGTTTTATATTCAAACTGTGTATCTCAGATTGTCTCCTGGACCCGATAGTAGTCTCTCCCCACTCACCCCCTTCTAAAAAAAATATCTGTTGGGCAGACCCTAGGTTTGGTCATGTAGCCGGGGTGAACTTATGGAAGAGACCCTTCAGTAGGCCCGACGTGGGCCCCCTGCTTCGCCCACAATCATGTGCTCTGAAAGGGCATCTCCCGCTGACCTCTGCAGCTGGGCACAAAGGCAGGTGCCCTGATGACAGGTTGCAGGGTATTCTCAATCTTCCCCCTCCCGTGCACACGCTTGCATGCGCGCGCGCACACACACACACACACACACACACACACAGGAAGCCTCCGCCTCTCGAGCAGCTGCCCCTGTTCTGAAGCCACGGACTGTTCCTGGTATGCATGTTTCTTAGAACAGTGGAGAGGGCGATTGTGGTGAGTGTCTGGGCAGCAACAGGAGGCTGGGGAATTCCTCATGCCCTGCTTCTGACCTAGAAGGGAGGAGGCCCCAACGTCAGCTCTCCACTCTCAACCCTAGAAGCATCAGAAGAAAACAAGAGGAGGCACCTCGAGGCAGTACCGAACAGTCTCTATTTATCACGAAATACAATGGTGTGCTTTTTATCACCTTAGAAAAAGCCCCCAGTTTATTCCTAATTCCTACCCTATTTTTCCAAGTTTCTCTTCTTGCCCACCTGGCAAAATTAGTCTGATCTATGGAAAGCAGGAGTGGAAGGGCACACTGACAGGAGCACTAGGCGACTAGTGAAGCGGCCCTGGGCCGCACACCAGAGAACAGAGAAAGAAGCTTCCCTTTCCATAAGCCAGGCACCCCTCCCCCCCCCACTAGGTCCCCGCAGGGTTAGCGAGAACAGCACCCCAGCCAGGCTCCCCCCGCCCCGGGTCCGGGCAGGATTAGAGAGAACAGCACTTCAGCCAGGCCGCCACCCCTCCCACTAGGTCCCCGCAGGGTTAGAGAGAATAGCCCCCCAGCCAGGCGGCTCCCCTCAAGTCCCCACAGGGTTAGAGAGAACAGCACCTCAGACAGGTTGCTGCCCCCGGGCCCCCTGCAGGGTTAGAGCGAACCCTTTGGCTCCGCTCATCATTCCATTTATCTTAACCCGGCAGGCTTCTGTTTGGATGTCGCTGCTTCTGAAGCTGACACTTTAATTCTTGATTTTAAAAACTTTATTGTTTAAATACCAGTTTTGCCTCTGAGGCAGCCAAGGCTCCAAGCCCCGCTTGTTAATTACCAGCTGCCAAACAGTACTTTTCTCGAGAGAGCTGCTGGGGCCCGAGGCCACCACGGAGGGAAAGCTGGCGCTGGGGAAGGGGCTCTGGCTCCCCGTGCAGACTCCTCAGAATCCCAAAGACAAAGGGGCGAGGGACCCACCTCTGCGGGCACACACAACACCTCAGCTCGGTACCTGGCACTGTGCTTTGCACCGGAGGACTCCGAATAAATGAGACACAGTCCTTGTCCTCAAGGAGCTCAGAGTCTAGCAGGAAGGACACAAGAGTCACTGTAATTCAAATTCACCGCAGACCTACCACTAGCTCCTACCACTAGGAGGAAGGGAGTTCTACCTGGAATTAGTGGGCGGGTGTATGCAGGTAAAATCTAAACCTCAAAGGCCAGCTATAACTCTACGAGGATATAAAAGGATGAACAAAAGGCCCAACAGAAGATCTGGGAGCATAAGAATGCACTCAGAGTGGGAAGCAGTCATCTCTGAAAGGGTGAGTGTGTGAGGGGTGGGGGTGGGAGGGAAGGTCAAAGTCAGCTTGTTTGAATACCATGTTAGCAGCGTGGGCATTACACTGGGGGCCAGGGAGGGTGGTGCTACTGAAGATCTCTAAGCAGAAGTGATGTTTGTGGTCCTATCTGACCAGGAATGGATGGCTGAGTCTCTTGGTTCTCTGAAGAAAACCAGATCAGTGCCCTCAAGAAGCAGAATTAACCATGCAGGGACTCGGGGACTCTTTCCCTTGGAGCAGTGCGCAGAGGGGTGGGGGGTACACATGGGGCACAGCAGCTGGACAGCCCCTGGGACTCTCCAATGACAGGGTTCCCTGAGACGTAGACCTTTCCTCAATCTCTGAGCAAGGCCTGATAATCGGAAGGATCCTCGGAATGACGTCTCATCTTTGCATCTGTCCAGAGCCCATGGCAGGTCAAGTACTCTGAAAATGTGCCCTGATATTGGGTCACAGGCTGTGTTCAAATATCTGCATTAGCCTGAGCACAGAAGATGGAACTGATGCATTCTATGAGGCTCCAGAAAATGCAACTAGCACAAAGGAATATTGCAAGTTCAAGGAACCGAATTTTGAACTCAAAAAACACAGAACTTTAACAACAGCAAAAATTTCTTTAATGGTAAGGTTCTTTTTTGAACCAATAAGTTTATTTGTTTTTATTATTTTTTTACATATTTATTTTTGAGAGAGCATGTGCAAGGGGGTGGGGGCAGGGAGAGAAGGACAGAGCATCTAAAGCGGGCTCTGCATTGACAGCAGCAAGCCTGACATGTGGCTTGAACCCATGAACTGTGAGATCATGACCTTAGCTGAAGTCAGACGCCCAACCTACTGAGCCACCCAGGTTTCGCCCCCTTTTTTTAAAACTTTTTTTTAATTGTTTATTTATTTTTGAAGAATCTCTATTTTTAAATGTTACCCACGGGTGATTCTGATAACTGACTTAGTCTGAGAGCCACTGGGCTAGATAGAGAGTTGCTGGGATACAGTCCTAAACTAAACACCATGTAAGGTCCCTTCTAAATGATTACCTTCTTTTTACCCTCTCACCTGGGCCTTCAAACCTCTCCTTGAGCTCTTCCACAAGTCCCCTTTCCAGCTCTGATAAATCTTCACCAGGGTGTAGAATGACTACCTCAGAGTCCAGCGTTGTCTAAGACAATGTTCTGTGATGATAGAATGTTCTCGATCTGTGCTGCCCAATACAGTGGACACTAGCTATATGAAACTACCGAGCACTTGAAAGGAGGCTAGTGCTACAGAGGAACTAACTTCTAATTTTATTTATTCAATTTAAATAGGCACACATGGGGAGGGGCTACTCTAATGGCCAGAGCAGCTTCCTGTGAAAGGGGGCTTATGTTTTCCCTGTGGGGTTCAGGTAAACAAGCAGACTCCCTTGACCACCACCTCTCTGAGCACATTTCCAGCCTGAAGTGAACTACCTCATGACAGAGAGGTTAAATTTAAAGAACACAGCAGGAAAGGAGGAGCTCTGTGCCAGCTGTGCCAAAGACAACAGGTCCAGGAAACAAAGAGCCCAAACTAAAACTCTCACCCCTAAGGACTTTGCCCTTCCCTGCCCGAGAAAGCAACCGACAGCAGCAGCAGCCCCAGAGGAACCGGCAGCCACCGCCCCAGCCCAGGGAGTGGGGTATCTCCCAGGTTCCTCAGAGCAGGCAGAACTTATTCTCCGGGAGGACCTAGAACACCCCTTGGTTGACTAAAGCTGGACTCTCAGAGGTCTGCAGTGGAACTTTTTGGCTGTATTGGGGTGCAGAAACCCAAGAGAGAGAAAATGAATCTCACAAAACAAAAACAAACCCCAAATCCACTACTTTTCCAGACCTCACAATTTTTCAGCAGGTAAAAGAGATCATGTGCACACTTTCGAACATAACTGGACTCCTACCCAGGTACAGTACCGAGGCCAAAGTCAAACCCGACCAAGGACTCCAGATGGACATGTGTGGTCTTCCTGCCCACAGCCTGGATTCCTGCCACCACCACCCCCACCATCTCAGGCCCTTTTTGCCCAGCATCTGCCTATACACATGGTCTGAATCTACCACAAAGTGTGGTCACCTGAGCTGAGAAGCACTGCCTCAACCTTCTGGAATACCAAAAGAACACACAGACTGATGCGGCAGCAGGAGAGGCCTGGGGGGTTTCAGGAACCACCTGTCATATTTCAACAGCTCCCACTGTCAAGGAGAGGCCACTGAGCAGCCTCCGGGTAGCGAACCTGATGCAGGGACGTGGTCTCTCTCAGCGAAGCAGAACATCGCGGAGGGGAGGAACAGGTGGGAAAGATGGAAGAGAGATCAAATACAAAAAGCACTGTGGGGGTGGGGCAATGGCCTCCATCAAAGACTGGATACTGTTTGTGAAGTTTACTGGAAGATGGTTTTCCCCCTTCTAGAAAAAGAACACAAGAAAAGAAAGAAAAGAAAGGAAAAGAAAAGAAAAGAAAATGATGTTGCAACTTCCTTCATCACTGCGCGCGCTCAGGAAAAAACCCCAGGCCTTGCTTCACTTTCCCATCTGTGCTAACGGTCGGCTCCATCCTGAGCCCTGACTTCTGGGCTCCTGAGAGGCAGGAAGCAAAGGTGGCCAGAGCTGGGGGGACAGAGAGCCTCCCCATCACCCAGCATGCCGCCTGCCCGCTCCTCCACTGGGAGATTGAACACAGGATGGATGTGATTCTTCAGAGAGAAAGAAAAGTCCTGTTAGGGCCCAAAGGAGGATAAAACTAAGCTCAGCCACAGGTTCAGCCCAGCCCTCTCTTTTTTATTACCCCTCTCCTCCCTGGCTCCCTGGTCAGCCAGCAACACCCACACCCAAGCATTTCCTATTACCAGAAAGATCCCTGGGAGGAAGTCATCTCTTTCCCCCTCAGCCAAACAGAAGACAGGAGTACCCAGTGTAGTTTTTCACCATTACCCCTCAGAATCCCTCTCACTGGGCAAACTTTTATCTGTACCCTCCCCTGGGGGTGTCACAGATGTGATTCCATGATGTGTCCTCTGCCCATGCCAGGCAAAAGTGAGCCCTTCCACCCTGAGGAGCCCACCCCGTGTCCCTGTATCCTCTGTGGGCACCCTACTGCCCTGACTCCACCAGCGTCCCCGCCACCATCTCCCCAGACCTCTTTCTTCCTGTGTAAACCCAGAAATCAGGCCACCTGGCCTGCCTCCGTTCCAGAGGTACTGCCTTTGCCAGAGATTGTCGAATGGGAGTGTGTGTGAAAGGGCACAATCCAGACTGGTGTGTGTGGGGGGGGGGCAGTATCCATTCCTTTTATACGCACACAGGTGTTCACTCCTGTTCTGAACTGTAAGTTCCCAAAGGCAAGGCCCACACCTTATCATTGTGGCGATTTGCACGAAATAAGCATTCCATAAATATTTGATGATACAACATACATTGCTAGGTCAGCTGAGTACTAGATTATAAGGGAGTCACAGAGGAACTATTAGGCAGTATTGCAAAAGCCAAAGGAGCCCAGGTTTTACCGTAAGCCACTACCACCATTAACTGCCTCAGGGCTTTTCGCCTGCGATTCCTTCTGCCCCCTGCCCCCTCCCCTCCCAGGCCAGTATTTCCCCCGTGCACTCAACACCACCTTCCCAGTAAACCCTTCCCTGAGCCACACACATTCCAGGGCCTCCTCCCTCCGTCATTTTTGCCACTTTATCTATCACTATCCGTCAAACTGTATCATTTAATTGATTATGTTTTGTCTGTCCCCCCATGCTAGGATTCAAGCTCTATGCAGGTAAGATTTGGTTGTTATTTTTTCTTCTTCTTTCTTTCTGTTTTGTATAATTAGTGTATCCCCAGAGCCTAAAACGAAATTTAGCACTTAGTAGGTACTCAACAAATGGTTGTTAATGAAAGCATTGTTCTGACCATGTCTGATCATATCTCCCCTTCTGTAAAATGTATTTTGTAAGTACTTTTACTTCGCAGTATTAATGTAGGGAATTAACAAGAATATAAGTAAGACACCTAACACAATGCTTGACACATAGTATCTGCTCAAGAAAGGCTTGTTATTACTCTGGGAACCCTTCAACAGAGACCTGAATGGGGCAGAAGGTTAAAGACTGTTACATGTATCAAAGTCCATCTGCTGTTCTGATCAATCCTTAGGGAGGCTGCAAAGTCATCCTCAGCACTGCTAATTAATTGTCTTGACTAGTAAGTTGCTTTGGCTCTCAGAGGGATAGAAGGCACCCTAAGGCAAATCCTGCTTAGAAAGGCAGGAGTCTAGTCAAAGCTGCTAGAAAGAAACAGCCTTCATTGTTCCAAATTCTTCTCATCTCATATAGCAGAGGTATTAAAGGGGTCTGAACCCAAGGGGATGACCCTGACTAGTCTCCCATTCGAGGCTAATCCTGCCATCTGGGCCTCCTGATGGCCAGTCAGCAGGGAAGACAGGAGGCAGGCATGGAGGAGAATAAATGTTTATAAACATCGGTTGAATGGCTGAATGAATAGAAATATTACAGCGCGGAGAAGGGTGAAAGAACACTGGACTGCAGAAAGGGAGGGCAGAGAGGATGTCCCTGCTGTCCGGAATGTGGGCTGCCCCCACGTCTTCCAGCATAGGGCTGTATTCCCAGCGGTGGGGTTACAGAAGGAGTAATACAGAGAGCCCTTCATTCGATGCAGGCATCCTCTGAGATCACCTCTGAGCCCTCTGATTCACAAATGAGGAAACTGAATGAGGTCCAGACAGGTTCTCAGACCTGCTGAGGACCACACAAGCCAGGTCTCTCAGATACCAGTCCCCTTCTATTTCTCCTACAACTCGGCGGCATGGAGTCAAATGGCCCCACGTGGTTCAAACCTCTGACCTCAGACCTGGCAGCCTGGTAGTCAACGCTGGGGTTCTTGCCTCACACAGGAGCAAGGCCAGCAGTAAGATCACCTTGGACTACATCTGTGTGTCTCTGCTTTGTCTGGAGCTAACTAGAAGATGCCAAGAGCTGGAGGAGAGCTGGCTAGTTCCATATCTGTCCCTCCCTCAGTGACAATTCTCCAAGAGGCCGAAGGGTCATCTCCACAGTGGAACAGGAGGAGAGCTGGCTAGTTCCACATCTGTCCCTCCCTCAGTGACAATTCTCCAAGAGGCCGAAGGGTCATCTCCATAGTGGAACAGGAAAAGGAGGGGCTCTGGAGCAGGGAGGAGAAAGACAAGAGGCATCAATGGGAAACTGGTCAGGGCCCTTACAAGAACGAGAAATCCGTTAGCAGAAACAGAAGGTTCCAGCTTGAGTCAGCAGATCCAAATGTGTGGAGGAAAGAAATGCCCAGAAGTCTGTTCCACTATGAAGGGCTCTTTGGCAGACAGGAGGGGGAACAGGGACAGACACTTGGGGGGCTTCACTACACCCCTGGCTCTGTCTCAGAGAGCCCAGCCCAATACTGTTCCACGCCCAGGGCTGTCCCCCTCCACCCTGAGGATCACCCTTTGTATTTTATATTTGTGCAGATAGCGTCCACCATTACTTGGTTATCGCCACTTTATTAGGCAGCTAGGTATAATGCACGATGCCAAAATACTCCATGAAGTTTTTCTAAATGAGGGCATAGAGTCACGTGGAAATAAGAGAATATAAAAAGAATGAAGATGTGAGTCTTCAGGACCTTACAATCCAATCTCTAGAGAAGCTGCCTGAACATGGATAAACCGTCTTCAACTGAAATAGAAGGGAAGTGTGTCTTGGCAAGTTTGACAGGGAAGGGTGGGGGAGACCCAATTCTGGTGTGAAGACTTTCATGAGAGTGGCAGCATTTGTACAGGGTGGAGTAGGTAGATACAGACAGGGGTGGGGCAGGGAGGCAAAGAAGATACAGATGAACAGATGGCACACACACCACGGGCAAAGGTGACAGCGGAGTGGGGGGAGGGTCCTATTAAGGAAACCGCAAATGTAAGCCCCTTAAGCTGAAACATAGCAGTCGTTTAGAAAAAACCAAAAACACAACCAAAAACCAGATTGGGGTCAGGTCAAGGAAGGATCTGAAAATCTCCTGTACTCTACAGGCAAAGGGAACCCCCTGAAGGGTTTAAGCTGGGAAGCTTTGCTTTAGGCAAAGTAAGCCCCCATGGGCTCCAATGGACTGAGGGGCAAGACCTTCGTTCCCCGCCTGAGGTTCTCAGAGTCAGCTCAGTCTGCCCCCCTCTCCCCACCCCCCTACTCTCCATCTCTTCTTTCTCTAATTATATACCTCAAACTCAATTTTCTGTTCTTTTTAAAAATCTAAGGCAAGGTAACCAAAACAAGTCCATGAAACCAGAAGGGTCAAGACACAGGCGAAGAGGCGCTTGCACCCCTCTTCCTCCTCCCTATGAGCACAGGGGACTAGTGCCCTGACACGGGAGCAGGACACGAAGGTAGGAAACCCCTGAGAATCCCACATGGGCTCCAGTGGACAGGATGTGCTGCTCGGGAGCCTGGCAGTCAGAGGGAATAACAAAACTTCCGGGTTTCTGTAAACATGAGCATTTACAAAGCAGGCTACCATATACACTCATTCTGTCCCCGTGGCCTTCTGCCTTTCAGAGATCTGGGTGCCTGGAAACACAGAGGCACCGTGCAGGGCACAAGATGGCCCCTGCTACCTTCCCCAGCACAGCATAGTAGACAGGGTCTTCCAAGTCCCAAGGCCCCGGTGGCCTCTGCACCAGTCCACCTGCATTCCTAGGATGCTGTGCGTTCCACACCTGTGGCCTCTGATGCCCAGGGCTCCCCCTCTACTCCCCTGCTCCCATGGTGATCTGCGGTGCTCGGTGCTCTACATAAGTCAGGCCTGTCCGGCAACCTGCAGATTCCTCACTCAGAGAGGCTCCATTTCCCCGGCTCCTGTGAGGCCTGGCCTTTAGAATCTACGAGGCTTCCTCTAAGAATTACAGAAGCCAGAGGAGGAGGCCCGGGACAGAGAAGAGGGAGGGTACGGTTACTCCAAGGACAGGGACTCCTTCTGTCAGAGTTAAAAATAAACTCTTAGCAATTTACACCCAACTCCTCCCTCCAGAAGCCAGTGGGCCTTGGCAGATAAATCTCTCCCTGCAGAGGAAATGAAGCCCCGCAGGGACAGACGGGAGGAAGCAGTCCATGGAGACATGGTCCAGTATGGAACCCTAGCTGAAGCCAGAGAGCCCCACCAAGACCTACCTAAGCTTCTATTACTCTTCCCCCACTACATCTTCTCCAGAACAAACCCCAATCCCAGGAAGAAGACACAGAATCCTTCTGGGCATGGTTAGTATCAACAGCTGTCCAAGGACTAGAAAAATCAGTAAGAAGAGAATGCCAAAGTCAAGCTAAAAGAAACAGTCTGCCCAGTATCTATCAGTTAAGCAGGTACCCCAGCCACCTGAGCCCCTTTCCTCACGTTGTCCTATAGGTGTCCAGGATCTCCAGACAGTAGGGGGAAGAGGCCACCTCAATGGACCTCAGGGGACACTGGTTAGCACTTCCCCTGCCCTCAGTCAGGAGACCGAAGAGACCCATGCTCTCTGTGACATCCTGCAGGTGGCAAACCTGGGAGGGCCAGAGGGGCCACGGCCTGACTCCGGAAGGAGGCTCCGAGAGCCAGGGCCCAGTCAGTTACCCTTGGAAGCCAGCAGGATGAGGTCACTCTTGTGAATGTGGTAACCTGAAGCCCCACACTGCAGGGGTGGAGAATATAGCTCAGCAGCAGGGCATGAGTCCCAGGGCAGGGAGTATGCTCAGTCACAGGGCAGTCAGGGTGAGGGCCTGGGACAGCCTCAGGCAGCGCTCTCCTGCTTGGCTCTGTGTCCCTTCCGATGGGGAGGCCTGCTTGCTGGTGCTGCTTGGAGGAAGCCAGAGCAGGAGACAAGCACAGGGGAAAGTCTTGGTGACTCTGGGAACTTATGCAGCCTCCCCCCAACCCTTTGCCTCATGGGGAAGAAGCAAGGCGGCTCCACAGAGCCTTTGTATGCACTGCCCCTTCTCCTGTGGCCTGAGCTTGGGACGTGGTTGGGGGGCAACACATGTTTCCGGGCTCTGGGGGTGAGCCGAGCCCATATCTCACTCCCAGCACTTGGCAACGTGAGTTGCCCCCAACCACCTGCCACACTCAGGCTATAAGAGAAGGGGGCAAATGGGGAGATCAGGAGTGAAAAGAGGGTCGGCTCAGTGGTGTGGCAGGAAGCGCTGGGGCAGACAGCAGGGCCAGGTGGTGCGGGGAGGACTGCAGCAGTGGCAGGTTTATTTTTAGCTGTTGGGACAGAGGGGCTGAGTAACAGGTCGAGGCCCTAGGCAGGAGGCCAGGTTGCAGATGTCCAGTGTGCGGGGTGGGAGCCTACTGACAATATGGATGGTCACAGTGGCAGCATAGTGATTGACTCAGTTACCTGCCACAGAAGGGTCGGGGGCAGGGCGCCTCGTAAGAGGGTGAAGGTGGAGAAATCTGCAGGGACTTGTCAGTAGGTCCCCTTCACCTTTGCTTTGGTTCACAAGAAGAATCCATGGAGATAAGCCAAGCAGAGGGAAGGCATCAGCAATACAGCTCCCTTTGTCACCGTCAACTTGTCTGAGACAGAAAAGGCTTCGCATGGTGGCCACATAGCTTCCGCCTTCAGTCACCACTCCTCACCTTCCAGATGAGTGCTGTATGGACACTGGCCAGGGAGATGCCTGGAAACGTCCCTCAAGAGTAAGATGCCCTTTCATATGACCCTTTTGGACAGCTCATGTTCCTAGCAGAATAAACACACAGCTTGGCCAGTCTTGGAGGGAACATGAGTTACTGATGGGGGTTGACCTTGGGGCCATGTCCCAGCCTCTCCCACCTGCCAGCTAGCACACAGAGACGGTTACTGGATCAGAGAATAAAGACACCCCAAAAGTGTACTGCCAGAGGCTCATCTCCCTTTCCACGGTGTCTCTTCTTCCTCCAGCCGCCTATCACAGCCTGGAACACAGGACTCCATGGTCCAAAGCTCCAGGGCTGAAGCCACTGTTTTAGCATCTAGTGAGCGGGAAGAAAAAGAAAGAGAACAGATATCACCAGGCATCCCTCTCTCCCCCTGCTTCTTTAGACTTCTGATACCCAGTCTTACCCAGCCCTAGGGGGTTGCTGAGTGGCACTTGAATGTAAATCCTAATTTCCTCGTCAGCTTTAGGAATCAGTTGCCAGCTCTCACCCCAGGACAGTCCCCAGCCCACACCATATCTTTGGGTGAATTAGAAGAAGGCACTCATTTGGATGGACCCGGCCACAAGCCAAAGCGAAGCCTGACTAGCGGACAGTAGGTTAGACTGCAGCCCTCACTCCCTCCCTCTACTGGGTGCCCCCGTGCAGGGCACAGCCTGCACACCAATCACAGCGGCCATGTCTGGCCCCACACCTCAACTGGGAAAGAAGTTGCAGACAGGGAACATAAAGAATTCCTCATCTCCACCTTGAAACAGTGCTACACTAAGATTCTTCTGACTTCAAGGTAAGAACAGATTCACACCCCACTGAGTTATTTGGTCCTTCCTCCCTGCCGATGCGCTAGGTGGAACACTTTCCACATCTTTACACAAGAGAAGTGATGCTTGGGCAGTGAGAACTGTTAATTAACTGGGCATGGGCTACCCGGGAGCCCAGCATCAAGCCTATGCAAAGGTTATCCGCTCTGGCCCAAACGCTGCCGATGGTCAGACATGGGGCTGGTCAGCAAGCCATCTGGCCAGCTCATGGCCTCTTGCCTCCAGGACAGCCCTCTACTACCCCCAATGCCAGTGCTCAGGAGCAAGTGGTAGCCTGACCTCTGCCACATGCACCAAAACCTGGAAAATTTAACTGACCTACTCCAGGTCACATGCCCAGTAAGCAGGGCACATAGACTAGACTCCATTTTTTGCTTTCTCATCTAACACATAACCCATAATAACAGGCTCCTTTCTAAAAATTTGTATCTGTGTATATCTTAAAATACAAAATAACAGTATTCCTCTAAAGACCAGAAAAGGCACAAAGGTCTGATGTACATCACATACCTGGTGTACATCAAATTGCCCGGTGGCGTGGCCCCTTCTCTTTACCAATGTCCCCATTTATAAGATGACCTACGTAGGAAGAACCTAGTTAGTGCCTAGAGCTCAGTTTTGCTGCCAGGTCTACATTCCCAGCACTACTACCTCTAACAACCAAAACACCAAAGAAACCCTAAGAGGATGTTCCGGGGAACTGTGTCCCTGATGCTGATTTGAGGTAAGGCCTTGAACAACCTCCTGATAGGCCTAGCCTCCCGGTCTGGTGGGATGGAAGGAGTCAAGAAAGATGACGGGGAGTGTAATCAGCACTAAGGGGCACTGATGTGTGGGTCTCTGTACCACTGGGCCTTAAGTCATTATGGAGAGCACCTGCAGCCCCTTGGAACACAGCAGACACCAACCCCGCCCTGCCCGCCCATCTCCCTCCTGGACACCGAAGTACTGGTGCAGACAAGGGAAGAGAGGAGAAAAGAGACCCCACATGACCCTCAGAAGGGCCTGCAGCAGAAAAGAGGACCTCAAACCAGAAGGGAGAGTCCTGACTTTGTATGCGAGGGCCTCTTGGGAATCGTGGAAGAGACTTAAATGCAGATGCCCGTGCCCTGTCCTTCCCGGCTTGTGGCTGACATTCCTGCTGGTGAGGCCGCCAAACATCCCTGGGATTTGCGAGTGACCAGAGCCTTGGCCCCTCCTCCAACCCCAGGATCTGGCCAGGGAGTAAGTCTGCAGTCCTGAATCTTGGCTCCTCCAGGCCTTTCCCTGAGTCCCTGCACCTGCTTCTTAAAGGGAATCGTCAATGGATGATGGGCCAATTCCTCTGGGCCCAAGCAGTCAAAACATCTAAATCATACCAAACATTACCAATACCTTCATCCTCCTGAAAAGGAGCCCCTTCATTTCCCGGGCGCCCACTGATATCTAGTCTCGAGGCCTGGGCTGCTTTTCTCCCCACTTCCGGCAGCTACTGATCCCAGATTTTACCTGGGAGATTATTTTCAACTCCATCAAAGCCCAGAATTCACAAGTGAAAACAGGACCATGAGCTGACCCAACTTTGATCCCCCCTCAGTGAATGCCAAGAACCCCAATGCAGTAAACAGGGGTCAAGGCCCCAAGAGAGGGAGGGGCTCTCTGAAACTAGAAACTAGAACCTCCTAGCCCAAACCTCAGTGATTTGTCACCCTTCTTTGCAACAGCCTGTTCGTTTACTTCATGCCCCTCAGACGCTTTAAAACCTGCTTTTAATACAAAGCTAGGTCAGGTTCAATTCTGAGCGACTAGCCCTACATGTTCCTTGCCAACTTGATCTCCTGTTCTCCCCTCAGAGCCAGGGTCACCATCCCCTCTGGCAAATATACTCATACTTCATAGGCCCAGCAATGAGCCATCCATGGCTCCTTGCGTCCTCACAGATTTCCCTTCTAAAGCTCTTCTATTCCCAATCACATGACTTAACCTCTAGACCAGCAAAGTCTAGTAGAACCTTCTACAAGGATGAATATATTCTTCTGCACTATTCAATTCAGTGCCATTAACCAGTGTAGCTACTGAATATTTGAAATGTGGCTAGCAACTGATTTTTAATTTGATTTAGCTTAATTAATTTTAACTTAAATAGCCATGCATGGCTACTGGCTGCCATATTGGGTAGTGCAAACCAAGTTTGTTAATTTTGCCTTCTCCAAATCGGCTACTTGACCCCCTAAATTTGATGGCACTTTGTAGGTCTGTCTCCCCCACACAAGTAAGCATACGATGGAATGCTCAGCAAACTGTTAACTACCTGTAACCTCAGTGGATATAAAAGAGGCTGATCTCTTAGTCAGTGAAACTTTCCTCACCGTGCAATTCCATCCAGCAAACCCCATCTTGGGACACTGCTTCTCACACAGCCACACTACCTATCATGCTCCCCAGGAGGGGCATGGCATGAGGTGTGCTGGAGAGGATGCTGCCTGTATTTTGGGGTTGTGGGAACTCCGGTGTTTCCCTCTAACAGTGTTCACATCAACCATAAGCGGTTCCAATGATCTCCCCTTGAGAACAACAAAGGGAGCCATGCTGCAGTGACACGAGGTGACCTAGGGAAGGAGGACCACTGGAGAAAGGAAAGGAGAAGACATCACAGGGCCTTGTTTTCTCCAATCCACGCAATGGAAAGAAAAACAGAGATAAGGTATTACAACATTCTGTTATTTTGTAAAGCAATAATGTGCTTCACCTAATCAGAGTCACACAGCAGAGAGGGACAACAGTGCTAGCTTTAATTAAATTTGCTCAGCTAATACCCAAGAGTCACCGTGACATGGTGAAGCAGGAAGCAGCTGAGGAACCCCAAGAGGAATAAGTGGATTACACAAGTGGATTGAGACTAGGTGTCCTTATCAAAGACATAGTTAATAGAATGCCCATGTTCTTCTACAAAAAATAATAAGTGAGATTTATATCTAACACTCCCTAAAAAAGGGAGGGGGTGGTATAAAAAATTATGTTTAAAAAGCTTGTTACCATATTTAAAACTCATGGAGCTGCTGAGTTGGTATATAAGCTGCCCTCCCCCCAAGTTCGGGGGGCTTACCTGGGGAGGCAATACATCCCCACCCAGCACCCGTAGCTCCCTAAGCTAGAGCAGCAACCAATCCCAGGTCTGAGCCTGCTGACGTCACTGCAGTTCCGAAGTGGGAAGAGGCCTGAGACAGGGGGTCAGGCATCCTGGGTTCTAATCCTGCCTCTGACAAGTGCATGGCTATGCTATCTCAAGCAGGTCTTTGCTCTGGGCCTTGGTTTTCTCAAATCTGCACAAGGAGGGGATTAGATGAGATGACCTCTGAAGTCCCTTCCGACTCTGACAAAGTATGGGTATGACTCAGAACTTAGCAACAGCAGCCAGGAGAGCTGGTGAGGTAAGGTCACGGCACGCAGTAAAAGCACCGAGATGTTAGCTCTCAGAGATGGAGGGAGAGAAGCAAGCAGCAGGGTGGGTTGTGGCTTTTTTTTTTGTTTTTTTTTTTTGGTAAAGCACTGATTTCACTTAAGAGGGTTAAGAGGTCACCAGATCACAGACAGAGCAGGGCATCTGGGCACCCGCCACCTCCCATTAATTCTCAGAGCTGAGAACCAGCAGAGGTCAGAACTCCCATCCGAGGCCCTGCTCCAGCCCCACAGCTCCTGCCCCAAATCCCCAGGAATGGCCTAACACAGTAGAGAGTGAAGGTCTGATCCGTTTTTCCTCAGGCACCTACCGATGGGGCAATCCGTCCTAGCCCACAACACCTACCTCCCCTTGTTTTATAGACCAACCACTCCTGGTTTTGAAAATCATGTCACCACTCAGTACCGAAGGTTAATTTCACCAAGATTCAAGATCTAGAAATCTCTTTGGTGTGTGTCTCGAACAGGATTCATTGGACCAGATTCCCCCTACAAGCTGTAA
The DNA here is from genome assembly GCA_028646485.1 of Cryptoprocta ferox. NCBI lineage: Eukaryota > Metazoa > Chordata > Mammalia > Carnivora > Eupleridae > Cryptoprocta > Cryptoprocta ferox. Next base: position 34,029,419 of record CM053562.1, read on the forward strand.
TTATGTCTTAGCCAATATTTGGACATAGAAGTGCTGTTGACACTGTCAGTCTCTGAATGTCTCATACCTTCTTTCTTCCTCTATTATTAAGTTTTTACACAAAGATGTGTGGGAATCTGCAATTTAACAGTTGCGCCAACTTACAAGATCTGGGAGCAGACTGCCTGTCAAAACAGACTGACTTCAATCTGCACCCACTTCCAACCCGAGAGGGATAAATTACGAGTGTTATTTAAAATGCTCCTGGATTTTTCCTTTCAAAACTGAAGGGGGGATATATCTGAATCTCTCTCCTATTAATTACAATAACAGAAATCTGAATTACAATAGGAATCTGAATTGCCACCCTAAGACATTTTTAGAGTGTAGTTTTATGTGTCATTAAATAGAATAAAAAGAGGTTGAGAGCTTTTGTTCTCAAGTCTTTATACAATATTCCAACTATCCAAGGGAATGAATGAGCAGCCTTCGTCCCCAAACTGCTGATGGGTGAGGGCAGATGGCCTCTCCGAGGGATAGAAAACTCTCCCAGAAAGGACGTCTGTCGCTTCCTCTGTCGCTTCCTCACCCATACAAGTTAACTGTAGTCAAACAGTATTCACTAGACTCCATTACCCAAGGTCAGAGACACAGTTAAACCACTGCTCCCACTCCTGTCCACAGTTAGTTGTATGGGAAAAGTGGTCTAAGGCACACTGGCCAAAAGCCCACAGCAACAGCTTAGAGTAGAAACCAAAGAAATCTGACAGTGTTGGGGCTAGCTGAAAGCTCTCCCCCAAGAGGATGAAAATAGCAGGAAAATCATTTCAGAGGCCTGAAAATCTGGAAATTGGACATGCAACTGCAGAGTGCCAGCCTTTTATTACATCAAATTATATATTCCAGCAGTTCCAACAACTCAAACCTATCTGAGTTTTGTATTAACAGCTGAAATACAGCTAGCTGGGGGGGGGTAGGCATGAGGGGAAAGAGAAATATATAACACAGGAAGTATTTTTCTCCTCCTCCAATCATTAAGACACCCCAGGGGAAATAGGCGTAATGTGTCACCTTAAGAGATGTGGTTTGATCTGAAACCTGTCTGAGGGGAAAACCTTTTTAAGTGACCCTGAACACCAGCTCACACTGCAGGGGGGACCGACCCACCTCATGAGGCCTCCAAGTCCGTTCTGTTTATCTTCTGAACTAGGTATTCTCACTTAAATCCTCTCCCCAACCCCCACAACCACCACACCCCCCCTTTAAAAAAAAAAAAAAAAGAGGTTGGGTTTCCCCAGCTCAAGGAAAACGCTCCCTCCTACTGTCCACCAATCGCCCACGTCCAGGGCTCAAGTGGCCATCTCTGATTTGCGGAATCAGCACCCGGCCAAGCCGTGGTTTAGAGACCGGGTTCACAACGATCAATGGAGCTATGGAAACAGCAGACATCGCGCCGGAGCCTGCTGGCCTCCCATCTGGAGCCTCACAGACACTGAAGGTAGGAGGGGGTCTGCTCTCGGATCAAAACAGTCCCTCCCCCGCGCCCGGGGAGGGGGCGGTGTCCCCGCGGAATCTCCAGGCTGGCACCTCCCGGGCCGGCGCGCCCCAAGGCGGCATGGCCGCACTCGGGAGGCCCAGGGAAGTGAAATCACACATTCCGGCTCCCAAATAAGGAGCGAGGCTAAATAAACCTCTGAGATCCGACTTCTCCAAACTAACCGACCAACCAGCTCAATGAGTAATGGGCCTTTTGTGCCCGCAGAAAGAAAGAGAGGAGGGAGGAGAGGATGGGGAACCACAACCCTCGAAAATCACTTCCTTGAGCCAGGGTGAAATTAGCAGAAGTGGTCCCGAAGCCAACCGTTGCGACTCGGCTGGATCCCGCTCAAACTCCAAAATGGCAGAGTCCTCACGAGTCCTCTCGGGTCCCGCCACTCACACCCGGAGGTGACCGGAAACTCGGTCTGGCGGCGTGGACTGCGCGGACCTGACCTTCCCCGCAGCCTGCCCGCCCCCGGCCGCGCACTTGGCTCCCCTCCGGCGCCCGGGACCCACAACCCCGCCGCGGCCACTCCTCCGCGGCCGGGACGGACGGACGCACGGTCCCGGCAGGGTCGGCGCGATCTCGCCCGGCGACCGTGCGAAGGCTTCGGCCGCTCGGGAGCCCTGGGGGTCGTCCCCGGGAGCCCCCCGCCCCGTGCCCGTCCTCCCCTCCCCCGGCCCCCGAACCTACTTTTAGGGCGAATTTCTCCTGGGTCCTCTTGTTGAGGATCTGCAAAACTTTCCCGTTGATACCCAGTCCGAGGACCTGGGTGGTGACCTTGTAGTCGTCGATGATGGCGTTCTTCTTGATCTGCAGGCTCGACTTGACGTGGAACTGGGGGAACTGCTGCGGGGGCTGCGGCGGCGGCGGCTGGGGCGGGGGGTGAGGCTGGGCCGGGGCGGGGGGCTGCGGCGGCGGCGGCGGCGGCGGGTTGGGAAACAGCACCGGTGGGGTCTGGCCTTGAGAGTTGGACAGCATGGTGCCCGGAGACGCGGGAGCAGGGGTGGGAGGGCCCGCGGCCGCCCCCTCCTCCGACTCCGGACGGGGTCCCCGCCACCCCCCGCCCGGCGGCGAAGTTTGCTCCGGGCTGGAGCCGGCTTCCCCGCCCCGGCCCGGCTCCAGGCTCGGCGGGTCGCGGGGCTCCGTGGGTCCCGCCGTGCGCCGCTGGCGCCTACCGGCCCTGCTCTCTCCCTCCCACCCTCCCCCCGGGGGCCTGGCGCTCGGGGGACCGCGGGACAGCGGGGGCCCGGCCCGGGGGGGAAGCGGCCGCGCGACAATGTACCCAGCCCGGGGGCCGGCGGCCGCGTCACAGCCTCGTCTGCGTCCGGGGCCGGTCCTTAAAGGGGAGGGTCGGAGGGGCCGGGCTTGGGGAGGCGGGGCGGGGCCAAGGAGGCGTGGCGTGGGGGCGGGGCTGGCCTTAAAGGAGAGGACGCGAGCCTTCACGAGTGTGGATGGAGTGTGGATGGCCCGGGCCGCGGCCTGGGGAATGGTTGCTAAAGGGGAGTTGGGGCCGAGAAACCCTAGTTCGTAGCTGATCAGGGGCAAGCAAAGGGAAATGGGGGGCGTATGAAAGTAGGCGCATAATTCAGAGAGAAAATCCACTTTTCTCCAATCGTCTGGCTCTTTTAGACAGCAGCAGCCAATTGGAAGAAGGGGTGTATTTTGAAGGAGGTAAGTGTAAGCGGCGTGCGACCTCGGGGTGAGCATGAATTACAGAGTTACAGAGGCCCTTCCTCCTAGAAATAGGTGTGAGGCAAATATTAAACATGTTCTTAGCTGGACCATTTTCCTCAGAGTTTTTCATTTCTTTCCTCATAAATTTGTCAGTTAAAGATTTGATCATTGTGTAACTACGAACAATGTAGCAATTATAACTTTGAACTTTTTTTTCATGTAAATTAGCTAAAAAAGGAAACAGAGTGGGAAAAGGATAGACTGACCTTCAGACTTCCCATGTGACCCTGAGCAAGCCGTTGCACCTCTCTCTCAGCGGGAGGAATAGCAATACCTTCAGGTAAGACAATGAAACAAAAAGGAAGGTCTGGAGACCAGGTTCTGATTATGGAAAAGTTAGTCCCTGGGTTATGCCATTAGGAGAAGTGGGTATTTTTAAGAAGCCGACTTCTTGGGGCGCCTGGGTGGCTCTGTCGGTTGAGCGTCCGACTTCGGCTCAGGTCATGATCTCACGGTTCGTGGGTTCGAGCCCCGTGTCAGGCTCTGTGCAGAGCTAGCTCAGAGCCTGGAGCCTGCTTCAGATTCTGTGTCTCTTTCTCTCTCTGCTCCTCCCCTGTTCATGCTCTGTCTCTCTCTGTCTCTCAAAAATAAATAAATGCAAAAAAAAATTAAAAAAAAAAGAAGCCGAGTTCTAGTCCAGATTAGCCCCATATCTCTGAGGAAGATACCAAGGGTCTAGCTGGGCCCATAGTAACCCAGGTCAGGCAGAGGCTGCGGGGGAGGCCCTAACTATAGGCTGCTACAGGGCCTCCATACACATTCTGATGGGTGTGGGGGATGATCATCTAATACATCCCTGCTGACCTCCTCCCAGTTTTAAGAACAGTTGAAAAATAGGACAAAGGGACCAGATAGGTGAACACAAAACCTCAGCTTGATTACTGATGATGCAAAAGTAAAAGTGGGGCTTGGGGTACCCCTAGGTGGTTCGACCGTTAAACACCAAACTCTTGATTTCGGCTCAGGTCATGATCTCACTCACAGTTGGTTGGATCAGACATCCTGGACTGAGAGCCTGGACCCTGCTTAGGGTTCTCTCTCTCTCTCTCTCTCTCTGCCCCTCCCCCACTCTTGGGCACGCTCTTTCTCTTTCTCGCTTTCTCTCTCTCAAAAAATAAATAAATCAAATAGAATGTTAAAAATGGGGCTTGAGCTATGGCCACACATAGCCCCTAATATGTCCCCCCAATACTCCAGAACCCCCTTGTCCAGGGAGACCCAGCATAGGGAGAAAAGAAGAGGATATCCTGAGGACAGGGGCCCTTGGGACTGAATCTAGGCAGGGAAGGAGTAAAAGGTAGAGCAAAAGGCAGGAGTCACCCTTGGGGAGCGGGGGGGGGGGTGGGGGGAGGCAGCAGGATTCAGTCCACGGAGCCAGGAAAGAAACAATTCCTCTAACATAAATATTGGCTCTTTTGAAGCACAGTTAATTCAGTGCACAACTTGCCTGTATACAAGATGCCATGCTCAGCCTTGCAGTTGGTAGATGGTGTTAATCGGTGGAGAAGACAGACAGGTACAAGCAAACAGCTTGGCAGAAGGGGCACAGACATGGGTCTGGGAGCTGGAGGCGAAGGGATTCACCTGGGGCTGCAGTAGCCGAGCATGCTTGTGGTTAGACAGTTCTCCTGACCCCCTGACAAAGACCAAGAGCCTGTCTAAGGCCACAGAGACTGGAAAACACCTTCACCTCTCCAGTTCTGTAGTATGGCTGCTGCCTCCCCGAGGTGCACACTGGAGATGCTTGAGGACTGAGACAAGGAAGGACACAGGGTGGAAAGTTCCAGCTGCTCAGTCTCATTCTCTGCTGATTGAAGGTCGCTGGTCTGGGGCTGCTCCGCCCTCTGAGTTGTTCTTTTCCTGTCCACAGGGGGTGTCACTAGGGGCATTCTACAGCTTGGCATGGAGTGTTCACCTGCTCCCCACACCGCTAGAAGGAAGATAAAGTCTTTTTGCCTTTGCAGAGATGGAAAGGCACAGCAGAAAGAGAAAAGAATTTAGAGACAAGCGACCTGAGTTCAAGTCTGTCCCCGGGTTGAGTTACCCCGAGCCGGCCATTTATCCTCTCTTTGTGTCTGAGCAAATGAGGAATATAATAACACGGACTTCAGGGCTGAGTGAGAATTGAATGAGATCGTGTTTATGAGAACTCTTCATAAACTAGAAATAATCAGGAAATTCTTCTTCTTCTTCTCCTTCTTCTAGCACTGCTGGCTGCTTCCTGTGCCCTGTGCCCATTGCCTGGCGATCTGTCCCTGATATCAAAGCTGCCTTCCTAACTAGCTGGGGCTCTGGGGAGATGCTGAAGCCCAGTGACCTAGGAATAACAAGACAACTGAAACCCCAGCTGGGGATTCCTCCCGGGGTTACATGGGCCGCTTAGGCCTCCGGGCACACAAGGACAACAAGGGCGTGTATGTGTGCATGTGCATAGAGATCACGTAAACTGCACACGGTACCCAGCAAACGCGCACCTACGTGAACACAAACACATCAGCATGGTGTGCCTTGCATATAACACAGAATAAACGCCTAACAGATGCATAATAACTGGGCGTGAGCTGGGTTAAAGGAAGAAGCACTAGGCAAGAGATCTAGTCTTAAGTTCCCTTGCTGACCAACTAGCCGTACAACCTTACTGAAGTCCCTTGCCCCCTCGGTTCTTTCTTTCTCATCTGTGAAATAGTGATAAAACACGCGTCCTGCCTGCCTTGTAGAGCTACTGTAAGAATAACATAAACCATTTCCCCTTAGGACGCACAAGTCCAAAGTCTTATTTGTATAATACCAAGCTCTCAACCATGTGTAATGAATTTCTTAAGCAGTTTTTATGGATGTGTAGAAGTACTTCAAAAGTTAAAGCTCTATGCAGATAGAAAGTATTATTTTTGTCTATTATTGACATACAGACACATATGCAATACTGTGCATGTGTGCAATATGTGATACTGTACAATTTAAAGACCTCACCTGCATAGATAGAGTCAGATTAATTATAATCCTTGATTCACAACACTGCCTCATCATTGGATCATTGGTCCAGGTATCTCTGCTTTTATTTGGTTATTCATTATTTTTAATAATGCAAGAGTCTCCTGTGAATCTCCTGTCCAAAATAAAAATGAGGGCTTTGACAGTGAAATAACTAGGTGGTGTCTCCATCAACATCCCCCTGCCACCTCTGTTTCCACAGTCACAGGGAACCATTATATAGAATCCCATGTTCACCATTCCCTTGTTTTCCTTAGTTTTCCCTTGCTTTCCATAGTTTGATTTCATAAGGTATAAGTGTCTGACCTTCATAAAAGAAAAAACTAATAGTGTCTTAAAAGGGAGGTGGATAAGAGTGGCATTATTAACAAGATGAGGTTAAAATAAAGAAACATCTAGTGATGGGTTTCAAAGTATTCCCCACATTCTCATGGGGATGATGATGATGATGACGATGGTGATGGTGATGGTAGTGGGTGATAATTGGGTGCTTACTCTGTGCTCAGCCCTCATGTGCATCATCTTGTTTAAATCTCATAAAGATCTGTGGCAGATTGCTAGTTATTTGAGCCAATACTCATTTCCCTCTCTTTGTTAGTAAAGACCTTCCACTATTTGGCTAAGCACATGACTGCCTGGAGTAGAAATTACATTTCCCAGCCTCGATTACAGCTGGTTGTGTTCATGAGATTAAGTTCTAGCCAATGACTTGTAAATGGAAGGGGTCGAAAGGTAGAGGTAGTTTTCCTCCTTCTCCTCTTTTCTCTTCCCTGATGGCTGGAATGAAAATATAATGGCTGGAGCTTGAGGAGCCATCTTGGATCATGAAGTAGAGACCATAGGTTGAGGATGACAGAACAAAAGGATAAAAGCAGCTCATGTACTGGTGAGCATGCATCCATCATATCAACCCTAAACCACTTACCCAGACTTGTATATGAAAGAGTAATACATGTCCTTCTTGTTACAGTAACTGATGTACTAGGTTTCCCATCACTCCCAACCAAATCTTAACTATTAGTTATCCTACCTATTATATAGCCTTATGGGGTATGTACTGTTATCCTCATTTATTTATTTTGTAAGGCAGGAAACTGAGTCCTAGAGAAATTGATAATTTTCCTGGGGTGACAGAGTTAGCAAAGGACAGGACCTGGGTCTCTGTAACCCAAAGTCCAGGATCATGGCCCCCAGTCTAAACCCTGAGCAGACATATACCCATAAAATCTTTTGACATTGGAAATATAGTATATGCCATTTCTGGGCAGGAATGGCCCAAAGAGCTATGGGCTATTTTCATTTTAGATAAACTTTAAATCTCCCGCATCTCAATTTCCTTCAACCTTCTAGTATAGGTTAATTTGCATAGCTGGGTTATATCATGGAATAAATCATGACTCGATGGCAATCTCTCTTCTCCAAGAAGCTTCCTTTCAAGCAATCTCTCTTCTCAAGAAACTTCTTCTCTCAAGCTTCCCCTACCCTCCCTTCACATCATCAGGAAACATCTCCTATTTTACTATGCTGTGACATTATGAATGGATGAAGAAATAGGGATCTACGGAGGTGGATTTCTTAGAAATTTTCAGATAGCATGCTCTTGATGAGATAGAATCATCATTGGCAGCTGGATACCCATAAGCATACAGATAAAGTAGACTTTGTATTTAATGCTAGCATGGCAAAAAGCAGAACACTGCAAGAACGGAGCCTGATTCACAGGAAAAGATCTGTCCACTGAAAACTCACCCTTGGGAAGGAAAATGATTTGGGACCAGGGAGAGATAAGCAGTCTTCATGTCATAGGCTAGTAATTCTTTGATAAAATGAGAGTCTTCAATGTAAGGATGACAGATACATAAGAACCATTAGTTACAAAAGTTTCTGAAATCTCTGAAAGTGCCAAGAGCTGGTCCTCAGCAAAATTCTACCCAGAGCAAATGCTGCCAACAATGTCCTAATTTAGGGCTTCCCAGAGGGGAAGAAATGCTCTGCTCCCCCACTCTCCAATGCCCTTGTCTGTACCCGGACGTTTGAGGGTTTAATGCCAGAGCAGGGAGCAGCTAGAACAGAGGGGAAGAATAGGAATGGAAAGAGAAAGAAGGAAGTACCCAGAGGGGAATGGAAACTTAGACTCTGCACATCAACAGACATAACATGGTCCAAAGGGACTATAAATGGAGCTAATTAGGACTATAAGATATCTATTATAAATTCTGCAGCCTAATATGGGAAATGGAGGGAGAAGAGGTAAATATTCTACCACATTCACAATGGCCCAAGGCTTTGGTCCCTGTCCATGTGTTCAAAGCCTTGCCCCTCCAGACCAGCCTATATTGAGCATGTCAATTGCAACTCAGATGACCATTCAGCCTGGAGAGTGAACTGGGGGGAAGGGAGAAGGGAAAAGGGGACATCCAGGGACACAACCAGAGTGTGTCAACCCAAGAAGTCATTTCATCTTTGCCTGGTAATCTTGTGTTCCCTGGATTTTTTTTCACTCCCTCCCTTACTTAAGAAAAGTATATGGGGAGGTGCCTGGGTGGCTCAGTCGTTTGAGTGTCTGACTCTTGATTTTGGCTCAGGTCATGATCTCACCATTTGTGGGACTGAGCCCTGTGTGGGGCTCCATACTGACAGCACAGAGCCTGCTTGGGATTCTCTCTCTCTCTCTCTCTCTCTCTCTCTCTCTCTCAGAAATAAATAAGTAAACATTAAAAAAAAAACAAGCAAGGTAAAGTAAACAGAAGTGGGAGGTAGGAAAGGGGAGAGGTGTGCCAGAGTGTGTGTGGAATGTCTAGTGGTTTCCTAAGGGTATGATGATATTAGCTTCACATGAGAACATAATTTTCAGGCAGTAGAGCATGGTGGAATCAAATCTGAGTTCAAATCCCATCTCCACCACTTACCACTTGCCATATGAACCACACCTCAGCACTCACTTTTTATAATGAAGGGGGTGATAATTCCCTAAGTTAAATACACATGAAACATTATGAACTGTTACCAACACATAGTAATTGGCCTCTATAAACATGAGCAGTAGATATTCTCATGCCAATTATCTACTTCCATCCTCTCAACAAGGCTGTCAGTAGTATTATTTCTGCCATTCAGATCACAGAAACCACGGATGTGGCTCAGAAAGGTTAAATACCCTGCCTAAGTCATCTCACTGGAGTGGGAAGAGCCAGACTTCAGACTCATGCTGTCCCCACATATGTCAAAGTCTGTGTTCCTAAACACTCTTGTAAGTGGCCCAGCTACCTGACCCCTGCCAGGCCTCTCTGGGGAAGCCATCCCAGCCTGTGTGCACAGCTCAGGAGAAGGAAACACACTCTGCAACCTACAATTTACTCTTATTCCAAAGATCCTCCCTCTAAGAGGGGTAAAGGCATTGAGTAAAGTCATTGAAGCATTAATGAGTTTGGGATCGTTGCATGTGTAACTTTTGAGGGAGGACCTAAATATATGAGGTGTATATACTATGTTTTGTTTTGGTTTTGCTCATTTCTCGACAGAGGTAGGAGCTAATTATTTTCCCCCACCTGTCTTCTTAGGTTATGAAAGCTGTAATACTGTAGAGATGAAAAGGACATTATGGCGATCACCTCATTTGTCTCCTTCCTCCAGGGACCACAACTATAGCATCATATAGGGAGGTAGGTGTGTGACCCTGAAAACTTCACACTCTCAGAACTTCCGGCGCCTCATTATAACATGAGAGTAAGTTTTTCCTTTTGTGTGACCCACATAGCACACGTTGCAGGCAAGTCCCTGTCACTCCTTGTCACTCACTCAATGACACTGGCAAGACTCTCCCCACAGTGCTGGAGAGACAGCTAGAGCCCCCCTCCAGTGGAGTGGCAGGTGCAGGGAAAGCTTGGATGTGTTGAAAGAGGTGAGTGAGAATGTGGGCCAGCCTGAGACTTGCCTGCAGATGCCCCTCCATCAACTTTGTGCCCCCTCTCACATCAATAAAGATGGACTGGGCACCAATTAGTGCCAAGTACTGTGCTGGGCATGGGAATGCCCTGAGCCCCTGACAGGCCTTGGGTGCCCAGAGAAGTTATACACACACACACACACAAATACAAATATATATACAAATATAGTATTTGTTCTTTTGTGACTGGCTTATTTCCCTGACCATAATGTCTTCGAGATTCATCCATGTTGTAGCATGTGTCAGAATGTCCTTCTTTGTTTAAGGCTCTATGTATGTATGCACCATTGCATGTACAAACCACCTTTGGTTTTTCCATCCCTCCCTCAGTGGATACCTGTTTGCTTCCACACTCGGCTGTTGTGAACAACGCTGCTGTGAGCACGCATGCACAAATATCTGTGGGAGCCTCTGCTTTCCATTCTTCAGGGTCTATCCCTAGAAGTAGAATTGCTAGATCATGGGATCTGTTTCACTCTTTTTAAGAACTGCCTCCTGTGCTGTTTCCATAGCAGCTGCATCTTTCTACATCCCCACCACCCGTGCCAAGAGTTCTTATTTCTCTCCATTTGACTAACACTCATTACTTTCTAGAGTTGGTTTGGTTGGTTTTGGTTTTGATAATAGCCACCCTACCAGATGTGCCCTTGAGAGGGCTTATGCGTGGTGCTCCTGAGCTCATGAACAGGACAGATTCATCAGGAAAGTCCTCACTGAGGAGGTGACATTTAACTTAGGCATCTAAAGATGGGCAAGAGTTCTCCGGGAAGAGGAGGAGAAAGAGGTAGCACTGAATGATGGAATGGAGAGAAAGGTGACATTGCGTGGCTCGTAGAAGCAGCAGGTGGTCAGCATGGGCTGGAATAGAGGATGTGTGTCATCCTTGCGCAGGGACCATGCTAATCTTCTCTGTATCGTTCCGATTTTAGTATACGTGCTGCTGAAGCGAGCACTGGAATATAGGATGTGTATGGGAAACTGTCAAGATGTGAGGTAGGAGGCAGATATAAAGACTAGAAATTCTACTAAGGCTTTGGACTTGGGGCAGTAGGGAGCCATTGGTAATATATGCGAAAGTGCTATGCAAATTTCAACACATTATATGAATGTAATGATTAAGAATAAAAAGGAGAGAAATGCTTTTTTAAAAAATTTTTTTAATGATTATTTATTTTTGAGAAACAGAGAGAGACTGAACATGAGCAGGGGAGGGGCAGAGAGAGAGGGAGACCCAGAATCTGAAGCAGGCTCCAGGCTCCGAGCTGTTAGCACAGAGCCTGATACAGGGCTGGAACCCATGAACCGTGAGATCACGACCTGAGCTGAAGTCAGACACTTAACCGACTGAGCCACCCACGTGCCCCAAGGAGAGAAATGTTTTTAAAGAAACAAATGTACTAAGACTAATACACAATACCTGGAAAACTGAGGTGGCTCCCGGCACGTACCAGAGAAGACACTGGATCCCCAAGGTGCTGGTGCTGGCCCACCCCCTCCCTGGGGGCCCCCAGGGACCAAGGTAACAGGGCAGCACAGCTGGCCTGCCCGGCTGCCCTCCCTGGGTGAGGCAGGGCTCCTGCGGTCCTTTAGATGGGAGAGTCCTGGCCTTCCAGACCCGGTACATCCTTCCTCCTCCTGGACCAAGGTGCTCAGAATGCCTCTCCTTTCAGTGCAATGTTGCAAGTCATTCAGACACTCGGAAAATCTCAGACCTGAGCAGCCAACCTCCTCTGACAGCCCCTTCTGAGCCTGGAGTCAGACCCAGATCGGGTCTCCCCAGTGTACCTAGCTGTCTCACCATCCCTTCTGCTATGAGGAGAGGGTCAAGGGATGCTTCTCTATAACTTAATATACAGAAGATTTACCAACTCCCAGAATTCTTTTTTTTTTTTTTAATTTTGGAACCTTTAATACATTCACATGGAACAAAATGCAAATCCCCAAAAGACATATAATAAATTGCCCCCTCCCATCCTAAGCCCTCAAATACCTAGTTCTCTGTCCCCTGCCGTTTCTTGTGGAGCCCTTTCTAGAGGTATTTTGGGGCACCTGGGTGGCTCAGTCGGTTGAGCGACCGACTTCGGCTCAGGTCATGATCTTGCAGTTCGCGGGTTCAGGCCCTGCATCAGGCTCTGTGCTGACAGTTTGCTCAGCTCCTGGAGCTTGCTTTGGATTCTGTGTCTCCTTCTCTCCCTGCCCCTACCCCATTCGTGCTCTGTCTCTCTTTGTCTCTCAATAATAAATAAATGTAAAAAAAAATTAGAGGCATTTGACCCAGTCTAACCTTCCACCCAGGAACTAGAACTAGCAGGCACCATGTCTGGCCTCCATTCCTGAGACATCAGATCCTGAACTCCCAAGTCACGCTGTTAAGAGGAAAGCCCTGGGCCAGCCACCTGAAGTCAGAAGGCCCAGGCAGCCCAGGGGCCGGCCCAGCCTCCATTGCAACCTTCATTCTTGGGTTCCTGGGATCAAGCCTTTCTCCTGGGAGTGTGGGAGTCTTCTGGCATCAGCGAGGGAAGAGTACAATTCCTCAGGCATGGTGCAGGGGGAGGGGGTGGCAGCCAAGGGTGGGAGCTAGGTACAGGAGTAGGGAAGAGAGTGAGACAAATCTGGACAAAGGAGACACGGGGCAGATGCTCCCTGGTTGAAAGCGTAGCCAGGGGGCCAGAGCCAAGTCTGTAGAGCCATTTGGTGTGAAGGTTGCCGTATCTCAGAGTACAGCTGCAAGGGTAGCAAAGAGGGGAGTGTGGGCAGCCTTCCCCGGACCTTCCCCCAGACAGGCCAGGGCCAAGCAGAGGTGTTCCTTCAAGTCACACAGCTGCCTTGATCGGCCACAGAGCTCCTGCCCGCGTCACTCCCCAGGAATCTGGTTCTTGTTTACCATGAAGAAGTGTGGTTATTACAGAGCCGGGTGGCCCTCCTCCAGCTTCTCCAGAGAGTGTGTGGAGGAGCCCAGGGCCTGGGAAGGGGGAGCCGCTGAGTGGAAAGACCAGCACACTCCCTGGGGCCCTGCCCCTCCCAGGGCTCCCTCACCAGGACGAGTCAGAGAAGAGCCTGTCGGGACTCTGGGGGCCTTCCTTGGCTGAGACATCTGGGAACTATAGAGTTGGAAAGAGAAGGAGCAGGGGAGCAGAAGCAGCAAATGAAGGCAAACAGGCAAGGAACAGGGTCAAGGAACCAGGAAGAGTCAGAGTCAGTGTGACATCACCTATTTTGTGTTAACAAGTAACAGAAACCCCACAGAGGGAGCGAAGCCCCCAAGATTTATGTTCTGCAAACTTTCCATCCCTGGCGACTCACCCAATACTTGTCACAGAATGTGACACTTACATTTTTGCTGGATGGATGGACTGGAGAATGGCACCAAAGACAAAATCATGATAATGGCCCCCATTTATTGAGTGTTAGTACCTTCCTGATGGGGTTTCTAAGGCTCTCCATGTGTTAATTCAATCAGTTTCCACAACAACTTTATAAGGTAGGTGTTACTAATATCCAGGGGTCCAAATGAGGAAACTGAGGCCCAGTGAACCTTAGTGACTTACAGGAACAACTGGAATGGGGGTTTGAACCCAGGAAGCCAGGACCCAACACTGTCTTCCTAGGCACCACGGTCTCCTGGACAGGGAGCAGGGCCAGCTGGAAAGGGACCATCCAGGGGCAGACAACTGTAACAGGTTGGGGTTTAGAGCTCTACCCTGGAGTTTTCTTCTTCTGTCAGTTACCCTGCCGCGACCTCATTGCTATCCCACCCCCCGGGTAGGTGTCACTGGGCCCTTATTAAATCATAAAGAGACTAAGATGGTTACGTTTTCCCCGAACCAAACTTCCAATACTCTATTAATCTGGCTCAAGATCTTGGTAAAAAAGCCATAAAAAGACACGGGCCCCGGGACTAGCACGAGAGCACTGCCCACTCTTTCTCTGTCTTTGCTACCTCTCCTTGATGCTTCTTCCTCATCGGTTCCCTCTGCAGTGTTCAGAACATTGTCCAAATAAGAAGGTATTTCTGAAACACCAGCTTGGTTCGTTTCCTCCCCACACAGCTGTCTGCTCTTTTCTCCCTGGGAAGTTGAGCTAACAAGGTAGTATGAAAATCAGGTCATCTTGACTATTTTTCAGTTTCCAGAGGCCACGGTGCTGCAGATGGAAATGTCAACGTGGAATAATTACATTGGCCCTGATGCCCTGTTTTCTGACTACCATTTGTCCACAATCGATTACTGAAAAAGACAAAGGATGTGAATAATCAGCCAAGCAGATGGAGTGTCAGGTGGCCAGGCCAGAAGAGAAAACAGGGATGCCCTGAAGGGTGAGGGAAGAAAGACCTCTGGCCCAGGAAATGTGTCTGCCGTGGGGACAAATCAGGCTACAGAGAAAGGTGTAGGGCTTACACCTGACCTCAGCAGGCAAGGTGCGTACAGATGCACCAATTACTCACTGGGCTTGTCCTTTTAACATCTTCTGATAGCCATGGGAAGCTCTCTCTAGGAAATGGGGAAGGAAGTAGTAAGAAAGGCCCCTGAGGATATCACGTGAAGGAGGAAGCATGGGCATTAGAATAGGGTAAAAGATCATAGGTCCTGGAAACTAGTTATTTAAAGACAGTCCCTGTAATACACACACACACACACACACACACACACACGCTGGGGGTTGACCGAGTCTGTGGCGGGGCCCACAGTTTTCTTTGGCTGGCTTCTTCTTTGCCTTTAGGTCTGGCGGAGGAGATGGGGCTAGGCATTTATCATTGGATGTTTTAGTCAGTTTCACTTCCTGTTTCTCATGCTGAAAGCATAATAATCATCATAATGATAATAATAATTCTGCAGACTTGCCTCTGCCTCCTATTTATCCAGGGCCTGTCAGAAGTGTGTGCATAGCTGGGAGAGGGAGACTACAGCTTATCTACTCCATCAATCAACTGCTGGGAGTGGAGGCAGGCATGGAGGTGAGGGTGGGGGATAGTAATTAGCAGTGGAAATTATTAAACTCTTTTTTTTCAAGAGGAGGAAACTAAATGGGTTGTTAGCTCCCCAAATGGTTATTCTTACCATAGAGACATTTATAAATCTCTTCTTCCAAGGTCCTCCAAAAATAAATCCTCCCCAAACCTTTCCATTCTCCAATCTGCCCCGTTAAGGAAGTCCTTGTGAATTGAGGCCCAGAGAGTTTAGGCTGACCTCCTAGCATCACACCGCGAGCAGATCAGTAGGAAAGATAGGACCAGGCCAGGCCCCTTCTGCATCCATTAAGAGCTGTAATCAAGAAGGGAATTTCCAAGTCTACAGGGAACTTGCAAAGTTTTTAGGAAGAACCACAACTATTTCAGCTAAGGAAAAAATGTGCCGTCGCTGCCGACTTGAAACCCTAGGACAATAAGAGAGAGTTCCCTCTTACTGAGAACACGTTGGGAACATCTAAGATTAGGAGGCGTAGAAAGAACAACTTTCAGACTTAGGTCGGGAAAAGCGTTCATGGAACAGAGGTGTCAGGCCAGTGTTTCAATTTTTTACCACTAGCCAAGAGCTGCACTCTAGAGGATAAAGTTTGTACACGTTATGGGCTCTCGGGACTCATTTGGGAGTGGAGGGAAGTGGGGGAAGGAGCCATTATCTTGATGACAACAGTGACATAATCTTCCTTTAGATCCAGGGAGGGAGGAAGCAAGGGACTCAAGAGTCGTTTTAAGGGGCACCTGGGTGGCTCGGTCAGTTAAGCGGTTAAGTGTCCCAACTCAGGTCATGATGTTGCAGTTTGGTTAGTGAGTTCGAGCCCTGCATTGAGCCCTGCATTGGGCTCTGCGCTGACTGCACAGAGCCTACTTGGGATTCTCTCGCTCTGCTCCTCCCCCGTTTATGCTCTCTCTCTCTCTCTCTCTCTCAAAATAAACAAACATTAAAAAAAAGTGTTGCTTTAATAAAAAGGGCGGGTAAAGGGGAAAAAACTGAGAGAACTCTTAATTAATTGAATTTTTAATTAATTGAATTCACGGCTTTCTCAGACACCAACAAAGACACACACACCACACAGAAACACAGGAAGGTGACAGGATGCGATGTCACACATTTATTTATTATGATATTTATTGTTGTTGGAATCTCCCTCTCCCCAAAAGACAATCATCAGCCTGGGGCTGGATGGTGAGTGACAGGTTAAAACTGAAAATGAAATTAAAAGAAAAATTTTAATGTTTATTTTTGAGAGAGAGAGAGGGAGAGTGCGTGCGTGAGCACGCAAGTCCGAGTAGGGAAGGGGAAGAGAGAGAGAATTCGAAGATGGCTCCGAGCTGTCTTAAAGCCACCTACGTGGGGCTCCAGCCCACAAAATGCGAGATCATGACCTGAACCAAAGTCGGACACTCAACCAACTGAGCCACGCAGGCGCCCCTAAAACTGAAAATGAAATTTGACTGTGACCCTGTGAATGAGTAACCCCAAGCTGTCCGCTGTGAGTCAGCGCAGAGAGGGACTAATGATACTGTCAAACACTTACATGGCGATCACCAGACGCTGTTCCCAACACTTCACATGTATTTGCTCATGTTAATACTCACAGCAACGCTGTGCTTAGGACGTTATTCTTCATACTCATGGCCACCCTGGCTGTCTCGGCATCTCAGAGCGTGTAGAAGGACTGCGTTGTTTGACCCCTAACCTCTGCTCTTCCCAGCGCCAACTACCGTAGGCTCAGGCTCATAATTCGCAGGACCCAGTGCACAATGAAAATGCAGGGCTCCCTGTTTAGAGCTTAGTCAGAATTTCAAAGAGCAGTAGCAGAACGTTAAGCCAAGCACGGGGTCCTCTAAGCACGGGCCCTTGTGTGACTGCACGGGTCACGTGCCCATAGAGCTGGCCCTGCATAGAACTCTATGAATCCTTGCGCGGAACACCGGGGCTGTGATCTGTTATCCTGCCCTGGTGTGTGCCCGACTCCTCCGAACAAGCAAAGGGAAAGGGGAAAAGCACCTCCTACCCTCAAGTGCATTAAATGTCTGTGTCTGGCTTTGTTGAAGGAGGTATTCCATAGCGAAATGAAGGTTTGGTTTTCACACTTGATCTGGAGGATTTTTAAGATCTCCCTCAATGTTGTACGAGATTTGTCTTTCTATCCATTCCTCTCCTCACATCCCACATCTAACAGGTTGGCAGTTTTTGCTGATTCTATCTCAGCGAGGCCTCCTGTATCCTGGCCTCTTTTCCATCTCCCTGGCTACTGGCCTAGTTTTTGCTCACCTAGAATATTCCAGTAACTGCTAACTAGATCCCTTTCCTTCAACCCCCCATTGTTTCCAACGCTGTGCTTGTTACACTTAGGTCTTTATTAGTTACACTTTAGGACTTTCTCTTCCCTACGCTGTACATTTCTCCAGGGTGGGTACTCCATTCCCAGATACCTGTACCTTCCTCAGGAGCCCTGGGAAGAGCATTCTGCCTTCTGGGTGTTTCTCCCCTGCCTCCTTTATTTGCACATCTCTGGATTTCCATCAGGCCCACAGTCTGGAATACAGCTCTCCCTCTCAAACTCTCAGTCAAGAGAGCACTGCTCTTTTGCCTAAATTCCAGAGGAAAGCAAAGCCCTATCTTCTATTACAATCAAAATGTGGCCAATTAGAACTATTAGAAAGATCTGTGTCCCGGATGCCTGGGTGGCTCAGTCAGTTAAGCGTCTGACCCTTGGTTTCTGTTCAGGTCACCATATCACGTTTCATGGGATCAAGCCCCACATCAGGCTCTGCACTGACAGCCTGGAGCCTGCTTGGGATTCTCTCTCTGCCCCTTCCCCTGCTTGCACTCTCTTTCTCTCTCTCTCAAGAAAAATAAACATTAAAAAAAAAGATCTGCCTCCCAATTAGATCAGTAAGGAGCAGTAACAATGATAAGCCATGGAGAGAGCTAATCTGTGTTTTTTGTTTGAACCTGTACATGGAGGCTTACTTGGCCTGGTTCAGCGAGAAAGACAGAGAGACCAGACTTCCTTAATTTCATTACCCATCACAAAGTAATTGCAGCTCAGGATTGTTTGAAAAGCGGCTGGGGCGTCTGGGTGGCCCAGTCGGTTAAGTGTGCAACTTCGGCTCAGGTCATGATCTCCTGGTCCGTGGGTTCAAGTCCCATGTCAGGCTCTGTGCTGACAGCTCAGAGCCTGGAACCTGCTTTTGGGTTCTGTCTCCCTCTCTCTCTGCCCTACCCTGCTTGTGCTCTTTCTCTCAAAATTAAAATAAACATTAAAAAAAAATGTTTACCCTGCTTGTGCTCTTTCTCTCAAAATTAAACATTAAAAAAATTTTTTTAAAAGAATGGTGGCTTTGACTGCTACTTTAGGGAAGAAGCACTAATCAAAGATGCTTTGCCTCACCATTTTTAAATAATATTTATGTATTTACTTTGAAAGAGAGAGAGAGAGAGAGAGAGAGACAGAGCACGCACATGCGAGAGGTGGAGGGACAGAGAGAGGGGGGAAAAGAGAATCCCAAGCAGGCTCTGTGCTGTCATTGCAAAGCCTGGCTTTGGGCTGGATCTCATCAATGGTGAGATCATGACCTGAGTGGAAATCAAGAGTCCAATGCTTACCTGACTGAATGACCCAGGTGCCCCCTTCCTCAGTATTTTAAAAAGTCTTATGGGTACCCCGATCTCATTTTAAGACCTATGTAAATTAACTTGGGTCCAGAATATGGCAACATCCCTGGGTCAATGGGGTTGCATTCAGCTGGGAAGGTAACCAGCAATGGCTTAATCCGTAAGGAAGCGAATAATTTCTTTTTTATTGTTTTAAATAATTTTTTAAAGTTTTTAAATTTATTTTGAGGGAGATCGGGAGGACAAGCAGGGGAGGGGCAGAGACAGAAAGAGAAAGAATCCCAAGCAGGCTCTGTGCAGAGCCGACATGAGAGTTGAACTCAAGAAACGGAGATCTTGACCTGGGCCAAAATCAAGAGTTGGACGCTCAGCCGACTGAGCCACCCAGGCACCCCTGAAGCTGAGTGTTTCTTAATAAGACAGAAGGGAAGTGATTTCAGGTTGTTCAGCAACTCAGCAGGTACCACCAAGGATCCAGGTGTTACCATCCTGCTGCTTTGCTGACTGTACCTCCCTCACCAGCTCCGCTCACTCCTTTACTCTTGCAAGGACGCTGCAGCAGCTCTAAGTTTCACATCCCCAGTGACAGGCTTCAGCAGAGCGACAAAAGAGGCAGGGGTAAAACAAAGCATACAAACAAATTTTAAAGGTGTTTTCCCCTCTCCTGTGACTATGTTATTTATCAAGGGAAAACATATTTCCCAGACAACCTCAGCAGATTTCCCATTGTATCTTATTGGCCAGAAATAGGTCACATGTCCACCTTCAACCAATCGCTGGACAAAAGGAACTGGAATTCCCAGGGCAGGAAGGAGCCTACCACCCCGGAAGAGAGGGATGATTTCTGCGTGGGTAACTGACAGCAATTGCCCCACTCCCACTCTGCGGACCCCTCCCCCAATCCTGTACCATGTGAGAGTGCCCCCCGCCCCAAGTCCTGCCTCGCTTACACTTGCTCCATTTCTCCCCTTCCCTTTCCCAGCAGGCTCACTGCAGGAGCCGTGAGGCTGCATTGCCTGTGTCCACTTCTCCTGTTTCAAGTCTACTGAAGTCAGGCTCTTGTCTCCGCCACCTTCCATCTCCTTCTCGCCCAAGTTCACTTCCTCAGTTTTATCTCTTTGCTGGATTTGAACCCATTGAGCCATCCCTTCTTCCCCAGCCTTCCTCTACCTTGATTCTCAGGACATCACACTGAATTCTCCCTGCCCACTTCTCAGTTGCCTTCAATAGCTCTTCCCTCCTCCCTGTCTCTTCAGTGTTTGTGCTCTCTCGGGCTCCTTCTTTGACCGTTTTCCAATCATTCCCTACTTCTTTTCAGGTTTCAACTACTAGCTAACTCTGTACCCAGGACCCCAAAATCTACAAATCCAGCCCAAATATTTCTTTGAATCCACACCCATAGTGGACTTCCATCACTAGGCATTCCCAGACACCTTAAATCATCATCTACAACATTGATTTTATTTTCTACACACACGCGCACACATACCTGCACACCACACTGCTTCATTCTGCTGCTCAGAAAAGGGATTACAGTCTGTTGGGTTGCCGAAGGCTGAATCTGATAGTCCTCACTCCTCTCATCCCTGACACTCAATGACCGTTTCCTGCTCGTCCCTCTTCTCTCTACCAGTTTTCTTCCTCTCTGCTACTATGCCACTTTCCTGCTTCAGGCATTCGCCGACTTTTATTTGGATGATGGCACCAGCTTCCTGATTTCTGGTTTTCTCTTTCCAGTCCATTCTCGCAACATTTCACCAATAATTTTTTTAAAAATATAAATCTGGGGGTGCCTGGGTGGCTCAGTCAGTTGAGCATCTGATTTCAGCTGAGATCATGATCTCATAATTGGTGATTTGTGAGTTCAACCTCCACATGGGGCTCTCTGCTGTCAGTGCAGAGCCCGTCTTGGATCCTCTGTCCCCCTCTTTCTCTGCCCCTCCCCCACTCATGCTCACTCTCTCTTTCTCAAAAATAAATACCTATTACAAAAAAAGTAAAAAATAAAAAAATAAATATGATTACATTATTCTAGAGCTTCAAAAATCTTTCAGTAGATCCCCAGAGCCTAGAGAAATGGACCAAACTCCCTAGTACAGCCTTGGGCCCAAAGTCATGAGCGCTGGTTTTAGAAGTTTAATCGGTAAGTTTTGTGTAAATTCAGCTGAAGAGAGGACACACAGTGACAGAAATCAGTGGAGACTATTCTAAAATACTGTTTTTGAAATCTCTATTATCAGATTTGCAGATTTTGTAAATCCACATTGTTCCCAGAATCCTTGAAAAACACGATGGCCAATGAGTATTGATTTAAAATTGAAGTGTATTACTTTTCTTTGGATCTTAAGTTTTCCAACTACTTAACAGAATAGACAGAGTCACACAGCCCACAGATTTTAGCCAGATCCCTTGATTTCCACAAATTACTTACTCTGTGGCTTCATTTTAGTATCTGGAGGTAAGAATAAAGGTAACAAGTAATTGGGATGAAGGGGTGGATGAAAGAAGTATTTTTGAGAATGA
The DNA here is from genome assembly GCA_028646485.1 of Cryptoprocta ferox. Lineage (NCBI taxonomy): Eukaryota > Metazoa > Chordata > Mammalia > Carnivora > Eupleridae > Cryptoprocta > Cryptoprocta ferox. Next base: position 34,050,720 of record CM053562.1, read on the forward strand.
ATGACAGGACCTGGTTACTATTAAAACCTGGGCACTGGAGTGCCTGTGTGGCTCAGTCAGTTAAGTGTCTGACTCTTGATGTTGGCTCAGGTCATGATCTCAAGGTCATGAGATTGAGCCCTGCATTGGGCTCTGCACTGGGTGTGGAGGCTGCCTAAGATTGTTCCTCTCTCCTTCTCTCTCTACCCCTCCCCCCATTCTCTCTCTCTCTCTCTCTCTCTCTCTCACGCTCAAAAAATAAAAATCAATAAATATAAATAAACAAGGGGCTCCTGGGTGGCTCCCAGTTGGTTAAGCATCCAACTCTATTTTGCCTCAGGTTCATGAGTTTGAGCCCTACATCAGCAAGCTGACAGCACAGAGTCTGCTTGGGATTCTGTCTCTGTCCCTTTCTCTATGCCCCTCCCCCATTCTCTCTCTCTCTCTCTCTCTCTCTCTCTCTCTCTCAAAATAAATACATAAACTTAAAAAAAATAAAATACATAAAACCTGGGTGTCCATAGTAAGTTCTGTCCTCTGTCTCAGGGGAATGTAGCCAAGTTCTTGCATTTGGACATAGTGAAAAACATAATTTAGTGTAGAGTATGAGAGGGGTTGCCTATGTGGGTAATTGTTTATGGGGGTGGGGTGAGGAAAGAGAGAAAGAGAACACATAACAATAAATCACAACCACATCCAGTAAAACAGAAATTGGGAGGCTCAATTTCAGTTAAAAGCAAATACTCCGCATTCACATTTTCTCAGTATTAGAACCCTAACTTTAAAAGGCAAAGATAATGGGGAAGCTTCTCTTTCTTAGGATCTAACAAAAAAGGAGCCGATAAGAAATGGAAATGGAGTCAAAGAAGAGAAAGTCATTTCCAGAGATCCATCTGTGAGAGTCTCTAGTAGGTAGAAGGGAGGGAACGAGCATAACTGAACTTCTACTGCTCTATGGTGTAGCACTCCGTACACATTGCCTCATTCAAGCCTCATACTATAAGGTAAGAATGACTATTTCCATTTGTGGCTTAACAGAGAAAAACCTAGCCGCATACTTAGTAACGGAAAAAGGGACAAAGATCTTTCTGACCTCAAAGAACATGCATTGTCCTCTCCCTATGACCGTGAGTAGCCAGCTAGAAAGTCCCCTTTCTCAGCATAGTGTCTGTCTTTCCAGATTCATTCATTCATTAAACAAGCCTTAACTGAGGCACGGAGGTCGGCTATGGAGTAGTTATGGTTCTGCTTTGTGGAAGGGGTATTCAAAGGATCCCTAGAGGTCCCTCCTGGCTACAAAATTCAACAACTGTAGGACAGCCCCCTTCTCTGCTGTTATCAGTATCTGAGTAATTCCCACCAGGGAAGGGGCCAAAACAAGGTGACCACTACTGGTCTGACTAGGTTAGGGACAGCGGAAGAAGAGAAAGCCACTAGGAGGTCTGAGGGTCCAATTGGACCCCAGCAGGCTCTCATAGGTACCTGTACAGGCCCAGTACAGAGTTTCAGTTTGAGATGATGAAAAGGTTCCGGAGGGGGATAGTGGTGATGCAACAGTGTGCAAGTCCTTTTAATGTTCAGTGATCTGTACACTTAAAGATGGCTAAAATGGTACATTCCATATTGTATACATCTTACCACAATTAAAAAAGTTTAAAGAGATACTTAGCAAAGTAAGTTCTTAAAAACAAGTTTTTTTAAGATTTTATTTTTAAGTAATTTCTACACCCAATGTGGGGCTCGAACTTACAACCCCAAGATCAAGAGTTGCACATTCCACTGAATGAGCCAGCCAGATGCCCTTTGAAAACAATTTTGAAATACATTGTGCAACATTGGTCCTAAATGTACGCCTATCCAAAGCATTGACCATTCAGAGGATCATTCACACTACTCCGTTTATTTTAGTTTTTAAGCTATCAGTAGAAGGAAGGAAGGAAGGAAAGAAACTGTAGCAAAAGGGCCATTAGTTTACCTGTGGAAACAGTCACAACCATAGTCAAATTGTTTCCCTAGAGGAAACAATTGTTCTGATTTGTTTTCCACCAGTAGCATCCAGCATCTGATACATAAAGCATCGCAGTGCACATAAAAGGAATGCCCAGTAGGGTACCTAAAAATAAATATAAATCATAAAGACTGTTAAGTGATGACGATAACAACAGCAAAATAGGCTCAGGACCAAGTTTTTCCATCCCGAGTGCCACAATCATCAGGTCACTCTGACCTTCCCTGGCAGGCAGCCCTGGACGACTGGAAAAGGTGACTTCCTGACCAGGACCTAGGAGCCTGGGAAGCCACGAGGGGCTGAGCCATGGGGAGATGTCTCGGGTCCAGGCATGAGTGACAGGGACAGCAACTCCTGACAAGGAAGACCACCCCGGAGATGGAACTACCTGGGTTCCAGGACCAGGAAGTACCCCCTCTCCCATTCCTTGTCAGGGACTGCCCAGCCACACAACATTGTGGCAGGCAGTGGCCTTCCCGGGAGGCGGGCAGTGCCTCTATCATCTCCACATTACAGATGGAAAGAGCTAGGCTTGAATAAAGAGCTGCAGACAGGTAGTTTCTTTTCTTCCATGGAGCAAAAAGGAAAAGTGACTCACTCAATGTTCTCATTGGAACCAGCTCCAATGCCTTTTCCACTGTAAAGTGTCAATCCAGAAAATGGAAAGAAGCTCCTGGCTAGGAACTATCCTTGCAGTCAGGAGAAAGAGAGGAAAGCTAGAGGGACTCAAACCTGGACTCACAGTCTTTTTTTTTTTTTTTTTTTTTTTTTTTTTGAGTTTGGGGGGTGAAATTGCTATGGACTAAAGTAGGAGGTGAAGCTGTCCCTGTGTGACTTTATACCTATATTCACCACCAGAGGGGGCAGTTGCTCCACATCGGTGGTCTCCCTGCTTGGCTGAGAAGGTACTTACTAAGGTGAGAGACCCCTAAGGTCCTAAGGGTCATTTTAGCTCTCCCCTGCCCAAATGTGGCCTGCATTTACTTAGCAAACATCACCCAATTTTAGATGAGGGAGGCATGCAGGGATCAGCTTGTGCCAGGCAGCTGGCTGTTTCCCCCCACTCTTAAAGAACTCCAGAAATAGACTCTAGCATCTCCCTTGGCGGCTGTTACAAGCCTGTCAGTGTTGGCTGCTGGCCACCCACAGGCCCTGAGACAGGAACCAGGTAAGGGCAGATAACCGTCCCCCCCCCCCTCCAAACTCTGGGTGATGGTGGTGCAAAGGGAGCGGTGGTTCCTCCCTCCTGCCTAGGAGACCCAGGCACCTGCTTCCATCCTCTGGCCACCTCACAGACCATGCCTGAGAGCAACACTTAGACCCTTGGCCTGCGCGCCCAAAGCCCGGAGCCCCTTCGTCTGCCTCTTGAGCTCCTCATTCTCAGAAGCACCCTTTGTGGGGGTGACATTGGGCTCATGAGAAACCCCATTTAGAATCTACTCCTACCCCTCCTTGCCCCCAATGCATCTGTCTTTGCTTCATTCCATCTGGTGTCCTCAGAGGAATGGCTAATTAAATTGAAAAGAGCTGGCCTATTTTTGGTATTTTTCAGTGAAGACCGAGAGGAATAGCCACAAAGTTTGGAAAGAACCCCAGGGAGACTGAAAAGCCCTGGAGTTGGCTGGTTGTTCTAAGATTGGCAGGTCCTAAATCCCATAGGCTGTCTGCTCCAGTTAAGGTTCCCCATCCTAGTCTCTGGGTCATCCGATTTGGCGATGGGGTAAAGACTGGAGGAAGGGGAAATATTCTCCTGGGGGTTCTTGATCCACTTGTCCGAGAAGAAGAGACAAGCTCGTTTATTGGGCTTTGTTTTTTGTTTTCTTTGCTGCCAAGTCAGAATAGCGACTGTACCAGTTTTGGGGAACAATATTTGTTCTCTGGAGAAAGATGGCAGGAGTTGGGGCGAGGGGGTGAGATGTGGAGGGGAGGCAGGGTGGAGCAGAAGTACAGATCTCTATCTTAGGTTCCTTTACTTGCATTTGAACAAATATTAATTCCTCCCAGAAAATGACTTTCTACCCAGAAAGAAAACTCATCATGTTACCATCCTATGTGAAAACGCCCTTTGGCTTTGTATTTATCTGCTTAACTGATAAACTCCATAACTGGACCTATAATGTTCCCTTTAAGTCAACCCAAGCCTTTCTCAGCAGATTCAGTTCCATGCCATCCTGCCATCATTCTAGACACCGCGAGTGTTTCACCATCCTTTTCCACCTCTTGCTGTTCCCACACATTTGAGTCCTCTGCCAGGAATTCCCTTCTCTGCCTAGCAGATTTTACTCATTGATCGACTTGCAGTCCAGTATTACCTCTCTGAAGCCTTTTTTTTTTTTTAACACTTCTAGGAATTAGTCACTGTCTCGCTGTGAGACTCTAGAACTTTGATAATAGCTCCATCATACCTCTGACCAAACACATTATAGTGATTTTTTTTTTTACATGTCTCTGTGTTATGTAAAATATTTGCTCCTTGAGCAAGGAGTGTGTTTTATCCATCTGTATAGCCTGAGTCTCCAGCACGGAGCCAAGTGAATATTTACTGATGAATTGCTTGATCAATCAGGACATCACTCTGGGAGGTGGAAGAAATCTGTCCTCTAAAGAACCTACTGGGGGAAGATAGTTCAGAAAGTTCAGGCAGGCAGTTCAGAAATTGATCCTTCCCAGGTGAGGTGAGAAGTCATGTGTGGAGTCAGAGAACCACAGTCAGGTGGGTGTCTTTGTCCATGGCTGTTATGTAAAATCTCAGGGGTGGGAGATCTGAAACTTGACCTTGGGTGGATCCAGTTGCTAAGTAAGTGGCATTCTGCTACAGTGAAAGACAGTACTCCTAGCTCTTCACTCACCTGTCCCCCAAGCCCGTCTCACATTCCCACTTCCTCCAAGAAGGCTTCCCTGAATACTCCTGCTCCTGGTTCCCTAGATGGTCTACTAGGTTCTGGAAGTTTTATCCTCATTGGACAACACAATCCTGGTGCATGTTTTGTGTCCCCAGATTGTTAATCAGTGCTGATGAAGTTGCCTGCTTAGGATCATAGAGACTGTGTTGTACGTACTCTGCCCCTGCCCCTCTGGATCTGCTCCCCACCATTCTCCACTGTGCTCTGAGCTCCAGCAAGATTCTCTTCTCCTCTGGCTTTCAGTTAGGTTTGGCCAATGGGAGGTGTGGGAGTAAGAGGAGATGGCAGCCCGTTCAGCCCCTTGCTTCCTCCCCGCTGGCCAGAGGTTGGCAGTGTTTGTCTTCCTCAAAGGCCCTCTGTGGAGTGGCCGTCTCCTCCTCCTCATGGGCATCCATGCCTCTGAGATTGCACCAACTGGTACCTTCCCTTGGCCAGTGTGGCTATCTCCTGGGTACTTCACTGTCTCCTGAGAGTTTCCTGTCACCCTGCCCCAGTTTTGTAAATGGCCTCTTCATCAGACTCTCCCCATTATTCCACATTTAGTGGGGATTAGACATGGTAGCCTTACCCTCTGGTCTACCTCCGTGCCTGTAGGGTTCTCCAGATAGCTGCTCAGTGTTGGTGCTTGGGCCTGAAATTATTGATCACTTTCCAGGAAATTACATGCTTCTGCATATGCCCCACTCCCCTCTCATTTCTTAAATTTTCCAACCAGAGAAGATGAACATTTGTCCCCAACGTTAGGAGTGATCTTCAAGGAGTTTGGGGTTCCATAATAGTCCCTGAAATCACAAAGAATCCTGCTCCTTCCCAATATGTTCAGTGTTTTTCTGAACTAGTTAAATCTACAAACATGGAATGGCTTTTTGTTTCTTTTTTTTGGGGGGGGGGTCCCAATTTCTCCCTTGAGCAATCAACCATCAAGTCAATAATCTTCAGTGCTGTTGAATGTGCCCCTGCCTTCCCTCCACCCTCACTGCCATTCCCCAAGTTCAGGCTCCTTGAGTTCAGGCTTCTTGGGGCCTACAGCTCCTGGGGTCTGGGCCTCCCCATTCAACAGCACCATATCATCCTGCAGGGAGCAAGTTTTCGGACTCCTCGTGATCCCCAGACCACTATCCAGTCACCCGCTGCAATGAACAGTACACTTGGGGCTGTACACTTTCAACCATAATACATGGGGCATCTGTCTTACCAGGATTGGAGCAAATGGGGCTCCTGGCTCAAGGTTCCCCAACTTCTCAGGAGCTCAGGGCTGAACAAGGAGGGCTTTCGCTCGCTGAATCGCTTCACCTAGTTCTGAGACTTCAGTAAAAACTCTTCTCCTGGGAGCCTCTCTGTGTGCCGTCCTAGATTGCCTAGGGGGCCCTCAGAGCCAGATCCAAAACCAGCTGCCTAAAGGGAAACTGAGGCCTAGAGAGGAGAAGCAGCCATGGCCCTGAGTGGCAGGAGAGGGTGGGTGGGGGAAGTGAGAGGGGACAGGTGTGCTGCTGAAGGTCATCAAATGCTGACATTCTGAACGGAGAGGATTGGAGATGGAGATAGGAGGGCATGCAGGGGGACAAGGCAATGGGAAAGAAAAGGTATGGGGGGGGGTGCGCGTGCGCGCACACAAGCGCACTAGAAAAGGCTTCGACCAAATTAAGACTTGCAGAACTGTTGCCAACCAATCTCCCTTCGACTTCTCTGCCTACACTGCCCTCCTGCAGGTTATCACCCTCCCCCAGGGCCAGGACTGGGCGCTGATGGTTTTGCCTGGGGTAAAGTCCCACTGACTGCTCCCCGCCCCGCCCCCTGCCCTGGCCTGAATTGCCCCTTCCCACTCTCCTCCCCTTCCACCCGGGCCCCATAAAGGAGAGCTGGCACCCTGGCCCACGTAGCGCCTCCTGCCAGATTGAGACACTTGAGCTGGGAGATTACCGGAGCTCTCTTTTTAACCAGTCTCGGCTCATGTGACTGGCTTTGGTCCAGGCAGACAGATGCGGGCCAGCCCTGCCGGCGGGGCACACAGCACTATTTATTTCCTACCGGGTTCTCTTCAGCAGGCGGGGCTGGCAGGGTGGGGCTTTCTCATTGTATTTAAGCCTCAGCTGGCGCCACCGAATTGCCCCAGCCTCAGCCTTTGCCCTTTTTCTAACCCTGTAGGTAAAAATAACCCCCTCCCCCATTTCGGCACCTTTGGGGAGTTGGGGGGGGGCAGGGGAAGAGAGTTACTGAGAATGCACTGTGAACACCGCATCGGGTGGGGGTGGGGTTTGAATAGGGCACGTTTTGGGTTTGTTTTGTTATGTTTTGTTTGTTTTTGATAGCAGCAGGGGAGAGTCTGGTTCCAAACCGAGACTCTGGTACTAACCAAAGGGACAAGGAAGGGTGTTTGGTGTCTCCGTTTGGGCCTCAGTCTCTTTGGGCCTCAGTCTCTCGCTTTTTCCGTTAGAAGAGCCTGGGCACCATTCATTCATGGTCTCTCAGGCAGGAGGCGTTGTAGATAATGGGTGGTCAGTGGGGGGACCTGGTCATGGCTAGTGATGGACGTGGGGCGGGGCGGGGGGGGGGGCGGGCAGCCACGACAAATATCCTGGGCTGATCTCCACCCCCATGCTTTATTTTTTTCACTTCTAGGGCATCTAGTGCACCATCATATGTATCTCCTTGAATGTCAATTCTTTTTTTTTTTTAATTTTTTTAAATGTTTATTTATTTTTGAGAGAGAGAGAGAGAGAGAGAGAGAGACTATGGGGAAGGGGCAGAGAGAGAGGGAGACACAGAATCCGAAGCAGGGTCCAGGCTCTGAGCTGTCAGCACAGAGCCTGATGTGGGGCTCGAACTCACAAATTTGGGAGATCAAGACCTGAGCCGAAGTCGGTCGCTCAACCGACTGACTGAGCCACCCAGGTGCCCCGAATGTCAATTCTTTTTTTTTTTTTTTACCTTTTATTTATTTTTGAGAGACAGAGAGAGAGCGTGAACAGGGGAGGGACAGAGAGAGAAAGAGACACAGAATCTGAAGCAAGCTCCAGGCTCTGAGCTAGTGGTCAGCACAGAGCCCTATGCGGGACTTGAACCCACAAACCGTGAGATCATGACCTGAGCCAAAGTGGGACACTCAACCGACTGAGCCACCCAGGCGCCCCCCGAATGTCAATTCTTTACCTGAGCTTTACCTTTCACCAAATTTTGAGAGCAAGGACTTGTGTCTAATTCATGTTTGAATTGCCCAGCCCAGTGCCTGGCGCACAGAAGATGTGAGAGAAGAATGGAGAAGGCAGGTGGAGAAGGGGGGCAGTGGCCTTGGCGCCCCTGGGGAGCACGTAGCCTTGTGGGGAGGGGAGGACACTCCCAGGGCTGGGATGGGGGCACTGCCATTGCTCTCTCCCTGGTTTCTAACTTTACCAACCTTGACTCCCTGATCTGAGAAATCCCAGCCTTGCCCCCTTCTCCAGCCCCAGCTCCACCCAGGCTTTCCCCGCTAATGCAGCACCTTTCTCCTCAGGAGGTAGTAGACTTTAGGGCCCAGGAATAAAGAAAGAACAGGAGATTACTCTCTCTTTGAAATGCAGCTGCCTGGGGCCAGGTTCGGCTTGGAAAGGGTAGGGGGGTGGCGTGTGTGACCCTGCAGTTGGGAAACAGTTGTCCCTGCAGGAAGACCGGCCACGGAAGCGCCTGACCCCTGTTATTTTGGCAGGATTGAGGGGAAGCACCTGTGGTCCTTGGTGCGTCCCTCCGCTTGGACGCCTCCCCCCCCCCCCCCGGAGTCGGAAGCCTCCTCCATCTCACTCCTGCTACTGTGCCTGGACGGTGTCTCTAGCACTTTGAAGCAGAAAGTGATTTTGGGTTCCAAGGAAAAGAAAGGGGCTCTTTTTTTTCTCTTACTGTTTATTCATTTTTGAGAGAGAGAGAAAACGAATGAGCAGAGAGAAGGGGAGGCACAGAATCCAAAGCAGGCTCCAGGCTGAGCTGTCAGTGTAGATAGAGCCCAATGCAGGGCTCAAACCCCTGAGCCATGAGATTATGACCCTAGCTGAAGGCCACGCCTAACTGAGGAGAAACGCCAAGGGTGACCCCAACCTTATCTTCAAGGTCAGAAATGGAAGTGAGAGCAAGTAGCTTTGGGGATAGCACATCTTTCTCCTCCTTCAGCTCAGAACACAAGCTTTACACAAACACATTCTCTTCTGAATCTATCTCCCCTTCCTGCCCCATTCACTTACAGATTTACACAAATTTAAAACCAGAGCAGAGCGTAGGTAACTTGGGAGTTTTCTCTAAACCCATTGCCTGGCTTTTGTTAAACAGCAGAACATATAAACATGTGGTCTGCAATGCTGTGGATGCTCCTATCCCTGACAAATGCCACTAGAGTGCCCCCTCTCCCCCGCCAGCCGTTGCTCAATAAGTCACTGTTGAAAGAATAAATGCACTAACAAAGGCCTGTATGGACGTGCATTGGAAAGGCTAAGATGTGTGGGCTAGGGCTCCACCCTGGGAATGATTAAGGATTCTCTGCAATGGTTCCGATTGGGTATCCTGGGCCTGCTCCTGCATCAGGAGCCTGTCAGCAGCCAGATCCAAAGGCAGGGCCAGGCAGCGTTTGTAAAACAAGGTCAACTTGTACCCAGGCTCATGCTGTAGAAAAATCAAGACCAGACCTTAGCATTGTCACGGTCTAGCTGCGGTCACTTCAGGTCTCTGCCTCTGGACTGAAATTACCTCCTGGGTAATGAGAAGCAACGGACGACACACCTATCGTTCTCATTGCAATTTCATTGCCCTCTCTAAGCTCTAAGTTCTGATTGTTTCAGCCTTACAATGGTCCAAAAAGCCATGGGACTGTCCTGGCTTGGGGTCTACTAGATCATGAGGAAATCTGAACAGCCTGTGGAAGGCTGATATTCTTTTTTAATTCTGCCTGGCCTATAGTTTCTCTTAAGGCCCAGCTGCATTCATGCCGGTTCAGGAAGATCCTTTTCTAGCTTTAGGCTAGGCTTCCATAAGGCAGAAAGCCTGTTCAAGAATCCAGGAGATGACTCAAGGGCAGCAGAAGGAAGTCCTCGAGTTCAGTGTCCACTTAGCTCCTGTTGCCAGGGGTAGAGTGACGCAGGGCCAGCTCAGAAGCAGGCAGGAGCTGAATTGCCCACAGGCCCCTAAGAACTTTGTTTCCCTTCCTTCCATTTGCTCACTTCCCTTAGGTTTTAAGTTATTTGGTGGTACAAGGCCTCAGCCCAAGAAACACACTGAAACTTCCCAAATAAACTGTACTCCTTGAAGCTGCTTGTTAGGATTCATCCTTAAGTTAGGCTTGGGCCCCTGGAGGCTAAATGTAAGAAATCCTGATGGGACAGCTGTGGGTTAGGGCCCCCCAGGAAAATGGCCATCCCTACCTGACTTCCCATTTCCCTTTTCCACAAAGCCAGGGTGTCTCCCGGGCTCTGAGGAACTATCAGAATAAGCAGAATCTCTATAAGGCCATCTCTTATCCTACCCCTTGTGCATTTATTTCCTTTTTCAAGCATGTTCTTTCTCATGGTCAGCACTGATAACCCATAGTGACTAGTACTCACCCACCACACTGGGCCAGCTGTGGACATTCTCTGACTTGGTTTTGAAACAATCGTGAGATGCTGAAAACTTCTCAAAGCACTTCATCTTTATTTTTTAATAAACATCCCCCACCCCAAAACAAAACAAAACAAAAAAATCCACTGAGTCATCCATGCCAAACTATACTTTCCAGAGGAAGCGTGTCAGCAGATTCAAATGAACAATGATAGAACCCCATGATACCAAGATGATTCAAACCTGATGCTTTAGAGGCTGACATCCTGAGCTGAAATAGTCAGAGGTCACCATCTGGCCTGATTTGGGGGCAGTCCTTTCTTTTTAGTTTATTTGTGTGGTGGCAGAGGGGGTGAGACTCTTTCTAGTCAACAGGCGGGCAGGCTTCTCCCGTTATAGAAAAATTGTGAGAGAGTCTAGGCACGACTTAGCGGTTGGTGAGCTATATTAAGAATCATACTCTCCCCTTCAAAGTCTAGACGATGTATTTGTAGCTCTGGCTTATCTCAGGGGTTATAGATCTCAGGGACCAGAGCTTTTAGTCCCTACATAGATGGGTTCACTGGGACTCTTAAAAACTTGTCTCACTGAAATTAGCAGGCATAATTTGACAGACACTTGGAAAGGATTACCCCCTAATCCCATTATGGTTGAAGGCCAGGTTTAGAAGTAAATTCTTTCAAATTCCTAGGCTGTGGGAAGTACAGGTTGAAGACGAGAAAGTGGGGCATGTTGGACTGAGGATATTAAAGATATTTTTTAAAACTGGGAGGCTGATCCTTGGCAGAGGACGACTCTTCCCTGACGTGCCATTCCCTCGTCTTATCGCTCTCCCTGTTTGGAAGACTCCAGGGTGTTGGTATCATGGATGACCGTGGCTGCTCTCCATACAGTGAGTTACAGAGCTCTGAAGACCAGTCATCGCCGACACCCTGAAGACCTGGAGGAATACCTGCTTTGGCAGCTCCCACCTGCTTCAAAGGACAAGTGCCTATCCTTGATTCTCAGAGGAGAAAAAGCGTATGCACGCAGTCTGGAACAATCATTGCCACTTTTCTACTTCCATGTTGATGACATCAAATAACAGATACATGAGACAAAATTAACAATAAATGAGAAAAAGTTTTCCATGGTTCACGAAAGAGTAGGAGTATTGTGAGGAAAGCTTAGAAGCATTTATCAGCTGCTACCCAAAATTTAGCATTTGACTTTAATTATGCCTACTTAGGAATTAAGCAAAGCAGAAAATGTCTCAACACGACCAGCTGCTGCAGATCCAAACTGTTTTATGGTTGGACTTTTTACTTAATCTTTTCTGTTGCTTTTTGATCATGCAATAAACCCCACTCTTAACAGATTAAAGGTCATAAAAATTAAAATATGACATTAGCCAGCTAACCCATTTTTCCCAAACCTTCTAAAAAACACCATAGGACCAAAGCATGCTACTATAGTCATAAACCAGTGTCGTCTGGGGAAGAGCCAGGCTCTCCTCTTTCAGAGTCCCTGTGGGACAGAAGCAGAATCTTTATGCCATAGTTAAGGTTATGGCTGTGTTTTTCATTATTACCAAGGTGTCAAATACTGGACCAGAGGGAGATGCCCTCACATAACTCTTCTCTGGTTACCCTTTCTCAAAAAAGAGAGATTGGAGAATGGAGATTGTGTGGGTCAATTTAAAAGATGAGGTGGGCACATTCCTGGTACACGAAGGGAAACTGCGCCCAGTCAATAGCATTACAACTGGTTAATTTAGAGCATTAGGAAGACACGGGCCTGCCCGTTTGAAGCTTACATTCCAATAAAGGGGAACCCATGATAGCATATGATGAATGAACAGATCAATCACTGTGAGGGCAGAAGGTAGGACAGAGTCTAATATGATGAGCAGGTATTAGCTGGATTAACCCATTTCCCATTTTGAAAGAAAAAAAAGACTTCAGGACATTTCCTGAATAAATAAAATAGAAATTCATACCCTACTCTTTTCATGGTGTCAGTAGCAATTTGGAAACTCAGTTGATTTTGTCAGTTTAAAAATCAATAGAAGTCAACCAACATGACCTGTCTAATGGAAATGGCCAGAAGAACAAAAATGGCTGAAGGGCCATCCAGCAACTGTCAGCAAGACAGCCTGACTCTCTGCACTAACTCAGATCCAATTCAGTAGCTCACTGCTATGGGCAGGGATCCAAGAAAAAAATTTAACAGGGGCTGAAAGAAGGAGGCACAGGGTAACAGCCTCTAAAAACGACAACTTGGCCCTAAGCTTGAAGCCGACTCAAACCTCCCCAGATCCATCTGGCACAACCACATTTGATAGCAGCCCACGTCTCCAAACGTGAATCGGCTGCAGAGGACGGGCGTGCCAGCCTGAGTGACTCTGCTCCGTGTCACTTGCTAGGTTGCCAAACTTAGGCACAAACACATCCATCCACCTTCCCAGAGCCTTTTAGAATTTGTCTACGGTGTCACGGGTTGCCTACAGCCTGTCACTTGGCCTGGTTTCAGGAACGTCTATTCGATGCACAGAAACAGCCCACATGTCCACCTCAGCCACAGGCTCCCTTGTCTCCCATCACAGACGGCGTGGGCTGACCAAGGAGACTCCGCACTAAAAACACAAACACCGAAATCCAGGGCCCAGCACACATGTTTGGGGGAGCAGTCCTCACGACAGTGTTTGCTTAGGAGAGCAGGTCTTCCCCCCTGATAACAACGGGCAAAACCATCTCAACCCGTGCTCGGCCGAGATAACGCAGGGGATCCTTACGCAACTCCTCCGTCAGGTAGTGAGTTCAGCGCGTGCTGGAGGAGCCTGATGGACGTGCGTGTTCCATTGCCTTCTGTAAACCAGGAGGGAAGGAAGCCATTCAAGTTTTAAATAATGCAGTTGCTCAGGCACCAGAAGCACCTGCACGTCCCCTTTTCAAGAGGCGGAGGCCTGAGTCTGGACTCAGCCTGGGGGCTAAGGCCACGCTCTGGACATTGCTTCATTCCGTCTGCACAGCCTGTGCTGTGGCAATCAGAGTGCTTTTGGATAAGCCAAAAGTTCCTTAAATGGTATGCCCTTGGCATTTCTCTTCTTCTGGTTATTGTGTTGCCCAGTGAGCTTATGATCTTCCAATCTCACGGAGCTTGCAGTACGGTAAAAATGGAACTGGGTCATCCTGAGAAGGGTGTTGAAGAAATCAACAGTCTACTTCATGGAGCACGCTTGGAGGGCAGAGTTCGAGCGCATTCTTGGAGGAGTGTGGAAGGAGAGGGCAACAAAACAGTAGCACTGAGGTATTTAGTCACTGTGCCTTCTCCACCCTTCCGAGGAAGACATTTGGCTAGCTGTTAGCCTTATTACCAGTCTTAACTGTTTAAATCTTAGCAGAGAAAAAGAAAGGATGTTGAAGGAAAGAGAAATGAGTTACCCCCAAGTTTCTGGATTTTCTTGTAACCAAAGCGCACTTAGAATCTAGGGAGCAGTCTTCGGTTTAAACAACCGAAAGTAGGGTAAATCATGGCACACTGTGGCAGAGTGGGGAGAAAGGGGAAGCAGCAAACTGTAGTTAGGTTTATCGGATAGTGATTTTATAAGGAAGAAAGTCCAGGGATATGCAGCAGTAGGCTGGTCTCCTGGGTTCTGAGAAATTAGGGAACTGTAGTCTACATGCTGCTTCTACCCTCCCCCCCTTTTTTTTTTAAGTTTATTTATTTTGAGAGAGAGAGAGAGAGAAAAGTGAGTATGGGGGAGGGGCAGAGAGAGGGAGAGAGAGAATCCCAAGCCGGATCCGCACTGTCAGTGCAGAGCCTGATGCGGGGCTTGAGATCTTGCGGAGAAACTGTGAGATCTTGACCTGAGCTGAAGTCAGATGCAGGTGCTCCTGCTTCTATCCTTTTAACATTCATCTGCAGCAAGGAAGCTGCTTAATGTTGCTTGGAGACAGGGGTGGGGGTGGGGAGGTTAAGGGATACATAGGACTTAGTTTTTACTTGGTAAAGTGGTAAGACATCTGTAAAACGCTTTGCCCAGGAACCAAATCAGAAGGAAAATCATCATAAAAATAGTAACAACATAAAATAAAATCGGCACAAATCACAGGATTGAAGGAGAGAGAGATGACTCATTTGAGAAGCAGTGACACCACTTCTTCAACTGACTTAATAGCTTCTGGAACCTTCCCTCACCCCGTATTCTGCTGAGCCCTTTCACCTGGAATGGGTCCGCAGTGGCCTGCTGGGACAAGAGGGCTAGCTTCAGTTCTCTTCCAGAACCACAGCCGTGTCCCAAACCATCCCTCTGGAACAGATGCCGAGGGAGACTAGACACCGTGAGGAGTGGTCAGGGTCTACTTCCTGTGATACCATCTGTCTTGAGAGAAAGGGATTTAAACCAGTAGAATACACACGATGATGCAGATCTGACGACAATAACGAAGATACACTGACCTATAAAAAGTCATTTAATGTACACTCCAGGATGGCCAACGCAGGCTGGTTAGGTTATTAGCCCTTGAAGAGTTCTGTTACAGACATATAAAAATGTTTTGCCGTGTTAAAAAAAGAAATCTAGCCTAACAAAAACATATCCACCAATGGGCTTGCGGTTTTTTTCCCCCATGTTCAGGTTTGCAAGGTAATTAAAAATACATACATACGCATCTCTGAGCACAGCACTGTCCATTAGCTAATGAGTTTTGGCAGTACACTGCACAGAGGTATCCCACCATTGGATTCTGACATTAAGTTAGCTTTCAGCTTATTGGCTATTCCGACAACTGGAGGCAGCTTGGAACCCAGTCCCTGGAAAGCGTTTGCAGGATTTACCACCCGTTTACCTGACACCTTTTCAATGCTCAGAGGTCTGGGCACAGACTTACTAATCCAAGGATGTCTTAGTGCTTGAGCCGGGGTCAAACGGGCAGAGGGGTCCCAGTGAAGACACCTTTTCAAGAACTCTATGAACAAGTAGTCGTCACACCCCTTCAGTGCTGTTACCCAGTCTTTGCTGCCTGGCGGTCCCCGCTTTTTACCCCTACGTGAGCGACCCCCCACAAGCACAACCCTCCCATCTGCCTGAGTAGTCACGGAACAGTAGCGAGGTAGGCCCTTGGAGTTAATAAAGTACTTGGCACGTTTGGACTGCTCCAGAAGTTTTGGTGGTGGCATCCCTAGCAGCTCCATCATACAGGCCAGCTGGTCTCCCTCGTCCTCTCCTGGGAAGAGAGGCTGTCCTGTTAAAAGCTCTGCAAGGATGCAGCCGAAACTCCATATGTCTATAGGCGTGCTGTAGCGGCCTCCCAGGATGACTTCCGGGGCTCTGTAGAACCGAGACTGGATATATGTGTAAAGCTTCTGGTATTCGAAACAGCTGGACCCAAAGTCAATGACCTTGGTCGCGCTGCGCCCATGGTGTTTTAGGAGAATATTTTCTGGCTTCAGGTCACAGTGAATGATCTTATTTTTGTGGAGGGCATCCAAGGATTGCAAGATGGATTGGGCAAACTTGCGAACTAACTGGACACTAAAACCCTGAAACTTGTTCTTTTTAATTAGCTCATAAAGGTCTATGCTCAGCAGTTCGAAGGCCATGCAGACATGGTTTCGGAATGTGAAACTTTCCAGCATGTGGATGACGTTCATGCTCCCAGTTTTGTCCTGCTTTTTGAGATGCTCCAAAATCCGGATCTCCTCAGCTGCCTGCCGATGGAAGCGTTTTTCATTGCGCACCATCTTGAGGGCCACGTACTGCCGAAGTTTGTGATCGTAGACCCGGGCTACCTGGCCAAAACTCCCCTTGCCAATGATTTTCAGCACCTCATATCGATAAGCTAGATGGTCACGAGGTACATGAATATAGGCCCCATCTGCATCATCATACCCCCCGTTATTGGGACCACCGATCACTCCATGTCTCTTTTTGGCATTTGGACCCACGAAGTAAATTTCTGGATAATTGACGATCTCCAGCTTCTCGTAGGCAGTGAGGTGGTGCTTGTAGTGCTTCAGCGCTTGCTCTGGAGTCAGTGGCACCACTTTGGATGCTTTGGCTGAACTGCTGGCTTTTACCGCATTCAAGCTATCTGAACTTTTACCCTGAGAAACGGTAGGAGAGCATTTTTCAGAGTCGCTGATGCCATCTGACTGGAGAGCATCGGATTTTCTGTTGCCAAATTCTTGAAACAGCTGTTCCACCTTCACTTCACCTCCATTCAGAAGGCGCTGAGTGTGGTCTCTTGTTAACTGCTCGGCAGTGGTCTATGGAAAAGAAAAATGAATGTAATAGAAAAGCCACTAAACACAGTGGAAGGATGTAAGAATCCTCCTCCTGACTGAACGACAACACGACTGTCCAGTGACATAGGTTACAATGACCCAACGGTGAGGCAAGGCAAGCAGGAGTCTCTGGAGACTTGCGTTCCATCAATCTCAGACCCCCGGAGTAAAATGACTACCTCAACCCCCTCCACGTGCCTTGTTTTGTTAGAGAGAGATGGCCTTCTTACCAAGCCCTACACATGCTAGGTTCCTTCTCGTAGATATGTCTCTCTCCTGAGAATCTTTTCACCCCATCCACTCAAATCCTACACTCTTTCAAGGCCCAATTCAAGTCCCCTCTCTTCTATCTAGAACTACTCCAAGACCATACTAACTAATCTTAACTGTAGCTTTTCAAACCTGTACCACACAACCTGGCACTTGATTATATACATATACATACTGTCTTGTACTGTTTACTAATTGTTACAAGTATCTTCCCAAATCTTAAGGGCATTTATAGGATCAAAATATGCACATTATAGTGTTCTGTTAAAAAAAAAAAAAAAAAAGGTGTTCTATAAACGATAAAACACCACTAGGGGACAGAGGCAGGATATGAACTCAGGTCTTCTGTCAATCCAGCACCCTTCCCATGAACACAACTTGGCACCAGGTTCTCCCAGTGCCTGTACTCCTCTCCACCTAGGGCTGAAGGATGACTGTGGCCTGGAAATCAAGCAAGGCCTCATTATTTACTCCCGGGTTCCCCCCAAAATGACTGAATCCTTCTAGCTCAGCTCACTGAATCACAAGAGTTCTAAGCCGAACAGGGCTCCTGAGATCATCTGGGCCAGTTGTTTAAGTATCTGATGAATAACAGTGAGAATCCAAGGTCCTTGGGGATAAGGTGGGGGAGGTTCTTGTAAAAACTCTCCCGAAGAGATTAAGAGTCTCTCTCTCTTTCTCTCACCTACACCTACACCCACTCTTTCTCAGCAAGAGCCTAAGTGATAATGGCATACTACTTTTCTTACTTGCGTTTGCTTCACATTCTCCCTCAAGGAACAGTAACTCACAGAAGAAAGCTCTACTTATTCCTTCGAGATGAAACACAATTATTTGAAATTAGACGGAGGAAAAGAAAAGCGAAAAAGATAAATACTTTAAAAAATTACACACACGAAGAAAAATTAAGAGGGTGCTAAAAGGAAAGAAGAAAAGAAATGGAAAGGTAATGATCCAAGGTGGCCAAATCCTTAAAAACAAGAATTTTAATCTAACGCAAGAAAATAGCATATGGCTTATTACCTAAACAACAATATAAAAGATAAAATATAAATAGCAGCAAAAAACAAAAGATATAAAAATTTAAGCATTGGCAAAGTTTAAATACAGCTGTAGTTACGCAAGCAGGACATAGTTCCTGCCTGCTCCTTTTAGGTCATTTAATCAATTTAAACATTTGTGGAGTCCCGTAGTTACAAAAACAGGATATTACAAGATTGCACACAAAGTGAGGTTGGCAATACAACTGTGGCCACACTTCAGCATGTGGACTGTAAGAGATGACATACGGACCCAGAAAAGTCTCTCTGATACCAAAATGGATAACTATCACTGGTCAGGAAAATAAAATAGGCCTGCTGAGAGAACCCAAACACCTTGCTAAGATGTAAATATACTGCAATGTTTTTCTTAGCAGTAATTAAATCAAATAACTATCCCTCATTTTAGGTGTTCTTTTTTTAATGTTTATTTTATTTTTGAGAGAGAGAAACAGAGAGAGAGAGAGAGAGAGAGAGAGAGAGAGCACGCGCATGCGCGTGAGCAGGGGAGGGGAAGAGAGAGAGGGAGACAGAATCCGAAGCAGACTCCAGGCTCTGAGCTGTCAGAACAGAGTCTGACGCGGAGCTCGAATTCAGGAACCATGAGATTATGACCTGAGCTGAAGTCGGATGTTTACCAGGCTGAACCACACAGATGCCCCACTATTGCTGATTTTGGGGATAAAAAAACAAAAGAGGGTCCCATCCATCCATCCATCCATCCATCCATGCGACCTTCACAGGAACCCTTACTGTTCACTATTACAAGTGCTGAAAAAAACAGGTGTTCTCAAGGAACTCCAATCTGTGAGGGGATAGACTGGCTGGACTAGGGAGTTACAGCTGTTTGGGTTTTAGGTAGATTTACATAACAAAAACGAAACTCTGCATGTATCTCAGCTAGTTTTCCTTAAATTTTTAATACCTAACTTCAATGCATCTAAAGATTTACCACTAGTGTTTTGCGGATGCATGGTGAAGAAAAGAGACATCAAAAGCCTTGGGATAGAGCCCTGGCTCTACTGCTTAAAACCTGTAGGTTCCCTGGGCAAGTTGTTAAACTTTAGCTCAGTTTCTTAGCCTCAGATCCTTTATTTATAAAATTTGGATAATAATATCTTACAGGATGCTGTGTAAATCAAATTATAATTAATAATATATGTGAAAGACCCTTACAAGCTATGAAACATTTTACAAACACTGGTAATAAGTAGGCAAAATTCTCAACGTATTAAGGTTTAAACTCATATACGCCCTCTATTTCCCCTTTCGGTTCATCTCTTCTCTCTGCGGTCCCTCCTTCCGTATCTCGTCTCCCTCCACAGATGTCTGGCACTAAATACCTCTTCTGCACATCATGGCGCCCACAACAGGCCTTCTTTTAGGAGGCGTGGAAACAACTCACCCACTTTCTCCCTGCCATAACATGTGCTTTCGACTTGCTGTACCATTTAAGGTGTTACCTCTCCAAGATATTTGAACTTTAACAGCACATCAGTGCCTTAACCCAAAGTTCCTTAACTCTAGCAACTGTGGTCATCAATGACAAGATGGTAGGAAAGGTATTTGGGGTCCAGGGTCCATCCCTGGGTATTTCACCTACGCTGCCTACATGTAAGGCTGTGCAGGCTCTGGAAGTCTTCATTTCCGTCTGTGATCAAGAGAGGGTCTCGGGCACAGAACAAGAATATGAACGGATGTGTTACAGAAATTTCATTTCCACAACACTATTACAGTAAGATTAAGGATGCCATTTGGATTTCCTGACTCATGGTTTTTCCTTAAAGTGACCCTAAATCTCTCTCCCTGCAAACTGCATCTTATTCTGCCCTCTGGAACGACACAGAAATGTCCAGATTTCATGATACCAAAAAGGGGCTGTCCTGCCCCCACCACTTTTCCCTGGGCTCATCATCCCTATTACATCCTCGGCCTCACACAGCTTGCGTCCGGCTGCTTACTATCCTATTCATATTCTCAACACAGTCTGCGCTTTATGTCTCTCTCAGAGTGTGGCTCTCAGGACAGAGCACAGTACCACAGGTACAGTCCACTATGGGTTTCAAGGTTTGAATTTCCAGTGAATCTGAAGAATTCCAGGAAGGAATTTTTCCACACAGGGACGGGGTCTCTTCTCAGGTCTCTTTCCTTCCTGTAAATAACTCAAATACTGGTCTGAATCAATTATGTATCAAGACTGTTGTGCTATAAATACAATCTTCCTTCCATTGTTCTAGGAGAATCTACCATTTGCATACATGTTAGAGTAGAATAGTTACAAAATAGTGGATATTTCTAATCCATAGTTATAAGCACAGTAACTGAGCAACATACATCATCAATTCTACCAATTATTTTCTTAATTATGTAATTATATCCAGAGACAGATAATGTCAGATTAATCATGTTTTATGTAAGAATGCTTCACATGCACTGCTAATTTGGAGGACTCTTGACATTTCAAATAGAATCTGAAATTCTAAATTGTGTTACTCAAGCCTTGAAGATCTTGTTGAGAAATTCCGAAAAGGAATATCCTTCTCATCCAGATATCTCATCCAGATAGTAGTGAAACACTTCTCTTTCCCTAGCTCTTGACCCTAAATCTGCAACATAAAGCTTAACCCAATAAACGCCCACAAGCAGATGATTTATAGTTTACAGTGAGAATGTAAGAACATCTTGGATAAACAAAGCTTAAAGGCTTTGTGAAAAGAGCAATAGGGTCTGGGGATGGAATCATGTCTTAATGAACTATAAATGTCAACAAGAGGTCAGAGAGCATTGTTCTCAGCAAAGTTTGCAAAGACACCATTAGGTTAGAATCAAAAACCCAAAGTTTCCCAAAAAACTGTTCCTCTGTATGCTATACAGTGAAAAATTCATTTTGATCCTGAAACGTACAGTGTAATTGACCCACTGGGAGGTGGTGATTAGCTCTGAAGTTAAAATGAACTTTAAATCACATGTTAATGCACCAGCCCAAGTGCAAAGAGTTTCCTACAGAAACATGCTGATTGGCAGCCAGTAACCAAAAAACCCATAGTCGACCAGAGGAGTCTGTGGTTCTGGAGTTCTGAGAGGTTTTCACACATTAAAGAAATAAGCTTGTTGAGAATGGAAAGGAAACTTACTGTACTCCAGGGAACAGGTTAAAAATAGGGTGACCAGCCTTCCAAATATATTTAGCCAATACTTTGTAATATTATTAGCCTTGGAACTAGTGAAAAGATTGATTTTAATAGCAAAAGCTAACAAAAAGTTGGAAAGGGCTATGAAAAATGCAAGTAATTTTTTTTAGAATATAGAAACTGGGGCACGTGGGTGGCTCGGTCAGTTCATTTGGACCTTGATTTTGGCTCAGGTCATGATCTCACAGTTTGTGGTACTGAGCCCTGCCATGGGCTCTGCACTGACAGAACAGAGCTTCCTTGGGATTCTCTCTCTCTCTCCCTCTCGCTGTGACCTTCTCCAGCTAGAGTGCATGTGCATGCATGCTCTCTCTCAAAACAAATAAACATTTAAAAATATATTAGAATATAGAATAATTTTAGGTCTTTTTAAAAAATTTTTTAATATGTTTTATTTATTTTTGAGAGAGAGAGATAGAGTGCCAAGTGAGGGAAGGGCAGAGAGAAGGGAAGACAGAATATGAAGCAGGCTCCAGGCTCGGAGCTGTCAGCACAGAGCCTGATGTGGAGCTCGAACCCATAAGCCAGGAGAACATGACCTGAGCCAAAGTCGGATGCTTAACCAACTGAGCAACCCAAGTGCCCCTCACAATTTTAGGTCTTAAATACAGAAATGTTAAGGAGAAATATTACAAATAAGTCTATTCAATTATTCAATTTGGTCATTAAGTGATATATGCAGTGAATTTTAAAGTCACAGAATAGCTTCTCCCTGTCATGGAATTCCTCCAAACCCTGTTCTTCCTACTACTCTGTGCATGCTGATGGAATATGAATTAATTTTTTTATTACCTTAAGTAAAACAGTGTCAAAAGCTAAATGTCTACAAGCTCCAGAATGATTAAATGCATCAAAAACCAAACTGTACTGTTCAAGTTTTATTTATGATCTATTAAGTGATTCTCTTTAGCATACTAATAAGCTAGGACTGCATTTCTATCTTGCAGGGAAAAAAACCTTGCAGATCTATGAATTCAGGAGTATTATCTGTTCCTCGTTTTTGTTAAAATGAACCTTTATAATACACTATGTCATTCCACACAAAAATAAACATTCCCTAGATAAAAGTAGCATATTATTTTTTTCCTAATGCCATATACTTTATCCCAGTGATTGAAAGGAATAAGTGGGGCTCCAAATCCAAATCAATCTGTAAAGCTAAACTTGGACCACAGAAATTGTTATTCCAAAGTCAAGAGGAATCAAAAGGAAACAAAAGAGTCTCACTGAGTTGCCAGTGAGATGTAATTGTACCTTGGGCATTAAGTAGCACTTCCTTCTTTCCAAGACAACCAGAGAGCAAAGAACAACTTCATTTACTTACATTTAGTCTTCTGGGTAGAGGTGGTTCCGAAGGATTGCAGAGTACATTTGAACAGGGCGGACATTTGGTTTCATCTATCATCATGAAGGTATCATAGACACCATCACCCAATCTAGTTGAAAGGATTACAGATAAAACCTGTCAGTAACTTAAGTATATAAACTAGTATTTCCAAAACATTCTCTGTCTTTACTCCTTCACATCCGCCACAAATAACTAAGACAAATAAAGGTCTACACTGCATTTTGGCATTGAATACAAACAACTGGGGTATTTGGCAAAAGAATAGAGAAAACCCGACTTCTCTTTTTTTCTTCTTCTTTTTTAAAAAAGGATAGCATTCTAGGTTTGTATTTTGAAATAGTTAAAACAAGTCTTACTGTGTAAATGTTAACAATAGGGACTATTGGGGTGCCTGGCTAGCTCAGTCAGGAAAACATGCAACTCTTGAACTTGGGGTTGTGAGTTCGAGCCCCACATTGGATGTAGAGATTACTTAAAAATAAAATCTTTAAAAAATAAAAAAAAGAATAGGGACTATGAAAAGGATCTCATTTAACTTACTACATGAAAATAAAGGCTAGTTTAAATCTGAAGCCTAAAAGCTAACTGGCACAGGAAATGAGAAAAAAAAAAAAGCAGAGGTAACTGTATTATAAAAGTCAGAGCTGTGGATTCTAATCTCTGCTCTACCACTAGCTGTATACCATCTTCTTTTCTGAGCTTGTTTTCCCCATGTTATAACCGGAAGAATAGTTCTTCTACGTGTTACAGGCAAGAAATAAAAGGCCTTCTTAGGGCTGTATCCTTTTTATTATTTATTTACTTACCTACTTAACATCTACCTAACTTGTAGAAATGTACAGTGAATACTACAACAAATACTAAAGAGATTCTCTAAATTACACAAGGTACTGAATTTCACTTCTTTACCCACTCCATTTTCTAGTGGATGGTGGAAACCAAATGCTAAATGATTTAAGGACCAGGTCTCTGTTCCTTCACACTCTGCCTCTGCCACAAAAGAGGGAGAGGATTTATTTAATCCAAACGATGGTCCTAGATACTGTATTTCATCCACCACCAAGAACATGAATTTCCCACTCATACACATCAGCCTTTCATTGTATCATTTTTACATAATAGACTACAAATACAATGATGATCATGAGGTTGCAAGGGGAGAATTTTTAAAAATCTTTTAAAACATGCTGAAATATTTCAGTTTTTTTAATTTCGATATTTAAAGTTGCCTGTAAAAACTTTTGTAAAATTAGTTCTAGAGTTTTCTTAAGTGATGTGTTCTAGAAACACAAAGATAATTAAAAAACACTACAAACATTTTTGAAATATTCTTTATAAAAACAGAGTCACATTCTGATAGAATTTTATGTATCTTTAATGGACACTGCTTCTCTGACAACCAAAAATTCTGGATGTGACTGACTCTTTGTCAACAGCATGAATATAATAAATAAAATGGGACAGGCGTCCACAATCACAGAGAAAAAGACAGACACTGAAGACCTGCAAGTATTCTTATAAATAGGCAGAGGAAATTACCCAAAGGAAGTCTGCATGCAAACGAGGAGGGTGGGGGTGGGGTCTCTAGTCTCCTTTTAGGTGTAAAATACAATGCTAGGTGAATAATCTCTCAAAATAGGATCCCCTGAAAGCCCTACTCAGCGCAGCCCTTCACCGGCATATCCCAAGTCAGGCCGCATCCCTCACGGCAAACCCCAAGAGTTCAGCCCTTGGTTATTTGCTCTGAGCAACAGGGCTTCTTTGAAAGGTATTTGCTCCCTGCCTCCCTTGGTTTGTTAAAAAGCCCCACAAAAAGTCCCAGCTTCTTAGAGTTCCTTACCATATTATCGATCTAGAGCTGCTTCTCCTAGCTCCGCTCCAGCCCCCTCCTCCGCTCACGGCGAGCTGGGGGGAGGGGAGCTGATGGAGACTAGGAGGGTGGGCCGGTCCCCGGGAAGAGATCAGACTCCTTCCCTCGTCCCTGCTATGGGGGGTTCACTCCACCGCAGCCTTCCCCACCCCCTGGCCTCGCCAGCCTGCGCCAGCCACCCACTCGGGGGCCCCCAGCCCGTTACCCTGCGCCGCCGTTACCTCCGCTGCTGGGGCGGGAGTCCGGCTCCGGGCGGCCCCGCATCCTTCCGTCCGGGCCCGCGAGCCGTGCCTCCCATCCGCTAGCTCGGGACCCCTGGGGGGAGGGGCGGCGGTTGGAAGGTCCGACGGGCAGGGTCCACCTGCGCTGGGGCGACTGCCTCAGGGACCGCGGCGCTTCCCAGGGGACTCTCGTCCAGACACTGCAGCTCCGCGCGCCTTTGCTCGCTGCTGGCCGGGCAGGGAATGGGGAGAGGAGCGCCAGCAGCGGGAGGAGCGCTAGGGGCGGGAGGGGGAGCGGTGTGGTCGCCTAGCAACAGCGGCACGCCCCGGGAAACGCCCCTGCGCAATTACGCGATGACGCAAGGGGGCGGGGCCCAAGGCCTCTCTCCACCATGCGGCGCGCTCCTCCGCCACTGGCGCGGGTTCCGGTAGGTTCAGGGCGGGGTGTCAATTGCTTACACGGCCGGGGCTCTCTGGCGGCGTGTGAGCGTTGGGGTCGCTGCCGTGGGAAGGAGAAGGGACCCCGGGGAGGATTTGTGGAAGTAGCAGTTAGCCCCCGGTTTCTGCCTCAGAAATGCGGGCGCGCCCCTCAACGGTCTCTTTTTCAGCACCTTGTAGCCTGAACTCTTAAAACCTTTCGTGAGTATGAATCTTAAAAGAATGAATGAAAAGTGTCATTTCTTAGGCTTTCCCAAGGAGGCGCTTCTCCCCCCACCGAGGGGTAATGAAAGCAATAATAAAAACGTAAGAAGCAATAATAAACCCAGTTAGTGACGCTGTGCCAGCGCTTACGAACATCATTTAATCTCTGACCGTACTATGTGACATCCCCCTTTTACAGATAGAAGTAGGATCCAGAATTTAAGCCGACATTTGCCAGACTGCCCTGCCACGGGATGCCTACGGATGGTGGGGCGCAAAGAGCCATTTTACTGATGAGGAAACAGGCCAGAGGAGCCGTTCTTTCCCAGGATCTTGTAGTTGGAATTCCCAGCCTTCCTTTGGCTGCACCAGCCCCCCTGGAAGACTCTTCCTGTTTTTCTCTCCAGGGAATATTTGGGGGATTTTTAGTTCTTTTTCTGAAAAGTGAAGAAACCTCAGTAACCCCAATATTAAGCAGATTTCGGTCATTGGGACGACAAGGGAGAGGGAAGGAGGTTAAAATAGCAGAACCCCAAGTGTTGTTTCCTTGAGCGTGGTATCGAATCGGATTTCCTAAACCTACAAAGCACGAGGCCGACAGACCCTTCAGGAGAGAAACAAACGTTTCCCAAATGTCGAACAGGGGCGCCACCTGGTGGGGCTTGGGGGCTCCTCGTCCCATAGCCGCATAGCATAGTCCATAAATCTGAAAATTTCCATCCAAGGCTCATTTCCGTGTGACTAAAAGTCATATTCCCTGTTCTCTTGCCTGCAAGCAAAAATGCCCTTAAGGTTCCCCCCTGCCCCGAGGCTTTTCACTTTATAAATTAAGGATTTGGCAGTTTGGGGAACTTTATTCTTTGTGACCAAAGTTGCTTTAGCTTCTCGATGATATAAATATAAATAAAACTTATTCCACGACGATTCTTAAAGTTATTCTAATTTTATAAGTGAGCTTTTGTGGGTTTTGGCCCTCCGAGCCACACCCCCAGCAATCCTCCTTTCCTAGGAGTTTGCGTTAGGGCTCCTGTAGTTTTGTTTGAAGAGAGCATTCCATGGCAACAAAAAGTTGGACTGGGTTGTTGCTGAGGTCCTTCAGGCTCTAAGATAGCAACATTCTATTAAATAATCCCCGTTCTTAGTACTAGACCACTTTACTGCTCTGAACATTGGAACGGGACTTGCTCCCACAAGTTTTCTTGCCTCACTCTGAATCACTGCTTTGAGAGGACCGCATCTCCGGTTTCAGACATACCCTTTTCTGTGAGCCACCCTGAAGCGTTCCTGCTCCCCTTCCTACTCCCGAGGTGGGAAACGTGGGAAACGGCGTCCTTTATCTTTAGCCTGTTGTTCTCACGGTCAAGGGAAGGAGGATTCCTTGGAGGTGCTGGAGCTTCATGGATCTCTGACCTTAGCGGCTTAAATACTTTCCCGTATTTCTTCAGAGGCCCTGTTTCATAACAGTCTGGCTGGGTTAAACACTGGGCTGGGTTAAAGTCCAGTGAAGGATCTAGCAGGAGCTTCCACACCCCCTCTGAGCTGGTATCTTGTGCCCTCTAGCTCGCGAGCAGCTTTCACACAATTTATGTCCTTTCTTCCCCTTCCAAAGCTCCATTCAAAAGTAGTTCAACATCGCCATTATCTTTGTCCACATAGTTAAAGCCAGATTTAAAATGCTAACATGGATTCGCTACATATATAAGATGCCTGCCTGACCTTTGAAACCAGTTCTAATAAATCTGCAAAATCAGGAAACTGTAACAAACAGACAAAAAAAAAAAATGGAGCTATTCCGGGGACTTTAAAAATCAATGGTACATTCGGAGTGTGATCACAGCAGTTTCAAATGCATAGAGTAAGAAAATATCCCTATGGCTGCATTCACCTTCAATTTTGTGATGGGATAGCTGTCAGTGGGTTAAATTTAAAATAGTTTCATTGCTATGAATTATTCTTTACAGCATGTTATGCCAATACATAATATGACGTATGAATCACAAAATTGGAATGCATTTAAAAAATCTTTTGGAGAGAAATTCTCCCTTTCCCCCTAACTGTATTGACCTCAAATTTATCTAAGCTCCAGAAACATGTGCCTGCCATTTTTTTCAGAAATACAGAAATCTAGCTCACTGAAACGCTGAAACCATGTCTTATTTTTCTGGAACCCCACCAGTCTGCCTGACAAGACCCTGAAAAGTCAGTTCAGTTTTTTCCAACTCTGCATTCAGGGTAAATAAGTGCATTTGTGGAGGTTAGGATTTGGAATTAGGTACAAATGCCTTGTACCCTTAACTACTTGCTCCCATTACACAGCCTCTCGCGATACCTGCCCTTTAACAGGTCTCTGGCTATCCTGACCTTCAAGGCCCATGCAAGCATAGTACACCTCTTAAGCCACACTTGGGCAGTAGAGGCCCCATGGGCCTATAGAGCAATGACCCATCCCCAATCAGTGGCATTGCCTCAAGAGTAAGAGAAAGCCCACTCCCAAGGCCTCTTGTGGACTTGTTGGCTGTTGGGGTCCCCAGCTTCTGCTGCAATCAAGCCTCCCAAGTGTGTGTTATCAGAAGATATCCTGGCCAAGCTGCCCAGCCCTGCCTTAGCAAGGCAGTCCATATTCTTCCAGCTTTGCTTTGAGCAGGAATATGCACACTGTGTAGGTTAAGGCTTGAAATTAGGTAAAGCTAAGTATCTCCAATAACCTGCTCTTGTGACCCAGCCTTGCCTGACATGGCCCTTTTCCCCATCCCTCACTACCCTGACCTGTGCCACCAGGGCATATGTGGGCCACACCCATTAGCAGGCCGTTAGCTATGGAGGCCTATGGAGCTCAGGCCAGATGCACACCACCTGAATAGCATCCAGGATGGAGGGAGGCCACCACTTGAAAATTGTTCTGAGGTGGTAGCTTTAAACTGGCAACAGTCAGTCCCCTTGTGGACTCACTCTGCTGGAGTCCTGGGCATCTGCAGCAATCAAGGATCCCAGGTGTCCCCATTTGGACTCGCTGCCTGATGCTGTGCCTGCTGACAGGGTGTAAACTAAGCACGTGCAGGCGTACAGGGACCTGGAACAGCAAGTGTCCTGAGAGTCCTGACCACGAGAGTGGAGTCTTGTGATTACAAGGCATCTGCCAAACTCCAAGCCCTAACCTATACATAGGTACTTACTCTCCCTGAAGGCAGAGCTGGAGGAATTGGACTATCCTGCATACAATGGATATGGTGAGCTGGCTGGAATATCCTCCAAAAAGAGATACTTGGAGGCCTTAATTGCCACGGAAGACCAGAATACTAACAGAAAATAAGTCCACATGAAGCCCATTCCAGGGACCACCCCAGAGCAATTTTCCATGTGGGGCTACCTCCGCATTTGAGCCTATGAAGGTAGTTGGGGATGGGCACTAGCTACACAGGCCTCAAGAGCTCCGCCTGCCCAATGGCGCCTGATGGAATGCATATGGTGCATACATAGGACGTGCAGGTCAGCGTTGCCAGGGACCTGGCCCAGGGTAGGTGTTGGGAAAGGCCGGATGACAGGAGTGAGCTCCAGGGGGGACAGAACATGAGCCCAATTCAAGGTGTACCTTCCATCGTGGAATATTCACCCCAAGGGAGAGGTGGAGGTTTTTCGACTCCTTTGACAGGGTGGGCAGGTGGCAGGCAGGACAGGGTATCCTTAATTAGGAGACACCAGGGAGTCATTGTTTCTGGTGAAGCTCAGGACCCCATCAGGCACCAGGTCCACATGGGGACTGTCTGTTGGCCATTAGCAGCTGCCACTTCAGAGCAATTGTAGGAAGGCTCCCCCGACATCACCGGGGGCCATACCACTGGTGGCTATGCTGGTAACTCTGCTAGTAGCTGGGGCCTGGCCAGAGTTCCATAGGCTTGAGGGTCAGGCCTGCTCAACTGTGACTTAGGGGTGTGTACTGCACATGTGCAAGCAGAGCAGGTCAGGGTGGAGAAACACCTGACGAGGGTAAGTGTTTGGACGGGACTGGTCAGTGGAGCAGGCTGTTGGGATTACAAAGCATCTGCCTAATTCTAAGCCCTAACCCACACAGTTGCACATATCCCCACCGAAGGCAGAGCTGGAGTATCTGGATGGCCTTTCCAGGGCGCGATCATGCAGGCCGGTCAGGTCTTTTCCAAGAAAAGACTCCTGGGAGCACAGCAGATAGGAAGTCTACATGGGGACTGATGGTTGCTCTTTTTAGGGGTTGACTCAGACCAGTTTTGGGGATGGTGGGCTCCCTCTATCCTTGAGGCTATGCAGGTGAAGAGGGGCCCTAGCTCCACAGGCTCTGTAAGCCCCAGCTGCTCAAAGGGATATGGACTGTGTATGTGCAGGTCGTGCAGATAAGGGTAGCCAGGGGCCTGAACAGGGCAAGTGGGGAGGGGCTGGGTCACAAAAACAGGTTATTGGAAGTCCCTGGCTGGCATCTGCCTAGTTCCAAGCCTTAATGTGCACAAAGGCATATATTCCTGCTGAAGGCAGAGCTGGAGGAATCTGGATACTTTGCCAGATCCGGCCAATAGTAGACACCTGGGAGCCTTGATTGCTGGAGAAGCCCAGGGACTTTGTTAGGCAGCCAGCCCATGGGGACTGTGGCCAGTTTAAAGGTGCCACCTTAGAAGGATTTTTCAGGTAGTTGACTCCCTCTAGCCTGGAGATTACCGTGGTTGGCTTCCCACCCAATTTCTGGAGGTCTGGAGGGCCTTGGCAGCCAAAGGCCTGCTGCTAGGGTGAGGGCTAGGCATGTACCAGCAGCAAAGGGTAGTCAGACACCTGGAGCAGGGCAATGCGGGGTGAAGTGAGTCACAGGAGGGGGTGACATGGGGGTGCCTGGCATCTGCTTAATATTCCCACTGAAGCAGAGTTGGAGTAGACAGATGGGGGCAGGCTGGCTGGCTGGGGTACACTCCAATAAGAGACACCTGTGAACCTTAATTACTGGGAAAGCCTGACCCTATCAGGCAGCTGTCCAAAAGTGGCAGACTGTCACCAGTATCAAAGCTGCCACCTCAAAAGGATTTTCGAGGTGTGGGTTCCCATTACCCTGAGGCCATTCAGCTTGTCAGGTTTCATGCTGGAATTCCAAAGGCCTGGAGTGCCCCCTGCAGCCCCCCAGGGAAGCTGCCAGGGCAAAGACCTGGGAGTGTGTGGCTTTGCGCAGGTCAAGATAGCTAGATACCTGCACGAGGGCAATGTTGGGGGTGCTGGTCACAGGGAGGAGGCATTGGGGGTATAAGGTGTCAGCCTAAAGTACAAACCCCATGTACCAATTGTGAACCCTTCCCCCAAAGGCAGAGCTAGGGGCTTTTCCACTGCCTTGCCAGAAGGGGCCGGCAGTACAGGCGTTCTTCCAGTCAGAGACATGGGGGGTCCTGGTTTCTAGAGAAGACAGTATGTTCACAGGGGGACTGGCTCTTGCCCGCTGGTGGTTTTCAGCTCAGAGTGATTTTTCAGAAGGTGGGCTCCCTCCACAACATTGTATACAAGTGGTTGGGGCCTGGCTGGAGTTTCACAAGCTTGGAAGGCTGGGTGTGCCCAAGGTCGACATATGGGAGGAGCACTGCTCATGTGTGGGCTGCACAGGTCAGGGTAGCCTGGGACCTGGAACTATTGGGTGTAGCCGGCATCTGCTTAATTCCAAGGCTTAAACTCTGGGCCTGGCAGAGTTCCTCAGGCTTGGAGGGCCTGCTGGGTCTTCAGATATCAATTGTGCATGCCCAGGCAGGGCAGGTCAGAAAAACCAACGATCTGATCAGGGCAAGTGTCAGGAGAGGCTGGGTCACTGGAGAGGGCTCTGGGGGTTACAGGACATTTGCAAAATTCCAAGACCTAACCTACACAAATGCACATAATCCTACAGAAGGCCTCCCTGGAGTCATCCGGGCTGCCTTGCTGGGGCTGGATTGTGCTGGCTGGCTAGGGTACCCTCCAATATGAGACATGTGTGAGCCTTGATAGCTGCAGAAGCCTGGAACCCCAGGAAAGGGTGAGTACCTACGGGAACTGGCTGTGGCCAGTTAAAAGCTGCCACCTTAGACTTTCATGGGAGAGGCGACTGGGTGGCTCAGTTGGTTAAGGGTCCTACTTCGGCTCTGGTCATGATCTCATGGTTTGTGAGTTAGAGCCTGATCTGTGCTGACAGCATAGAGCCTGCTTCAGATTCTCTGTCTCCCTCTCTCTGCCCTCTTTCCCCCCATCCCTATGCCTACCCTCTCTCAAAAATACACATTGAGAAAAAAAAAAAAAAGATTTTCACTGGAAGGAGCTCTACAGCCTAGAGTGCCCCCTGCAGGCCAACGCCAGCTGATACAAGATACGAGGCAGGCTGCGCATGTGCGAACCACGCAGGTCAGGATAGCCGGCACCTGGAGCAGGGCAATATCAGGAGAGGCCTGGTGACTGGAGGGGGCTGTTGGGAGTACCTGGTGTTTGCCTAATTCCAAGCCTTAACCTACACAAGAGTGCACATTCCTCCTGAAGGCAGAGCTGGAAGAATCTGGACTGACCTGCCAGGGTTGGATTGTGCAGGCTGGCCCGAGTAGCCTGTGATAAGAAACACCTGGGAGTTCAAGTGTTGCTGAAGCCTTGGACCCCAGCAGACGGTAAGTGCACGTGGGCACTGGCTTGTCACCCATTCGGTGTCCCCCTCAGACCCACATCCGGAGGGTGGGCACCCTCCAGTTCAAGGCTATGCAGGTGGCTCAATATGGGCACTAGCTTTGTAGGTCTGAGGGCCCCACTGCTCAGGTGTGACTGATGGGGCTTGAATTGTGCATGCATGGGGTGCCCATGGCAGGGTTGCCAAGGACCTGAAACAGGGCAGGTGTCACAAGAGCGGTTTTTGGAAGTACCTGGCATCTGCCAAATTCTAAGCCTTAACCTGCACAAAGGTGCCAAATCATGCTGAAGGGAGAGCTGGAGGAATCCGAGCTGCCTTGTCAGAGTGGGGCAGGCTCAGTGCTGCTGGAGTATCTTCCCGTAAGAGATACCTGGAGGCCCTGATTGCTGGAGAAGCCCGGGACCCCACCGGGCAGCCAGTCCAAATGGTCTGTCATCAGATTAATGCTGCTGCCTCAGGTTGATTATCTGGGGGTGGTTCCCTCCACCCTGGAGGCTAGCAGGCGGGTGGGTAACAGCCTGGGCTCCACAGGGCTGGAGGGCACCATCTGCCAAAGGTCAGCTGAAGGGTGCTTGGACTGCCCGTTCTCAGTCCATGCGGGTCAGCGTAGCCAGGGATCTGAATCAGGGCAAGCTTCCGGAGCGTCTGAGCCAAACAGCAGGCTGTTGGGGATATGTGGGATCTGCCTAATTTCAGAGCTTAACCCACACAAATGTGCACATTCCTGCTGAAAGCAAAGTTGGAGTAAGATGCAAGGGGTTGGCTAGTGGGGGGGGGGGTACCCTTCAATAAGAGACGCCTGGGAGCACTAAAGTCTGAAATACCAGTACGCAGTCAGTCTGCAGGGGCACTGCCTGTTGTCGATTTTTGCAGCTGCCTCTGATCAATTTTTGGGGACTGGGCCCCTTCTACACTTGAAGCTATGCAGGTGGTTGGGAATGGGCCCTACCTCTAGAGGGGCGGATGGCCCTGTTCACCCACAGGTGGCATTTGGGGTACGAACTGTGCATATGCAGGCCATGCAGCTCAGGGTAGCCAGGAGTTTGTACTCAGAGAGACAGGGTGAGTGAATGGGGCGGTCAAATCACAGGTTGGGGCTATTAAGGGTATCTAGCATCTGCTTAATTCCAAGGCTTAACCTACACAAAGATGCATATTCCTGCAGAGGCAGGACTGCCCTGCCAGCGTGGGGTGGGATGGCCAGCATACCCCCAGATAAGAGACACCTGGGGGCTTTGATGGCTGGAGAAGACCAGGACCTCCGTAAGCCAGTGTAAATGGGGACTGGCAGTTACCAGTTTAAGCAGGAACCTCAGAAAGATTTTCAAGGGGGTGGGTTCTCACCACTTTGGAAACTAGCCATAGTTAGGACTGGTATGAGTCCCAAGGGCTTGGAGGCGGGGTCTGCCTAGGGTTGGCTTACAGGGTGTGTATTTACACATGTGTGGGACTCCCAGATCAGGGTAGCCGAGGACCCAGAACTCAGCAAGCATCTGGAGAAGCTGGGTCACCGGAGCAGGCTCTTGGGGTTATAAGGTATCTGCCTTATTCCAAGCTCTAATTTATACAAATGAGTGTATTCCCACAGAGGGAAAGTTGGAGCAAGATGGAAGGGATGGTCTGGCTAACTGGGGTACCCTCCCATAAGAGACATCTGGGAGGCTTGATTGCTGCTAAAGTCTCAAAGAGCCGCATACTGCTGCCAGTTTAAAGCTGCTGCCTCAGAGATTTTTGAGGTGGGGAGGATGGTCTCCGGCTATGCTCTACGCTGAGGCCATTCGGGTGGTTGGGTTCAGGCTGGAGTTACGCAGGCCTGGAGCGCCCCCTGCGGCCCAGGACGGACTGACTGGGTGCAGTGTGCGCATGCGCAGACTCTGCCGCTCAGGGTGTCTGGGGACCTGTTAAGGAGCCGTGTCAGGCAAGGCTGAGCCTCAGGAGGGAGCTGTTAATGATAAACAGTGATGGCCAGGGCCCCTGGGTGGCTCAGTCGGTTAAGTGTCCAACTCTTGATTTTAGCTGAGGTCACGATCTCACGGTCGGTGAGTTGGAGCCCCGCATCAGGCTCTGTACTGACAGTTTTCTCACAGAAGGCAGAGCTGGAGGTTTTCCAACTGCTTTGCCAGGAGGGGCTGGGCTGGCAGGACTCAGGATATCCTCCATTAGATACCGGGGGGTCCTGGTTCAGTTCGCATGGTGACTGGTTATTGCCCATTTGCAGCTTTCAGCTCAGAGCAGTTTTCAGAAGGTGGGCTCCCTTCATGAAACACCTGGCGGCTATAGCCCAGCCAGAATTTCACAAGCGTGGTGGACCGGCCTAGGGATGTGAACTGCGCACGCGCAGGCCGCAAGGTTCATGGTAGCTGGGAACCTGGAACAGGACAAGTGACCTGTGAGGCTGGGTCATAAGAGGGGGCTATTGAAAGTATCTGGCATCTTCCTAATTCCAAGCCTTAGGCTGTACAAATGTACATATTCCCCGTGAAGGTAGAGCTGGAAAACTCTGGACTGCCTTGCCAGGGCAGGGTGAAACGGCTAAGGTACTCTCCAGTAAGTGACAGCTCTAAGACGTGATTGCTAGAGAAGCCCAGGACCCCATTAGGCAACCAGTCCAAATGGGGACAGTCTTTTTACCAGTTTAAAGCTGACTGGGTGGGTACGGTACATGTGTGGGCTGTGCAGGTCAGGGTAGGCATGGACGAAGTTGGGTAAGTCTGGATCACAGGAGGAGGCTTTTGGGCATAACTGGTATATTCCTAATTCCAAGCCCTAACCTACACATAATCCACATTCCCCTTAAAGGCACACCTGGAGGAATCTGGAATGCCTGACCAGGGATGGATCGGCAGGCTGGCTGAGGTAAGCTTCCGGTAAGAGACCCCTGGGAGCCTTGACTGCTGCAGAAAGTTAGGACCCCAGCAAACAGTAAGTACACACGAGGACTGTCACCCATTTCTATGGCTGTCTCAGAACAATTTTGGGAGGTAGTTTCCTTCCACCCTTGAGGCAACACAGGAAGTTGGGGATGCGCCCTAGCCCCACAGGCCTGGGGGAACCTGGCTAGCCAAGGGTGGCTGACAGGGAGCAGACTGTTCATCCCAGGAGGTGCAGGTCAGAGTAGCCAGGGACCTAGAACAGGGCAATGTCAGCAAGGCTGGGTCATAGGAACAGCTATCGGGGGCTCCTAGCATCTGTCTAATTCCCAACTTGAATCTACACAAATGCACATATTCCCCATGAAGGCTGTTTTGTTTGGGGAGGCAAATAACACTCAGACACTGATTTTGTCTTTGCCAACAATGTATTTAACAATGGTTCACTGTGAATTTCACAAGCCAATAGCATACAAGAAAATGTCTTTTGATTAGATAATACAGAAATAACATACTCCAAACCAGTGTTAGATTAATCACACTGTTGTTCCAGGTAAGGAGAGATGAAACGAATAAAGTTCAAATATGGCTCAGGTGTATCTTTATAGGAATTGGTACCCAGGAGTGACAGCTTAGCCAACTGGAGCTGACATCCAGCTCCCAGTGCTAAAGTAAAAGTCCCACGTTGCTAGGGTACCTTGCCAGGGCACGAGGACTGGGTGTTGATGGGCAATATGATTTCTGTAGGGACACTATGTGGCTTGTACCATTGCCTGTAAAAGAGACATGTTTATGGAGGTAGTAGCTAATTGCCCCAAGGTATCTGAGAGTCCTTTTAGTTATTTATTTAGAGAGCATGAGAATGAGAGAGAGTGTGCACATGTGGGAGAGGGGCAGAGAGAGAGAGAGAGAGAATCCCAAGCAGCCTCCAAGCCCAGCACAGAGTCTGACATGGGGCTCAATCTCACAACCATGAGATTATGACCTGAGCTGAAATCAAGAGTTGGGCACTTGACTGAGCCACCCAGGCACCCCTCGAGAGTTCTTTTAGATCAGTGAAGTATTATTGCCTTGCCCAGAGATGAACCCTCTCAAATAGTCCCCATGATCCCTCAGCAAATATAGTTTAATGTCCCTTTGTCATAGTTGCTTCTTCATATGTTTTCCATGGTAAGGCCCCAGGGGTCCCCTCAGCAGCTGAGCTATTAAGTTCTCATGAGTGAGAACAGATGGTGACATCCTGACACAACTTCATTGTTCTATCAAAAACAACTTCACTTCTAAGAACAACCTTATTTTTGTCTTTGTTGTAAACAAGTGGATTTGAAATCCTGCCCAACCAATATACAACAGTCTACCCTGTGATTCAAATCAACCACACACTAATTAATACTAAGGGGTCTAATGTCCTGCACAAATCTAAATTAACAAAAATATCAATGCACCCCATGATTCTACGTGACTTACAATATTAATCACAAACAGTCATAATTGGAGAGTAGTGTTCCTTTGACAAACACTCTTTAACACCATAGTTTAATGAAGAGCTTAAAACAACTATATTCCTAATATTTTTGAGATAAGCATAACAAAGAAATCTTTAACTTGGTACCATGTTTAATCTCCAAACAACCAAAAGATAAGCTTCTTGAACCACTCAGTTTAATATCCTTGACAAATATGCTTCCAAGTGAAGATCATCTTTATAAAGAAAGCTCCAGGGGGTGCAAGCTTGCACAGCTCTACCAAACACGTGTTCTATTGCCATAACCCTAGCATTTTAAAAAATTTTAACCCTAGGATAACTTTTTTATTTTATTTTAACCCTAGCATAATTTTATTTTAACCCCAGCTGTCGTTATTTTAGGGAATGCGTGTGTTGGTTTTCTTTTGAATTCCTGCAGTGATTTTGATTTTATTCATCTTCCAAATAGACCTTTACTTAGGTTTTTTAATGTATGATTTACATTTATTTGATTAATTTGAGGAAATTCAGTTTGAAACGTTTTTCTGGTTACTTTAACAGCTCTTTGTCTTTTATTGCCCACAGCTCTTTGTCTTTTATTTCCCACAAATTATATCTTTTTTGTTCTGTTGACACATTCATTACCTGTTGTATTTTCACACATCACATCATGTAGTAGTTTCCCCTTGACCCCATTAGAGTTGGGTGAGCTTTGGCTTAGAGCATGCTATCCTGGTCCAATTTCCCATGTTAAATATAACTGGTGGGGGAGGCATCAAAGCCATAGTCATAGGTACTTATGCCATAGGCATATCTAGAAGTCCATCAATAATAAAGTTTTTTTAGTTCTATTCCAGCAATGTATCCTTAGGAACACATTTTCCTTCTATTATAAGGGGTCTTCCTGTGGCCCGTGGCCTTCACTCTCCCTTTCGATATTGAGAAACAGCATACGTAGGTAACCCAGTGTCCTGTTTCCTTCTTTAAATGCCAATATTCTAATTTCACAGTTGCCCAAGGCTGTTAGGCTGTTATCTCAGGCAGCCAGTATTGCCTTGAGATTATACCTGTCCGAAGACTACTCCACATATCAACCATTCCTAACTGTAATATTGACGATTTTGACAATATTGACAATATTGACATTTAACAGAGAAACATGTTTTATATCATTTAAAAAATTTAATGATTTTAATTTATTTTTTGAGAGAGAGAGAGAGAGAGAGAGATGGCATGAGCAGGGGAGGGGCAGAGAGAGAGGGAGACAGAATCCCAAGACAGGCTCCAGGCTCTGAGCTGGAGGGCTCGAACCCATGAACCGCGAGATCATGACCTGAGACGAAGCCGGACGCTCAACTGACTGAGCCACCCAGGCACCCTGCTTTATATCATTTTTTAGTATTATTGTGTTTTCTTCAGCTGCTTTATGTCAAGTTTCCATTGCTTTATTTACTTTCGTGTGAAATTTGTTTTGTCGCGTGTTGTAAATGTTTCCATCTATGTATCCAGCAGTGACAAAGATACCATTGCATGCATGTTACATTGAGATTGGTTTCAAAAATTGAAAATTTAATGTGGTTTGATGGATTTGGAATTGAGAAAAAGTGGCTGCCATTGTTGCTCCTGTTAAACCTACCAGTCCAACAATGAACTATAAGGGTTTCCTTCCTTTTAGTGAATGTGTTTTTGGCATCCTTTGTAAATTGAGCATAAATTAAGATGGATAAAACTGAACACAGTTAGGGTTTCTATATCTGGCTAGAAAGTCCTACACGTTAAATTTCAAGGTATGGGCTACTATTGTAGGGTGTGACTGGGAGAGGTTTTATTAACCTAGATTCACCTATTCGTGGGGTAGAAACCCGTAATGTGAGAAAGAAGCTTGATATATACCACAAAGGATTATGATGTATATTACATGCTAAGTTTTCTATATTTCTTATGTGTCCCCATTTTTTAAAACGTTCATTTTTGAGAGAGAGTGAGCAAGCACGAGTAGGGCAGGGGCAGAGAGAGAGGGAGACCCAGAATCTGAAGCCGGCTTCAGGCTCCCAGCTGTCAGCACAGAGCCAGACGCAGGGCTCGAAGCCATGAACTGTGAGTTCATGACCAGAGCCAAAGTCGGATGCTTGACCGACTGAGCCACCCAGGTGCCCCTCTTTTAAAGTCTGGACATAATATCCACGGATCTATTGTTCACACTGTTCGTTCATATCTATTGTTTTCTAGCAGGTGATTAGGGTTAAACAGTGTAAACTGAGAGTGTAATAAATGATCAATTTTTGGCCTGTTTATATTTAAAGACCTAGTTACCCATTCTGTGTATTGAGCAGCTGCTCTTTTACAATAAAATGCTAGCACACAAATCGTGAACTAAATCCAGGTTATTTTCAGAGTCTCTGTGACTCTGAAATGTTGCCTCAATTCAGTAAGATCCAATGTTGCCTCAATTCAGTAAGACAAAAGTACAAAACTCAGTACCTGGTTGCCTTAGTATGTATGCTGGGTTATAACACCAAAAGCCAGCTAGTAGTTCAGGCCAATCTTCATCCCTCAAGTCAGTGTCTAATAGAGTTGTTGTTCAGAATCTTTGTTGATTCTTATGGAGATGAAAATGGAGGTTGCCACTGCTTCATCAGCTTTTAAAGCTTTCCCAGTGAGGAGATAGTGCTGACAGTGAAGGATGGGGTGGAGAGGTTGGGTTTGGTGATGCTGGTGATGTTGATGAGTGCTTCTCTGCAATAA
>CM053562.1:34090231-34132754 GCA_028646485.1 Cryptoprocta ferox
TCGGAAATATACCATTTCCATGTTAGGACTTTATGGTCACAGGTAACTACTCTGTTTGTCAGGGGTCTTCTTTACCCACTCCAGAATAGGCTGTGGTAGCTTAGGTGTAATTAGTTTATTTTCTGTCAGTGATTCTGAATTTTGTAGGGTTCACAGAGTACCCGGGTGAGCCTTTAATTGGTTGTTATCTGTTCTTGGACCATAGGAACTTCTTAGTCCAAAACACAGTTGGGTAATATTTGGGGGTCCCGTGGTATTTTAGTTCACATAGGTCATATTGCAAACCCTTGTGAGTGTAGGCACTCTAGTTTATATCTAGAGTCCTCGTGAGCTGGTTCCAGTGTATTACAAGTTCTGACAGCATTTTTGAAATAAGTAAAGACTGCCTCATGGGTCTCCATCTAAATTCCCTACTCTTCCTATTTATTTCATAAATGTGTGTTAATGTCCTCAGATGTGGTATGTGCTGTTTCCAATACCCAAACAGTCTTTATCAGCTTCTGACCTGCTGCTTTTGTGGTACAAATGGAATGCAATTTGTCTGTGACTGGGTCTCATATATTCTGCCTTCAGAAGACCTAGAAATTTTAGTGTGGGGTCCTTGTATGTTACTGTGGTCAATTGTCCATCCTCTGAGTGTAAGGAATTCAATTAACTCTATAGTGATTCTAGTCTATTCTTCCAAGTTATCACCATAAATAAGTATGTCATCAATATAGGCAATGCTGATTTGTGTGTGTTGTTTTACTGAAAAACCATGATGTTTTGTGTTAGAAAGTTCTGGGCTATATCTGGGCTCTTGTGTTAATCTTGTGGTAATCTAGTAAACTGTTATTGTCTGCCTTCCCAATGAATGTAGTCATGGATTGGCTCTACTCATCAATTAGAATAGCAAAGAACATGTCAGATGAGTTTATCACCATGTCATAAATTCCCAATCCAGTGGTTAGGATATTGATTAGGATAATGCCTAAATCTAGGAGTACTTCCTCAATTTCGACACAGTATTTGTTTAACTTCCTCTAATCTACTGTAAGTCTATATGATCCATCTGACTTTTTAACAAGCCAGATTGGATTGTTAATGGTAAAATATAGGGACAGTAATTTGTTCCTTCAGGGGTTCCTGAATGTTTCTCTTAATTTTTTTATGTCCTATTACATCTAGTCCAGGAATGTTTTCTAAATTGGGACCAATAAGGAATTTATCCATAATAAGTGATCTATCACATTGTTAGAAACCTATGTACCATTGTCCCTGGGGTTAATTTTCATCTTAATTCTTCAACTAATTCCTTTTTGTTGTTAAAGTTTTCTAAATTAGTAGGATAGCCTAGTATAAAGTTACTTAGAACGCTGTATCTAACAACATAGGGATATATATAGCATTTTTACTTACAAAGTGGTTTCTATTGAAATGGCCAGTGTAACTTGGGTGACTGTCACCAGCTTGAGCCAAGAGACAGAGACTGCCCAGACTTTATGGCGTTTGCTCTCCTCCAGCTACCAATGGCTTGTCTATTAATGGAATTAAGTTTTTAAAAGGGGTAAGTATTTACAATAAATAGGGTCAGTGGGTCTATATGTAGGTTTATTTTTCTTAGATCTATTTACTCTAAGAGGTGGTTGTTTCGATTTCTCTGATGCTGCATATACATACTTTCTGGTGTTTCAATTTGGGTTTCTATCTTTATAATTTGTTACAAAGAATGGTAGTCTAAATGGTTTAGATGGCTGAATGGATCTTGCATATTTAGTTCTAAATGACCTATTTTGATTGCATCTATGTACATTATGGTCAGGAGAAGCCTGTTTTGTCTATAAACATGAGTGTTAAAGCCTTTGTTTTGACTTAGTTCCTCAGCTGTTCTTATCAAATCAATCAGTTATCCTGTGTTTCTGGCACCTGAAAATACTATAAATAATATTTTTCTGTCCTGTGGGGGCTCAGTTTTTAAACTGATCCTTTCAATTTGTTCTGTTGCTTCCACATATATTGGTGAGAGTGTCCCCTATCATGAATCACAGTAAATAGTCCTAATTTCATTATTATATTAGTAGCTGCCCCTGCTGTTCTCAATGAATATGCTTTTAGGGATAATATATTAGGTAGAGGTATTGTAAATCAGTATTTTTTCTCCAAATGATCAAAGATGTCAATTTATATTAACATCAGTGGTAATGGGTCCAAGCTGCACAATCTCTGCTCACTGTGAGAATAAAGTTTTATCTTCTTTTGGGTCATGAATCTAATATTCACTGGCATTCTGTGTCCAAATCTGTTTGTTGGAACTCCATTCTAATTTTTGTCTTTTTTTTTTTTCTGTCTAGTAAAGCTCTCTTCAGTGACTCTGATTCATTCCGTATTATCGTTTAATTTTTTCTATTTTCATGGGCCTAGCTTCTAGTTGGTTAAAATTACCAGGGTTAGGGGCACCTGGGTGGCTCAGTTGGTTAAGCCTCTGCCTTTGACTCAGGACATGATCTCATGGTTTGTGGGTTCGAGCCCCGCATCAGGCTCTGGCTGACAGCTCAGAGCCTGGAGCCTGCTTTGGATTCTATGTCTCCCTCTCTCTCTGCCCCTCCCCTGCTTGTGCTCTATCTCTCCTTCAAAACGAAATAAACATTAAAAAATTAAAATAAGGTAAAATTACCAGGGTCAAACAGGTTAAAATAATCATCATTCCTGGGTATGGACTGTTGCCCTTAGGACCAAAGGGGTCTGGGTTTCTTCCTACCCTGGATATTACTTTTTGTTCCAGCGATTTTCCTTTCTGCCTATTGCCATCTATTTACTTAATGCTTCTAAGAAGAATACTGGAATATTTTCCTTAGTTGTTACTGCTGTTTCTTTTGTTTTCCTTTTATGTTTTTGTTTTCTTTTTTTTCTTCATCTTTTTTTATTTCCTTGTTACTTAACGTATAGTGTAATAATAATTTCAGGAATAGAATTTAGTGATTCATCACTTACATATAACACCCAGTGCTCATCCCAACAAGTGTCCTCCTTATTGCCCCCCACCCCTTTAGCCCTTCCCTCCACTCAACACCATGCCAGCAACCCCCCCGTTTTTATATTATTTTTGCTTCCCTTCCCTTATGTTCATCTGTTTTGCATTTTAAATTCCAGATATGAGTGAAATATGATATTTGTCTTCCTCTGACTTATTTTTCTTAGCATAATACACTCTAGTTCCATCCACATTGTTGCAAATGGCAAGATTTCATTTTTTTGATTGTGGAGTAATATTCCATTCTACATATACACCACATCATCTTTATCCATTCATCAGTCAATGGACATTTGGGCTCTTCCCATACTTTGGCTATTGTCAATAGTACTGCTATAAACATTGGGGTACATATGCCCCCTTCGAATCCACACTCCTGTATCCTTTGGATAAATACCTAGTATTGCAATTGCTGGGTCATAGGATAGTTCTATTTTTAATTTTTTGAAGAACCTCCAAACTGCTTTCCAGAGTGGCCGCACCAGTTTGCATTCCCACCAGCAGTGCAAAAGGGTTCCTCTTTCTCTGCATCCTTGCCAACATCTGTTGTTGCCTGAGTTGTTAATTTTAGCCTAACAGGTGTGAGGTAGTATCTCAATGTGGTTTTGATTTGTATTTCCATGATGATGAGTGATACTGAGCATTTTCTTCATGTGTCTGTTAGCCATCTAGATGTCTTCTTTGGAAAAGTATGTCTATTCATGTCTTCCACATATTTCTTCAATGTATTATTTGTTTTTTGGATGTTAAGTTTAATAAAGTTCTTTATAAATAATGGATACTAATCCTTTATCTGATATGTCATTTACAAATATCTTCTCCCATTCTGTCGGTTACCTTTTAGTTTTGCTGATTGTTTCCTTTGCTGTGCAGATTTTTATCTTGATGAGGTCCCAATAGTTCATTTTTGCTTTTGTTTTCCTTGCCTCTAGAGACATGTCAAGTAAGAAGTTGCTGCGGCTGAGGTCAAAGAGGTTGTTGCCTGTTTTCTCCTCTAGGATTTTGGCTTCCTACTTATGTTTAGGCCTTTCGTCCATTTTATTTTTGTGTACATGTAAGAAAGTGGTTCAGAATCATTCTTCTGCATGTTGCTGTGCGTTTTCCCAACACCATTTGCTGAATAGACTGTCTTTACTCCATTGGATATTCTTTCCTGCTTTGTCAAGCATTAGTTGGCCATAGGTTTGTGGGCCCATTTCTGGGTTCTCTATTCTGTTCCACTGATCTATGTGTCTGTTCTTGTGCCAGTACCATACCATCTTGATGATTACAGCTTTGTAATATAGCTTGAAGTCTGGAATTGTGATGCCTCCAGATTTGGCTTTCTTTTTCAGGATTGCTTTGGCTATTTGGGGTCTTTTGTGGTTCCATACAAATTTTAGGATTGTTTGTTCTAGCTCTGAAGAAAGCTGGTGTTATTTTGATAGGGATTGCTTTGAACATGTAGATTGCTTTGGGTAGTATTGACATTTTAACAATATTTGTTCTTCTAATCCATGAGCATGGATTTTTTTTTTCATTTTTTTTCCAGTTTCTTTCATAAGCCTTCTATAGTTTCAGTCTATAGATTTTTCACCTGTTTGGATAGATTTATTCATAGGTATTTTATGATTTTTGGTATAATTGTAAATGAGATCGATTCCTTGATTTCTCTTTCTGCATCATTATTGGTGTACAGAAATGCAACTGATTTCTGTACATTGATTTTATATCCTGCAACTTTGCTGAATTGATGTATTAGTTCTGGCAGTTTTTTGGTGGAGTCTTTTGGGTTTTTCACATAGCGTATCATGTCATCTGCAAAGAGTGAAAGTTTGACTTCCTCCTTGCCAATCTGGATGCCTTTTGTTATTCTTTAATCTCTGTTTTAAGGGTCTTACTGATGTCTTCCATTCTTTTCTCAAGTCCAATGAGTATTTTTATGATCATTATTTTTTAAATGTTTATTTTTAAGATAGAGTGTGTGTGAGCAGGGCAAAGAAAGAGGGAGACAGAATCCCAAGCAGACTCCACACTGTCAGCTCAGAGCCCAACACAGGGATTGAACTTCCTAACCATGAGATCATGATCTGAGCCAAAATCAAGAGTTGGACTCTTAAATAAATGAGTCACCCAGGCACCCCAATGATCATTATTTTAAATTCTCCATCAGACAGGATACTTATATCTGTTTCACTTAGATCTCTGGCCATGGCCTTGTTCTGTTTCATTCAGGGCAAATTCCTCTGTCTTAATTTGACTAAATTTATGTGCCTATTTCTCTGTGTTAGGAAAGTCAGCTACATGTCCTGTTCTTAAATGCAATGGCCTTATGAAGAAGAGATTGTTTAGTGCCCTACAGTGTTGTGTCCCTTATTCTCCAGGGACTGGCACTTCAGAGAGTGTGTTGAATGTATTCTGCATGCACTCTGTTGTGTCCTGGCCACTTTATCCTTCAGGCCAGTCATCTGCAAAGGTTGCCTTTTCCTGTTGTGGGCCATGTTTTGTCCCTGGCCTGAATGTGGCAAATTTTAACTAGGTGTGCTCTAGTCTGCTTGTGAAAGGAGACCTGTCTCTAGGTCTCCACCAGAATAGAGGCTCTGCAAAACTCTCGAGCTGGGAGATGTGGTGTTGGCAGGAGTTTAGGTCAGTCTACTGAGGGAGGAGACCCACAGCACTGGGACTGAAGCAAGCATGAGTAGAAGCATGGGGGATGGGGCTTGGTGTAAGTTACGTAGTAGGTGTTGGTGGTGCTGGTTCCTGCACATGGCCCTGTGCATATGCTGAGAGGCAGGGGAGGGAAATGGCACTGCCAGTTCCTTTGTTCCTGGAGGCGTCTGTGAATGCTGCCTCTCTAGCATATGCTCCAAGTTGAGCAAATAACCTCTCCACTGTGTGCCCAGGTGCTCTTCAGATTACTGTTTCCACACTGTATCTGTGG
The DNA here is from genome assembly GCA_028646485.1 of Cryptoprocta ferox. NCBI lineage: Eukaryota > Metazoa > Chordata > Mammalia > Carnivora > Eupleridae > Cryptoprocta > Cryptoprocta ferox. The sequence continues at coordinate 34,096,162 of CM053562.1, forward strand.
GCTGTTTGCCCTGCCTTCTCTCCAAGAGCAGCTCCAATGCCCTCTGGGCTCTCCCCAAGCCAAGCTTGCTTTAAGTTGGCTTTAAAACTATAGACTTTAAATCCCACAAGTTGCAAGAACTCACAAAATTCAGCTCTTTTCACTTTCCAAGCCAATTGCTATAGGGATTTGTCTTCCCCGTGTGGGCTCCCCTGTGTACTAGACTATCTCTCACCCTTTCCTGTGACCTTGGCTCCCTGCCCACTGCAGCAGCCATGATCCATTTCACTCCCAAACTGCTCTCCACCCTCCTTACCTTCTTCAGTATGACCTCTTCTCTACCTTTAGTTGTGGCTTTGTTCTGCCAGACTTCAAGTTGATTTCTGGAGTATTTAGGATGATTTGATAGTTACCAAGTTGCAATCATGGGACTGCAATCAAGGTGAGCCTAGGGTCCTCCTATTCTGCTGCCATCTTCCCCTAACCCTTAGTTATTACTTTTTAAAAAAGATTTTATTCATTTAAGTAATCTCTATGCCCAATGTGGTGCTCAAATCCAGAACCCCAAGAGTAATGTGCTGTACCAATTGAGCCAGCCAGGTGCCCCCTTTAATTGTCTTTTTTAATACAAGATATAACAAACTAGTTGGATAATCAGGACATCTGGAATTTCCTTAGTTTTAAGTTTTATACAGACTGTCTTTTAGTATGTCTCCAGAGATCCTCAGAAATTAATATATAATCTATTTTACCACTAAGCCACCTCTTGAATATTTTTGGTAGGGTGAGTCGTATTTGCTATTGTCCTCCTGTCTTTCATAATTGGGTTCAAAATATATTTTATCAGACACTAAATAGAGAATTCCAAATGGTTATATAATATGGTAAAACAGTATTAAGATAATTATTGTGGCCAATGTAGCACCAAATTATAACAGCTGTCAATTCTGTCGATTCAGAAGCTGTTTATAATTTCAGTAGGAGGCTATAGATGTAAATAAAATATTAAGTTTAAAATTTCTCAATCTGAAAATGGGCCTAACCAGATTTTGGTCAATTATAAATTTAGTATAATGTATCAACCTGTATTTCAAATTTGGCATGTAGTAGGATATATATCCCAGAGCACTGACCAACATTATTATTATTATTATTTTGGTTTAGATTGTAGACTACTTAATTATTTTGGTGGTGGAAGACAAAAATTCAGAGACAGTCTTTGGCAACAGTTTTTTTCCCACGTTGTTTCACTTCGAAATTTTACAAGTCAATAGCATACAGGATTATTGTCTTTGGGAAGCCAATAAAATAACATACTCAAAATCAATTATTGACCAACAATAGACAAAACTGCAAGCTGCAAAATAAAATACATGTGTTTAGTTGGGGTCTTAGGGATTGCAATCCGGAAGACACAGATTCAACCAAAATCAAAAGTGTACTCTGGAGGACAAATAAAGGAAGTTAAGAGTTTTTAAAGAGGGAATTTACATAAGTTATTTTGAATGAGATGTGATTGCTGGTATGGCTCCCATAAGACTAATCTATATGTGATCAATTGCTAGCAAGTGTTAGATGGAAAGTCCATTTATGCCAATTTTAACATGCAGATGTTTTGACTTTTAGTGGAGTTCAGCAAGATTTGAGAGTTTGAGACATAAGATGTGCATAAACCCCACTTCCTCAGTGTCCTCCAAGCTCCATTTTAAATAACCCTCTTGGCAATGCTTTATTTTATTTTCTCCATTATCATTTCCCCCTTTTGACTAAGGTATTTCTATATAATAAACATCAATGATCAACCTTTGGTTTTATAGTCCCATTGCAATGCTGGAGTGGCCAACAATCTGCTCCTGGTCCATTGAGTCCTGGTGTGGGGGGGGGAGGGGGGAGTCTTACGGTTAGTCAATATCCATCATGTTTAACAAGCTTGTTGAGCAAGAGTTTTAAAGCAACATTTGAGAAACCAGGAGGTTTAAGGAAGTGGACCTTAGGCTATGTCAGCTGAAATTTAACTTCTTGGTTGTCAGTGGGTAAGTTTGATGAATGTTTTTAAGTCTTTAAGCAACCATTATTTTGAGCAAAACAATGAACAAATTAAAACAGTAATAATACAATTTGTAGACTGGAACACCAGAGTCCCAAATCCCGAGAGAAGCCAGTTAAAAATATTAGAGAATTTAGTGGGCTCCAGTCACTTGTTGACAAGTGTTTTTATCTTAGTACAGCATGAGGTTTTAGTTATGTCACAAACCCCTACTTGGATTGCAAGTAAATAATGGTATTCTATTATTAAGGACCACTCAGGCTAGGGAATTAAAAGATTTTTCTTCAGACCTAATAGCTCAGGCCATTGAGCTAGCAATTCTATTAACTGTTCTAGTTAAATTTTGTAACATGATGTTATGTTAAAAGGCACCAACCCCCAGCCAGGAAAATAAACCTCAAAAGAATTATGGATATCACCAGAAAAGCCTACAGAAAGATCACATCCCTGGGCATTTCCACAGCTATTATCTTCACAAAGATTTTCATCAGAATAATTCTCTATTATAAACAAGACCCTTTTCTTCATGTGATGGGAGATTAATTGGGATCTAAGAATGGTGAGAGGGAAATAAGGTGGCCCAAAAGGCACTGGCCAGTAATTCAGCTATCTAAACAATCAAATGCCTAAGGTATGGTAACGTGTGCAAAGATGTATCCTTTAGGGGTGCCTAGAATTCCAGATAGTGTTTGACTGTTTAAGCTTTCACTTTAGAAAAGTAGAAAGGGGATAGTGTCTAGCGAGGGATTAGAGAGCCTTGGGAGTCCAATAGTTTGGTTAAACATATTTCTCATAAACGGATAATACCGAGTTATCAAAAGCATCAGAACCCTTGGTGCATAATGGGTCAGTACTTTGAAATAGAGACATCCAAAGAGCTTGGCCTAATGGAGATGGATACTTGGAAAAATTTCTATTGGACAGGTGAAAGATATATAATTTGTATAGAAGTAATTCTGGGAAGAGGGTAGAGTAGGTTTCCATCTTTTGCTAATTAAAGTTCTATTATGCAGGAGGTAGATTTTAAGTTTTTAATTCCTGTTAACATACAGTGTTATATTACTTTCAGGTGTACAGTACAGTGATTCAACAATTATATACATTATTCAATGTTCATCAAGTGTCCTCTTTAATCCCCATCACTTATTTCACCCATTCCCCCAACCACCTTCCCTCCCATCAGTGTTCTTTATAGATAAATCTGTTTCTTGGTTTATCTTTTTTTCCCTTTGTTTCTTAAATTCCTCATATGAGTGAAACCATATGGTCTTTTCTATCTCTGACTTATTTCACTTAGCATTATACTCTCTAGCTACATCCATGTCGCTGCAAATGGCAAGATTTCATTCTTTTTTATGACTGAGTAATATTCCATTGTGTGTATATACCACATCTTCTTTACTCATTCATCAATCCATGGACACAGGCTGCTTCATAGTTTGGCTATTGTAAATAATGTTGCAATAAACATAGGGGTGCATATATACCTTTGAATTAGTGTTTTTGTAGCCTTTGGGTAAATAGTAATGTGATTGTGGTATCATAGGATAGTTCTATTTTTAGCTTTTTGAGGGCCCTCCATACTGTTTTCCATATTGGCTGTACCAAGTTTATATTCAAGGAGGTCTATAATTTGGGAGGATAAGCATGAACCATGGAGGCTTTCCTTGAAGCAAGAATATACTGATACAACAAGTGTTAGAGGGGGTGTTTTGTAGTAACTAATGGAAATATTTGGGACTATGAAGAAACTGTATATAAGTAACATTATGAGGTCATCATTATCAGTAAAGGACCCTGTAGGTATACAGTCAGAAAAGTTTTCAGATGCAGCAAGTGATTGAGACATAATTTATAGCATTGTTCTTTCAATTGAAAGTGGTAATGAGAAGGAAGAGAAATATTAATAAACTCATAAGCTTCATGAGAATTGGTGTGATGGACCCTTGTGAACATAATACTGGCCTGGCCCTTAGTCTTGGGCGAGCAGTCTACACAGACATCATCATCATCTTTTTCCAAGAAAGGGTTAGTTTAAGGTCTCTGGTTGGTAGTCCAGTTAGATGTTGAAGCCTTTTTTAGAAACATAAATCCATGAATCTATGCCTTCTAATTTGGCAGCACAAGGATTAGTCAATAATAGCTGGCATGATCCTCCTCACCTTGTTGGAGAGAATCTTTATGGAGGTGCTTTTTCCAATAAACCATGTATCTGGGTTGAAGGCTATGATGTATGAGGTCTTTATCTCCTGGAGTATGCTGCAGGAAGACTGTTCTACCAATTTTTCATGTCCTTAAAGTGCCTGAATTAATCCCTTACATTAAGTGGTCATCTCACCTTTAAGCAAGCTGAGTTTATATGCTCAGAGTTCAATAGCTTGATCTATTCTCATTGGTCTTCCAGTTATTACTTCAAAGGGAGAGAGTTAGGTCACCCACAGGGAATGGATCTAAGATTCAATAGTACCAAGGGAAGAGCTCTTGGCCACAGCAGGTGGAAAGATTCCATAAGTTTTGCCAACTGGATTTTTATAATGCCCTTGGTACATTCTACAAGGGCGGATGATTACGGATGATGGGCACATGAGAACTGTTGCATAATTGGCCAAATGTGGCAAATGACCTATAAGATCTGTCCAGTGAAATGGATTCCTCAGTCACTCTGAAGTTCTGGGGGCATTCCCCAATTTGGAAAAATCTTTTCTAATGACATTTATCCTACTGCTAAGGCCATAACTCTGTGGCAAGGAGAGGTTTCTACCCAGTGAAAAATACACAAACCCTTACTAAGATATGTTTGTACTGTTGAGATGGTGGCAGCTAGATAAGATCTAATTGCCTTCTCTCAAAGAGCCCAGAAGGGAAAATGTCCTTTTGAACTATCAAGGGGTTTTCCAGGGCTATGCATAGGGAAAATCTGACATTTTTCATAAATTTAAGAGGATATTTTTTAAGATGGTTTCCAAAAGTATTGTTTTCCCCAAAGGGCATCGTGTCAATATTCCAATGAGTAAGTTCATGAATATAATTAAAAATTCGTTTCTGGACACCACCAGAGAGGACTGGTCTGTCATTTGACCCATATCAAATATTTCATTAAGAGTCAAATTGGCAGGCTTGATCAGACCAAGTTTTTTGGATCCCTTCCTGAGGCGAGTTCTTGGGTGTAAGTATTTAAGAGTCTTTTGTTAAAGTCAGTAGCAAGTGGGAATTCAAAAAGTGGCTTAAATTTTTTAAAGGCAGCCTGTTTGGCAGCTGCACCAACCAAATGATTCCCTTTTGTTTCCTTGGTGTTTGCCATTGAAGGGCCAGGATTTAGATAATGGCTAAGGATTTAGGTCCTTGAAATAGCATCTAACAGTTCCAAGACATAAGAACTATTTTTAATCTGTTGTCCAATAGAAGTTAAAACCCTCTTTGTTTCCACAACATACCAAAACATGTGCTACACCAACAGCACAGCGCCTGTTGGTGTAAATGTTAATGGTCTGTCCTTCTGCCAAAAGGCAGGCTCAGGTTAAGGCAAATAATTCAGCTTGTTGAGCTAAGATGGCTGCAGCGATAGGTCCTGCTTCAGTGTTCAGTTAAGGAGACAACCTCAAAGCCAGCTTGGTAAGTTTTTTATCTTTAAGAGCCATCAGTAAACCAGACTGTCTGCATTTTCAAGTGGTATTTCCTGTAAATCTGGTTGTGGTAAGAGAAGTCTGTTAGATACAGTCATAGGGAGTTTCATCAGAGGGTAAAGGCAGCAGGGTATCAGGATTTAAGGAATTACAGCATGTGACAGTAACATTTGGGGGTGATAGAGAAGAATTTCTTAAGAGTTTAATCTGCTAGAAGATAAATGTTGACCATGGTATGAATTGAGAAGGGGGAACATAGTGGGGAACCCATAGTGACTTCTTCTCTGTTCACAAGTAATTCAGCACTTACAGCTATGGCTCTCACGCAGGGTAGCAGTCCATTGGCTACAGGATCCAACTGTTGGCTACAATGGCCAATAGGCCTGTGTTTGTCCCCATGTCACTGGGTTAGAACGGCAAGGGCATTCCAAAACTGGAGGAATCCAGGGGCTTTTATTTTTATGAGGACTTCATGACTTTCTTTGGTCCATGTATGGGCATCAGGTTGGCTGGAGTTGAGGGAATATAGTGGTTAAGCCAAGGCTGAAAAGTAAGGTTCCCAGTGTCTACAATATCCAGCTAAGCCCCCCAATCCCTGTAGTTGGTATTTGGTTTTTGGAGGTGGGAAGGACAATATTCCCCGACTCCAGCTGGATCAAGGAGCAACCCCTGATTTGAAATAAAGTGTCCCAAGTATTTAACCTGGAGCAAAACAAAATTGTAATTATTCTTTAGACACCTTATGTCCCTTTTTAGCCAATGTCTTTAGAAGATGAAGGCTGTATTTAGTACGGGCCTCTTGGGAAGGAGAACAAAAGAGGAGGTCATCCACATATTGTAACAGGGGAGAGCCTTCAGAGATTTCTATGAAATGTCTACTTTCAGCATTTGAGAAAAATAAGCAGGGCTTTCAGTTTAGCCCTGTGACATGACATCCATGCATATTGTTGTCCTTCCCACATGAAGGCAAATAAGAACTGACTTTCAAGATCAACAGGTATGCTAAAGAAGGCACTGCAAATGTCTGTAATAGTAAAGGTATTGCTATTAGAGGAATAATAGTATTGACTGTCCTGAGGTCCTGTGCAAATCTCCATCCTCTCCCATGTGGTTTGTAGACAGAGAGGATAGGGGTGTTAACAGCAACTAGTACAGGGAACAAGTTAAGCCTTTTTGTAAGTAATATTCAATGATAGGCTTAATTGATTGATGCTGGTAGAGCTACAGTTACAGTAATCTATATGTGATGGGCTGCTAGAGCTAGTGTTAAGTAGGAAGTCCATTTATGTCCATTTAAACAGGTAACAGATACCTGGACTTTTAGCTGAGAATTTGAGACAAAAGACTAGCATAGCGCTACTTCCTCAATGTACGCCTGGCTCTATTTTTAACAACTCTTTTAGTAATCCTTATCCCATTTTCTCTCCTTTATCACAATGACTGATTAATCATACTATTTTTCCAGGCAAGGGGAGGTGAAAAGGATAAAGTCCAAATTTAGTTAAGAAAACAAACACAAAATTCAAGTGTGAAGATCTATTTGGCTTATTAAGTGATTAATGAATCGGGCAACATCCCATCAAGCAAGTAGAGGGATGCTATGAGGAGTTATACAAAAGGGAAAGGTTTTATAGGAAGGAGTGTGAGGCAATGAAGCTATTAGCAGAAATAAGAATTGTTTCGGCCAGGATATCCTTCTTTTCTTTGGTGTGAAGGGATGAGTAGGGGTTTTGTTCTTTAATCCTGCAGATCACCTCACTAGTGCTGATCAGTAAATTTCAGATTAATTTTTAAAAGGTGACATCAATGGAGTAGGTTGAAACTGTAATTAAGTCTTGTTTTGTTCATGTGAGGACTCCATTCTGGACTTGTTTCTTGAACACTTTATAGGAATTGGTACCCAGGAGAGACAGTTTAGCCAACGTGGAGCTGAAGTCCAGCTGGCAGCACAAAACTCCTGAGTTGCCTAGAGCATGTTTCTGGGGAACAAGGGCACTGGTGTTGATGGGCAAGATGATCTTTGCAGAGATGCTGCATGTCTTTTGCCACTGCCAGTAAAAGAGTTGTCTTTACCAGTTAGCAGGAACTAATTGCCCCAAGGTCTTGGAGAACTATTTTAGATGAGCAAATATTGCCTTATCCGGAACAAACACTCTCAGTTCTCACAAACTCTCAGTATTTATGGTCTGATGTCCCCTGGCCTTAGTTACTTCTCTGTATGTTTTTAATGATAAACTCTCAGCAGGGCCTTCAGCAGCTGAGTACTGACTTCTTAGGGGCAAGAACAAATGAGATGATGACATCCTTCATTCTTCTATCAAAACAATCTCTGAAAACATTTTTTTCTTTGTCATAAATGGATTTGAAACCACATCAAACTAATACATGACAACTGTAACGCTGAAGGAATCTGCACTGCCTTGCCAGGAAGGGCCAGGCTTACCTTGAATCCTGGTAAACCCAGGACTCCAACAGCTAACCAGCCTAAAATGGGGACTGACTGTTGCCAGTTTAAAAATTATTATTTACAGGGAGTGGGCTTTCTTCACTCTGGAGGCTGCACACGTGGCTGGGAACCAGTCCCAACACCACGAGCTTGGAGGGCCTCAGCTTCCCAAGGCCAATGTTTGTTTTTGTTTTTTCTCCATTAATCTGTTCAAAGCTAATTTAATTCTCAGGCCAACTAGAAGAACCTCAAAAGACAAATTGAAATTTCTCCTATCCAACAGATACAAGATGTGTACTAAGCATGAATGTACAGCTCAGTTCAGGGTGCACAGGTAACTTGAAAAGGGCAAGAGCTTGAGAGGCTAGGTCACTGGAAAGGCCTGTTGGGGGTACAAAGTATCTGCCTAACTCCAAGGTCTAACCTACATAAATGTGCATATTTCCCCTGAAGGCAGAGCTGCGGGAAACTGGATGGCCTTGTCAAGGTGGGGCCTGGCCAAAAAGAAACAACTGAAAGCCTTGATTACTGGTTCTCGCCGGGGTAAGACAGTCTAGTTTCCTCCAGTGATGACTTCAGGGGAAATACGTACTTCTGTTTATATTGGGGCTTGGAATGAAACAGATGCCATGGACCCCCAAGAGCCCACTCTTGAGACCTGGAGTCTCTCCACATAGTCCAGGTCATTTGCTTCTCTGACCTGTATGGTGGGAGCGTGTGCAGCATGCACCCCATTAGCCAGGTGTGGGTGGCTGGGCCCCTCCAGCGCTGTGGAGCTAGATCCCCAATACAGCCTTTAGGATGAAAGAATCCAACTTAAAATCCTTCTGGGGCAGCAGCTTTAAAATGGTGACAGTAGCCATTTGGCCTGGCTTGCCTGATGGGGTCCTGGGTTTATCAGTGTGGAGTGGACCAGGACCACCCAAAATGTTCCACGATAGCATATTAATTATTTTGAATTAAAGTTACTTAAAAAAGGTCCAATGCAGGAAGAACATACTGAACTCTCCTTTGTCTCCAGAAAACAGTAAATAAATCTTCCCTATGAAGGTTATCCTTCTTGTACCAAAAGGTAGAGGGACGTCCCTATGGTCAGAGACCAGGAATTCCAACCTGAAGAAACCTATAGTAAAAGTACCAAGGTTTTGTTACTAATTTACTACCCCAGCCTGAGTTCCGTTTATAATTCTGTACTAATTGACATACCATATATAATGCTGCATGTATTGGTCATTTGGGGGAGGGTCTCCATTTTAATATTGGGTTTTTGTGCATACATACTTAAACTTCTTTTTCTTTTGGATGTTAATATGTCCATGTTAATTCTCAGGCCAGCTAGAAGGATCTTTGAAGGATAAATTAAAATTTTTGCTGCCCAAGTATAGTCCAGGATTAATTATAACTAGCTGGACAGTGCTACAGCTGAGGAATCCTGAGACATCTGACAAATAGCTTTCGGAAGGTAAGAATCCTAACCACATCAACCCCCAGTCTCTGCCTGCACGGTCTAATATAGGACAATGGTGAGAGTACTTTTTCTGTCTCTTTTCAGTTGGATTAGCAGAAGAAAATATTTGTGGAACTATTTTCTTGAGCTTAGTGACTCTGGAAAATTTGGCAGAACACTCTTGGTTTGACAGATTCATTTCCTCCCAGAGATGGTCACTGTTTACCTTTGTCTCTTTTTTGTCATTTGTCTTAAAAATGAATTACCATAGGACACACTCTTAAGCCTGCTGTCCAACCCAGCCTCACAGACTGGTGAGTTCACAGTTTTCCTCACACTGACATCTGTTTGGACAAACTTGGCTGCAGATCCCCTATATAAAATCCAAATAAAGTTTTTTTCTTTTTGTTTTGTTCTACGTTTTGATTTTATGACCAGTGAGAATAATCTCTCTTGTCTCTGCCATCTAAAGGGTGTACTTACCTGGGTGCACCCTGGTGGCCAAATAGACTGGGGTTCCAAGATCCGCAGGGACAAAGAGCCGTCTCCTTGTCCAGCTATGGCAGCCATCATGGGAAGTTGTATAACAAAAGCCCCTTATGGGCTTTTTCTTAACCTTCTTGCTTGTTAACACTGGAAAAGTCCCATCCCAGTAGCACCTGCCTGGTGATACAAATCAGTGGTTCAGACTGGAGGCATCTCATGTGTTCACAGGAGACCAGAGACTTGTTTTCACTACACCATTCTTACCACCTGCGGAACAAAGGCTTTTGCCTTCTTAGACTTACTTGGGAAGTAGGGCTGCCATCATCTGTGCCTTCTCCAGGGACACTTGTATCCATGGTCTAAACCTGCGAAGTCCTCCCCAGTCTTTCCATAAAAAGGCTTATTGTTTTGAATCACTATTAAGATTAAGAAGATCCTAATCATTGGTGGCCAGATAATGGATCCTTTATATTGGCTATGTTTGAAAGAAAAAAATTCTTTGTATGGAGATCCCCACTGTCTTATTAGTATAACAGCTAGCCTCAGGCACCCTCTTTAGAAGACGAAAGAACAAACATTAGATTTAAGGCACAAATTAATGTCCACATCCAAGCTAAATTCCCCTTATCAAAATCTGGCCCCATCTGCCTGTTTTAACTTTCCTTTCCCTTCATGATTTACAGAAAGCACTCTGGCCTCATCTCTTGGTTCAAAGGATCAGTTCATTAACACAAATGCTGAAAGCTAGAAAAGAATTTAACACAAGTTCCAAAACTAGCATTAACGCTCACTTTACTCCTACTTTATATGGCTCTGTAATCAGGCTGTGCCAGCTTCAGGCATTCCTACACAATATCCTTTGCAGATGAATCCTAGACCCTGCCCCCACCAAAAAAAAAAAAAAATTGTTTCCTGAAAAGCAACATACCTTTTAAATTATAAGGCCCTTTTATCTCCGCTTTCAGAAGATTCTACCAAATTTAGAGAGGAATTAGAAAGATTAGTAGCCATGTACAACACCCCTCCCACAGAGAAAACAGATGACCAAAATTTCTTCTAGGCCCTCCTACAAATGATTAGCAGAAGGCTAATGTTCAGTGACTAATAGAAGCCAGCACTGAATCATGTACTCAGAAAGAAGGCGTTTGTTAAATGCTTAATAACGGCTTGAAGAAAGTTCTATCAGAGAACTTTAATTTAAAAAGCAGGTCAGTCCCTTAATATTCCAGACTATAATACAGTTCTTCTGGGGAATTAAAAACAGAGGTCTTTGTCTTAAAATCTCTCCAAAACCAGAAATGCAACTCTACAAACAAATCAAAGCCCACCTATCTTTACCAATCCCCAAACCTCACTTTTTCCTCTCAAAATGCTTATAGATAGGCAAATATTCTGAGCTTTTGTACTTTTTAAAGTACAGGAAAATTTTGTTCCAATAACAATTACCCCTAAACTCTCAGAAATAAAAACTTATAGTCTTTCTCAATCCCTAAAGTTATATAGCATATGGTGTCTTTGAAATGTAAACCCAGCCCACAATCACCTGAGACTAAAGGGAAAAGAGAAAAAAGAAGGAAGAGGCCTTTTTAAAACACAAACTGCTACTCTTGTACCCAAACTCTTGTGCCCCCAAACTCTACTTCCAAGGACAAATATAAAGCCTTCTCTAAAAACAGTAAAAGATTTTAGCTATGTAAGTTTAATAAAATACACATGCTTTATAGTTATCAGCAGTAGAAACTGCATAGCTTTTCTAAAAGTCAAATAAATTCATATTATCTAGATTTCAAAATTTCTCAAGAAACAACAAAAAATATCTTGGGAAAATGACTGGGTTTGTCTGATATGTCATGAAGTTTTTGCAGGTAATCTAAACATAATTGTTAAGAAGTAAATTAAATAGACGTAAGTAAGATAAAAGCATTTTAGGTAAACTTTTTGAAGTTTCCCCAAACTGATTTTGATAATCTAAAACTTTAAAGTCTTGCTAGGTTAAGTGATGAGTTGTTAAATACATTGAATATCTAGATTGTTTCCAAATAAGATAAATCTATGTTTAGAAATTAACATTTTGTTATTTTATCTACTTTTTGCTTATTACAGAGAAACTAAAACTAAATATGGGTCTGGTAGTAAACTTTTGTGCTTTATTGAAAGATTGCACTGTGAAGAAGCACATTTCTAGAAATTATAAAATGTATTCATAAATTTGCCGATCTAAAGAATGCTAGTACAACAGTTCACAAGTGCTTACTACTCATTTTTATATCTTTAGCCACACATATTAAAACTTTTAATCAAGAACTTTAAAATCTAGTGAAAACTGAGAAGGAAAATGTCTCCATATGCAAGAAAAATAGGATCTGTGCTTTCAGTAAAAGAAGGAATGAGGGGGAAAAAAAGTAACTTTGTCCTACAGTGAGGCTGGCTATTTATATACAAATATCTTAGGACAAAACCTGAGTTATAAAAGTTTTGCAAAAAAAGGAATTTTTAAAAGGAATGTGAATATGTGGTCGAGATTCAAACTCAGTTTTAAATACATTCATTTTTATGTCAAAAGTAAGGTGATGTGAAATTAAAATTTTGTTTCTCTCTGATAAACAGTCTTCTTTCATTACTGGTCTGGTTTTAATAGGAAATTGTAAACAAAGGTTTTTCCTTACCTTTAATCTACCTAAACAAAGTTTCTATGTTTTGTCTTTATCAGATCTTTGATTACTTACAAAAACAAAAAAACTCATAGACCACCTAGAGAATGGCAAGAGAAATAGAAACATGGTAATGAAAGGAATGTCCCCTCGCCATGCTGCAAACTACAGTGGGGAAGGATAGCACTGATGGACTGTGAGTAGATTTGTCTGTTCAGGGACACAGGGGGGTTGGGGGGGAAGCAGTAGTTTAAAAGAACAACTAAAAGACCCAGCCCTAGAACACCACTAAACTAAATGGTGAGGGGGGTAGTGAACACAGTTCATACTCCCCCTCTTCTGTGACAGTACAGATGAGAACAGAATTCCAGGCACCATAGCTCAATGATACCAGCCTCCTAGCCCATACCAGCACCAGACACCTTTGGGCACAGAATAAAAGCCACAGGTTAAAACAGGAATTAGAGTATAAAGGAACCCTAGAACTCTGCCAAATGTGCCAAATGATGGGAGAGTTTCTGGAACTCTCTCCAGATCAAAGGAGTTGGTGAGCCCAATTTATGTTCCCTCTACACCTTGATAGCATGGACAGGACCAAGTTCCAGGTGCTCTTGCCAGAGTACCTTCAGCCTCAGTGAGCCTCAAGCCCAGAGCCCACACTAGCCCCAGAACAGTGCATACCAGGACACCTGGGGCAGTGCTCACTACAGCTCCAGCTATCACACTAAAGTGACACAGGCACAAAACACTCCAGACCCACACAACTTAGGCTCCAGGTGGACCCTAGGGCACCATCAGTGCACAGTTCCCTGGGACCTCCTGGATCATGCCTGCTTTACCTTTAGTCACCCAACTGGGGTATCCCTATGCAGAGTGCCCTGGGATGTGCTGGCCTATTTTGGCTTTGGCTCCAGTCACCCTGCCAAGGTACCCAGTGGCACCTCAGAGAAGTGAGAACCCAGTGGTACCTCAGCGCATACCGACTTCATACAGCTACATCCTTCCAGGGTACTCACTGTGTGGAGTAACCCAGAATCCCCCAGCCCACACCCACTTCAGCTACTGTACCAGGGAGCCCTTTGCAGGGAGAGCACAGAGACCACACTGGCCTTCACCCACTTCAGCTTCAGTTGTTCTGCCAAGATACCCTTCATGCAGAGAGCCATTGAACCACCCAAGACCACACTTCCTTCAGCTCCAGCCATCCTACCAGGGCAGCTCCAGCATGGAGTGCCCCTGAACCGCAGTTCATATCCACCACAACTCTAGCTAGCCAAAGTCCCCAGGCACACAAAGTCTACACAGGGGACAACCATACACAAGACTATTCCTTCAAGTTTAGGAGAAGTATTTGTTCCACCTAATTTACAGAAAAAAAAAGTCAAGCAAAATGGGGAGATACAGGAATATGTTCCCATCAAAAGAATAAGAAAAAAACTCAAAAAGAAATAAAAAGAGATAAACAATATGACTTACAAAGGTGCTCACTGGACTACAGAGAAGAGTGGAAGAAATTCAACAAAAAGATAAAATATAAAAAATCACAAATAAGAGATGAAGAATACAATAACTGAGGTTCACCTGGGTGACTCAGTTGGTTGAACATCCAACTCTTGATTTCGACCCAGGTGTGGGATTGAGCCCATTTCAGGCCCCATGCTGAGCATAAAGCCTGCTTGGGATTCTTTCTCACCTGCCCACGTTCTCTCTTAAAAAAAAAAAAATACAATAATTGAAACGAAAATTGCAACAGAGGGAATCAAGGGTAGATTAACAGATGCAGAAGAACAGATCAAATCTGGAAGACAGGGTAATGGAAAGCATCCAAGCTGAACAGTGAAACAAAAAATTAATGAGGATAGATTAAGGGATATCTTGGATATCAAGTAGAAAAATATTTGTATTATAGGGGTTCCAGAGGAGAAGAGAGAGAAAGAGGCAGAAAATGTATTAGAAGAAATAACAGCTGAAAACTTTCCTAACCTGGGAAAGGAAACATACATCCAGGTCAGGGAGCACAGAGTTCCTAAAAGATGAACTCAAAGAAGTCCAAACCATGACATATAATAATTAAAATATCAAAGGTTAAAGATAAAAAGACCATTTAATAAGCAGGAAGACAGAAGCAAAAAGTTACATACAAGGGAAACCCGATAAGGATATCAGCTGATTTTATAGCAGAAACTCGGCAGGCCAGATGGAAATAGCAGGAAATATTTAAGGAGCTGAAAGGAACAAAAACAAAACAAAAAAAACCCAACAACCAAGAACACTCTAAATGGGAAGGTTATCATTCACAATGAAAGGTGAGATAGAGTTCCCCAAACAATAGTTAAAGGAGTTCATCACCACAAAACTTGCCTTACAATAAATGTTAAATGTACTTCTTTAGGTAGAAAATAAGAGGCCATAATTAGAAGAAAATTATGAATAAAAAATGTAAAATATGATAACAGATACATAAAATGTGGAAGGGGAAAGTAAAAAATTCTTTTAGAATGTATTCATACTTAAGTGACCATCAACTTACTATAGATTGCTATATACTTAGGAAGTTATATATGAACCCCATGGTAAGCACAAATCTAAAACCTTTAACAGATACACACACAAAGAAATAAAGCCAACAACACTACAAAAAGTCAATCATAAGAAATAAACAGAAGAACTACAAAAACAACTAGAAAACAATGAACAAACTGGCAATAAGTACATATGTATTGATAATTACGTTAATATGTTATTTTAATGCTTCTATCAAAAAAAAACACAGCTTAGAGGAATGTATAAGAAAATAAGACCTACCTATATGCTGCCTACAAGAGACTCATTTCAGACCTAAAGACACATACAAAGTGAAAGAATGGAAACAGACATTCCATGCAAATAGAAGCAGAGGAAAAAAATGGTAGAAATACTTATATTAGACAAAATAGACTTTAAAACACTGTAAAAAAAAAAAAAGACAACAAAGTACATTACATAATGACAAAAGGGTCAATCCAACAAGATTAACAACTGTAAATATCTATGAACTTAACATTGGAGCATCTAAATACATAAAGCAAATATTAATAGGGAGGAGGAGTTAAGATGGCAGAGGAGTAGGGAGAGCCTAGGATTGCCTCATCCCTTGAACACAGCTAGATAAATAACAAATCATTCTTAACACCCAAGAAATCGATCTGAGGACTAAGAGCAAAAATGCACAACTAGAGGTGAAAAATACCACCACACTGTGGAAGGCAGGAGGTGCAGAGAGTTCATTTGGGGGAGAGAGGAACTCTAGGTGCTGTGATGGAGGAGGAGTCCTGATCAGAGAGAGGAGTGAGTGAGAGAAATAGTGAAAGCACATACAGGGAATTGCATAAGAAAAACTCTTCCTCAGAACCATTGACTGGGAAAGGTAGGCAAGCTAAATACTGTAAGATTTTATAAACAGCAGAGTGCAGACTTTGAAGTTTCAGAGGTCTGTGCCATTCACCAGGATCGTGCCTGATGGGCTTAGCTGTGCTCCTGTGGGGAAGGAGAGGAGACACCCAGGAGCAGGCAGTGTGTTCTGAGGATCCCCTGGGTCACATGAGAAGCAGTTCCCCAGCTTGGAGTGCATTTGGGAGAGGTGGCATAGCCTCTCCAGGGGCAAAAGAACTAGTGGGTGCCATAAAGCTATCCCATTCACTAAAATAGGAATGGGGATGCTGGCTGAGGGCAGCAAGCTTTGGTGCTGGCTTTCTGCTGCGCTTTACCATAAACTCTGAACCACTACATGGTCAGGCAACAGATTTCTGGGACAAGCTGGCATTGGCCACAGTGAGTGAGACCCTCCCCCAGAGAATCAGCATGGTCCATACCACATGAATCTCTATAATTTGGAGTTTTGAAACCCAGCCTTGCACCAGAGATAAAACACAGGAGTGTCCTCCCATGCTGCCTGACAGGCAGACAGCTCAGATGCAGGCAGGGTGAAGGTGGGGATCTGGTAGAAGCCAGGGAGAGTTGATCGATTGCTCTTTTGTGAGGGCTTCCTGAAGAGCAGCGGGTGCAAGCTCCCTGTTCCAGGCACTAGAGAGCAGAGTGACACCGCTGTCACACCAAGCCTTGCTCCCCATGCCCTGCAGGTGCATCTCCACTAGGGCAAGTCCACCTGAGAATCAGAGCAGCAAGCCCCGCCACCAGAAGACCAGTACAAACGCCTCACACACACACACACCAAGTCTACTGATCACAGAGTGATACAAAGCTCAGCTCTAGGGAAAATAGGATCCAGCTGCCTTTGTTGCTGCTGTTGTCCTTTACCCCACCCACCTTGGGATACAGAAAAAAATTTACTTTTTATTTTTAAAATGTTTTTTCATTTTAATATATACATTTGATCTAGCTTCTTTTAACAAGCAAAACAAGACACACCTAGAATCTAGCTTTTTTTTTTTTTTACCTTGACAATATGAAAAGGTGGAGGAATTCACCCAAAAAGAACAGGAAGCAGTAATGGTAGGGAATTAATCAATACAGATAAAAGTAAGATATCTGAACTAGAATTTAAAACAATTATGGGGCACCTGGGTGGCTCAGTCAGTTAAGCATCCAACTTTGGCTCAGATCATGATCTCACACTTTGTGAGTTTGAGCCCCGCATCGGGGATCTGTGCTGACAGCTCAGAGCCTGGAGCCTGCTTCAGATTCTGTGTCTCCCTCTCTCTCTGTCCCTCCCTTGCTCGTGCTCTGTCTCTCTCAAAAATAAATAAACATTAAAAATTTTAAAAATAAAAAATAAAACAATTATAAGGCTGCCAGATGGGCTTGAAAAAAAGCATAGAAGACATTAGGGAATCTCTTACTGAAGAGATAAAAGAAGTAAAATCTAGATCAAATTAAAAATTGGCCAAATTAGGCCAAAATTAAAAATACCATAACTGGTTTTACCATGCAAAACCAACTGGATTCCATGACAACAAGGATGGATGAAGTAGAGGAATGAAATAGTGATATAGAAGATAAAACTATGGAAAATAATGAAACTGAAAAGAAGAGGCAAACAAAAGTATTGGATCATGAATATAGACTTAGGGAACTCAGTGACTCCTTAAAGCATAACAACATTCATGTTACAGGAGTCTCAGAAGAGAAAGAGAGATATAAAGAGGAAGAAAATTTACTTGAGGAAATTACAGCTGAAAACTTACCTAATCTGGGAAAGGACACAAATCAAAATCCAAGAAGCACAGCGAACTCTCATTAAATTCAACAAAAGCTGGCTATTGCCAAGGCATATCATAGTCAAATTCATAAAATACACAGACAAGGAAAGAATCCTAAAAGTCCTTCACCTACAAGGGAAGGTTTCCATATCTGTCCATAGAAACTTGGCAGGCCAGAAAGGAATGGCAGGATATAGTCAACATACTGAATGGGAAAAATATACAGCCAAGAATACTTTATTCAGCAAGGCTGTTGTTCAGAACAAAAGGAGAGATGGAGTTTCCCAAAGACTAAAAGAGTTCATGACCACTAAACCAGCCCTGCAAGAAATTTTAAAGGGGACGCTCTGGGCAAAAGTAAACCAAAAAACTAAAAAACAACAAAGACTGGAAAAGAAGAGAGAACATCAAGAGAAACACCAACTTTACAGGTAACACAGTGGCACTAAACTCATATCTTTCTATAATCACCTTGAATGTAAATGGACTCAGTGTTCCAATCAAAAGACATCAGGTATCAGAATGGATAAAAACAAGCCCCATCTATATACTGCCTAAAGAGATTCATTTTATTTTATTTTTTTTTAATGCTTATTTATTTTTGAGAGAGAGTGAGAGACAGAGAGAGAGAGAGAGAGGGAGACACAGACTCTGAAGCAAGGCTCCAGGCTCTGAGTTGTCAGCACAGAGCCCGAAGCGGGGCTCGAACACACGAACCATGAGATCATGACCTGACCCGAAGTCAGAGGCTTAACCAACTGAGCCACCCAGGTATCCCAAGAGATTCATTCTAGACCTAAAGACATCAGCAGATTGAAAGTGAGGGGATGGAGAACGACCCATCGTGCTAATGGACACCAAAAGAAGGCCAGAGTAGACATACAAATATTAGAAAAACTAGATTTTAAACCAAAGACTGTAATGGGAGATGAAGAGGGCATTATATCATAATTAAGGGGTCCGACCCTCAAGAAAAATCTAGCAATTGTAAATATTTATGCCCTCCACTTGAAAGCAAATATATAAATCAATTAGTAACATAAACTCATTGAAAATACAATAATAGTAGTGGACTTTAACACTCCACTTACAGCAATGGACAGATCATCTAAGCAGAAAATAAACAAGGAAACAATGGCTTTGAATGACACACTGGACCAGAGGGACTTAACAGATATATTCAGAACATTCCTTCCTAAAACAGCAAAATATACATTCTTTTTGAGCACACAGAACATTCTCCAGAATAGATCACATACTGGGTCACAAATCAGCCCTTAACAAGTACAGTAAGATTGAGATCTTACCATGCATATTTTCAGACCACAATGCTATGAAACTTGAAGTCAACCACAAGAAAAAAGAAAGACCACAAATACTTGGAGGTTAAAGAACATTCTACTAAAGAATGAATGGGTTAACCGGGAAATTAAAGAGGAAATTGAAAAGTACTTGGAATCAAAGAAAAATGAAAATATGACACTCCAAAACCTTTGGGATATAGCAGAGGCAGTCCACAGAGGCAAATATATTGCAATTTGTGCCTTTCTCAAGAAGAAAGATCTCAAATATATAACATAACCCTACATCTAAAGGGGATAGAAAAGAAACAGCAAATAGACCAAAGCCAGCAGAAGAAGGGAAATAATGAAGATGAGAGCAGAAATAAATGATATAGAAACAAAGAAAAAATGAAAACCCAATAGAACAGATCAATGAAACTCAGGGCCACTTCTTTGAAAGAATTAATAAAAATGATAAGCCCCTAGCCAGACTTATCAGAAAAGAGAAAGTACCCAAATAAATAAAATCATGAATGAAAGGGGAGAGATCACAACCAACACCACAGAAATACAAACAATTGTAAGAAAATATTATGAAAAATTACATGTCAACAATCTGGGCAATCTGAAAGAAATGAGTAAATTCCTAGAAACATACAAACTACCAAAACTGAAACAGGAAGAAATACAAATTTTGAATAGACGCATAGCCAGCAAAGAAATTGAATCAGTAATTGAAAATCTCCCAAGAAAGTCCTGAGCCAGATGGCTTCCCAGGAGAATTCTACCAGACATTTAAAGAAGAGTTAATACCTATTCTTCTCAAACTGTTCCAAAAATAGAAATGAAAGGAAAACTACCAAACTAATTCTACAAGCCAGCATTACCTTGATTCTAAAACCAGAGACCTCACTAAAAAGGAGAATTACAGGCCAATATCCCTGATGAATATGGATGCAACAAGACACTACCAAACTGAATTCAACAGTACATTAAAAGAATTATTCACCATGATCAAGTGGGATTTTTCCTGGCTGCTACAGGACTAACTCAATATTTGCAAGTCAATCAACATGACACACTACATTAATAAGAGAAAGAACCATATGATCCTCTCAATAGATGCAGAAAAAGCATTTGACAAAATACAGCATCCATTCTTTTTTCAATGTTTATTTATTTTTGAGAGAGAGAGAGAGGAAGATGGAGCATAAGCAGGGGAGGGGAAGAGAGAGAGGAAGACACAGAATCCGAAGCAGGCTGCAGGCTCTGAGCTGTCAGCATAGAGTCCAGCGTGGGGTTCAAACTCACAGACCGCAAGATCATGACCTGAACCAAAATTAGAAGCTTAACCAACTGAGATACCCAGGTGCCCCAATACAGCATCCATTCTTGATAAAAATCCTCAAGAAAGTAAGGATAGAAGGAATGTACTTCAACATCATAAGCGGCCGTATATGAAAGATTCACCACTAATATCATCCTCTATGGGGAAAAACTGAGCACCTTTTC
This sequence comes from Cryptoprocta ferox, assembly GCA_028646485.1. Lineage (NCBI taxonomy): Eukaryota > Metazoa > Chordata > Mammalia > Carnivora > Eupleridae > Cryptoprocta > Cryptoprocta ferox. The sequence goes on from CM053562.1 coordinate 34,116,834, forward strand.
CTCTACAGTCAGCAACAAGATAGTGATGTTCACTCTCACCATTACTATTTAACATAATACTGGAAGTCTTAGCCTCAGCAATCAGACAATGAAAATAAATAAAAGGGATCTAAATTGGCAAGGAAGAAGTCAAACTTTCATTATTTACAGATGACATGATATTCTATATAGAAAACCCAAAAGACTCCAACAAAAAATGGTTAAAATACATGAATTCAGCAAAGTCACAAGATATAAAATCAACGTGCAGAAATCTGCATTTCTATACACCAATAATGAAGCAGCAGAAAAAGAAATCAAGGAATCTATCCCATTTGCAATTGCCCCCCAAAACAATTTTATACGTAGGAATAAACCTAACCAAAGAGGTAAAAGATCTGACAACAATACAACACTTCTGAAATAAATTGAAGAGGACACAAAGAAAAACAAAAGCATTCCAAGCTCATGGATTGGAAAAACAAACATTATTAAAATACCTATACTTCCCAAAGCAATCTACACATTTAATGCAATCCCTATCAAAATAGCACCAGCATTTTTGGCAGAGCTAGAACAAACAATCCTAAAATTTGTATGGAACCACAAAAGACCCTGAATAGCCAAAGCAATTCTTAAAAAGAAAAACAAAACTGGAGGCATCATGATTCTGGATTTCAAGCTACATTACAAAGCTATAGTCATCAAGATAGTATGGTGCTGGCACAAGAACAGGCACATAGATCAATGGAACAGAATAAAAAACCCATAACTGTACCCACAACTGTATGGTCAACTAATCTTTGACAAAGCAGGAAAGAATATCCAATTAAAAAAAGACCATCTCTTCAGCAAATGGTGTTGAGAAAACTGCAGCAACATGCAGAAGAATGAAACTGGACCATTTTCTTACACCATACACAAAAATAAATTCAAATGGATGAAAGACCTAATGTTAGACATTAAACCATCAAAATCCTGGAGGAGAACATGGGCAGCAACCTCTCTGGCCTCTGCTGAAGCAGCATCTTACTAGACATGTCCCAGGGGCAAGGGAAACAAAAGCAAAAATGAACTACTGGGATTTCATCAAGATAAAAGCCTCTGCATAGTGAAGGAAGCAATCAACAAAATTAGAAGTCAGTCTATGGAATAGATGAAGATATTTGCAAATGATGTGCCTGATAAAGGGTTAATATACAAAATCTATAAAGAACTTATCAAACTCAACACCCAAAACCAAATAATCCAGTGTAGAAATGGGCAGAAGACATAAATAGACACTTTTCTTAAGAAGACATCCAGATGGCCAATAGATACATGAAAAGATGCTCAACATCACTCATGATCAGGGAAATACAAATCAAAACCACACTGAGATACCATCTTACACCTGCCAGAATGGCTAAAATTAACAACCCGAGAAACAGATGTTGGTGAATATATAGAGAAAGGGGAAGACTTTTGCACTGTTGGTGGTAATGTAAACTGGTGTGACCACTCTTAAGAATGGTATGGAGGTTCGTCAAAAAGTTAAAAATGAAAATACTCTATGACTCAGCAATTGAACTACCAGGTATTTACCCAAAGGATACAAATATACGATTCAAAGAGGTAAAGCATATAAATTTTTATTGCAGCATTATCAACAATAGCCAAACTATGGAGAGAGCCAAAATATCCAACTGATGAACAGATAAAGAAGTGGGGTGTGTGTGTGCGCACATATGTGTGTTATGTGTGTGTGTGTGAGTGTGTTTAATGGAATATTACTCAGCCATCAAAAGGAATGAAATCTTGTCATTTGCAAGGACATGGATGGGGTTAGAGTGTATTATGCTAAATGAAATAAGTCAGGCAGAGAAAGACAAATACCATATGATTTCACTCATATGTAGAATTTAAGAAACAAAACAGACAAACATATGGAAAGGAGGAAAAGTGAGAGGGAAACAAACCATAAGGGATTATTATGGAGAAAAAACAGAGGGTTGATGGAGGGAGGTGAGTGGGGGATGGGCTAAATGGCTAAAGGGTATTAGGAAGGGCACTTGTGAACACTGGATATAATACATAAGTGATAAATCACTAAATTCTACTACTAAAGATAATGTTACATTATATGTTAACTAGAATTTAAATAAAATTTTGAATAAAAAATAATATAAATAGATATTAAAGAAGAAATCGACAGTAATAGTAGAAAAGTAGGGGATTTTAACATCCCACTTACACCAATGGACAGATCATCCAGGCAGAAAATCAATAAAGGGTGTCTTTTAATGACACATTAGACAAGATGAACTTAACAGACATATACAAAACACTCCAACAACAACAGAATACATATGCTTTTCAAGTGCACAGGAACATTCTCCAGGATAGACCACATGTTAGACAACAAGTCTCAATAAATTTTAAAAGATGGAAAGCATATCATTCATCTTTTCCAACTGCAACAATATGAAACCAGAAATCAGTAACAAAAAGTTTGGGGGGAAAAACACAAACACCTGTAGGCTAAACAACATGCTGCTAAAGAGCCAATAGGTCAATGAAGAGGAAATTCAAGAAAATTCCAAGAGGAAATAAAAAAACTACACGGAGACAAATGAAAATGAAAATACAACAGTTGAAAATATTTGGGGCATAGCAAAACCAGTCTAAGAAAGAAATTTATAGCAAAATTTCCCCCAAAAAACAAGAAAAATTTCGAATAAATAATCTAACATAACATACAGGAAGTGGAAAAAGAACAATTAACAAGGCCAAAGTTAGTAGAAGAAGGAAAATAATATCAGTAGAAATGAAATAGAGAATAAAATACACACAGATCAATCAAATAAAGAGCTGGTTCTTTGCCTCATTACAAAATAGAGAACACAAAATCTCAAACAGAAAACTCAGTACCATGGAAATATAAAGGATTATAAAAGAATACTATGAAAATTATATGCCAGCAAACTTAACAAACTAGAAGAAATGAGCAAATTCACAGAAATATGTAATCTTCTAAAACTGAATCAAGACAAAGTAGAAAATCTGCACTAATTACTAGTAACAAAATTGAAATAATCAAAAACTCTCAACAAGCAGAAGTCCAGGACCTATGGATTCACAGGTGAAATCTATTAAACATTTAAAAAAAGTTAACACCTATTCTCTTCAACCTATTTCAAAAAATAGAAGAGGAAGGAAAGCTTCCGAATACATTCTACAAGGTCAGCATTATCCTGATACCAAAACCAGACAAAAATATCACAAAAAAAGAAAACCACAAGCCAATATCCCTGATGAACAAAGATGCAAAAAATCCTCAATAAATTATTAGCAAACCACATTCAAGAATCCATTACAAGGATCATTCACCACAAGCAAGTAGGATTTATTCCAGGGATGTGAAGATGGTTCAATACTTATAAATGTAATTGATGTGATACACTACTTGACAAAAAAAAAAAAATTAAGCTCAAAGGATCATCTCAATAGATGCAGAAAAATCATTTTACAAAATTCATCATTTCATGATCTAAAAAAAACTGCTAAAGTGGGTTTAAAGGGAATATATCTGAATATAAATAAAGGCCATATATGAAAAAGCCACAGCCAACATCATACTCAATGGTGATAAACAAACTGTCATCTAAGATCAGGAATAAGATAAGGGTGTCACTCTCACCAATTTTACTAAAATAGTACTGGATGTCTGAGCCACAGTAATAAGTAAAAGAAATAAAAGGCATCCAAATTGGTAAGAAAGATGTTATATGGTCACTACTTGCAGATGACATATATTATACATAAAAACCCTAAAGACTCCATCAGAAACTATTAAAAGTAATAAATTCAATAAAGTTGCAAGATACAAAATTATACACAGAAATTAGTGGTTTCTGTATGCCTATAAGGAAGTAGAAGGGGAAATTAAGAAAATAATTCCATTTTACAAATGCACCAAAAAGAAAATACCTAGGAACAAACATAACAAAGGAGGTGAAAGACCTGTATTCTGAAAACTATAAAACAATGGTGAAAGAAATTGAAGATGATACAAATGGAAAGATATTCTGTGCTTATGGACTAGAGGAAATAATATTGTCAAAATGTCCATACTACCCAAAGAAATCTACAGATTCAATGTAATCTCTATCAAAATATCAATAGCATTTGTCACAGGACTAGAACAAATAATACTAAATTGTGTATGAAACCACAAAGACCCCAAATAGCCAAAGCAATCTTGAGAGAGAAGAAGCAGGAGGTATCAAAACCCCACATTTTAAGATACACTACAAAGCTGTAGGAATCAAAACAGTATAGTACTGAAACAAATATAGACCCAGATCAACAAAACAGAGAGCCCAGATATAAACCCACGTTTATATGGTCAATTAATCTACAACAAAGGAGGCAAGAATATACAAGAGAGAAAAGACAGTTTCTTTAATATATGGTGCTGGGAAAAGTGTACAGCTATATGCAAAAGAATGAAACTGGACTACTTGCTTCAGTGTACCCAATAATGTAAAATGGACTAAAGACCTAAATGTGAGACCTGGAACCGTAAAACTCCTAGAAGAAAATTTAAGAAGTAACCTCCTTGACTTTGGTCTTAGTGACATTTTTCTAGATATGTCTCCTAAGGCAAGGGCAAAAAAAGTAAAAATAAACCATTGGGACTACACCAAAATAAAAAGCTTTTGCACAGCAAAAGAAACCATCAACAAAATGAAGAAGCAACCTACTGAATGGGAGAAGATGTTTGCAAAGGATATATCCAATAAGGGTTAATATCTAAAATATATAAAGAATATATATAACACCAAAGAAGAAAAAATATAATTTTAAAATGGGCAGAGGACCCAAATAGATGTTTTTTCCAAAGATCCAATGATCACAAACAGGCACATGAAAAGATGTTGATCATCTCTAATCATCAGGGAAATGCAAATTGAAACCACAATGAGCTATCACTTTCCATCTGCCAAAATAGCTAGACTCAAAAGCACAAGAAACAAGTGAGTGTTGAGGATGCGGAGGAAAAGCGTACTGTTGATGGGAATGCAAACTGGTGCAGTCACTATCATAAACAGTATGCCGTTTCCTCAAAATATTAAAAATCATGATCTAGCAATTACTGGGCATTTACCCAAGGAATACAAAAATACTAATTCAAAAAATATATATGTACCCCTATGTTTATTGTGGCATTATTTACAATAGCCAAGATTGGAAGCAGCTCTGTCTTTGGATAGATGAATGGATAAGGCAGGAGTGGCATACACACACACACACACACACACACACACACACACACACCATGGAATATCACTCAGCCATAAGAAACAATGAGATCTTGCCATTGCAGAAACATGGATGAACCTAGAGGGTATTACGCTAAGTGAAATAAGTCAAAGAAAGACAAATACCATATGATTTCACTTATCTGTGAAATCTAAAAAACAAAGGAAATGAACAAACAAAAGCAGAAACAAACCCATAAATACAAAGAATAAACTGATGTTTGCCAGAAGGGCCCTGGGATGGGCAAAATGAGTGAAGCAGCGTGGGTTGTACAGGTTTCCGGTATTAAAATAAATTAAGTTATGGGGATAAAACGCATAACAGAGAGAAGTTGAAACAAATACGGTAGATATGGTAATAGTGTTATATGGCGACAGATCATAGCTACACTTGTGAGCATAGCATAATGTACAGAGTTGTCCAATCATTATGTTGTACATCTAAAATTAATGTAACATTGTGTGTCAACCATACTTCAGTTAAAAAAAAAAAAAGCTAAGGCTTTTTACAACAATTTAACTTTCTGCACTTGCCCGCAAAGTCTTTAATTGCCACTTTGGTTAAATGGGTAACTAAATATTGTTTTACAGTGATCTGAAATGCTATTTAATCAAACGTCCACTTTTTTAATGAACTTCCCCAAAACAAAATTTAAGATAAAATCTTTGACCCCAAACTAAATTTTGAAATTTCTAGAGGGTCCCTGGAAAATTTCAAAGACTTTCTTCTCATAAAAGAGGAATGTTAAATACGTTAGACATATTTGGTATGTTAAATTAAATGAGAAAGATTGTCAAACAAGTCACACTATACTTTCTTAGACTACATCTGTGTAAATACATACTAAGGCAAGTGTTCTAGAAATTTTATGAAACTCCTAGAAATCTGTTATGTTCTGGTATGTTATCAGTTATAATTTTAGTTATTGAAGTGTAGTGTATCACAGAAATAATCAATTTTTCTTGTCAACTTCATGGTAATAATTAGATCTTTAGCCACTGCCATTTTTATTTGTCATTGACAGAAGTTATTGTTTTATTCTGATGCTTTTGCAATAGTGTTTCATCTTCAAGGAGATTCGGGGAAAAGGCTCTGACAAGTACTCTAGAATAAAGTTCTCTAATAACTTTAACATCATACTGGGTACATAACTTTAACATTGAACTGGGTAAGAATTTACAGAATTCTAATGGAGAAACTGATATCTTCTTAAAGTAGTTTTATGAGGATAAGATCAACAAATATTAATTATATGGGGCTGAATAAACTAATGAAGATGATTATAATTATCATGACTTTTTGTTTGAAATATTGCTGGTTCCTTAAATTTTATTTTCCAAATTATTAGAAGACCTTTCCTCTTAAGCTAACTATGACTTATAGCAATTTGGTAAGTTATACCTATATAAACAGAATTGAAATATTTATCTTTTTCTCCCTACCTGACCCCTCCAGAAATAAGAAACTCTCAGTGAGTATTCTTATGTTTTCATGGCAGTATACTTATTTGCATAAGTTCCTAATAATCTGTTCTTGTAACAGGACATCACTGCAAACATTGGTTATGTTACCAAGGCTTCGATTAGAATGTCATATTTGAAAGAAAAACGCAAAAACTCAGATACGACCAGACACCTTTTGGTAACTAAGATTGACTCTATTGAGCCAGTAAAAAGCCTCTTGGAAAATCAGCCTGATACTTGCTTACAGGATTCCCACCCCCTTGCCAAGTAAGCAAAAAAGTTACTTCCTGGCAGGTATAAGAAACTCAGGATTTTTTTAAAATTTTTTTAATGTTTATTTTTGAGAGAGACAGAGCATGAGCAGGGGAGGGACAGAAAGAAAGAAAGAAAGAAAGAGAGAGAGAGAGAGAGAGAGAGAGAGAGAGAGAGAGAGAGAGAATCCAAAGCAGGCTCCAGGATCTGAGCTGTCAGCACAGAGCCCAACACGGGGCTCAAACCCACAAACCGTGAGATCATGACCTGAGCTGAAGTCAGACGCTTAACTGCCTGAGCTACCCAGGTGCCCCTAGAAACTCAGGATTTTTTTTTAAATTTTTTAATATTTTATTTATTTTTGAGAGACAGATCATGAGCAGGGGAGGAGCAGAGAGAGAGATACACAGAATCCAAAGCAGGCTCCAGGCTCTGAGTTGCTAGCACAGAGCCCGATGCGGGGCTTGAACCCACGAACTGTGAGATCATGACCTGAGCAGAAGTCAGACGCTCAACCACCTGAGCCACCCAGGCACCCCTCAGGATATTTTTAAGAACTCAAGAAGAGATAAAGTAACCCAAATCTATAGGTATTGCAGGTGAAGTCTGATGACAAGTATTTGGCTTGGCTTCTTAGCCTCAAGGGATACTATAGTTCAATCTGGGGACTTTTGGGGTTCAAGATGGTGATTTAGGAAGACTCTGAATTCACCTCCTCTATGGAACACATCAAATTACACCTATTAATACAATTTCTACTGAAGAACTGAGGGCTGACTGTACAGCTAATGAACAACCAAAGACAGAACAGCAAGAGAGAGGGAGACATGGTAACAATGGGAACATGCACCCCCAATGCTGCAAACTGCAATGGGAAGTGATAGCACTGAGGGACCAGGAACAGATCCCTCTGTCCTTGTGCACAGAAAAAAATAAAACATCATTTAAAAGAGCAACTAGCATGTAAAACAGACAACACTAGAACTCTACTAAGTGGCAGAGGACCTGCAGGAGGCCCTCCAGATCAGAGGGACTGGAGAACCACATGGTTTATGTTCTCACTCCACCTTAAGAGCCTAGACCAGAGGAGGGTTCTGGACACCACAACAGCAGGTCCAGTCATCTCAGTGAGCTTGCAGCTTCAGCAAGCCCGGGGTCCACAAGCCCACACCAGCCCTAGATGCATTGGGACACTGAAAAAAGAACTATGGTTTAAAAGGGCTGAGGAATCGTGGGAATGCTTTCTCTACTGCAACCTCAAAAGCCCAGACCAGAGCCGGGTCTGGCTACCATAAGGAGCTGGTTCAGATGTCATAACTGGAGGGTCCTGGCATAACTGGCAGCTCTGATAATTACAGGATGTAGGCAACCTCAACAAGCCCAGAGACCTGAAGCCTACACCAGCCCTGGTCATGTTGGGGCACAGGGGAAAATAAGCCATACTTAAAAGGGCCAAGGAATTGCAGGAACATTCTCTCTCCCTCCATCTGAAAAGGCCATACCTGAACAAGGTCCAGCTCACAGTGAGCTTCCAATCTCAGCGAACCCAGGGTCCACAAGCCTGCACCAGTTGCCCTGTGGTGTTGGGGCAAAAAAACAAGCTGTGGTTTGGTGTTTAATTTTTACTATTTTATTTTTTTAATCTTTAAAATTTCTCTTGTTCTGTTTTTTTTTTCTTTTTGGTTTTTGTTCTTTCTTGTTCTCCTTTTCTTCTTTTTTTCCTTCTCTATTTTTCATTTTTCTTTTTTTTCTTTTTTATATAATTATTTTTTCCCTCCTTATTATCTCTGTAAAAAGATATGGCTTAAAAGAGTAATAGCACTACAGCCAGAGCTCCAATAGCCAGCAAAAGTCACCAAGCACACACAATCTGCATAGGGGTCACCATACACAAGCCCACTCCACCAGTTTTAGGAGTATCTATTTTGCCTAATACATAGGGAAAAAAAATACAGAAAGTCCAGCAAAATAGGGAGACAGAGAATATGCTCCAAAAGAAAAAAAAAAAGAAAAGAACTCAGAAAAATAAGTAAAATGGGGGTGCCTGGGTGGTACATTTGGGTAAGCATCCAACTCTTGATCTCAGCTCAGGATCATGATCTCACAGTTTGTGAGTTCAAGCCCTGCATCGTACTCTGCTCTGATGGCACAGAGCCTGCTTGGGATTCTGTCTCTCCTCTCTGCCACTCCCTGCTTGTGCATGCTCGCTCACGCTCTCTCTCTCTCTCTCTCTCTCTTTCTCTCTCTCTCTGTAAATAATAAAATGGGGGCACCTGGGTGACTCAGTCAGTTAAGTGTCTGACCTCAGCTCAAGTCATGATCTCACAGTCTGTGAGTTCAAGCCCCGTGTTGGGCTCTGTGCTGACAGCTCAGAGTCTGGAGCCTGTTTTGGATTCTGTATTTCCCCTCTCTCTGCCCCTCCCCTACTCGTGCTCTGTCTCTCTCACTCTCAAAAGTAAATAAAAAAACATTTTAAGAATAAAAAATAAATAAAAACTGTAAAAATAAATTTAAAGAAAGGAAAATAAGTAAAACAGAGATAAGCAACATGGCTGATAAAGACTTTAATGATTATAAAGATATGCACTGGGCAAGAAAAAAGAACTGAAGAACTCAGTAAGACCTTCATTAAAGAGCTAGAAAATATTTAAAAGAACCAATCAGAGCTAAAGAATAGAATAACTGAAATAAAAAACACACTTCAGGAAATTGACAGATTAGAGGATTTAAAAGAACGTATGGGTGATCTCAAAGATATGGTAATGGAAAGCACATAAGCTGAACAACAAAGAGGGGAAAGAATTTTAAACAATAAGGATAGATTAAGAAATCTCTTGGACAACATCAAATGAAGAAACATTCATATGATAGGGATCCTAGAAGAAGAAGAAGAGAGAGAAAGGTGCAGAAAATTTGAAGAGGGGTGCCTGGGTGGCTCAGTAGCTTATGCATTTATGCATCTGACTCTTGATTTTGTCTCAGATCATGATCTCATGGTTCATGAGTTTGAGCCCCACTTTGGGGATTTTCTCTCTCTCTCTCTCTCTCTCTCTCTGCCCCCCCCCCACCACCGTCTCCCTTTGCCCCTTCACTGCTTTTGCACATGCTCCCTCTCAAAATAAACTTTAAAAAATTTTTTGAAGAAATAATAACTGAAATCTTGACATTCAAGTTCAAGAATCACAGAGTCTCAAACAAGATGAACCAAAGAATGTCCACACCAGACATAGCACATAAGTAAAATTTCAAAGGTTAAAGAGAGAATCCTAAATACAGCAAGAGGGAGAAAAAAAGAAGTTACCTACAAGGGAAAATCTCTAAGACTATCAGCTGATTTTTCAGCACAAAACTTTGTAAACCAGAAGGAAATGGCATAATATATTCAAAGTGCTGTAAGAAAAAAAAAAAAAAAACGCTACAACCAAAAATACTCTACCCAGTGAGGTTATCCTTCAGATTTGAAGGACAGATGAAGAGTTTCCCAAAGAAAAGATAAAGGAGTTTATCACCACTAAACCAGCCTTATAATATTAAAGGGACTTAAAGGGACTTCATTAAATGGAAAAGAAATGGCCATATAGACATAAGAAAAATATGAATGGGGCACCTAGGTGGTTCATTTGGTTAGGCAACCAACTTCGGCTAAGGTCATGATCTCACAGTTCGTGAGTTCGAGCCCCACATCAGGCTCTGTGCTGACAGCTCAGAGCTTGGAGCCTGCTTAGGATTCTCTGTCTCTCTCTCTGTGCCTTCACCACTTGTGTTCTCTCTCTCTCTCTCTCTCCCTCTCTCAAAAATAAATAAGCATTAAAAAAAGATTAAAAAAATAAAAATATAAATAAAAATGACAACATAAACATAAAACAGAGAAGGGAAGAAAAAGGGAGTGGTAAAAGAGGGAAGAAAAGATTTTTTTCTGTTTTTATTTTTTAGAACAATGTTTGAACTTAAATGACCATCAAATTAACACAGACAGTTATTTACTTAGGATGTTATATATGAACCTCATGGTAACCACAACCCAAAATCTATGACAGATACATGAAAAATAAAGTGAAAGGATGCCAAAAAAAACATTACAGATACTCAAGGATCACAAAGAGAGCAAGAGAAGAAGAAATAAAGAGGTGCAAAAACAACCAGAAAACAAAAAATTTTTTATGGTAGTATCTATCTATAATAATTACCTTAAATATAAATGGCCTAAATGCCCCAATCAAAAGACACAGGATAGTGGAATGGATTAAAAAAAAAAAAAAAAACCCAACTATATGCTGCCTAAAAGATATTCACTTCAGACCTAAGGACACATACAGACTGAAAATGAAGGGTTGGAAAAACATATGCCATGCAAATGGAAGTGGAAAAAAAAAAAACAGAAAACAGGTGGCAATACTTATACCAGAAAAAATAGACTTTAAAACAGAGAGTGTAATGACAGATACAAAAGAGTACTCCATAGTGATAAAAGGATAAACAAAACAAGAGGATATAAGAATTGTAAATATCCATGCACACAACACTAAAGCACCTAAATACATAAAGCAAATGTTAATGGATATAAAGAGAGAAATTGATGTTAATACAATAATAGTAGGGGACTTTAGCAACCCACTTAGATTAATGAATAGATCATCCAGATAATCAGTGACGAAACAAGGTCTTTTAATGACACATTAGACCAGATGGACAAAACATATATATACACAACATTCTACCCAAAAACAACAGAATACACATTCTTTTGGAGTGCATGAAAATCATTCTCCAGAATAGATCACATAGTAGGCCATAAAACAAGCCTCAATAAATTGAAGAAGATTGAAATCATACATATCACGCACCTTTTACAACCACAACAGTGTGAAAATAGAAATAAATCACAAGAAAAAACCTGAAAAAAACACAAACATATGAACAACGTAATACTAAACAACCAATGGGTCAATGAAACAAAGAAGAAATTTAAAAATACATGGGGAAAAATAAAAATGAAAACACAATGGTCCAACATCTCTGGGACACAGCAAAAGCAGTTCTTAGAGGGAAATATATAGCAATATGTGTCTACTTCAAGAAACAAGGAAACACTCAAACAATCTAAGCTTACACCTAAAGGAAATAGAAATAGAAGAACAAAGCCCAAGGTGAGTAGAAGAAAGGAAATAATAAATATCAGAGAAGACATAAATGACACTGAGACTTAAAAAAAAACAGTAGAGAAAAAAAAAAATCAATGAAACCAAGAGCTGGTTCTTTGAAAAGATAAACACAACTGACAAATCCTTAGCCAGACTCAACAAGAAAAAAAGAGAAAGGACGAACTTAAATAAAATCAGAAATGAGAGAGGAGATGTAACAACTGACACCACAGAAATACGAAGGATTATAAGAGAATACTACAAAAAAATATGTCAACAAACTAGACAAGCTAGAAGAAATAAGTTCCTAGAAACATAATCTTCTAAAACTGAACCAGGGAGAAACAGAAAATCTGAATAGACCAATCACAAGTAATGAAATTGAACTATTCAAAAAGTCCAGGACAGATAGATTCACAGGGGAGTTCCACCAGACATTTAAAGAACAGTTAATAGCTCTTCTCCTCAAACTATTCCAAAAAATAGAAGAGGAAGGAAAGTTTCCAAATACCTGCTATCAGGCCAGCATTACCCTGATACCAAAACCAGACAAAGACACCACCAAAAAAGAGAACTACAGGCCAATAGGCCTCATAAACACAGATGCAAAAATCCTCAACAAAATATTAGCAAACTGCATACAACAACACACTGTAAAGATCATTCACTATGATCAGGTAGGATTTGTTCTGGGGATGCAAGGATGGTTCAATGTTTGTAGATCAATCAGTGTGATACACTACATCAACTAAATGAAGGATAAAAATCATATGATCATCTTAATAGATGCAGAAAAAAGTTTGACAAGACTCAACAGCCATTCATGATTAAAAACTGTCAACAAAACGAGGTTAGAGGGAACATACCTTAACATAATAAAGGCCATATATGAAAAATCCAGAGCTAAAAATATCCTCAATAGTGAAAGACTCAGGGCTTTCGCTCTAAGGTCAGGAACAGGACGAGGATGTCTACTCTTGCCACTTTTATTCAACAGAGTAGTAGAAGTCCTAGCCACAGCAATCAGACAAAAAAAAAAAAAAAAAAAAGAAGAAGAAAAGAAATAAGAGGCATCCATATTGGTCAAGAAGGAGTTAAACTGTCATTATTCACAGATGACATGATCTATAAATAGAAAATCTTAAAGACTCCACCAAAAAACCTATTAGAAATAATAAATGAATTCAGTAAAGTAGCATGATACAAAATTAAATACCCAGAAATTGGTAGGTTTTCTAAACAGTAATAACAAAGTCACAGAAAGAGAAATTAAAAAAAAAAAAAACATTTACAATTGCACCAAAAATAATAAAATACCTAGGAATAACTTAACCAAAGAGGTAAAAGATTTGTACTCCAAAAATTATAAAACATGGTTTGAAACTGAAGATGACACAAAGAAATCAAAAGATATTCCATGCTCCATAGATTGGAAGAATATTGTTAAAATGTCCATATTACCCAAAGCAACCTACAGATTCAATGTAATTCCTATTAAAATACCAACAGCATTTTTCACAAAAATAGAACAAATAACCCTAAAATATGTAGGGAACAACAAAAGACCCTGAATAGCCAGAGCAATCCTGAGAAAGAAAAACAAAGCTGGAGGTATCACAATTTCAAGACATACTACAAAGCTGTGGTAATCTAAACATTATGGTACTGGCACTAAAACAGAACATAGATCAATAGAACATATAAACCCACATTTATATGGTCAATTAATCTACAGCAAAGGAGGCAAGAATATATAAAGGGGAAAGACAGTCTCTTCAACAAATGGTGCTGGGAAAATGGGACAACTTCATGCAGAAGAATGATCTGGACCACTCTCCTATACCATATACCAAAATACACTCAAAATTGATTAAACACCTAAATGTGTTCTAGGATAAAAATCCTAGAAAAGAACACAGGAAGTAATTTCTCTGACATCAGCCATAGCAACATTGTTCTAGATATGTCTCCTAAGGCAAAGGAAACAAAAGCAAAAATAAACTATTGGAACTACATCAAAGCAAAAAGGTTTTACACAGCCAAGAAACCATCAAGAAAACAAAAAGACAACCTATTGAATGGGAGAAAATGTTTGCAAATAATATATTTGATAAGGGATTTATATCCAAAATATATAAAGAACTTATACAACAACACCAGAGGTCAAATAATCCAATTTAAAATGGGCAAAAGATATGAATAGCTATTTCTCCAAAGAAAACATTTAGCTGGCCAACAAACATTAAAGATGCTCAACACCACTCATCATCAGGGAAATGCAAATGAAAACCATAATAAGATATCACTTTATACCTGTTAGAATGGTTAAAATCAAAAAGACAAGAAACAAAGTGTTTGATAGGATGCGGAGAAAAAGGAACCTTTGTGCACTGTTGGTGGGAATATATATTGATTCAACCACTGGAGAAAACAGTATACAGGTTCCTTGAATATTAAAAATAGAAATATCATATGATCCAATAGTTCTGCTATTGAGTATTTACAAAAACAAAAACACTAATTTGGCTTCCTTTTGGCCATCTTCCAGTAATTTGCCAAAATAACCAACACAAAAGAAAAAAGGGAGAGGCACCCACTATATGTTCGTTAGGCCTTTTAGAAAGCAGAGTTGTTCCTTTGACCACATACATACAAATCTGTAAGAAATGTGATATTATGGATATCAAGGGAATGGACGCTTTTCAAAATGTATGCCCCACAAATGTGACCAAGGCAAAACTGGAGGAGCCTGCAGTTACCCAGCATCCTGCTGGCACTGTTGTAAACAAGATAAGGGCACGATTCTTGCCCAGAGAATTAATGTAGGTATTGAGCATATTAAGCAAAGATATATATAGATCTAAATAGGTAGACAGATAATGAATATTACTTAGCTATAAAAAAGAGTAAATCTTGCCATTTTTGACAACATGAATGGAACTCGAGAATATTAAGCTAAGTGAAATAAGGGAGACAGGGAAAGACAAATACTATATGACTTCACGGATATGTGGATTCTGAAAAACAAACAAAAGCAGAAATAGACTCATAAATACAAAGAACAAACTGATGGTTTCCAGAGGGGAGGGGGTGGAGGGATGCACAAAACAGGTGAAGAGAAGTAGGAGGTACAGGCTATTAGTTATGGAATGAATCAGTCATGGGGATAAAAGGGGAGAAGGACACAACATAGAAAATATAATCAGTGACATGGTACTAGCATTGCATGGTGACAGATGGTAGCTACAGTTGTGGTGAGCAGGACATGACATATTGAGTTGTCAAATCATTGTGTTGTACACCTGAAACTAATGTAACATTGTATTTCAACTATAGTTCAATTAAAAAATAAAATAAAAATAGGGGTGCCTGAGTGGGCTCAGTTGGTAAAGCATGTAACTCTTAATTTTGGCTCAGGTCATGATCTCATGGTCGTGAGATTAAGCCCCAGAAAATACCAGACCCAGTCACAGACAAGCTAGATGGCATTCCATTCCGAGCATCAGCTCAGAAACTGAAAAAGACTGTTCGGATATTGGAAATAGCACATACCACATATGAGAATATTAAAACATATTTATGAAATAACTAGGAATAATAGGGAACTTAGATGGAGACCCATCTAAGGCAGCCTTTATTTATTTGAAAAATGCTGTCAGAACCTGTAATACACTAGAACCAGCTCACGAGGACTCTAGATATAAACCAGAGTGCCTACACTCACAAGGGTTTTCAACATGATCTCTGTGAACTAAAATACCACGGGACCCCCAAATATTACC
>CM053562.1:34133254-34236224 GCA_028646485.1 Cryptoprocta ferox
GCTTGCTGCCTGCTGGCCATGCTCTGCAGCCCGTTGCTCACTGTTGGATACCATACTCATTACAGCTATGATACTCCTCTGACAGCTCCAGCAGTAGCAGCTGTGCCAGTGTTCTGAATTGGAACGCCGCTTTCTGGTCCAGTACAACTCCACGGTCTATGGCATCCTCTGCATTCTCCAGGGATCACTAGTCTAGTCATTATTGCAGAGAAGCACTCATCAACATCACCAGCATCACCAAACCCAAGCTCTCCACCCAGTCCTTCACTGTCAGCACTATCTCCTCACTGGGAAAGCTTTAATTGTAGAGACACCAAATACTTAGGGAAGCTGATGAAGCAGTGGCAACCTCCATTTTAATCTCCATAAGAATCAACAAAGATGCTGAACAACAACTCTATTAGACATTGACTTGGAAGATGAAGATTGGCTTGAACTACTAACTCGCTTTTGGTATCATAACCCAGCATACATATTTGACAACCAGGTACTGAATTTTGTACTTTTTAAAAAAATATTTATTTTTGAAAGAGAGAGAGAGAGAGGAAGGGGCAGAGAAAAGGGAGACATAGAATCCCAAGTAGGCTCTGCACTGGCAGTGCAGAGTACGATGAGGGACTTTATCCCATGAACCCCGAGATCACAACCTGATCCGAAATCAAGAGTTGAATGCTCAACTGACTGAGCCACCCAGGTGCCTCTGTACTTTTTTCCTACTGAATTGAGGTAGCATTGGACACATCACAGAGATTCTTAAAATAACCTGGATTTAGTTTTTGATTTGTGTGTTAGCATTTTATTGTGAAAAAGTAGTTGCTGAATATGCAGAATGGGTAATTATATCTAAATATAAATCGGCCAAAAATAGATCATCTACTACACTTCTGATTTGTACTGTTTAATCCATATTCACCTACTAGAAAATAGATCTATGGACATTATGCCCAGAATGTTGGGGACATGAAGTTGTGTCAGGATGTCATTATCTCATCCATTCTCACTTATAACTTAGTAGCTCAGCTGCTTAAGGCCCTGGTCACAGGCTTATCAATAAAAACATATGAAGAAGCAAAGTAAGTATGGCCAAGAGACATTAGACTATAAATACTGAGAGAATTTGTGAGAGTTGTGAGAGTCAAGAGTTGAATGCTCAACTGACTGAGCCACCCAGGTGCCTCTGTACCAAACACTATCTGAGAGTGTTTGGTCTGGGCAAGGCTACACTTTGTTGATCTAAAATGACTCTTGAAGACCTAGGAGCAAATAGCTCCTGCCATGGTTAAGAAGGCTCTTTCACTGGCAGTGGTGAAAGTCATGCAGTATCCCTTCAAAGAAGGGATCTTGCCCGTCAACACCAATGCACTTGTTGTCTAGCAACATGTTCTAGCTACATGAGACTTTAGCACTGGCATCTGGACTTCGGCTCCAAGTCGGCTAAGCTGTCTCCCCTGGGTACCAACTCCTATAAAATTACACCTCAACTAAACTTGAACTTTATACATTTCATCTCCCCTTGCCTAGAACAATAGGCATGATTGATCTAACCTTGGTTTGGAATATGTTATTTTTGTATTGGCTAATGAAAAAACATTCTCTTGTATTCTATTGGCTTGTGAAATTTGCACAGGGAATTGTTGGCAAAGACAAAGTCAGTCTTTGAGTATTATTTGCCTTCCAAACAAAACAGCTTTCAGAGGGATTATGTGCAATGGTGTAGGTTAAGGATTAGAATTAGGCAGAGGCTGGATACCCTCCACAGCCTGACCTGGACTTGGCTGGCATTGCTTGATCTGTGCCTCCTGGCATGAACAGTCTGTACCATCAGTCATCTTTGGCTAGTCTGGGCTCTCCAGGCCTGTGGAGTTAGGTCTCATCCCCAATTACCTACATTATCTTATGGATGTAGAGACCCCTCCCTCCAGAAATCACTGTGAGGCAGCCATCAAAATGGGTGACATTCAATCCCCATGTGTACTTACTGTTGGCTGGGGTTCCAGGCTTCTGCAGCAATCAAGGCTCCCAGCTGTCTTTTTCCGGCTAGATACCTTGGGCAACCTGCCTGATCCAGTCATGGTCAGGCAGTAGAGATCTGTCAGCTCTGCCTTCAAGGGGAATATGGATTATGTGTAGGTTAGGGTTTCAAATTAGTTAGGTGCCTGGTACACAGTGCCCCTCCTCCGTGAACCAGCCTCACTGGACATTGACCTGTTGTAGGTCTCTCACCACGCTGACTTGAGCAGCTCATGCATATGCCGTATATACTCTCTCAGTTGCTCTTAGGCAGCTGGGTCCCTCCAGGCTTTGGAACCTTGGGCCATCCACAATAACCTCTGTTGTCTCAAGGGTAGAGGGAGCCTAAACCGTGGACATCACTCTGAGATGTCAGTTCTATGGGCCATAGTCTGTCCCCGTGGGGACTTGCTGTCAGCTGGGGTTCTCAGTTTCTGCTGCAATTGGGGCTCCCTGGTATTTTTTATTGGAGGATACCCTGGCCAGCCTGCCTGGTCCAGTCTTAGCAAGGCAGTCCAGATGACTCCAGCTCTGTCTTCACTGTGAATACATACATTAGTATAGGTTAGGGGTTGGATATGGCAGATGCCAGATGCCCCTGTAAAAAAGATTAAAGGAAATCTCCCTCATTGAAAATGGAGTCAGAAGCCCTCAGGGGAGCTCTTCCTGCTCATATTACTATTGCAGCCAGCATAACCAACAAAGGGAAGCAAGATAATGCTTCTAGACAAGAGAGGACACTGTTCACATAGGATTTTTTTCTCCTACTTAAAAAAATTTTTTTCTTCTAATGTTTTATTTATTTTTGAGAGAGAGAGAGAGAGAGAGAGAGAGAGAGCAAGCGTGAGCAGGGGAGGGTCAGAGAGAGAGAGAGGAAGATACAGAATCTGAAGCAGGCTCCAGGCTCTGAGCTAGCTGTCAGAACAGAGCTCGATGCGTCGCTCGAACCCACGAACCCCGAGATCATGACCTGAGCCGAAGCCGGACATTAACTGACTAAGCCACCCAGGTGCCCCTTTTTTCTCCTACTTTTAAGAAAAATAAGGGAGATCCCTCCCTGCCCCAACAACAATGCACCAACCACCACCTGCAGCCAATGAGAAACTGCTATAACCTGGAACACTTGTTCTTTTCCAGAGAACTTTAAAAAATAAAAACCTTCTCAGTTTCCTTCTAAACTTAGTAAAGGCCAACCTTCCCTTTGTCCCTTCATACTTGCCTATGGCTTGTTTTAGTTTGCTTGTCCCAAATAGCAATTCCTCTGCTATTTCCAAATAAACTCATTTTGCTAGGAAAGTAACTGCCTATTTAATTATTTAAGGTTGACTTTACATGGTGTCAGAGAAATGGAATCCAGAGAAGACCCCCAACAATTCCAAGGTTGTTGAACAAACATGTGGTTAGAACTCACAGAGTGTATTCAGCTGATTGCTTTCTTGGTGACTCTGGAGTTTGAGGGTAAGTCTCTTGTGGACTTTGAGGTCCTTCCTATGTTTTGAGCTCTCAGGCTTTCTTCAGGGTTTTTCATGAATGCATCTCCTTTCCTCCTGAGTACTCTGGTTTCTTGTTGTCAAAGTTCCCTCGTAAGTCACCCATCCTGTTCAAAATAGGGGATACCATAATTCCCAGTGTTTTAGCACAGCTGTCAGAAAACTCAGCCCTTCACAATTAAGACTTTTTAGGGAATACAAAGGCAGATTTAGCCTATGACTAAAATAAGCCTTAAGCAACATGGTTCTTGGATCAGGATTTTGTTCCTTTCTAGAAAAATGGGTGAACTTTTGGACACTTTGAAATTGTAATGGCCATTCTGAGTGACATTTGTTTTAGATAAATCTACCTTAAGGGGTATGGTTAAGAGAGAAAATTCTGAACCTCTTGAAGATAATAGAATGTGTTCTTTGATTTGATCTGTAGAATCTTCTAAAAGACAAAACAGCTTGAAAAATAGTTCTAAAAAATCATTAGAGCATTAAAACACATACACATTAGTAAAAGACATTGGCCATCTGAGCTCATAATCTTAACTTAGTCTATCTACCAGAAACATAATTTGGATCCAACTATTTATTTTCTTTTAAACCTGAGACATGGCTAAAATTTCTAAACAAAAGCAGTAATATCTCTGTTCACTTATGTGTTATTTGGGTCTATGTTATATATATTATAGATATGTAATTTTTTAACCTCTGGATGGTATTGCCAAAATTAATTCGTAGATTTCTCTAATTAGCCTAGAGAAAATTAAGCACTTATATAAATCAAATGTACTCTCAGAAATATGAGCCAACCCAATGTTTTTCAGGTTTATAGGATCTGAGACAACATTTGATAAATAAACACATGTAAGTTTGTTGGTTTAATAAGAACAGGTATGTCTTATTGTATCTGATAAATATAAGGCAGATTAACAACTTTTTCTACCTGGTTTTATTAATCAAATAAGATCATGCTAACTTTATATTACAATAGTTGTCAACAAGAGAAATAAAATGATGGTTCACTGCTTAATATCTAGTCCAAGTATAATTGTTAAAAGCAAGTAATTTAAATAAATGTAAATAGGATCAAAGTTTGTAATAAGTTAAACTACATAATGGATATTCATTGAATATCTTAATTATTTCCAAAGATAAACATTCAATGCTAAACATAAGTTCATCTACTTTTGGCTTTTTAATGTTTACAGAGAGATAAATAATATTTGAATCTATTAATAAACCTGATTTATGCTATGTTGACAAAAAATTACAAGAATATATTTCTAAAAATCTGAAATGTGTTTATGAGTTTGCTATAGAATACTAATATATGTTGGAAAGTTTATAATTGCTTTATAGTTTTCACTGGAAAACAAAGATTAAAAATAGTTTTAAAAATTGGAAGATCTGAGAGTACAAAACCAAAAAAATCATCAGAACACTTAAAAGTAATAAGTGCACAAAAACTGCACAAACTGTGTGCTTTAATGCTAAAATAATACAGGCAAAGCAGCAGTGATCTTTTTGTAAAAGGAGAAACGATCAAACTCTCATGAGAGCTTTCTCCTACTATAGAAGGACTCTTATTTTTCAAACTATGGTCAGTGATCATTGATTAATTATTAACATTTGTTTAAATAGAAAATACATTATCTATGTCTATCTATACAGATAAATGGATAATATATATCTTCAATTTTATCTATAATTTATAAATAACTTATATAGATTCATTTATTATCTGTATATAAATAAAACAATAATTTCATAAAATGCAAACTGGAAATACATGTTTATTAGACTTGTATTTCAGTTACTTGTATGGTTTCATATATGTAGGTATATACTTGGCCATGTCATGCACATATTTCTTGCTGTGGAATGACCCATATGTTTGAACACCATTGCTCTTATATCACAGTAAAATGAGCAAAAGGGGCCGTGCAGCCAGCTGAAAAGACCAGTACAAGAATGACCACCCTTTCTGTCCTGTACATACACAGTGATAACTCCTCAAGGCCAAACTGCACTTGCTCTTTGACAGGCTCATACTTTGTTGCTTTGCCTTTTTAGAATTGCAGTCATGCAACAAAAAATAAAATATAATTTTTATTTATTTATTTTTACTGATTTTTAAGTTTTATTTAAATTCCAGTTAACAGTGTAATATTAGTTTCAGGTGTACAATACAGTGATTAAACGTTTTCATATAATACCTGGTGCTCATCACAAGTGCATACCTTAATCCCCATCACCTATTTAATAAACATTTATATTTTAATGAAAAATGATGTTCCTTGAAAGATGGTTTAGTGTCAATATGTTAAGCATAAGGCTCTTCTCATATGCTTCTACATACAAGTTTACAAACACTTCTATCTTAATGAAAGAAGTTGATACTTGAAAGAAGATTATACAGCATATACCATCTTTTAAGTAACATCTTTTATTTATTAAGATGTAAACTTATGTGTAGAAGCATATGGGGAAAGCCCTGTGCTTAACTCATTGCAACTGCACTGTATATAATCATTCTTTCAAGTAACATCTTCTTTCATTAAGAGGTAAGTATTTGCAAATGTAAGTGTAGAAACATCTAGGAATAGTCCTGTGCTTAGCTCATTGAAACAATCTTTATTTAAAAGAACTTTCCCCATTTCTTATAACCATTTGGAAGGCTGGGAATTCTGGTGGCTTTCAGGTATTTATAGCTCTGCCATCAGTTTAAAAGTTGTCTCATTTTTAAAAAATATTCTGCTTACTCAACTTACAGCAACCTTTTCACCAATAATTTGGGGATCCTATTGCCCCTGCCTGTTTTATCATTGTTAGTCTAACAAAGCAATGTCAGTATAAGCCTAGAAATGAGTGAATCTCACATTGTAATTTCCAAAAACATTCAGTTTATTATAATTATATAAAACATGCTATACTCTTTTAATGTAATGCGTAAGTAATTAATTATACTACCTTCTAAAAGTAAATCTATAATTATTTTGAATAGTCCTGTATCATTTCTTTTCTAGATAAGCTTTATATGTTTTTGAAATTGAAAAAATGTCATTTAACTGATCAAGTTGAAATTGTTGAGAATTTTTTTATAAAACTACTAGAAATAATAAGAGTCAAAGAAAATGACTACATATGATTAATAGGTTAAAAAACTTTTTTGATAGGGAAAGGTATGATGAACTTTTTTGTTTTGTAAGGAAAAGGATTTTGTTCTAAAGAAAAATTATTGTTCCTGAATTTTTTTAAAATTTTAGAGTGAAGAAGAGAATGAGTGGGAGGGGCAGAGAGAGAGAGAGAGAGAGAGAGAGTCTTAAGCAGGCTTCACGCCCAGCATGGAGCCCAATGTGGGGCTCCATCCCATGACCCCTGAGTTGAAATCAAGAGTCAGATGCTCAACTGACTGAGCCAACCAGGTGCCCCATATTGTTTCTGAATTTTTAAAAAAGGACAAAGCCTAAATGAACTTGAAAGTTGTAGAAGGTTTATGGAAAAGGAATATTAAGAAATAAATTTTGTATGTAGTCAGGATAAAATTAGAATAGTGGACAGGGATGTTCACTCTCACCACTGCTGTTTAACATGGCGTTAGAAGTCCTAGCCTTAGCAATCAGACAACAAAATGAAATAAAAGTCATCCAAATTGGCAAGGAAGAAGTAAAAGTTTCACTTTCTGCTGATGACATGATATGCTACATAGAAAACCCCAAAGACTCCACCCCATAACTGCTAGAACTGGTCTATGAATGCAGCAAAGTTGTAGGATATAAAATGAATGTACAGAAATCAGTTGCATTTCTATACACCAATAATGAAGCAACAGAAAGAGAAATCAAGGAATTGATCCCATTTACAATTGCACCAACAACCATACATACCTAGGAATAAACCTAACCAAGAGGTGAAAAATCTGTACACTGAAAACTATAGAAAGCTTTTGAAAGAAATTGAAGAAGACACAAAGAAGTGGCAAAACATTCCATGCTTATGGGTTGGAAGAACAAGTATTGTTAAAATGTCAATACAACCCAGAGCAATCTACACATTTAATGCAATCCCAATCAAAATAACACCAGAATCCATCACAGAGCTAGAACAAACAATCCTAAAATTTGTGTGGAACCACAAAAGACCTCAAGTAGCCAAAGTAACGTTGAAAAAGAAAACCAAAGCTGGAGGCATCAGAATCCCAGACTTTAGCCTGTACTATAAAGCTGTAAACATCAAGACAGTATGGTATTGGCACAAAAACAGACACATAGACAAATGGAATAGAGAACCCAGAAATGGACCCATAAATGTATGGCCAACTAATTCACAAAGCAGGAAAGAGTATCCGATGGAAAAAAGACGGTTTCTTCAGCAAATGGTGCTGGGAGAACTGAATAGCAACCTGCAGAAGGATTAAACTGGACCACTTTCTTAACACCATACACAAAAATAAATTCAAAATGGATGAAAGACCTAAATGTGAGACAGGAAACCATCACAACTCTAGAGGAGAAAACAGGAAAAAACTAATTTGACCTCAGCTGCAGCAACTTCTTTCTTGATGTGTCTCTGAAGGCAAGGGAAAGAAAAGCAAAAAACTATTGGGGCCTCATCAAGATAAAAAGCTCTGCATTGCAAAGGAAATAATCAGCAAAACTAAAAGGCAACCAATAGAATGGGAGAAGATATTTGCAAATGACATATCGGATAAATGGTTAGTATCCAATATCTATAAAGAACTTACCAAACTCAATACTCAAATAAATAAATAAATAAATAAACCAGTGAAGAAATAGACAGAAGACATGAATAGACACACTTTTCCAAAGAAGACGTCCAGATGGCTAACAGACACATGAAAAGAGGCTCAGCATCACTCATCATCAGGAAAATACAAATCAAAACCACAATTAGATACTACCTCACACCTGTCAGAATGGCTAAAATTAACAACTCAGGCAACAACAGATGTTGGCAAGGATGTGGAGAAAGGGGAACCCTTTTGCACTCTTGGTAGGAATGCAACCTGGTGCAGCAACTCTGGAAAATAGTGTGGAGGTCCTCAAAAATTAAAAATAGAATTACTCTATGACCTAGCAGTAGCACTACTAGGTACTTATCCAAAGGATACAGGAGTGATGATTCATAGAGGCACATGTACCCCAATGTTTATAGCAGTGCTATCAACAATAGCCAAAGTATGGAAAGAGCCCAAATGTCCATCAGCTGATTAATGGATAAAGAAGATATAGTATATAGAGGCACCTGGGTGGCTCAGTTTGTTAAGCATCTGACTTTGGCTTAGGTCATGATCTCATTGCTTGTGAGTTGGAGCCTTGGGTCAGGCTCTGTGCTGACATCTCGCAGCTCAGAGCCTGGAGCCTGCTTCAGATTCTGTCTGTCTCTCTGCCCCTTCCCTACTCACGCTCTTTCTCTCTCAAATATAAATAAACATTAAAAAATTTTAAAAAAAGAAGATATGGTGTGTGTGTATGCATACACACAATGGAATACTACTCAACAATACAAAAGAATGAAATCTTCCCATTTGCAACAACATGGATGGAATTGGAGGGTATTATGCTAAGTGAAATAAATCAGTCAGAGAAAAACATATCATATGATTTTACTCATATGTGGAATTTGAGAAACTTAACAGAAGACCATGAGGGAAGAGAAGGAGAAATAAGTTACAGAGAGGGAGGCAAACTGTAAGGACTATTAAATACAGAGGACAAACTGAGGGTTGATGGGGGCAGGGAAAATGGGTGGTAGGCATTAAGGAAGGCACTTGTTGGGATGAGCACTGGGTATGTAAGTCATGAATCACAGGAATCTACTCTCGAAGCCAAGACTACACGGTATACACTGTATATTAGCTAACTTGACAATAAATTATAAAAATAAATATATAAGTAAATAAATAAAAGAAAAAAGAGAAAAAAGGTTAAAAGATAAAAAATAAAGTAAAATTTAATTAAAAATTTTGCTTTTTGTATCCAAGAAAACAAAAACAAAAAAAGAAACAACAACAAAATCCCAAAACAAACAAAACCCAAAGGAAGTTAGGTCCTTTTTCCCATAGAGCTGAAGTTACCTAAAAGTAAGTGAGAATTTCCAGATGGTCTCCATAAGTTCTCAGATTTGTTCCCTCTCCTTATAAAAAAGGAGTATTACACTATTTGGTATGCTAAATTATATAGGAAGCATTGTCAAATAAGTGATGCTAAGTTTTCTTTGATTTGTGTAGATATATGTTAAAATAAGTGCTCTAAAATTGTATGAAATCTTAGAAATCTGATTTGTATGTTATTTTCTTGACGTTTTGTATATTACAAATAACCCAATTCCTTATCAATTACATCACAATGAACTCTCATAAGATCTCTAATCATTTCTATTTGTATGTCTTTGTCATTTATGGACAGTTATTAAGTATTTCATCTTCAAAGAGACTCATAAAAGATTTGACAAGTACTGTAGAACACAGGTTTTGATAAATGTAAGATCCTAACACTGAACTTGGTAGAATTTCTAAAACTCGAATGGAAAACTGATTGCTTTAACATTTTGTTTTACAGATTTAATCAACCCCTTTTCTCTACTTTAAGCTATTACTTACAGCATTTTGGTATAGTATATCTTTACAACAAAGGTTAAAGCATTTATCCTTTTTTTATCTGATCCCTCCAGAATTCTGAAACTCTTATGAAAGATTCTTAGTTTTAATGATAGTCTATGTGTTTGCATAAGTTCACTAAGAATCTGTGCTCTTTGTATCAGCACACTCCATATACTTAATCCCTGCTTCTTCCACTCATAGTTTATAAAAGGAGATATACCTCAATATGGTGAAGGACTAATTGCCTCTATTAAAAATAAGCATGCTTTGTATAGCACTCATTTCACAATGCACTCTCAGGAGATGAAGACCTTAAACATCACACCTTACAACCTGGGGAATTCATCTATTGAAAAAAGGCATCTCCGGAAGGACTCTCTTCAACCCCATTAGAAAGACCAAATCAAGTACTGTTAACCAACTCTTGTGCTGCCAAACCCCAAGGCACAGACTCTGAGATTCACTTGTCACAGCTTAAAGAAAGCATCAAACCCTGACTGGACCTGCACCCCAACTGGTGACCTGAAAGATATCCAAGAATTGAAGTAGACAACAGTTGAAGGAGACTGCTTTCCCAAGATGACCAGACTAGGCCTATATACACTTTTCTCACTTCTGCTTCTTACCTTGTTTACTTCTTTTCCCCTTTCACTTAGAGAAACAGTACTCTTATTTGCATTCTTCCCTCTATTGCAAAAGGGGGAACCTCTCTGTGTTGGATAGGACACCAGAAACTCTGATCTGTTCGCAATATTGGAGGCTCTTTGATCTTACCTGGACCTAACTTCTCTTTAGTCCCTACTGTCAGTTACACCTGCCAGCCTATGGATATTACCTTTTGAGTTTCATTGTTATAACCAGGTGTTTCTATACCTTGCCTCAACCTTTCCCCAGTCATAACCATACTATTCAATTAAACATCTCCACCTTTGTCAGCTGTACAACACTTGCTCCTGTATGTTCTTTTCCTTACCTAAATACCACCTGTTTCTATGCACCCAAATGTTTATACCTCTTTGTGAGGATTTTTAGAAAAGAGCCCTTTAAGAAGGGATAGCCTCTTGTATAATGTCACTCGAACTCCTCTGACTCCTGGCTTGAAAGGGTCAATCAAAATATCAGCTAATAAATCTATTGATAACCATACCTTAGCTGGAGTCCTCTACACTCTACCTCGTTTCATTTTTCTTTGAGATGGACAGCATTTTCTATGGGCAAATAAATGTTTAGAGAGCTTGTGAATCAGAAGTCAGTGCTTATTGGGACATTTAACTATTCCTGTTAAAATCTATAACAAATCATAAGCCTCCCACTGGTATACTCCATTGAGCCTCCATGACTGCCTTAAATGGAAATTCCCAGGAGGCATCCATGATTCTGGGTTTGCTCCCATAAGGAGAGACTTTTTCCCATGGATTGAAGTAAATGCAAATAAACACATGATGAAAAATCTCTCCCTAATGTTAGGAGAACTAGCCACCTCCACAACCAAAGTAATAACAGCCCAACAATGATCACTTAAGTCATCGGATAATTGCATCGCTCTTGATGATCTAGTCATTAAACAAAAGGGCATTTGTGTAATAGTGAATACCACCTGTTGCACATGGATAGATTTCTCTGGAGAATGTACACATTGTGTAGGTAGGAATTAATTAGACCATGGACCCTCAAGACTCTGTTCCCATGACTCAGCCTCTCTTGACATTTGCCATGTTCCATATCTCTGCCTAGCCTGACCTGTATGGCCCATGCATGTGCAGTGTACACCTCATTTTCAAGTCTTGGAGATCTGGGGCCCTACAGGACTGTGGAACTCAAGTCTGTACACAACCACTTCCATCAATGTCAGGCTCAAAGCTTCTTCAAAGAGTGAGGGCAGGCAGTGGCAATCAGACTGATTTTCCTGGTTTGTAGCTTGACTGTCTGTAGTGATCTTTTTGAGTGGCCCATAGAGAAACAGTTATGAAGAGTGTCTATATCTGAGCTATTATAACGATTTACCAGAAGCTTGATATTGGGAAGTTTATCAAAGGATATAAAAACATTGAACATTTGGTTAAATAGGATCACAAATCATTATGAAACAATACTTAATTACCTGTTTAAACAAAGTGACAATAAAAGATTTCAAAGGCAAATGAAGAAGGTCACATAGTTGTGAGTGAATGTTAATATTAAGAAGATTCAGTTTTCTTAAGTAATCAAAGATCTAATGATAAAGATGTCATAAAACAGATTATTTTGATAAAACATAAAATCCTCTTTTCTAAGCAGGTAACTTTAAATGCTAAAAGATCTTTTATAATCTCTTATCAAGAACAAAACAATAGTTTAAGAAAACTTTGTTTTTTTGGGGCGCTTGGGTGGCTCAGTCGGTTAAGCGGCCAACTTTGGCTCAGGTCATGATCTCACGGTTCGTGGGTTCGAGCCCCACATCGGGCTCTGTGCTGACAGCTCAGAGCCTAGAGCCTGCTTCAGATTCTGTCTACCTCTCTCTCTCTGCCCCTCCCCCTCTCATGCTCTGTTTCTCTCTGTCTCAATAATAAAAACATAAAAAATAAATTAAAAAAAAGAAAACTTTGTTTTTACTAAAGTACAAAGCTAATTTTAATTTTGTACCAGTGTGATTGATACTAAAGCTCATTTACTTAATTTATTTGAATCTTAGCCAGTCCTGACCTCACATACTATTCCTTTTCAAAGG
This sequence comes from Cryptoprocta ferox, assembly GCA_028646485.1. NCBI lineage: Eukaryota > Metazoa > Chordata > Mammalia > Carnivora > Eupleridae > Cryptoprocta > Cryptoprocta ferox. The sequence continues at coordinate 34,146,075 of CM053562.1, forward strand.
TTCCTTTTCCATAAACATTTACTTTTTTTTTTTTTTTAACATTCAGATTTTGTCCTATGTGTTTCCTTTTTCCTAGTCTCTCTTTAGGACAAAATTACTTTCCCACACACACAAAAATGCATTTCTGTCCCTTATACCCTCTTTTATTGAAGGCATATATTCTACTTTGCTTGCGTATGAAGATGCTTACCTTCTTATTTCTAGTAGCTTTAACCACATATACTAGAATTTTAAATTTAGAAATTTAAATTTCTAGTGAAATCTAAGTAGTAAGCAATTGTGAACTGTTACACCAGCATTTTTATTTATATTGGCATATTTATGAACAGTTTTCAAATTTCTATAAACATGCTTCTTCATAGTGCAGTCTTTCAATAAAGCACAAAACATGTTTATTAACAGAACAGAATTTTGTTTTTAGTTTCTTTGTAACAGGGAAGCCCAAAGTAAATAAACCTATGTCCAGCCATTAATGTTTTATTATTTTATCCTATTTGGAAATGATCTAGGTATTTAATGAATTTACCTTAATTCATCACCTAAGAAAACTTTAAAGTTTCAGGTTACCAAAAACATTTTTTGGAAGTTATTCTTAAGTATGCATGCATAAAATTTAATTGTTGCCATATGTAAGTTTACACATAAATAACTTTATAAGTAAATCATTTGCTCCCAACAGTTATGTTTAGATTACCCATGAACATTTCATGAGACACTAGACAAATGTCAGTTATCATTCTAAGTTATTTTTGCTGATGAATTTTGTAACAGGGATAACATGAAGTTATTTGATTAGTGAACACATGTAGGATATAAGTATTATATTGAATGCTGATAACTCTAAAGATATGTCTATTTTAATTAAACCAATAACCTTAAATTAGCTTTAATACTATGAAAATTAATAAGCAGAAACCTCACTAAAATGGAATTGGGAGGTTCAGCAGGGGAAGCTCTTGGGCCCTGCCACTTCTTATAAATTGCAAATCCAACAGGACAAGATGGACCTTGCACATGGATATCACTTTACTACTCCAGCAGGAGGAAGAAAATCTTTCCTCCTCTCCCAGCAATAGCCCAGCCAATGAGAGACAGTCACAACTTAGTCAATGAGAAGCTATACTCCAAACTCCCAGTTTACACGAGTGGACTTTTTGTTTATAATGGCTCCCCAATTTCCCTTTTCCTATGTAAAAGAGCACACCTCTCTTTTGTTCTCCATACTCGCCTATGGTTTTGCCATCGCTTGCTTGTCCTGGATTGCAATTCTTTGCTATTTCTAAATAAATCCATATTTGGCTGGTAAAATGAATAGCAGTTTTGTTTTTAAGTTTAACATTACGTGGTGATTAGAAGTAGGATCCAGAGAAGACCCCCGAGAACTCCAAGGCTAGTGAGCAGCCAGACGTTGGTACACACAGAGCTGCTTTGGTTCACTGCTTTCTCCCTGACCTTAGAGTTTGAGGGTAAGTTTTCTCCTAGATTTTCAGCCCCACAGTTTGTGTTCAATCTCTCCAGGCTTTAGTTGGGATATGGTTTAAGATCCCTCTCCTTTTAAAAAATCTGAGAGTAGTCTTATATAGCCTTTGGTCCAACTTTTTTTCAGAATTGGACTGTTCCTAATGGAACTCTGCTGGCCTTTGGTCTGACTCCTTCTGGAACAAGGCTGTACTTGTCAAAACAGTGCTGTTTAGAAATTTTCTTTTTGTTTTAGAAAAAAAAAAAAACACAAAACAAAGAAATGAGAATACAGTCATCAAAATGCTTAGAAGTGCCCACCCAACCTTCTGGGACTCTGGCCAGTTTTATGTTTAAAAACTATCGTCCCTCTGTATGCCCGTTTATAACTAAATGGGCGGAAGTAATTTAAACTTCAGCAGCCATTATGGGGAACTTTCAATATCCTCAAACTTAATTTTCTCAAAACTGATAGGACAGCCATGATCTAAAATTGACAAAACTGAATGAGTTTCCTATTTTAAAATATTGGTATTTTGAAGTGTCTAAACATCATCAGGAATCTAAAATTGCGTCTGCAAAATAACATCTATTAACTGAGGCAATAAATAAATAAAAAAATAAATAACAGGAAAAGAGACTTGCCCCTCCCCCATCTTCTTTGTCTACGGACACCTGACAGCTGCCTTACTCGCAGGCCCCACCTCTGCCATCATCTACCTCTATTCTCTCTGCACCTTTCCCATTTTCTCTATACCCCCGGATCCCTCATTCTTATATTTTTGCTGAATTTCTGCCCTCAAAACTTTCTCCACCTCTTCTCTCCTGAACGTATTAAAACCTGCCCCTTTAAGGTTAAGTCTTCTGAGGATCTAAATAAATCCCAAGTTTCTTATGTTCCTGGACTAAGGTTGAATTGTGAGCCATAAAGAGATTCCTAAAGTGACTGAGGACCTTCATATATTTGCTGAAGGATTTAACATAGTTTTTCAAACTTGAACTGAGTTTCTCAGATTTGTATCAGTCCACATGGTTGTTGATGAGAACCAGTCCAAATGTTGAATGAAACTTGTCTGATAGGAACATCTTGAAAAGGATTTAGAGAAATAGACCCCTAACTTTTGGTAAATGCTAGATTCCTTGCTGGAGTTAGATCTCCACTGAGAAATTATAGTAGCTTTTTAAAAAAGCCTGTTGAAGAAAATTAAACTCAAGCACAAAATCCTGATGAATGTGTTCATGATTATTACATTTGACTCCAAACTGTCTTTAAAAAAAATTCTAGTCTTCTGTTAGATGTTGAATCCCCTTGGGTAGCACTTAACACTATGTTTATTAATGGGCTTATCTGAAATCTTTCCCTTTTAGTTAAAAAGACCATGATGGAATGGGAAATTATATCCACTCCTGGTTTAATTTGGCAAACCAGCTTGCTTGCACCCTAGATGAGTTATTTAAAGGAAAGAGTACTAAATTTTTCAATGCTCAACTCTAGCGAATAAAGACCTCCAAGCAAAACTGGAAACCTAGCTTTCTGCTATTATTGCAAACAAGTAAAACAATGGAAAAAAAGATTGTTAGAAATTTAAGTGCTTTAGGTGCCTTCAGCCCTCTGGCCAACCTTTCTAATCTCTTACTGATTTCCAGTGATGAGGGTCCAAGGAGCTACAGGAGCTCTTCCCAATCTTCTGTCTTAATCATATCAGAGGAACCACTCTTCAGATTGGGAGTGAATCTTTGCTCCTACTGACACCAGAGCTACATTCTTGGTGCTTAACTTCATTGCCATAAAGCAGCCTCTGCACTGGAGTACTAAAGAGTGGGGGTCTCTAATAAATCCCAACAAATTCCTGTCTCTGAACCTATTCCCTCTTGTCCAAGCCCTTTGAGAGACACATACTCTTTTCTCCTTAGTTCCTCCACCCTTACTTATTTCAAGATTTCTTAAAAAAATATCATGGAAAATTTCTTTCTCTTGAAAAGGGAAAATAATTCTAGATTTTGACAGGAGTAACTAAAATAGCCAACAAGGAAAAGCCAAGCTTTGGCACTGTAGCTGAGTTTGAGGACACTGATCATTTGTTCCTATTAGATCAGCTACCATCCTTTTTATGGGCAAAATCTTCAACTGATATGTGCAGAATCCACAGTACACCTCCCATCAAGATTCAAAGAGATCACTCAAAACCTCTCCCTAGAATTAATACCCTGTAAATAAAGAAGCCCTTCAAGGCATCAAGCCCATTACAGGAGATTACAAGTTCAAGTTCTCCTTATCTGCTACAGTAGTCCCTGTAATATTTCAGTTTTACCTGTGGAAAAACCTGGTGCCTGAGGATAGAGATTTGTCCAGGACCTCTGTGCAACAAATAACATTGTTATCCCTCTGTACTCTGATATTTCCAACCCTCCTATGCTACTGACACCTATTGCCACTGGAAGAAAATTGTTCACTGTAATTGACACATACAGTGCATTTTTAACTACTCCATTTGATAAAGATGGTCTATATCTTCTTGCTTTCACTTGGGAAGAATGGCAATCCACCTAGCCAGCAACGTCCCAGGGTTACACAGAGAGTCCTTATTTTCCCACAAACCTTAAAAGCTGATTTGGATGATATAAAGTTTCCTGCAAGTCCTATCGTGTTATAATACATAGATAATTTGTTTTTCTGCTTTCATTCTCAAATTTCTTAACAGGAAGGCAGCATACACATATTAAAACTTTTGGCCTCGAAAAAAACAAAGTCTCAAAAGTTTGCTCAAACTCAGGTTTGATATTTAGGGAACTTGGTCTCAAAACAAGGACTACATTTGTATCTAGGTAGACTTCAAGGCATCCTGAATTTCCAAAAACTTAAAACAAAGGTCCAATTACGAGATTCTCTTGGGTTGGCTGGCTACTGCTGAAATTGGATTCCAAACCTCTCTTATGGTGTAGCCTTTATACGCCTTACTGAAAAAAGACAAACCTGGCCTTTATTATTTGGAATCATGGTAACATAGCCTTTGAGACTCCAAAGAAAAGTCTAATAATGCTCCCTTGCCCTTGGACACCCGAATTATCAATTTCCTTTTCCCTTTTTAAAATATGAAGAATGGGAATGCCTTTGGAGTGCTCACCCAAAAACATGGAGACCATTACCACTCCATAGGATATTATAGTCAACGATGAGACCCTGTGGCACAGGGCTATTCCCCCTTGCCTCAGAGCCATTCCTTCCACTGCCTTTTTAAGTTAAGGCCACAGAAGAAATAGTCACAGGGTCCTATTTAACCATCCTTATGCCCCATGTAGTAAACACCCTGCTGAATTTTCATCATACTCAGCACTTTTCTCCAAGTCACCTCATCTCCTAGGAAATCTTCCCATTATCTGCTCCTCCTATAGCTTGTTCTCATTGCAGTAACCTCAACTCTGTTATCCTTCTCCCCTCCTTTACAAACAAAACCTCTCACAACTGTTGACAGATCACCTTTTGACTCCCTGCTACAATTTATAGGAAACCCCTCTAGCCAATGCAGATTTTTCATAGTTTACTGATGGTTATTAATTAAAGGATAAAAATGGTAAATATGCCAGGCTTGCTATTGAAACTCCTTTTGAAGTCACTGGGGCAGCACCTTTACCTTTACCTTTAGCTAAGGGTAAAACTACAAACATTTATACTGATGACTTTGGAGTAGCTCATAATTTGGGGATGTTATGGTAACAATGATGTCTCCTTATCTCTAATGGGAAGACATTTAAAAATAGCTCCTATGTCCAAAATTTATTAGATACCATACTTTTTGCCAGTGGCTGTAGCTATTATTAAGATTCTTAGACATTCCAGACTCCACTCCCAGGTTGTCAAAGGAAACTACCTTGCTGATATTTCCACCAAATATGCAGCTCTCATGGAGACCAATAGTTAAACATCTGTCATATTTCAAAGATATATTCTCCCAAATGGCAATTGAGAAAAATCTATTAGCAATGCCCAAAAATTGGTTCCAGAAGAGAAGAAACAATATTAGAAATCTAATAATTGTTGGTTTGGTAAAAAGAATTCTGGTTTGGACCAGATACCTATCCAACCCTACCAGAAATTCTAAAATTCCCACTACTTACAATGGTATATGCATCAGACCATTGTTCTACTGATAAAATGGTAGTGTTCATGAACGAATATTGGTGGGAAAATATCAATAAGACCACAAAAAAATGCCTACCTTGGTTGTCCCTCTTGTCCAAATTACAATACTGAGAAAACTATCCATACTAGCCCTGGGCATGTTAAATTGCCAAATGAATAATTTAAGGCTTGGCAAATGGATTTCATACAGCTCTCTCCATCTCATGGATAAAATATGCTTTAGTCATAGTTTGTATGTTTTCTCACTGGACTAAGCTTTCTGATGCAGATAGACCAATGCTCCTTCTGTGGCTAAAATTATGTTAGAAAAGATTATCCCTACTTGGGATGTCCCTCTCAAACTTCATAGGGATTGAGGAACCCATTTTACTGGTCAGGTGTTTTGACAAGTCTATGCTGTTTGGCTGCTTTTACAACACTTTCATTGTGACTATCACCTTCAAACCTCAGGCTAGTTGAATGCACTGACCACACTATTTATTAAGACTAAATTTGACCCAAAAAAAAAAAGACTTTAAAGTAAAGAATGTAACAAGAAACAAAGAATCACACTATACAATCATAAAAGGAACAATCCAACAAGAAAATACAATTGCAAATATTTATGAGAGTATCCAAATACATAAAGTAGCTACTAACAAAGGAAGTAATTGATAGTAATACAATAGTAGGGGATTTTAACACCCCATTTATATAAATGGACACATCATTTAGATGGAAAATCAACAAGCAAACAGTGGCTTTGAGTGACATATTGCACCAGATAGATCTAACATGTGTATTCAGAATGTCCAATACTAGAAAAGCAGCATACACATTCTTCTCAATTGTACATGGAACATTCTCCAGAATAGATCTCATAATAGGGCACAAAAAAGTCTCAACAAATTCAAAAATATTGAAGTCATACCATGCATCTTTTCTGACCACAACACTATGAAATTAGAAATCAATCACAAGTGGGGCGCCTGGGTGGCTCAGTTGGTTAAGCCTTGGACTTCAGCTCGGGTCATGATTTTGAGGTTCAGGAGTTCGTGCCCTGCATTGAGCTCTGTGCTGACACTTTAGAACCTGGAGCATGCTTTGGATTATGTGTCTCCCTCTCTCTCTGCCCCTCCCCCTCTCAAAAATAAACATAAAAAAAATCAACCACAAGAAAAAAATCTGGAAAGAATGAAAATATATGGAGGTTAAATAACATGTTACAAAACAATGAATAGGTCAACCAAGAAATCAAAGTGGAAATCAAAAAATACATGGATACAAATGAAAATGAAAACACAATGGTCCAAAATTTGGGGATGCAACAAAAGCAGTTCTAAGAGGGAAGTTTATAGCAATAACAGGCCTACATCAAATCAAGAAAAATCTCAAATAAAAAACTGAACTTGACACCTAAAGGAGCTAGAAAAAGAACAACCAAAGAACTCTAAAACCAGCAGAAGAAAGGAAATAATAAAGATCAGGGCAGAAATAAACAATAGAATGTAAAAAATCAGAACAGATTAATGAAATCAGGAGTTGATTCTTTGAAAACATCAACAAAATGGATAAACCTATAACCAAGACTCAAAAAAAAAAAAAAAGGACTTGAATAGATAAAATCACCAATGAAAGAGGAGAAATAACAACCAACATCACAGAAATATGAACAATTGTCAGAAAATATTATGAAAAACTATATGCCAACAAATTAGACAACCTAGAAGAAATGGATATATTCCTAGAAACATGAATTAACAAAATTGTAATAGGAAAAAATAAAACATTTGGACAGACGGATTATCAGCAAGGAGATTGAATCAGTAATCAAAACCCTCCCAACAAACAAAAGTCCAGGACCAGATGGTTTCACAGGTGAATTCTACCAAACAGATAAGGAAGACTTAATACCTGTTCTATTCAAACTATTCCCAAAAACAGAAGGAAGCATCAAAATTCATTCTGAGGCCAGCATTACTGTGATCCCAAAACCAGATAAAGACACCACAAAAAAAGGAGAAATATAGGCCAAGATCTCTGATGAACATAGATGCAAAAATCCTAACAAAATACTAGCAAACAGCGGTGCCTGGTTGGCTCAGTTGGTTAAATGTCCTACTTCAGCTCAGGTCATGATCTCATGGTTCTTGTGTTCAAGCCCCACATCAGGTTCTGCACTGACAGTTCAGAGCCTGCTTTGGATTCTCTCTCTCCCTCTCTTTCTGCCTCTCCCCTGTGCATTCTCTCTCTCAAAAATAAACATTAAAAAATACTAGCAAACAGAATCCAACAATACATTAAAAAAATCACTCACCACAATGAAGTGGAATTTATTCCTGGATTCAGGGTTAGTTAATATTTGCAAATCAATAGGGGTGCCTGGTTGGTTCAGTTGACTGAGCATCTGACTCTTGGTTTTAGCTCAGGTTATGATCTCACAGTTTGTGAGTTGGAGCCCTGCATCAGGCTCTGAACTGACAGCTCGGAACCTGCTTGGGATCCTCTCCCTCTCTCTCTGCCCCTCCCCTGCTCTTTCTCTCTCAAAATAAATAAACAAACCTAAAAATATTTTTTAAAATATTTGCAAATCAATCAACATGATACATCACATCAATACGAGAAAGAATAAAAACCCATTTGGTCATCTCAATATGGAGAAAAAGCATTTGAAAAATTACACCATCCATTCATTATAAAAGCCCTTGACAAAGTGGGTTTAGAGGGAACATACTTCAACATAATAAAGGTCATCTACAGTGAACATCATACTTAATGGGGGAGAATTGAGAGATTTCCCCTTAAGGTCAGGAATTAGACAAGGATGATCTCACCATTTTTATTCAACATAGTACTGGAAATCCTAGTTACAGCAATCAGACAAGAAATAAAAGGCATCTAAATTGATAAGGAAGAAGTAAAACTTACACTGTTTGCAGATGACAAGATACTGTATATAGAAAAGCCAAAAGACTTTATCAAGAAACTACTAGAATGAATGAATTCCATAAAGATGCAGGATACAAAATCAATGTGCAGAAATCTGTTGTGTTTCTATACACTGGTAATGAAGCAGCAGCAGGAGAAATTAAGAAAAAATCTCATTTACAATTGCACCAAAAATAATCTGCTACCTCGGAATAATCCTAACCAAAAATAAAAGACCTGTGCTTTGAACTGTAAAGCAGTGATGAAATTAAGATGACACAAAGAAATGGAAAAACATTCCATTCTCATGGATTCAAAGAGTAAATATTGTTAAAATGTCTATACTACCCAAAGCAGTCTACACATTCAATACACTCCCTATCAAAATACCAACACCATTTTTCACAGAACTAGAACAAACAATCTTAAAATTTGTATGGAACCAAAAAAAGACCGTGCATAGCCAAAACAATTTTGAAAAAGACCAGCAAAGCTGCAGATATAATTCCAGACTTCCAGTTATATTACAAAGCTGTAATAATCAACCAGTATGGTACTGGCACAAAAATAGACACACAGATCAATGGAACAGGATGGAAAATCCATAAAAAAATCTACAAATATATATTAATCTTTGACAAAGGAGGCAAGAATATGCAATAGGAAAAACACCAACAACAAATGGTGTTGGGAAAACTGGACAGCTACAAGCGAAAGAATGAAAATGGACCACTTTCTTACACCATACACAAACATAAACTTAAAATGGATTAAGGATCTCAATGTGAGACCTGAAACTATAAAAATCCTAGAAGAGAGCACAGGCAGTAATTTCTTTGACACTGGTTAAAGCAACATGTTTCTAGATATGTGCCCTGAGGCAAGGGAAACAAAAGCAAAAATTAACTACTGGGACTTCATCAAAATAAAAAAAGCTTCCGGAGAGTAAAGGAAACAATCAACAAAACTAAAAGATAACCTCCTGAATGGGACAAAATATTTGCAATGACATATCTAAGAAAGGGTTAGTATTCAAAATATATAAAGAAGTTGTGGACACGGACAGAAGACATGAATGAACATTTCTCCAAAGAAGATGTCCAGATCGCCAACAGACACATGCAAAGATGCTCAACATCACTCATCACGGAAATGCATATCAAAACTACAATAAGATATCACCTCACACCTGCCAGAATGGCTATGATAAAAAACACAAGGAACAACAAATGTTGGTGAGGATGTGCAGAAAAATGAACACTTGTGCACTGTTGGTGGGAATGCAAACGGATACAGCCACTGTGGAAAACAGTATTTAGGTTCCTCAAAAAGTTAAAACTAGAACTATCATATGATCCGGTAATTGCACTTCTGGATATTTTCCCAAATAATACAAAAACACCAATTTGAAAAGATATATTCACCCCTATTTTATTGAAAAGATACATACACCCCTATTTTATTGCAGCATTATTTACAATAGCCAAATTATGGAAGCAGCCCATGTCCAACAGTAGATACATGGATAAAGAAAATGTGTACACACACACACACACACACACACACAGGAATATTACTCAGCCATAAAAAGAATGAAAGTTTGCTATTTGCAACAGCATGGATGGATCTGGAGATTATAATATTAAGTGAAGTACATCAGTCAGAGAAAGACAAATACCATATGATTTCACTCATATGTTGAATTTAGGAAACAATAAAGGAATCAAAAAAAAAAGACAAACCAAAAAACAGACTCTCAATTATAGACAACAAACTGATGCATACCAGAGGTGGGTGGGGGGATGGGTGAAATAGGTGAAGGGGATTAAGAATACACTTATCATGATGAGCACAGAATGATGTATGGAATTTTTGAACCACTATATTGTACACCTGAAAGTAATATAGTATTGTGTGTTAACTGTATTAGAATTAAAAAAAAACACCTTAACTCAGAATAAAAGACTAGATTGACAAAATTTTTAGAGATCCTCCAAAAATCCTTCAACTAAAAGCACTGATGTTGGTTTTTCTAACTCAAATCCACTCCCTTTGGAACTCATAGACTTTTACCCTTTGAGATAGTCACAGGGCATCCAATGCATTTGGCCTCTGCCTCCTTTGGCCCAAAGCTGATTAAAAGAAAATATACTTCAATATTGTAAAGGCCTAGTTGTTTCTATCAAAAACAATTATGCTTTGGTAGGACAATCTTTTCACCATGCCCTCTAGGAAGATGAAGATCTTAAGCATCATACCTTGCAACCTGGAGATTTTGTCTATTGGAAAAGACACTTCCAGAAAGATTCTCCTCAGCCTCAGTGGAAAGGTCCTTATCAGGTACTGCTAAACAACCTTTGTATTGCCAAAGTCCAGGGAATAGACTCTGTTATTCATGTGACTCATCAAATGAAAACACCAAACCCTGGCTGGACCTGCAAATCATCTGGTGACTAAGATTTCCTGAATTGAAGCAGATGACATTTGATGAGACAGCTTTCTCAAGATACCTGGACCAGGTCTGTATACCTTATTTATTTATTTATTTATTTATTTACTTACTTACTTACTTACTTATTTACTTATTTTCTGCTGTTGCTTCTTCCTTCCCTTCGTGGAAAGAAAATGCCCTTATCTGCATTTCCCAATCTTTTATCAAAGGGGGAAATCTCTTTTGATTATGGCCTTTTTGAGAACAGCCTCATTATGATCTCATTATGAACTTTTCTGAAGGGTAAGAAGGTTCAGAATTCCTACAAGTCTTTCTTTCATGTAAACTAGTAATTTATGTTGGATTCTTATCCAAATTCATGGTCTCTGAATTTACAACTTTATAGACTGTATTACTGGATAACATTTGTTTTCCAAATAGCTCTTGTGAGGGGTGCCTTGGTGGTTCAGTGGGTTAAGTTTCCGACATCGGCTCAGGTCATGATCTCACAGTACATGAGTTTGAGCCCCGCATTGGGCTCTGTCCTGATAGCTCAGAGCCTGGAGCCTACTTCGAATTCTGTCTCCCTCTCACTCTGTTCCTACCCCATGTGTTCTCTCTCTCTCTCTCTCTCTCTCTCAAAAATCGCACTCTTTCTCAAAAAAAAAAAAAGATTAAAAAAATTAAAAAACCCAGCTCTTTTGAGATGACAGTATTTTTAATAAGTCTGAAGCTTTGCTATTCTTGCAAAAAGTTAATTAACTATTGCTTTATGTTTATACCTGGACTGTATCTTCCCAAATGTACCTGGTTATTTCTTTCAGTGCACCCTTGCATATTTCGCTCTTTTGCTTCATAGCCACTTTTAAAGTGGACTTCCAGGAGGCACACACGGCTCCAGGTTTGTCTCCATGGGAAGAACTATTCTTTCCTAAGTTGGAATAAGTGCCAATAAATATTTTTAGTTGGTTACTATCAGACCTAAAGTGTTCTTTAGAACCAACATGCAGTTTGGAATTGTCATGTTACTTTGGATTCTGTACTTGTTGTCTATCAATTTTTAAGATATACCCACTAAGGTGATGCTGGCTTAGTGCTTCAAGATGATCTCCAATTCAATTGCTGGGTCACAGGGTAGTTCTGTTTTTAACTTTCTGAGGAACCTCCATACTATTTTCCAAAGTGGCTTCACCAGTTTGCCTTCCCCCCAACAGTACAAAAGGGTTCCCCTTTATCCATATTGTCACCAACATCTGTTGTTTACTGAATCATTAAATTCTACTCCTGAAACCAATACTACACCACACATCTAAATGTATTTGAATCTAAATTAAAAAAATAAACATAAAAAAATATGATCTCCCAAGCTTACAACCTTGAGAAGATATAGACTTCAGATGGGAAGTGACTGAGAAATTCCCCTCACCCTCCTTGTTACTCAAATGTGGACTTCAGTGGTTTCCAACTGCTATGCACTTTTTCTCCAACGTCATGTCAACCAGGAAAGGTCCTTCCTGACACTGAAGGACAAAACCACTATCTATGAAAATCCTAACTCTTGATCAGTGAGACTTTGGAGGAAAGATCTTGGTTAAAAGGGGGAAATGGAAAAATTAATAAAGGGAAACCTTACTAAAGTGGAGTTAAGAGGAGCTCTCTCGCCTATCGCTGCTTGCCGATTGCAAATCCAATGGAAAGGGATCGACCTTGCACATGGATATATTTTACTACCCTGGAAAGAGGAAGAAAGGTTTTCTTCCTGCTCTAGTGACAGCCCAGCCAATAAGAGATAGCCATAATTCAGCCAACGAGAAGCCACTAGGTTTTGAACTTCCACTTTACTGTAATGAAATTTTGCTTCCCAGCTTTTCCTTTCCTCTATAAAGGGTATACTTCTCCTTTGTGCTCCAGACTTATCTATGGTTTTGCAGTAGCTTGCTTATCCTGGATTGCAATTCTCTGCTATTCCCAAATAAACCCATCTTTTGCTGGTAAAAATAACTGGTAGTTTGGTTTTTAAAGTTAACATTACTGAGTATTTCCCCAGATCACATGAACCTGAAATTCATTTGGATTAATACTTTGTTGTTTTTGAGAATTTTAGAAATAGCAAATTTACGTAAGAGTTTAATTCTATTTAGCCAATTAAATAGAGCTGTTTTAAAATTAATTTTGGCAATGCCATCTGTGGGTCAAAAAATACCTTATCTGTAATATATGTAATACACATACATATAGACAAACACAGAGATATGTTCAGCTGTTTTTTCTGTGAGGGAGGTGTTGTGAATTGCCACTAATCTTTCTAATTCCTTTCTAAATTTGGTCTGATCTTCTGAAAGTGGAGGTAAAAGGACTTTATAACTGAAAAAATATATTGCTGATGAGAGGATATAAATTTCTTTTTGGTGAAGGGTCTAGGATACATCTGCAAAGGATGCAAAGGACATTATGTAAAAATGCCTGAAGCCGGTAGAGCCTGATTACAAAGCCCTATAAATAAGAGTAAAGTGAGTCTTATTGCAAGTTTGGGGAGCTTGTGTTAAATTCATTTCCTAGCTTTCAGCCTTTACAAGAGTAACTGTATACTTTGAACCAAGAGATTAGGCCAGAGTGCTTTCTGTAAATCATGTAGGGAAAGAAAAGTTTAAACAGGCAGATGGGGCCAGATTTTGATAAGAGGAATTAGCCGGATGTGGCCATTAATTTTTGTCTTAAGTGTACTTTCTGTTCTTTCATCTTCTCAAAGGGAGTTCCTAAAGCTAGCTGTTATACTAATAAGACAACTGAGAACTCCCTACAAAGAATTTCTTTCAAACATAGCCAACTTAAAGGATTCATTATATGGCCACTAATGATTAGGATCTTCTTAATCTTAATAGTGACTCAAACCAATAAGCCTTTTTATGGAAAAACTGGGGCAACTTCATTTCTATACATTAATAATAAAACAGCAGAAAAAGAAATTAAGAAAAAGTCCTATTTACAAATGCACCAAAATAATAAAATACCAGGAATAAATGTAACCAAGGAGGTGAAAGACCTGTACTCTGAAAACTATAAAACAGCAATGAAAGAAATTGAAGATGACACAAAGAAATGGAAAGATATTCCATCCTATGGATTGGAAGAACAAATATTGTTAAAATGTCTATACTACCCAAGGCAAAATACACATTCAATGCCATCCTTATGGAACTACCAACAGCATTTTTCACAGAGCTAGAGCAAACAATCCTAAAATTTGTATGGAACCACAAAAGACCTCAAGTAGCTGAAGCAATCTTGATCCAGATTTCAAGTTATATTATAAAATTGTAGTAATCAAAACAGTATGCTATTGGCAGAAAAATACACATAGGTCAATGGAACAGAATAGGAAGCCCCAAAATAAATCCACAATTATATGGTCAATTAGTCTTTGTCAAAAGAGGCAAGAATATGCAATAGGAAAAATTCTCTTCAGAAATGGTGTTAGGAAAACTGGATAACAAAAGCATGAAACTGGACCGCTATCTTGCACCACACACAAACAAACTCAAAGTGGAGTAAAGACCTAAATGTGAGACCTGAAACCATAAAAATCCTAGATGAGAGCACAGGCAGTAATTTCTCTGACATTGGTCATAGCAACATGTTTCTAGATATGTCCCCTGAGGCAAGGGGCATGAAAGCAAAAATAAACTACGGGAGTACATCTAAATAAAAAAGCTCCCAAACAGCAAAGGAAACAATCATCAAAACGAAAAGGCAACCCACTGAATGGGACAAGATGCTTGCAAATGACAGTCTAATAAAGGGTATCTAAAATATGTGAGGAACTTATAAAACTCAACACCAAAAAAAAAAAAAAACCAATCCAATTAAAAATGGGCAGAAGACATATACAGATATTTCTACAAAGAGGACATACAGATGGCCAACAGTGATGTGAAAAGATGCTCAACATCACTCATCATCAGGGAAATGAAAATCAAAACTACAGTGAGATACCTGACCTCATACCTGTCAGAATGGCTAAAATTACAAACACAAGAAACAACAAATGTTGGCAAGGATGTAGAGAAAAGGAAACCCTTGTGTACTGTTGGTGGGAATGCAAACTGGTGTAGCTGCTATGGAAGACACTATGGAAGTTCCTTGAAAAGTTAAAAACAGAACTACCCTATGATCCAGTAATGGCACTACTGGGTATTTACCCAAAGAATATGAAAATACTAATTCAAAGGGACATATGCATCCCTATTTTATTGCAGCATAAGCTACTTTACAGTAGCCAAGATATGGAAGCAGCCAAAGTATCCATCAACAGATGAATGCATAAAGCAGCTGTGGCACACACACAGATACACACACACAATGGATTATTAGTCAGCCATAAAAAGGATGAAATCTTGCTATTTACAACATGATAGGTCTAGGTAGTAGAAGGCTAAGTGAAATAAGTCAGAGAGAAAGACCAATATCATATGATTTCACTCATATGTGGAATTTAAGAAACAAAACAAATGAGCAAAGGTAAAAAAGAAAGAAAGAAACCAAAACACAGACTCTTAACTATTGACAACAACTGATGGTTACCAGAAGGGAAGTCGGTGGGTGAAATGGGTGAAATAGGTGAAGGGGGTTAAGAGAACACATCTCTTGATGGGCACTATGTAATATATGGAATCATTAAATCACTATATTGTACACCTGAAACTAACATTGTATGTTAACTACGCTGGAATTAAAATTTTAATTAATTAATTAAAAAGACTGGGGCCACTCTCCAGGTTTAGACCATGGATACAAGAAGCGTTCCCAGAGAGGGCATAGATAATACAGCCCCCATGATCCAAAAGTTTACTCCCAAAAATAGGCTAAGAAAGGAAAGATCTTCATTCCATAGGCAGTGAAACCAAAACATTGAATTAACAAGTGGTTGACTGTTAAACTCTAAGAACACTCTGGTTAGCCTGATTGATTTATGAGTTTGTTTTGCAGAAGTTGACCACCAGCAAGGCTAGCTGAGACTGGAGCAAACCAGGAAGATTTCTTGCAGTTGCACAAAATGGACCGAGAGTGAGTGAAAATAACCTCTTTGATGACACACCTCAGGTCTCCCCCATCATCACCCTTACCCCAGCATTTAATGAACGTGTGTCCCATGAAAATACAGGATTCCTGAATTCCCATGCTCAGAAAGGAGGACACCTCCCTTCCCTTTTTCCCTGTATCCAATAAGCACATTCCATTCAATCGACATACCTTGTGATATTCTGACCCCTTATCCTTAAATACATCCAACTGCAACACTTTGGGGAGGCAGATTTGAGAAATTTTCTCCCATCTCCTTGCTTGGTGCCCTGCAATAAAACCCTTATTCTCTACCCACAGAACCAACATCAGTGTTCGACTTTGCTGAGCACTGGGCAAAGGACTCTTGTAACAAAATTGGTGATCATGAAGGGACTCTCAGCCCTTTCTGGACACCTGCCTGTGGTTTGCCACCTCTTGCTTGCCTGGGATTCTGTGAAGGGGCCTAGCAGCTGCCTAGATACCTTGGGATTCCCCCACGGTGGGATGGTGCCAATCTTCAGCACTTTAGTTTTATTTTGGAGGTGGAAAAACAGGACTTGATTTGGAAAAAGTCTGTTGTTGAATACTTTATGTGTGACAGCACAAGACAAGTTTTTCCTCTCTTCTCTTTGATCCTTATTTAGGGGCCTTGATAGACTGCTACAGGGAAGCTTTGACTTCTGAAGGGAAGCTTTGGTTGGGGGAAACTCTGACATCCAGGACCACCCAAAGATGTTCTCTTGTTTCCTTGTTTCTTGAATTCTTGATCATGCGTGATCACGCATGATCAAGAATTCATGCGTATCTAGCTTTGCTAACATTGTATGGGTAATATCTTGGTTAGGATAAAGGAAATAAATTAAAGCCTAAGCATGGGTAATAGTAATTTGATCCCTTCATGCAGTCCTTTGGCATGCATACTTAAAAACTGGGTGGAGCACCGGGTGGCTCAGTGGGTTAAGTGTCCCACTTCAGCTTAGGTTGTGATCAGGTCACCATCCCACGGTTCATGGGTTTGAGCCCCGCGTTGGACTTTGTGCTGACAGCTCAGGGTCTGTAGCCTGTTAAGGATTCTGTATCTCCCTCTCTGCCCTTCCTCCACTCTTGTTGTGTCTCTCTAGGTCTCAAACATAAATAAACACTAAAAAAAATATTTTTAAAACTGGGCAACTTGTAGTTATGATCCCATAAAAAGGAAAGTGATATTTTTCTGTAATACTGCTTGGCCGCAACACTCCCTGGACTCAGAAGAAATGTGGCCTGGAAATGGATCTTTGAATTATTATATTATTCTCCAGTTAGAATTGTTCTATAAAAGAGAGGATAAATGAGATGGATGAAATTCTGTATGTACAATCTTTCATACTGTTATATGAGAACAAGCTAGTACAGAGGAAATATATGATTATGGTCCAACAGGGGGATAGACCCCCAAAGGGCATGGTTTTACCAGAGTCTAATGATCGAGAAGATGACCTCTCAACTAATACAGCTGGATTCACCAGAGGCTCCAGTTCCACCTCCATATGGAGATGCAACAGGGGCTCCAGCTACACAAACCTCAGAGCCATGGGCTCTAGGGTCCCAGGCTCATGAGGAGTCAGAACAAAAAGGAATAGCCTCTACTCATACCCAACAAGACAGAGCAGGGAGCAAAATTTGGCCAGGGAGCCACTCCAATTTAGGGAGGACAATTCCCTTTAAGGCAAGTGTCCATTGGGGAAATAAATAATGGTGACCCATTTGGTGAAATGATTTCGGTACATTCCCTTTTTCTCTCTACTTCCAACTTGTTTAATTGGAAAAATAGTATGCCAACATATAGAGATGACCCAAAAAGAATAGAAAACTTGTTCTCCCCAATCTTGCCACCCATAACCTCATCTGCAAATGTATATAGTTTACTAATCATTCTCCTTATGCCAGAAGAATGGAGAATGATGTTAGAAGAAGCTGATAAGCTTCATGCTGAGGCTCTAGCCAATCTGATAAGGGCTGCAGCTGCCAAGGTGGTGCTGGCTGCCGACCCCAACTGAGATGCAAATGATAGGGGGAATTATGCTAGTGTCATAGATATTCAAAATAAACTAAGAGGTTGGAAAAGCCATAGAAATGTCTATGTCACAATTGGTTGAAATTGTCTTTATGGTTTTTAACAGCAAAGATCAAGAACAGGAGAAAAAGTAACAGTGCAAGATGAAACAAGTGACCTTGTTTGCTACTTCCCTCACACAGGACAAAAAAGGTAACAAACCCAAGGTAAGAATTCCTGGCAATCAGAATCAGAAAGGGTACTTTACAATAGAGCCTTGGCAATGTGCCTATTATAAACAATTGCCATTGGAAAAGCCATTGGAAAAGAATAGTCCCTAGATTAAGTAAAGCTACTGGGGAAAAGGGAGAATAAGATCTCATTACTCTTGAAATACCTCAGTTTACTAAGACTGATCAAGAGTGACAAAGCCCACACACTATTACAATCCACAGGCTCCATTAACCTTTCTCACAAGGAGCCCTGGGCACAAACGAAAGTGAGAAAATGGATGATTAACACAGGTACCACGTATTCTGTATTAAATATTCACTTAGTAAAATTATGCTCAATGAAAGTAATAGGAGTATCAGGAGAACCTTTGCAAAGACTGTTCTTTCAACCCCTAGGTTGTCAGATTGGAAAGACTTATTTGAAACATAGTTTTTGGTATATACCTGAGTGCCCCTCTCCACTATTCAGAAGGAACTTGCTGAATAAGTTCAATGCTCAAGTCACTTTTTTGTCTGGGTGAATGGATATTAAAGTACTAGCAGAGCAACTTGTGAATTCCAGGCAATATTACAATAAGGAGAAGAACAGCCAATGGACATGTCAGAAGAGATTAAACCCCAGCATTTGGGCAGGTGGGAGGACTGGATGGGCAAAAATTGTAACACCTATCCAGGTGAGGCTTTGCCCTAAGGCAAAGTTTCCAAACCTAAAACAGTGTTCCCTAAGGGAACATCCTAAATGAGATTTTCAGCTTCTGGTGATTGCCTTTTGGAATAAGACTAATTCAGCCCTGTCACTCACCTTCCAACACTCCAATTTTGCTGGTTCAGAAGGCTGCACAAAAGAATATAGCTTTATCCCAGACCTCAGAACGGTTAAACAAATAATGGAATATAACCACTTGGTTGTAACTAATCCTTATACCTTGCTCATTACCTTGTCTGAAGATTTTCACTGGTTCACCATGCTCAACCATGGGTTTTTCTGTGTGCCTCTAAGTCCAGAATCTCAAGATCTATTTGCCTTTGAATGGGAATATTTGGACAGTAAGGTTAAGGAGCAATAGTCCTAGACTCTACTCCCCCAAGGATTTAAGAAGGTCCCCACCATTATTGGTGAGTTCATTATTTATTTCTAGCTGAATATCTGAGAGAACTTCAGCTCTCAGAGGGTGTTTTGCTTCAATATGTAGAAGACACTTTGATAGCTAGTAAGACCAGAGACTAAAGACTATTTCTACTCAGAACTTTCTACCTAAGGATAAGATGTCTAAGAAAGAGAGACAAGTTTCTCAACCCTCTATAAAATATTTGCTGTTTGAATGGCTTCCGGGGCAAAGAAGTTTGCTCCCTGATAGGGAAGAGGCATTAATGAGGGATGCCATGCTGACTACCTGGAGGCAACTGTGGAGTTGCCTGTGGAGATTTTTAGGTATGGCAGAATTCTGTTACATCTAGATTCCCAACTTTGGATTCAGAGCTAAGCCTTTCAATGAAACCCTCAACTGAGGAGACAATGAACTCTGTAATTGGACAGGAGAATGTCACCAGGCATTCCAAGTCATTAAAAAAGTTGTTCATGGCACTGGGACTTCCAGACAGAAGAAAGGCCTTTGACTTGTCCATTCATAAAAGACAGAGGGTGAGTCTTGGAGTGTTAACATAGACTCTTGGTAACGACGAAAACCAGTTGCCTATTTTTCAGAACAATTGGATATAGTGACATGGGGATGCCCTATTTATGAGCTGTGGCAGCAACTTGTGATCTTTTTCAGGAAGCAGAAAAATTTACCCTGAGACAACCTACCATAGTACATTCTTCCCTTTGTGTTCTTCCTTTGCTGGAACAGAAAGGATATTGGCTCATGTCTAGTAGATTGGGCAAATATCAGTATTATTGGACAATCCTAATGTTATTCTAAAATCTGTCTTCTTTAAAACCAGCCATGTTACTTCCAACCAGTAATGATGAACACATACTCACCTATGTATGCAAGTAATTGAGCAAGTTCATTCTAGCCACTCTGATTTGACAGATGTCTCTCTCAAGGATCCAGACTTGGAAATGTTGATCATTTTCAGGATTAGCTTTATGGACCACAGTAAGCAGAAGGCTAACCTATCAACAAACTTTAGAATACAAAGCCTTTTCGCCAGGTACCTCCACACAAAATGTAGAATTTATTATCCTCATCCAAGCCTTATAACTAGGAAAAGGGAGCAGAGCTATTGTATATAGTGATTCTAAATATGCCTTTTCCATAGTATATGCTCAATGGGGATATTTGGAAGGAAAGGGGACTTTTCCTTGGGGAGAGGCAAGGACATTCTAAGGAAATTTTTGATTTGCTTGAGGCAGTAATACAACCCAAAGAAGTAGTTATAGTCCCTTGTCCAAGGCACCAAAATCAGAGTGCTTGATCGCACAAGGAAATAATTAGGCAGATCAGGCTGCCAACTTAGCAGTGAGAACCAAGACTCCAATGTCTCAAATAACCTTCATTCTGGACATGGATGCAACACACAGCTATCCCAAATATCCCCCTGAAGTTCTTGACAGAGCTAATGAATAGGGATTTAATCAGGGTGTTTACTATAAATATACCAAAGAAGGCTGGATTTACAACAAACAAGGAATTGTGCTGAGCCCAAAACACCTTATAGAAGAAATTACTTATTTATTTTTTAATGTTTGTTTATTTTTGAGAGACAGAGTGTGAGTGGGGGAGGAACAGAGAGCGGAAGATATGGAACCCAAAGCAGGCTCCAGGCTCTGAGCTGTCAGCACAGAACACAATGTGGGGCTCAAACTCATGAACTGTGAGATCATGGCCTGAGCCTAAGTTGGACACTTAACCAACTTAGCCAACCCAGGGGCTCTTTATAGAAGACATTATTAGCCACATTCTTCAGAGTACTCATTATGGAAGAGATGCTACCTTCTAATGGATAGAAAGATACACTCTAGGACCCAATATGCAAAGAATTATTCAGAAAGTAATACAAAAGAATAGGATTTATGCAAAAAAAAAAAAAAAAAAACCTCAAAGACTAGTCCCCAATGGGCCTAGGGAGTTCAAACTCAAGGGAACAGGGCTTGAGAAACTGGCAAATAGACTTTAAAATGATGCCAAAGGCTACCAGTAACTTTAAATACTTAGTATTTATAAATACTTTTACTGGATGAGTAAAAGCTTTTCCTTGCCATTCAGAAAAATCTCAGAAGTAGTTAAAGCCTTATTAAAAGAAATTATTCTAAGGTTTGAATTTTTTTTTCCTTCTAGAGTGATAACAGAGGAACCTTTGTGGACAAAGTTACTCAAGAAGTCTCTGGACCTCTAGGTATTCACTGGAGATCACATGCTTCTTTGAGATCACAACTAAAAGACTAATAAACAAACAAACAAACAAACAAACAAACCATACCTTAAAAAAAAAAAAAAGACTTTAGCAAAAATCTGTTCGGAAACTAACCTGACTTGGGACAAAGCCTTATTGTGGTTTTCCTTAGCAGAAGGGTGGCTCCTAGAAGCAGGCTCCCATTGACCCCTTATCAAATGTCTAGGAAACCCTTCCTTTGTTCTGAATATCATTTAGGAGATCTGGGAGGGAGCTAGGATAAGAGAACTTGACGCTGTAAAATATGTGCATTCTCTTGGTGCAAATTTAGTAGCATTTCATGTTTGCTTCCAGGGAAGGATGTTCCCTATAGATGTGCCATTGTACCATTTGAGTCCTGGTAACTGGTTGCTGTTCAAATTCTAGAAAAATGAACACCCTGAAGATTAGTTTAAGCCATGGTAGGTGGGATCATATGAGGTATTATTGGTTACTCACTCTTCTATCAAGTTAAAAGGTGTCAAGCTATGGATTCATCATTCCTGTGTGAAGCTAGTACCTAAATAGCCAACCTACCCACTGTGACTTACTTATCAGAAGTAAGTCTGATAAGCAAGTCAGAGACAGGAATTTTTCAAGTCAAAAGCATAAAAGCCAGGATCACCCTAACCTTGCATGGTGGCACATCCCAAGCACTGACTTCACTCAGTCACCTTCAGAACAGGAAGTTTCCAACTA
The DNA here is from genome assembly GCA_028646485.1 of Cryptoprocta ferox. NCBI lineage: Eukaryota > Metazoa > Chordata > Mammalia > Carnivora > Eupleridae > Cryptoprocta > Cryptoprocta ferox. The sequence continues at coordinate 34,168,415 of CM053562.1, forward strand.
TTCTTGGGAGCCCTGACAGATTGTAAGGTGTTATTCAGAAGATAATCAGACTAACAGAGGAGTATGACTACTTCCAGTTGTTGGTTTTTCTCTGTAATTGTCATCTCTTGCTTAGAAAGATAATTCCATGGTTAGAATTGTACAGACTTTAGCTTCTCCTGGTAACTCGTTTGATTGCTGGATATGTCACCTGAAGCCCTTCTCCATAATGATCATACTGATCCCATAGTTATGCTCAGACCCAATTTCTTGAATATGACTAACTTCATGGCACTCTATGGAGAGAACCCTGTGGACTTAACCTATTGGGTCAGAATAGTTAACAGAGAGTCATATGTCCCCTGTTTCTTTTTAATACCCCCTAGTGATCCCCCTGTAATAACCTTTTGAAGCTCATCCAAGGACACTGGAACCTCTGGTCATAAAAACCAAACATTTGCTAACAGACAGGTGGTAACTAATAGTCTATTTAACAAAACTTTACATTTTTTGGGCCCACCATCTCTCTATTTAGTTCAGCAGATATGTACTAATCATATATGTGCAAATTAAAAGTTATAAAATAATGCATACCTTAACGGAATCCCTTCCCCTTTATAGGCATATAATATAAATTTCAATTGGACACTGTCTTATACTGATCCCTGGCTTGACCAGGTTTTAAGCAGAATCCCCCAAAATGAAGAGCTTCATTTCCAGAACATTTCAGGAATCTTCTGTGGGATACATATTTTTCTGTGGGGCAAATGATCAGCCTTGGGCTTATGAATGCTTAGACAGCTGGCACTTAGGAAGTACTTGTTTACTAGGACACTTTGTCATTCCTTTCTATATCCATGATTCCAGTGATACTCAGCATTGTAACAATTCTTTAAAAAACATTTTCCAGAACTAAAAGGTCCATATTAGACCATGTCTCTCTCAATTTGGGGAAAAGGGGAAGGTTACCTAACAGAATATCAGGAAGATGGAACAGGCTATTTCTTTGGAAGAACTTTACTACCGTGGTGGGAAGTGGCAGCCCATGAACATAGGATTAGAAACCCATCTATAATTTGGAAATGTTAGCAAATGAAACTGCTTTAGCTAAAGCACCTCAGCAGAAGTATCTAGACTCTTCAGCAGAGGTAGTCTTGGACAAAAGGATAGCTTTAGACTATATTTTGGCTGACTGGGGAGGAATCTATGGTGGCAAACATGTCTTTCTGTGTCTATACTCCCTATAAAGTAGAAACTCACCTAAACAAAATTAGACAACAGGCTACCTGGTTTCAGGAGATTTCAGAAGATTCTGGGATCAGACTGTTTTTCAGTTCTAATTTCATGGATCTTCCAAGGCATTGATTATTACAAGGACTAATAAAAATGGACACATCCATATTCATCATACTAATGATTAGGTTTGGGATGACAAAATGTGTGCACAGTGTTCCAAGATGGTCAAAGGAAGAACTCCTATCCTCGTTATGCAAAATGTACCTACAAACCTGGGAACAAGAAAATATTTCCAACTAAGTGCAAAAGAATTTCATTCCTCAAACCCCCAACTGTGCCTCTAAAATCAGCAGGAAGTAGCCAGAGTGGTCATAATCCAAGTCCCTCAAGACTGGGGAATGATCAAATGATAGAGGGGACTAAAACCAATATGCTGAGTTAAAAAATGCTAGGCTCTTCCACTCTAAGGACATTCTGGTTAACCTGATTGGTTTATGAGCTTGTTTTGCAGAAGCTGACTGACCACCACTAAGACTAGTTGAGGCTGGTACAAACCAGGAGGAATTCTTACAGTTGGACAGAAGGGACCAAGAGTGAATGAAAGTAACCTCTTTGATGACACACTCTGAGATCTCCACCACTTGTCATGCTTATCCTCCCATTTAATGAACATGTGTCCCATGAAAAGACATGATTCCTGAATTCCCATCTCAGAAAGGAAGACACACCTCCCATTTCCCCTATAACCAATCAGCATATTCCATTCAACCTACATACCCTTTGACATCCTGACTCCTTATCCTTAGACACTTAACTAACCCTTTGGGGAGGCAGGTTTGAGAATGTTTTCCCCATTTCCTTGCTTGGCACCCTGCAACAAAACCCTTTTTCTCTGCCACAAAACCAGCATCAGTATTTGTCTTGTTGTGCATTGGATAATGGATCCTTGTCCAATAATAGCAAGTATGGTGTAGTGAAGACAATGTCTTTGGTCTCCCATGAAAATGTAAGAGGTCTCCAGTCTCAGACCCCCTCATCTATGTCACCAGGAAGGTACTACTGGAATGGAACTTTTCCAGGGATAAGAAGCAACAAAGGCTAAGATGATGAAGGTCCCTTATGGTCTGCAACCTTCTATAACAAACTCCCCTGAAAGCTGGCTTTGCTGGACAGGGAGTCCTGCTTATAACCTTATGTTTCAGAACCCCAGTCTATTAGACTGACCACCAAGGTACATCCAAGTAAATGCACCCTCCAGATGGTGGAGGCAAACAGAATATTCTTGCTGGTCTCGAAGTTGAGCTCTTAGGACATAGGATGAAAGGCAAAACTTCATCTGGTTTTTACAAAGAAAACCCACAGCAAAGTTTGTCCAAACAGACATGAGTCTGAGGAAAACTGTGAACTTACCAGTCTGTGAGGCCACTTTGAACAGCAGGCTAATAGACCCCATGCCTGCATTCTTTCCCCATAGCAATTCCTATTTATGACAAGTGACACAAAGTGGTAAACAGTGACCACCTCAGGGAGGAAATGGTCAAATGGTCAGTCAAACCAAGACTATTCTATCAAAATTACTAGACTTATCAAGTCCAAGCAACTCGTTCCACAAATATTTTCTCTAGCTAATCTAAATGTAGAAAGAGAGAGAAAAAGGGCCTCTCACCTGTTTCAAATACATTAGCCCCCCCTAAGCAGAGAGCCAGGGGCTGATGTGGCAAAAATTCCTACCTACTTCCAGTGTTTGTTGGGTGTGTCAGGCTCTCTCAGCTGCAGTTGTGTTCAGCCAGGGAAGTTTATCCTGCTGATTACACTAAGGGTTATGGAGGCAAAATATTGCTGTACTCTTCAAGGTTCTTCTAGTTGGTTTGAGTTAAATTGACAGGAGGCAGAGTAATAGGAGCAAAAAGCAAAATTTGATTTTGTGTGCACAGAGGTCCAATATTCAAATTAAGTCTCAAATGACTAAGGAAGGCAGCTGTTAAATTTTTTGGATAAAGAAGCAATAAATCTGTGAGGAATTGACAGGACAAAGAAAACTTATTTGAGAGCTTCAGTTAGGAAGAGATATTTAAACAGAACTTGGGCAGGGGTAGTAAATTGGTAAAAGTAAAATGTTTGTTTATACAGACTTCTTGACTCTGAGTTCCTAATCTCTGGTGATTGGATGACTTTTTACCTCCTGGTACAAGATGTCTCTTCTTTATCTAGGAGATATTTTTCCTGCTTTTGGGAGACAAAGGAGGGGGCAGTCTAGGTGCTTTCCTTGTATTGTTTCTTACATAACTTTAATTCAAAATTGTTAATATGCCAAAGTGGCACATTTTGGGTGGCATGCCTTGGCTCCCATGTGTGCATTTAGGTTGGTTAGGGCTTGGAATAAAAAAGATGCCATGGAATGCCAAGAGACTGTTTGTGAGGCCTGAGTTCTCCATACATTTGTAGGTTCTAGGTTTCTGGCTTTCCAAATCTAAATGGCCAAGAAATGTGCAGTATGTACCCCAATATCTGATTTTTGACAGCGGAAGACCTTCAGGCATGTGGAGTTGAGCTGATATACAACTAGTGGCAGAGCCTCTGGGATGGGAGCTCACTCTTGAAATCTTTTTGAGGTGTCACCTTTAAACTTGAAATGGTACCCATTTGACTGCCTGCCTCGTGGGTCCTGAACTTCTGTAGCAATTAAGACTCCCAAGTCTCTCTTATTAAAGGATACTCCTGCCAGCCTGCCCAGCAACACTCTGGCAAGGCAGTCCAGCTTCCTCCTGATCTGCCTTCAGGGGAAATGAGTGGATTTGGATAGGTTAGGGCGTGAAATAAGGTGGAGGACTTGTAACCGCAAGAGCCTGCTTCTGTAACAGATCTTTGGCTACCCTGGCCTGAGCATACCACACATGCACGGAACATACCTATAAGCTGGCCTTGGGCACACCTGGCCCTCTAAGCCTGTGGAACTCCAGCCAGGCCAACAACCACCTGTATAGCCTCTGGCATGGAGAGAGCCCACCTTCTGAAAAATGTACTGAAATGGCAGCTGCAAACAGGCACCAGTCAGTCCCCATATGGATTTGTTGCCTGATGGAGTCCAGGTCTGCTTTAGGAATCAAGACTCCCGGGTGGCTCCTAATGGAAAATACCTTGTCCTGCACACCCTGCCCTTCCATGGCAAAGCAGTTGAAAAACATCCAGTTCTGTCTTCAGGGGGGATATTATATAATGGATAGGAATTGCCACGGCAGTCCAGTATGGGTAGTTTATGTCTCTTAAGCTGTCCTGAGGCAGCTGGGGCCCTCCAGGCTGGAGAAGAGGGCCCAACCCCAAAATCACATGGAGGCAGAAGCCACAAATTGGCCACCATCAGTCTTGATTTGAACTTGCTGCTTGTAGGGATCCCAGTGTTTACCATCAACCAGGATTCCCAGGTGTCTCTTAGAGGACAGATACCCAACCTGGCTTGCTCAGCCCTGCCCTAACAAAGGAGGGCAGTATCCTTCAGATTTATCTTCAGGGGATATGCACATTTGATTAGGATAGGGCTTGTAATTAGGCAGGGGACATGGACACCCTAGAGCGCACTCTTGAAACCAGGCCTCTTGAGCACTTGCCCGGTTGCAGGTCCCTGGCTTCCCTGACTTGGGTGACTTGAGCATATGCAGTATGCAGTCAGTCAGTTTGGAGGCAGCACAGGCTCTCCAGGCCTCTGAAGCTGGGGCCAGTGCATAGCCTCCAGGACAAAGGAGCATATGCTGAAAATCTGTCTAAGGCAACAGCTTTAAATTGGTGATGGCCCCCCATTTGGATTGGCTGCCTGATGGGGTATCTGGCTTCTCCAACAATCAAGGCTCCCAGGTATCTCTTATTGGAGGGTATATTGGCCTTTAGGCGTAGTCCAGGCAAGGCCAACCACATTTCTCCAGCTCTGCCTTCCAGGGGAATGTGCACATTTGTGTAGGTTAAAATCTTAGAACAGGAAGACACCAGCTACTTCCAGTAGCGTAGCCTGCTTTTGTGCCTCAACAGTGGCACTAACTCCACCTCCCAAAAATTGCTCTGAAACAGCCATAGAAATGGGTAACAGTCATTCCACATGTTGACTTACTGTGTGCTGAAGTCCTGAGCTTCTATGTCAATCAAGGTTCCCGGGTGTCTCTTACTGCAGGATACTGCTGCCATCCCACTGATCGAGTCCTGGTGAGGGGAGTCCAGACCACTTAAAGTCTGCCTTCATAGGGAATATGCACATTTGTATATCAATCACAATTATGTAGGTTGGGGCTTGGAATTAGGCAGATGACTTATAGCCCTAAGAGCCCTTTCCTGTGAACCCTACCTCTCATGAAACTTGGCCTGTTTCAGGTTTGTGGCTACCTTGACCTGCACAGCCCATACATTCTCAGTATGCAACCTTTAAGCTGGCCCCTGGGACACCTGGTACTCTAAGTCTGTGAAAATCCAGCCAGGCCCCAACCACCTCTATAGCCTCTGGTGTGGAGGGAGCCCACCTTTCAAACACTGCACTGAGCTAATAGCTACAAAAGGCTGACAGACATCCCCATGTGGACTTACTGCCTGAGGCTGTCCCAGGCTTCACCAGTGATTGTTCCCAGCCAAGTGCCTCTTATTGGAGGGTACCTGGCCATCCTGCTTGGCCCCTCCTTGGCAAGGCCACTCAGATTTCTCCAGCTCTGCCTTCAGGGGGAGTATGCACATTTGTGTGGGTTAAAGTATGGGAATAGTTAGAGGCTAGGTCCTTCCAATAGCCTTCTCTTGTGACCCAGCCCCACAGGGCACTTGCACTGTTCCAGATCCCTGACTACCCTGACCTGTGCAGCTTCTGCATGCACAATACATACTCCATCAGCTGCGGTTTGGCTGCTGGAATGAGCAACAGTCAATTCCCATGTAGACATACTGTCTCCTCGGGCCTGGTCCTCTGCATCAATCCCAGTTCCTGGGTGGCTCTTATTGGGGGATACTCCAGATTACTCAAGGACTGCCTTCAGTGAGAATATGCACAATTACTTAGGTTAGGGCTTGGAAGTAGGCACTTTGTAACTCCAAGAGCCTGCATCTCCAGTTGCTTGCCCTCTTCCAGATCCCTGGCTCCCTGGACCTACACCACCCATGCAGGCACATACATTCCCTGTAAGCCAGTCTTGGGCAGACCCAGCCCTCAGAGCCTGTGAAACGCTGGCTAGGCCCCAACCACCTCCCTAGCTGCCAGCGAGAGGGAGCCCACCTTAGGAAAATTGCTCCTATTTGATAGCTACTAATGTGAGATAGTAGCCATGTGGGCTTGCTTCTTAATGGGGTCTTGAGCTTCTTTAGGAACCAGGTCCCCTGGTGTCTTCAAATGGAAGATACCCTCTCCTGTGGGCCTGGTCCTTTCCTAGCGAGCAGTTGAGAAACCTCCAAGTCCACCCTATTCCAGATCCCAGGCCAATTTAACCTGGGAGACCCACGCATGCGCTGTCTGCACAGGCTCAGCTGGTTCTGGGCTGCAGGGGGCACTCCAGGCCTGTGGAACTCCAGCCTGACCCCAAACCACCTGAATGACCTCAGCGGGGAGTAAGCTCCACCACCTGAAAATCTTTCTGAGGCAGCAGCTTAAAACTGAAGACAATCTGTCCCTATTTGCATTGGCTTTTCTATGGGACATCAGGCTTCTCTACTCAACAGGGCTCTGAGGTGTCTCTTATTGGAGGGAACTCCAGCCATCTAGCCCAGCCCTGCCCAGCCGAGCCCAACTTTACTTCTGCAGCTCTGCCTTCAGGGGGAGTATATGCATTTGTGGAGGTTAAGCCTTGGAATTAGGCAGATACCAGGTACCCTAATAGCCCCCTTCTGACTACCTTGATCTGCACAGCCTGCATGTGTATGGTCCATACCATGTCAGCTGGCCCTTGGCTTTTGGGGCCCTCCAGGCCTGTGGAGCTCAAGCCAGTCCTCAAACACCTAGCTCCTAGGGTGGAGAGAGACTGAAATTCCTTCTGAGGCTTCAGCTTAAACTACTGACTGTTAGTTCCCATTTGGAGTGTCTGCCTAATGGGGTTCAAGGCTTCTCCAGCAATCAAGGATCCCAGGTGTCTCTTATTACAGGGTTTCTCAGCCATCCCTTTTTGCCTCACTGAGGCAAGGCAGTCCAGATTCTTCTAGATCTGCCTTTAGCAGGAATATGCGTCTTTTTGTATGTTAAGCCTTGGAATTAGGCAGATGCCAGGTATCCCAAGCCCCCCTTTTGTGACCCAGCCTCAGCCAACGTTGCCCAGTTCCAAGTCCCTGGTTACTGTGGTTACTTTGACTTGTGTGGCCTATGCTTGAGTTCTCCATACTCTGTCACTTGGCTCCTGGCTTTTGGGCCCTCTATGCCTGTGGAGGTCAAGCTGGTCCCCAAACACCTGCTGGCCTGTAGGGTGGAGAGAGTCCACCACACTAAAATCATTCTGAGCCTCCAGCTTAAACTAGAGGCATTCCCCATTTGGACTGGTACCTGATAGGGTTATTGGTTTCTCCAGCAGTCAGGGCTCCTATGGATCTCTTGCTGGAGGAAGCATGGCATCTATATGATCCATCCAGGACAAGGCAATCCAGATTCCTTTAGCTGTGACTTCCAAGGGAATATTTACATTTATGTAGGTTGGAAGCTTGGAATTAGGCAGATCCCTTATATGCCAAGAGCATGCTTATGGCACCTGGTATCTCTGGACACTTGACCTCTTTTCCAGGTCCCTGGCTACCCCTTGCCTGGGAGACCTGCACATGGGCAGTATGTACCCCAAAGTCTGGCTTTGGGCAGACCCTCCCCTCCAAGCCTGTGAAATTCAGGCCAGGCCTCAAACATCAGCATAGCCTCTGGTGGAAGGAGCCCACCTTCTGAAAATTGCTCTGAGCCAATAGGTGCAAAAGGGTGACAGTCAGTCACCAGGTAGACTTGCTGCCTGCTGGGCTCCCGGGCTTTTCTAGGAATCAGGACTCCCTGTGCCTTCATATGACAGATACCCTGTCCTTCTAGGCAGGTCACTTCCTAGTAAGGCGGTTGATAAACCTCCAGTTCTGCTTTTGGGGGCGGGGGAGGAATATTCCATAATGTGTAGGTAGGCCTTGCTCATTAGGCTGATACCATGTACACCTAAGAGCCCTCTCCTGTGATGTGCCTCCCCAGACATTGCCCTGTTTCAGGTCTCTGGCTAGCCTAAACTGCCATGCCTGCTCATGTGTGCTTGTGTATCCCGTCACCTGGCCTTGGGCTGCAGGGCCACTCCAGGCCTATGGAGCTCTGGGCGACCCCAGCTACCTGAATGTCCTCTGAGTAGAAGGAATCCACCCCTAGAATGTCTTTCTGAGGCAACAGCTTTAATCTGGCAACAGTGCCCCCATTTGGACTGGCTGCCTGATGGGGCCCTGGTGTGCATCAGCAATCAGGGGGCCCCACACATCTCTTATTGGAGGTACCCTGGTCAGCACTCCTGGCCCCACCCTGCAAATGCAGTCCAGATTCCTCCAGCCCTGGCTCTAATGGGAATATGTATATTTGTGTAGATTAAGCCTTGGAATTAGGCAGATGCTTCAAAGCCCCAATAGCCCCGTCTATAGATGGTGTATACTGTCACTGCCTATCCCAGGTTCCTGGCTTCCCTGGGCTATATGGCTCCTACATGTGCAGTACATACCCTGAATTCTGCCCTTGGGTGACTTAGGCTTTCCAGGACTGTGGAGCTAGGGTTTATCCCCAACAACCTCAAAAGAGATTTCTAGCCCTGTGAAATTCCCACTGAGGCAACCACTGATATGGGTGACAGGCCCCATGAGGACTAGCTGCCTGATGGGGTCTCAGGCTTCTGTTGCTTCAGCTAGGCCCCAACCACCTGTTAGCCTTTGACATGGAGAAACCCACCTTTGGAAAATCGCTTCAGGCAGACAGCTACAAATGGACAACGGTTAGTCCCCATGCAGACTTCCTGCCAATGAGTTACCAGGAGGTTCTCCGGCAATCAAGTCTCCCTAATGTCTTATTAGTGGAGACTCTGGCAAGCCCTCCCAGTCCCTCCTGATTATCTTCTGAGGCAGCAGCTTTAAACTGTCGACTGTCATTCCCCATTTGGACTGGCTGCCTAGTGGGGTTCTGGGCTATTCCAGTAGTCAAGGCTCTCAGTTATCTCCTGCCCTGGCAAGGTAGTCCAGATTCTTCCAGGTCTGTTAAAGTTTTGGAATTAGGCAGAGGCCAGATTCCCCCTATAGCCTGTTCTTGTGACCCAGACTCTCCCAATATTTGGTTTATACCAGGTCCCTGGCTACACTGACTTGCAAGGTGTAAGTATGGGCAGTATGTACTTCAAAACCCACCCTTGGGCAGCTGTCCTCGGTACCCCCACCCCCAAGCCTGTGTGGCTAAGGCCCATCCCTGACCATCTGCATAACCTCAAGGGTGGAGAAAGCCCACCCCTTGAAAATTGTTCTCAGGGGTCTGATAAAATGGTTGCTAGTCCCCACGTATATTTACTATCTGCTGTCGTCCCTGACTTTAGCAGCCATAGCACTTCCTAGATGTCTCTTATCAGAAGATAGCCCAGCTAGTCGGCCAGATCCATCCCTGGCAAGGTGGTCCAGATTTCTCTAGCTCTGCCTTCAGTGAAAATATAGCACATTCATGTAGGTTAAGGCATGGGATTGGACCTGAGAGGCCTGCACATGTTTCATTCCATAAGTCATTGTCATAATACTTTTATTTAATTTCTTAGACATGGTTCCTTTAGTTCTTTGAACATATTGATAATGGCTATTTGACATCTTCATCTGCTTATTCCAAAATCTAGACCGACTCAAAGAAAGTTTCTATTGCCTTTCTCCTTGTGTTCAGGATACACTTCCCTATTTCTTTCCATGTCTCTTCATATGTTTGTTGTTGTTAAAACCTGGATATTTTAGATGATATATTGTAGAATTCTGAATCCTCTCCAACCAAGGACTGTTGCTTTTGCTGACTTGTTTGTTTGTTTAGTAAGTAGCCCAGACTAATTCTGTAGAGCTTGATTCTTGCAGTGTGCAGATTTTGATGTCATCGCTCAGGTTTTATTTCTTTTTATTTTTTAGTCTGATTTCCTAGGAGTCATTCCTGAGTCAGCATAACTTAATTAAGTCAACCCATCATTGGTCAGAAGTTATGCTTAAACACATTGACCCACTAAACATCCTACCTTTTGTCTCTGAAACTGTGTGTGGTTTGGGGAATGCTTTCAAAGTTCAGGGAGTGTGAAAGTCTCCTCCACATTTAACCAGTGACTAGTAGCTCACAGGACTCTCTCTGGTTTGTCTGATTGGGCATAGTCATTATATGTCCAATGACTTCTGGACCACCAGCAGTAAGTGTCATCTTACTGGAGCCCTTTTTGGGTATCTATTTCCTCCAGATTTACCTGTTAAATTTCTGGTTGGTCTGCCATTTTGTTTCTTGACCCAACAGTATCATGGGGAGACATTAGCGTTCCTACATTGTTTCCCACTGTAATCTCTATTGTATTCAACGGTGTCACTGGGTGTGGGTTTTTTCCAAGATCTGCCATAAAATCACTCTTCCCCAGCAGGGCAGCATAACTGCCAGTTCACAATGCCTGCCTGCCCATCCAAGGTAATACTTCTGAGCCACAGAATTCGGCAGGTGTCAGAGAAGGATGGGATCAGGCACTCAATTTTAGTGAGATTTATGGAGATTTTCTTTAATAAATATTTCTCAACAGTATGCTATTTAGCCAATTTATAGGAACTATACATGGTTATTTTTTAAATATAAATTTGTCCAGTTTTATTTCTGCCTTTCAGAGAGGGAGTGCACCACACTCCTATCATAGCCATTCTTGAAGTCCCATCTACATGAATTTGAAATATACTTTGTCCAAAAATTTCAGGAGCATTATTTGGCAAAATTATTCTTGACTACATCTAAAAGATATCTGCAAAAATATAAAAACTACTAAGAGGGAACCTAATTCTTAGTGCCAGATTGAAGAGGAATTCATAATAACTAAAGATTGAAATGGTATTAAAATGAAGACGGATGAGCTACACTCGATCGCTTTCTGAAGCAGCTGATCTCCGGGCCAGCAAGAAGATAAGAAAGGGCTTTATTCCTCCTCCTCAGTGGTACATGTCTGAATGCTTCAAACTCAGAAACTTAGGAACTGCAACAAGGAAATTGCATAACTATTATTTTGCTCAAATATCAAATGTTGACTTAAATTTTTTTAAGACAGACAGACAGACAGAGTGCGAGCAGGGGAGGGGCAGAGAGAGAGGGAGACACAGAATCTGAAGCAGGCTCCAAGCTCGGGGCTCTCAGCACAGAGCCTGACGTGGGGCTCAAACTCACGAAAGTGAGTTCATGACCTGAGCCGAAGTCAGATGCCCTACCTACTGAGCCACCCAGGCGCCCCTCAAGTGTTGACTTTAAAGTATTAATGTGAAAACACTAATAAGACATTATTTAGTTATTTCACATTACCCTCTGTGAACTTTGATATTTACTGAAGGTATTTCACTACACTGGCTTCCCGGCAGTGCACTGAAATTCAAAGTCGTGCGTTTAACCACAAATGAAAGCGGGTTTTGGAGCAATACCACCATTGCTGGACCATTTCTAAGTATATGTGATTGGGATAACCTAGCATGCTGCTTTTAATTAATGCTATTCTAATCTTATGGATTTCTACTGTTGAGGGGCAAGGTAAGTAGAAAACATGAAAACAGATCTAAATATTTGGTTCTCTCAAATGTGTGGGTTTTGGGTGTGTGTGTGTGTGTGTGTGTGTTTGTAAGTTTTGAAATGAATAATTAGGTGAGATCATATTTTAATCTATTTTATCAAAATATTTTCTAGTATGAAATTAAGAGAAAATTGAATGAAATGAATTTTCTCTGTTTTCTAAGTTCCAAAGTGTGAATAGCCACCAAAAACAAAATTTGGGGAGGAATTACATGATGAAAAAGCCACATGTAATGAAGTTGAAAGGGCCAAGTATCAGAGTAATTCTCCATAAACTCTGCAATGCCACTGACTAGGGAAACCATCCCCAGAAAAATTGGACACCTTCCAAATGTTTGCGTTTTCATAGATTTGTTAACTTAAGATTTAAGTATTATTAAACCAGGAACTTCCTTTGTCAATCTAATTATCATTTAATAAAGGAAAATCTTTTTAGTGAAACAGTACAGTATATCCTAATTTTTATGTGTAATAAACCGGTGAAACGTCAGTGAGTTACTTGCTTTTTCTGAGCTCTTTAGCAAATTTGAAAGTGAGAGGAAATTGGGCATTGCTTTTTATTAAAACTATAAACCACATCTTAAAGTATTTTGAAAGCTGTCTCATCTTATTTCACACTGAAATAAAACCCATCATATCTGAATCATTGCAAACGAAACCTTTAACAATGCCCAGGGCAGCTGAATAGACCACCTGTGGAAGTGGGGTTTCAGTCATGTGTTTTATTGTTTGATTTCCAGATAGCTTTACTTTGCTATTTTGTTGCTTGCTAACTTTTGCATACAATGGAAGTTCTTAGGGGAAGTTTCTCTTTAGTCCTAACATAAGAGAATAATAGGAACAATAAATATGACTTACTTTTAAGATCCACCCTTACGGGGCACCTGAGTGGCTCAGTCGGTTAAGCGTCCATCTCTTGATCTCAGCCCAGGTCATGATCTCACCGTTCATGGGATCAAGCCCTGAGTCCAGCTCCTACCTGACAGCATGGAGTCTGCTTGGGATTCTCTGTGTCCTGTCACCCTCTCTCTGTCTGCTCTTCCCCCATGCGTGCATGCTCTCTCTCTTTCGAAAATAAATAAACATTTAAAAAAAGATCCACCTTCATAAAAATTATAAAACCCTATTTCTATAGATTTGAAACTTTTATTTGTTACTACTTTTAGCATTGAGATATAATCACAGGAGAACAGTTAGCTGATGGGGGTAAAAATACTTTTTCTCCAATAGCAGGCTTAGTTACTTAGTCTCAATTAAAAATACCAAATGCTCTGTGCGCCTGGGTGGCTCAGTTGGTTAAGCGTATGACTTAGTCTTAGGTCATGATCTCCCGGTTTGTGGGTTCCAGCCTCACATCAGGCTTTCTGCTGTCAGCACGGAGTCCACTTGGGATCCTCTATCCCCCTTTTCTCTCCCCCTCCCCTGGTTATGCTCTCTCAAAAATAAACATTAAAAATAATAATACAAATTAAAAAAAATACCAAATTCTCTGGTTAGACTCTACAGCAGCCTCCCTGAAGAACTGTGTGTGTGTGTGTGTGTGTGTGTGTGTGTGTGTGTGTTTGTATTTTTTGTTTTGTTTTGTTTTACTGTGTGTCTGGTATATATTGTTTTAAACATCTGTTAGAGACGACATTAAGAGGGGATTTCTAAATGGGGAAAAAGCAGAGGAAAATAAGTGTAAAATATGAGACTAATATGTAGAATGTTTACAACCCCTAACCCAGAAAAAGATCTTCAACTTCAATCTAGTCTCCCAGAGAACCTTCAGTGAAGCTCTGTCTGAAACCTGTGTAGATGTTAAATGACCTGTCAGTTTGTGTTGCATTTACGGTTAGGCACCTGTTGAGAAACTGGCCCCAAAGCAAAAGCAGCACATTAAGGTAACAGTTATATAAAAACTCTGCATGCTTTCAGTAGTGAAATATTTATCGAGCAATTTATTATGCTGCAGGCCGCAGCAAAGAAGCTCCAAAGAAAATGAACACTCCGTGCCTCCCTTCAGCTTCCAGTGTCTTCAACGGAAAGCAAAATATGTAAATAAGTAAATAGATAGCAAGACTATGTGTGTGTGCATTATATGCAATATATGTATATGTGTGATATATGTATGTATATATATAAAGGAGTGTATGTATTTCATAGGAAACATCAGAAGCTTTTATTTGAAGGTAGACACAAGAGACATTATCTCCTACTTTTGGAGCAGGTGACTGGATAAGGGAGGAATTAACTTTCAGAGCTAGCACATCGCTGTGTGCACAAGGAGTATTTTGTAAATGTAGAATGAGCGTTGAAGAGCAGGCAGAATGGGGACAATTGGAAGATGGATGGCAAAGTATATGGAGGTAGAAATGTATGGAAATCAAACGCTGTAATTTGAGGGGAGGGCAAAGCAGATCTGAAAAAGAATTCTGGAAGATATGAGTGTCAGTGTTACGGGGCAGGGTGGGGGTGTCTTCACATAAGGGGAAAACAAAACTCTGTCATCCTTTAGCACCAGGAAAAACCAGAGGACACCGAGACTTCAGGCAGAGATGCCCGCGGTGGTTAATCAAGGTAGAGAAAGGAATGGATGGATGAGCCCTTGACCACCAGCACCTTGTGGGGACTGGTGACAGCTGCTGCTGCCCCCCTCTGCCACCATTCCTAAACTGGGGAGGGATTTGCTTCTCGAAGTTGCTGCAAAAGAGATTTTATTCCCCATGACTCGAAAACATAAACTTTATAGACAATGGCCTTTTCAAATACTTTTATACTTTAATTAGGGATCATTTTTTGTTCTCGACTGAGTACACTGGAGGGCATGTAAGGTAAAGGAATTTGAGCTAGAAGAAAGAAAAAAAAATCAATGAGATGATTAAAATATGACTTAATGATTCACTAATGTAGGTTAATTCTTCAGTTTTGTTTTATTTTTCCCAGTGGGACATTGCGGTTTTCCAAAAATCAACCACGGAATTCTATATGATGAAAAGAAAGATAAGCCCTTTTCCTCAGTTCCTGTTGGGAAAACTTTATATTATTCTTGTGAATATAATTTTGCATCTCCTTCAAAATCCTTTTGGACCCGCATAACGTGCAGGGAAGAAGGATGGTCACCGACACCCAGGTGCCTCAGTGAGTAAATCCCCTGATCGGTAGATGCGGCTGCATCAGTAAATAGAGAAGATGTGCCAGATGGGATGTCAGGCTCTCGGGACTCCTGGCAGATGATCACAGGGATCAGGACTAGAGATGCCAGCGAAGATAAGAAATGTAGTCCTTTCTTAAGAAGTCTTTTATGAAAACTAAATGAAGAATAAGTATGCAAACTTTCTTATATTACCTAGAAGTGCTTTACACATTTTAATTTTAAAAACTGATAGTTTATATATTTAACTACGAATATGTAGTTCCTAATATTTGTTTGGTACTCAGCCTGGTCCTACTTTTACTTTAAAACAAGTCTTTTTACATACTCCTTCTGTTTTGAAACTTACTATTTTCAACAATTTGAAGCTTCCTATTCCCGCAATGCAAAGATTGCGTACATGTAAATATTTTCACTTTTATGTTTTCCAGAAATCACTTCTTTTGTTCTTACAAGGATATCCTTCAATGAATGTGAAGAACAGACTCAGCAGAGGATAGAGAAGCAAAGAGCAATGGGAGGCAGAGCATATGAACCAACAAAGGAGACAGTTATAGTCTTTCTCCTTCTATAAGAAACATTTAGGAGAATTAAGAGAGAAATACATATATTTAAATCTTGTTTTGTACCTAGAGGAGTTTATAAAAATAAAGTATTTTTAAATAAAAAACTACAGAACAGAATGAAATGTTAATTTGCTTCCATCTGTGGAATACATGAATATACTTCATGTAGGAAACATCGATATAAAGTAGTATAATCTAAATTCTTTCGAAATTTTGTTTACGTGATTTCAGTTGAGAGTTTGACCTTCTTTTCAAAATATCGTGAAACGCAAATTTAGTTTGCTTTTTTTTTTTTTTTTTTGCTACTACCACCTTGTACATTAAACAATTTTTGGTCCTTAGGGCTGTGTTTCTTTCCTTCTGTGGAAAATGGTCATTCTGCGTCTTCAGGACAAACACACCTGGAAGGGGACACTGTACAAATTGTCTGTGATGTCGGCTACAGCCTTCCTGATAATACTGACATCATTACATGTTTGGAAGATGGCTGGTCCTCTCCTCCCAAATGCAGCTCCGCCAGTAAGTAAAATACTGTCCTTTCACATCCTGATATGTGATGTGATTTTTTAAAATAAATATATCCAAAAATATATAATAAATAAAATAAATATATCTATTGTCAGAAGCTAAATGTAGGTTTCACCACTTGCTTTTATCATTATGCATTTGTTTTTCAGTTCCAGTTGTGTCTGATAGGTATACAAATGGCATAGTTTGCTGCCTACACAAATCTAATGTATGCAATGAATAAAATTTAGACAATACAAACACTTTGAAGGCTGTACCTTTATGTTAAAGTAAGCCCATATATTGTTTACATGAAAATTATCACATTAGTTGAAAATTAACTTAATTTAAAACTGGAATGTTAAGCTGAAAAGACAGTATTAAAGGGAAAATATGTCCAATACTAGTTAAAAATGTCTTATGACTAAGATAGATTTTTATAGTTATTTTCCGTGTGTATACTAAATTCCTATGCTGAGTTCAATACACTGGCAATTTCTATGTTTAAAATATTTTGTACCTGTGAGCATTATGTTTATTTTCCAGTGGCTTAGAATTTGGGAAACAATTCCTTTGGAAACTGTATAATGTGATGGCATCTCCCAGATTTGGGTGAACGCTTGTAATTCTTTATCTTTACAAGTCTCTGGCAATCACTCTTAAGCTAGCTCATGGAATTCTATCCTATGTTTGTACAGCTTAGTACACAACCAAAGACTCAAGAGCACTCTTAGGAAAACATCTCTGGCTCTTTCTCATTGTAATACCCTCTCTCTGTTACTCTGCCCTATAAATTCTAGCCACCTTGGTCTCCAAAACTGAGATCTTGCTCTTCCCACTGGACTCTGCATAGCTTCTCCTTCCCTACAACACAGTCCGGAAAGTGCTAGCAGAAAGCTGAAACAACCATAGACTGCACTTTGGGGTTTGGGTTTTTCCCCCCTTTTCCTGATTATCAAGGATTTGCACCAACTCGTTTCCAGTTTTTTAGAGATATGTTTCATACAGCTTTCTAGTGTTTTCCCAGTTGGAGGGTATGCTGATACCAGCTACTCTATTTTATCTAGAAATGAAGTCTTCTGGTATGCTCTTTTTAAAAAATGTGATTCCACCACTTCAATATTTAAATTTAAACTTCTAGAAAATAGAGTCTTTTTAAAGCAGCTTGAATTACAAAGTTACCAGTTAGGCCACAACCTCTTTCAAGTATGAGGGGCTTAAACATGACTAATATTTGCAAAAAACTTATAAAACAACACATTTATTGACTTCCTACCTGAAATGTCCAGTATTGGACAGTGATTCAATAGGTTGAAGAGGTCTCATGATTTGGAAGGCTTCAGTTATGGTATAAATATTTCATTGTCATCTCATCTCGAGAACAAGCTCTCTTCCTTTTTGTGAGATGATGGCAATCGGCAGCCCAGCAATTGTATTTTAGAAGCCTGACAACTCAATTTGACCAGTGGTAACCCACACAAGCTGGCACCTGTGTACATTTTGTGAGACTCCATTAGCCTTTGAAAAATTCGGTGTATCCAAGGTCGGGTGTTGGATCAAGAACACTGTGGAGCAAGTCAGGGGTGGCTGGGTGGCTCAGGTCATGATATCACCATTTGTGCTGTCAACACAGAGCCTATTTTGGATCCTCTGTCCCACTCTCTCTCTGCCCTTCCCCTGCTCTCTCAAAAATAAACAAACATTAAAAAAAAGAGAGAGAATACTCTGGAGAGTCAACAATGTTTCAGAACTGGACTCCATCATGGGTTCTGAGAAAAATTACCTCTGTGTCCGTGAGTAAATGATTACCTATTTGAGTTAAGATTACTGATCTATGAAGTGAGTATGCTAAACTATCTGGGTAACAATGGTTAATAATTTTTCTTTAAATCCCCAAATTATTTCCATGGTAGTGGAAGCTCTTATTTTCTACCAACGATGTTAGATTTATTGACAAATACTTTGTGAGAAATGGCTTTTAAAAAGAATTAGAGTAGCAAAGGAAGAAATAAAGAATGGATAATGAAATGGTGGAGAGAGATACAGAAAGATGAAAAAATAGGTAAGAGGAACACAGGAAAAGAACAGAGAAAAATAAATATCTAGAACAAGAATTCTAAACTTTTTCTGGAGTATTCACACTTTCTGTTTCCCCAAGGAAGCTGTGGAAACGCTATGTGGAATGTGGAAATAAAATCATTAATCATTTCATGAAATCAATCATGATATACATGTGCATTTAAATTTTGTGTCCAATGTTAATAACATTGTAAATCACATGCTTTAAAATATATTGGCTTTACTCTTTTTTTTTAAATTTATAGTTTATTGTCAAGTTGGTTTCTATAGAACACCCAGTGCTCTTCCCCACAAGTGTCCTCCACCATGACCATCACCCCCCTTCCCCATTCCCCCTCCCCCTGCCGCCCGCAGTTTGTTTTCAGTATTCAAGAGTCTCTCGTGCTTTGTCTCCCTCGCTCTCCCTAACTCTCTTTCCTCCTTCCCCTCCCCATGGTCCTCTGTTAGGTTTCTCCTGTTAGACCTATGAGTGAAAACATATGGTATCTGTCCTTCTCTACCTGACTTATTTCGCTTAGCATGACACCCTCGAGGTCCATCCACTTTGCTATGAATGGCCATATTTCATTCTTTCTCATTGATATTGGCTTTACTCTTACTGCTACAGCCTTAAAAAGAGGCATTTTTTTTTTTTTTTGAGAGAGAGAGAGAGAGCGAGCGAGCCTGTGCACACGTGAGAGCCGTGGGGCAGAGGGAGAGAGAGAATCTTAAGCAGGCCCCATGCCCAGCACAGAGCCAGATGAGGGGTTAATCTCACAACTGAGAGATCATGACCTGAGCTGAAATCAAGAGTTGGTTGCTTAACTAACTGAGCCACCGAGGAACTCTTCACACTAATATTTTCTTAAATATAGCGAATAAATTTTCAGGTAAGTCTGTCTTATCATATCAAACTCCTTTCAAATACCACCATGATTTTCCTACAGGAGCAAACTGTCTGTGATTTTATTTTCCTAGCATAGCAACATCTCCACCAGGACAGGTAGTCAACACAAAACAATATTAACGTATGTTCCAATATAGGTATCTGTATACAGTTGCTTAAGTTGTATAAATGATATCCCCTAAAGTTGCACAAAATATGTGTAAAGCCTTATTGCAGTCTTGACACAATAAACAATATTTCATCTATTTATCTATCATCTATCATCATCATCTACCTCTATCCATCATCTGCCTATTTATATATGTTACCACATACATACATATCTATCTATAATAGAGAGATATTGATTTCTCTCTTACAGTGATTTTTTTTTTGACAAAACAGATAAGCTGAACTTTATTTATTTATTTATTTTTATTTATTTATTTTTTTTAAACTTTATAGTTTATTGTCAGGTTGGTTTCCATATAACACCCAGTGCTCTTTCCCACAAGTGACCTCCACCAAGACGATCACCTCCCTTTATCTTTCCCCCTTCCCCTTCTTACAGTGATTTTCATAGGTTCAGGCACACAAAAATTATTTTATGAGTTGTTTCTACTTTACATCTCAATGTTACCAAGTTGTAAATTCATATTAACAGGATTACATTTAAGATTGTCTATACTTTGTTGCATGCTCTTTTTACTATAATTTATTATATTATTTGATAAAACAAATTGTTGATGCTTGTTTTTATCATCAGATCCCAATACTATTTTTGAACAGTTTTATTTTGGTCATATTTTGAATTTTAACTATATATAAACATCTCTAAAGTATTCTATCAGCTTAAACATTATGCTTTGATTCTCAGTTATTAAAGAGAGGGAGAGTATTGTATCTGCTCTATCAGCCACTCATATACCTTTTTTAATTTTTGATGCACAACTATATATAATTTAAAAATCTATTTGGGAAAAACCTTTCAAAAATGAACAAGGGCTAAAATTCTGAAGTTTCTGCTATTCTACTGAAAGTCTTATAGGCTTCAGGGATCAGAACGATTTTTAGCATGGCTACCACACTCTAGGTCAGGGGTCATTTGCGGACATATGTGATGATACATTTATAGGCTATAGTTCAGTTGATGGAGTAAAGGCAAACTGTAAAACTAATTTATTTAACAGTAGGACTCCCAGAAATTGGTGCTTCAGTTTGTCATTCTGTAAGTTTCCTACGGCTGCTGTAACAAACTAGCACAAACCTACTGGCTTAAACAACACAAATCTATTCTCTTCCAGTTCTGGAGGCTGAGACATCCAAGATCAGTTTCTCTAGGCTAAATCCAAGGTGTAGGCAGGGCTGATTCCTTCTGGTGCTCTAGCAAGGAAACTGTTTACATACGTTTTCCAGCTGCCAGAGGCCCGTTGGTTTCTGCCCCCTTCCTCCCCCTTCAAAGCCAGTAGTTTGGCTCCTTTAAATAGTTTTCTGTCATTCCTCTCCTTTGATGGTCAAATCATTTTCTGACTTGACTTTGACTCCTCCTGCATGCTTTTCATAAGGACCATTGTGATCACATCAGGCACACCTGGATAGTATAGGATAATCTCCTCATCTCCAGATCCTTAACTTGACCACATCCACAAAAATTCTTTTGCCTTGTGAGGTAACATTCACAGGTTCTGGGGATGAGAACATGGACATCTTTGAGGGAGTATCATTTAGCCCACCACAATCATTTATAGTAAAAACAAGAAGCATATTGATTCACAGAACACTACCACTTAACAACTAAGGGAATAAACAGTCTACCTAAAAACCTCTGGCCTTACATGAGTTATACATGGACTCCTTTTCGTATTCTCATTGCACTGTTTCCATTTCCCAAACCTCTAGAGCCAATTGTTTTACTATTTATTATTTACTATTTGGTTTTACAGTTACGAATTCCATGTCATTTTTGGTTTGATGCAGGACCTGGTCTGATACTCCCGAGTTAAATGAATTCTGCCTACTAGTAAATCCAAACCAGTGTGAAAATCTAATAAAGGGGTCTGATTTACTGCAAATCACCCATAATCCCTTATAGGAAATTATTGGATTACTGAATTGGATTTCTCTTGGGCATGCCAAAACTCTACTGGCAAGAATTCTTTGCTCTTGTTTTTTCAAAAAACAATACATTTATTTATAATTTACCTTATTCTATATAAAACTTAATATATTTACATTGTTTCCTAGAACATTTTATTTAAGCATTTATGGCTAATTTATTTTTATTTTATTTTATTTTTTTATTTTAGAGAGGGAGAAAGAGCACGAACGGGGAAGAGACAGAGAGAGAGAGAATATCTTAAGCAGGCTCCATGTTCAGTGTGGAGCCTGATGTGGGATCATGACCTGAGAAATAAAGAGGTGGGTGCTTAACCAACTGAGTCAACCAGGTGCCCCACAGCTAATTTATTTTTAATAAATTAAAGGTGTGAATTAAAAGAATAATTCTAGGTTGTACTTTTCCTGGCAAAATCCTGATTTTTTTTTCTCCTAATGGTCGTATTTATTAACTTATCATTACACTATTTAGTAAACAAATACTGATATTTTCAATGTGGATTTTTTCATAAAAATATTTAAAATCAGATATTATAGTTGACAGTGGGTTTTTGTCTGAATCAGAATATGCTTATTCATTATTTAAAAAAATTTTTTTTTTGCTTAGAGAAAGAAAAAAATCTATATTAAAAATTTCTTTGGGGTCCCTGGGTCTCATTTGGTTAAATGTCTAACTCTTGATCTCGGGTCAGGTCATAATCTCATGGTTCAGGAGTTCAAGCCCCACATTTGGCTCTGTGCTGATGGTGGGGAACCTGTTTGGGATTCTCTCTCTCTCTCTCTCTCTCTGCCCCTTCCGTATTCATGCTTGCTCTCTTACTCTCTTGCTCTCTCTCTCTCAAAAAAAAAAAAAAAAAAAAAAACCCAGATATGGAAGCACCATAGTATGTGGTGAAGATGTCTGGTCCCATTTGCCCACATGCTATGGTAAGTACTTTTTTATCTAGGAAATAAAAGCAATCCTGAATATATTTCTTTTCATTAGACTCTATTGAAAGATACTTCCTAATGGACAATAATCTAAATTTAAGGTGTCTCCACAGAGCTTTAAGAGACCAACATTAAATATTGATATAATAACAGATCTTTGAAAAGCACTTAGCCCATCCCAAATAAGGTTGTTTATTTGCCAATACTGATGACCAAAATTAAAGCTGTTTTTAAGGTACCTTGAATTCAAACTGCCTAATAATTCAAAACTAAGAAAACGTTACCAAAGTTATAGTTTGTTATACATACTACAGCCACTTTAGATATTTTCTTCCTTTTCATCCTTTTCCTTGTCATTTGATTATTAACTCATAATTGATAGCCAGAGACTTGTTTTTTTGTTTATTTTAGAGCAGCTTTGGGTTTCATGACAAAATTGAGGGAGAGACACAGAGATTTCTTTATACTACTTGTGCCACACATGCAAGATCGTCTGTCCTATTATCAACTTGATTGACCAGTGTGCTGTTGACAGTTGACACATCACAATTACCCAAAGTCCATAGTTTACATTACAGTTCATTCTTGGTGTTGCAAGAAGTCTTTGATTTAAATGCAGCCTGGAGTGCCTCAGGTCATGCCAAATCATGCTCTTTTTAAATATGGTTGTACATTTGCCCCCATATGTATTAGTTTTCTACTGCTGCTGTAACAGATTACCATAAACCTAATTACTTAAAACAATATAGATTTACTATCTTACAGTTCTGGAGGTGAAATGTTCTGAAATCAAGATGCTGAATCATGGTTCCTTCTGGAAGTCCTAGAAGAGAATCTCTTTGCCTTTTACAGCTTCTAGAAGCCCTTTGCATTTCTTGGCTCATGGCCCTTCCTCATACCCCTTCAACCTCTACTTCTGTTGTCATATTGCCTACTTTGATTCTGACACTTCTGCTCCCTTTTGTAAGAACCCTTGTGATTACATTGGGTCCACTATCACCCAGATAATTCAAAATAATCTCTTCATCCCAAGGAGATGGGATGGCCTTTCATTTAATTATTCCTGTAAAGTCTGTTTTCCCAAGGAAAGGTAACATATTTGTAGGTTTCAGGGATTAGCACGTGGACATTTTGGGGAGACCATTATTCTGTCTACAACACCGTACAATAATTACACTTGAATAAAGCAGCTAGAAAATCCTACATCAGCAAGATCGATTATTTTCAATAGCTTTTTTTTTTTTGCAATTGGATAAAAAAGGGAATGCAAGGAACCAGTAAAGAATTGTCATGCAAAATTACTAGAATAAAATACAGAAATGCATGGGTGCAAATTTTACTAAAGCTCAGTGAGTCACATTCCAGGGGGGTTTGCACAAACTGTTATTAAACAATTAAGTTGCCAATAACAATATATAAAAATTGCTAGTTTAAATAATATTTCTGAGATTAAATTAGAAAATATTTCATCATATTTTTGTGATATGTTTTTGATTTGAGAGTATTTGTCTTGAAGGACATTTGTATTTTTACATGTGAATTTCAGTATCTAATTTTATAAATGAACAATGTATAACAGATTAGAAGAGAAAAATACACACACACACACACAAACACACACATATATATCCATTTTTACCTGAATCAGAAGGTATTCATAATGCATTGATATTTAGAAAGTTATTAGAGATGTGGTTTAGAAAGATATTAGAGATCTGGTTTAGAAAGATATTAGAGATGTAGTTGGGTATAATGGAAAGATTCAGAACACCTAGAAGCAATTTAGCCATGTTGGTTAGCCACTTTTTTTTGAAAAAGTCCATATACTAAATACAGCTCCTCATTTGTAAAATTAAGAATTTTTGTTTTGTAATGTTCCCTCCTAGTTAAAATGTACTAGACGTGTCTTCTTTGGGCCATTCCAGTTATTAACTTTTTAAACATATGTATCATTTAATTAAGTATGCTGTATTTTAATTTTTATTAGTTGAAAGAATGATTTTCATGTAATCTGAGTGTGAAAACTATTCATATGCTCCTTTATAGACAAATAATGAAAGTTGTTAAATTTATTGTTAAATGAATGAAATAATATATAAGTAACAGCTCAGGACTTATTTATTATAGTCCTGAGGAGATTGTCATACAAAATTTTACTTTGCTGTTCAATATCCTAATTTCTTAAACGGGCTTACACATTTATTGGGTGTAAATAATTAGTTTATTTTTTGAAGGTAAGAATATAAGCACTTCTAGGTATGAAGCCACCGTAGTCTTATTTTTATATTATATATATTAAATTTAATTTCACAATGATTATTTCACACATATTTATTTACTTTTATTTTATTTTAGATATAGTATGTCTTGTTCCATTTTTAGAAGCTAATATAAATGCTTATCCAAAACAAGACAAATACACACCTGGAGATGTGTTGAAATTTTTCTGCAGACATGGACTTACAAGAGTTGGACCAGATTCAGTTCAATGCTATCATTTTGGATGGTCACCTAATTTTCCAACATGTAAAGGTCAATATTTATTTTAGAGCTAATGAAACAACTTATAAAAATTTATATTAATGTCTATGTATTTTATTGGATCTTATATCTATAATCTGACAAACTGCATAAAAATGGCAAAGGTAGTATTTTAATTGAGAAGGAGGAAGGGTGCTGGGTCATAGATTAGTTATATTTCCTTTATCAAGGGGTAATTCTACCTCTGTGTTTTGAAATATGTTAGAGTTTTATAGATCAAAATATAGTCGCTGGGACTGAGAAGTGTTAGGGATTTTTCCCCAAACTCAATTAAAAAAATTATACTTTAAAAAATATTGTATGGGCCTTGTTATATTTTATTAAGTAATTAAGTAATCAAATAAACATATGAATTATTCAATATAAAAGAATTATGATTTTTTACTTGCTTCAGGTGACATTACTTTTTCAAAATTTTTGATAAAGTTATTTTATACATTTATAGATATTAATTAATAAAAGCTATAATTGCATATGTATATCATATCACATATTTGATAACTACTTATATATGATATTCAGATCATTGCACTACTTAAAATCTTCAAGGATACGATTAATATCTTGGTTATAATAACCTTCAAAATATTGAAGGTAGGGGCAATCAGGATATTTGCTTATAGAAAGAATATAAGATTGCACTAAAAATTATTGTTAACTTAAACAATAAGTTAACAATAAGATGTTTTGTATATATTGGTCCATGTTCTTAGACAGACATTCTGAAGAATTTAGAAGTAAAATCTTACTATGTCTATCATTTACTTTAAATTACTTCACAAACAAATTAATTGGGCAAAATGTAATATTCATATATATCTAGGTGATCAGTATATGTGTTCATTATGCATTTTTCTTTGTTCAGATTATTTATAAAAAAGCATCAATTTTTGAGAAAAAGAATAGACTTTACACAATACACTATGTATACTGTAAAAAGAAAACGTGAAGAAAATAGAAATGTAGCATAAATGTAATTTAGTTCTAGGTCAACCAAAATAGTAACCCCACATTTCGCCAGACTTATAAGACTATTTAAGCATTATGTAAACAATTTCTTTATGATAGAGCAAGTACAGTCATGTGGTCAACCTCCTCAACTCCCCAATGGTAAAATAAAACAGATAAGGAAAGAAGAATATGGACACAGTGAAAGGGTGGAATATGATTGCAATCCCAATTTTCTAATGATGGGGACTAAGAACATACAGTGCATCGATGGAGAATGGACAAATCTGCCTACTTGTGTTGGTAAATAGATGTTAATGTTTAAATAGAACAGTTTAAACTTTGCACTTTAAACATATATATGTATGTATGTATATGTATGTATATATATGTATATATTTAAAATATTTTAAAAGTAAGCAGATCTTTTATTACATTTTCTTAGAACATGTGAAAACATGTGGATATGTACCTCAACTTGAGAATGGCTATGCCCAGTTCTCTGTCCCTCCCTATGGCCCTGGTGTTTCTGTGGAATTGAATTGTAGCAGTGGATATACAATGGTTGGAAATAATGTAATTACTTGTATTGATGGAATGTGGACTGAACTTCCTAAGTGTGTTGGTGAGAATACATTTTTAAATTTTGTATTTGATTGTTTATCATTTTTTAAATCAATAAATATATTTACACAAGCACATGCTTGTGCCCATCAGGTATTAAATAGGATATAAGACACTAAGTTGTTTGCTCCTAATTACTTAAAAAAATGAATTTTTAAAGATTTTCTTTGACCTATGAACACTGTGAAAACTTACTGAGATGCTAATGGCTCTTTGAACCAGGAGAGTTTGGGACTTCTGCTTCAGAGTGATATCAGTTTGCTTTTTCTAGGTATCTACTGCTGGATCCTATCCACCATGTGATGGAGCTATGCAAAATGGATTTTCCTTAGCTTCTGGATAAACCATGTTCTTTTAAATCTCTCTGCCTTTCCTCACTTGTGCCTTTGCACTCTTCCTGAAATGTCTTTCTCCATTGGAATCACATGTAAAACTATTCACCTTCAAGAGTCAACTCAAAATTCACTCACCCCTGTAACCTCTCTTGGTTTATTTTCCACTACCCATCTCAAAATTTTAGTGGAATGATATAGCCTCCCCACTGTGTGGTCTGTCTGTACATTTATCGTTGTCATGTACCTAATAGATACTTGTCTTGCATTTAGATTGTAAAGCGCCAGAATATCAGGGCCCATCTGTATGGACCCAATCTTTAATTCACTGCCTTAGTAATCATTCACTTAGGTTTGCATAAACTATGCAAATGACACATTCTGTGTCAGTAGCTCATTTCATAATTATTTTTGGTTGTTATCCCACAAGTTCCCCATCTGGGGCATGCTCCATTTGATATCAGCTCTCTTTTTTGTCTCACATACTTGCACTCTACCTTCTGTTGGTTTAGACTTTGTCAGACACATAGGAAGTCTATATAGGCTTTACTTGACATTTTAATTGAATTAATGTTTCAAAACTTGTCCTCATCTCTCCTCCTCAGCCTAAGCCTGTTGTATATCCAGAGAGGTTCTAGATGAGAAGACATAGCCAAAGTACTTTGATTCAATTTTTGTTTAAAGTTGAAAAAATGGGGGACAAAAAGAATGCTGTAAAACATCTGTGTTACACTATTCAGAATTGGTATTTTTTACATTATTTGCTTCAAATATTTTATAATTGAATAAATCATTTAAATAAAAACATTGAAGAAAAATGGAAATATCCATTATCCTATCATCCTCCCAAGGGAAATCCCAACCAAGTAGAATTTGTACTTTCCATTCTACTTCTATATATATAATTTTTTAAAGTGTAGGATGAGATTTTTGTGTTTTTTTCCTAAACTTATGCAAAATTATTGTCTACTTGAAAAGTTTCAACATAGCTTTTTTCTTCAACACATTACTTTTACTGTGTAGTAATTTACCTTAAGAATGTATTTTGCTTTATCACTTTATTACCCTATTGGAAATGGAAATTATTTCTTTTTGTCCTGGTATAAAAGGCATGCTTCAGTGTTTCCTAAAATATATGTCTGCAGGTGGAATTGATGGTATCAGTTTGTAGATACTTTTGATTTTACAAGGTACTGCCAAATATATACAGAGACATTACTCCTCTTGTATTCACTTGATATTTTAATATTTTTGAATTGTCGCCGAGTTGGTGGGTCAAAATCATTTCTCATATTTAATTTTGTTTGTCTGAATAATAGTAATATTGACCGTAAGTTCAGGTATTTGTTGGTAGCTAGATTTTCTCTTATGTGCAATAAGCATTTTTCTTCAATTTTTATTTTATTTTTGATTTTAAGATTTATTTGAGTTCTGCATTAAATCTTCTCATAATTTTTGCTTTATTTCTATAATATCTTTTTCATTGGAGGATTTTTTTTTAATTTAAAAAAATTTTTTTTGAGAGAGGGAGAGACAGAGCATGAGCTGGGGAGGGGCAGAAAGAAAGACACACACACACAGAATCCAAAGCAGGCTCCAAGTTCTGAGCTGTCAGCACAGAGCCCCACGTGGGGCTCAAACTCACAAGCCCTGAGATCATGACCTGAGCCAGTGTTGGACGCTCAACTGACTGAGCCACCCAGGCGCCCCTGGAGGGTTTTGTTTAAACTCAATTATCAATCTTTCTTTTTTCAATTGTTTGCGTGTTTGTGTGTATCTTGTTTAGGAATCCTTTTTTTTTAGGTGCATAAATATATTCCCTTTTATTCTAAGGATTATGATCTCATTACTAAGATTTATTTCTTTAATTTATTTGATATCTTTATGTTGTATTAGAGTACTTTTTGTTTTTGTCTATGTGGAAAACTTTGTCAATACTAAGTGAATTGTCTGTTCTATTTTCTACTAATATTTATTTCCCCTATGCCATTTACTAGTACCCTATTTATAAGTATATCTATTTCTAGATTATCTATTCTGTTCCCTTAATCTGTTTGTCTATTCCTATACCAATATGGAAAAATTATTATTATAACAATCTTTTTTACTTATTATAATCATCTTGACTATTCTTTCAAATGCCCCAATCCATCTGTATTTTATCTTATTTTTATTTTATTTTATTTTTAATCTTTTAAGTGTTTAATTATTTTTGAGAGAGAGAGAGAGAGAGAGAGTGAGGGAGGGACAGAGAGAGGGGGAGACACAGAATCTGAAGCAGGCTCTAGGCTCTGAGCTGTCAGCACAGAGCCTGATGCAGGGCTCGAACCCATAAACCATGATATCATGACCTGAGCTGAAGTCAGACGCTTAACAGACTGAGCCATCTAGGCACCCCTCCATCTGTATTTTAAAACTAAATTCTTTGATAATTCTGACTCCATTTTGTTTGGGATTACATAAAATTTGTAAATTTGTCTAGAATTAAAATTTTATTTATTATTGGCTGATCCTCCCATGAATATAATGCATCAATCAATTCAGGCAGGTCTCATATTAAACTTTTATATATAATAATATACAATTCTCATTAAAATTATTTCTAAATAAGTTTTTTCCCTAAGTTCTTTGGGATTCTATTGATAAAATAAATGAGATCTTTTATTAATTTATATATTTGAAGAGTTATACTTTCTATATATAGGATTATAATTTATTTTGTATATTGGTTTTGTTTCCAGCAATCTTGCTAAATTCTCATATTAGTTCTAACAATGAATTTGGATATTTTATTTTTATAAATAAACACAATTTAATCTCTTTTGTTTTATTTCTTTAGTTCATGAAAATGTCTCTGCATGCATCCAGAAACAACCACCAAAATAATAATCATGTACCCTGAGTTCTATTAAGGTCTGAGGTATTTGGAGTTTCCTCTTGGAGAAAGAGTTGGAGGCAGGACCTAGGCCTGATTCTTACTCTTTCTGTGCCTCTAATTTTTTTTATTCTATTCCAGATTTTCTGATTAACTTGTCCATGTTTCTTTCACAGAAGTAGTGAAATCCATTTCAGGTTTTACTATCAGTCCATCAGCCTGTGTGCTCTGCTCTTTCACCCACATTCTAGCAATCAGGCTTTCAGCCATAATGGATAACTATTTGCAAATTTTGTCCTGATGTCCTCAGATACTGTTCTTCTTTGTCCTATCTCCAGCAATCTCAATATATTAAAGCCTTTAATTCTGACTTTTAAAAACTAGCAGACACTCTGCTGCTGTTCTTCAAGATTCTAAAGTAAAAAACCCAGAACCACTCTCTTCCCTCATCTCCTAGACTTTTGGGTTATCAACTGGCCTACTCCACTTCTGGCGATGAAAACTGTAGCTGTTGTGCTCCTTTAAGGCTGGAAGATATCTGGTCACTGGCCGTTCATGGTGACCTACAGAGAGGGAATGTCTTCCATCCCCAAGAGACTGGACTCTGTTATAAAAAGGTGTTAATTGTATGTGTTTATGGTCAACAATTATTATATAAGGGAAATACAGATAGCCAACCATTAGCATCTCATAGGGGAAATTTAAGATATGGATTAAAAAACACTTGACAGAAAAGAAGTAGCAGAGCAATTCGTGTCTCATTATCCCATCCTTTGACACCCTAAGGAAAGGTTCCATAATGATCTATATATTTATGGACAAAAGGGAAGAATTATAACAATAAAAATTATGTAGACAAGCAAGTGGCCTATTGTCAATACATGTTCTGAGGCTGAATGGTGTTGTTATCAGGGGGTTCTTTCTGTGAGCATACTCTGACTTCTTGGGTCAGGGTCTTTACTGAGCTTCTAAAATGTGGGAGTAATTGAACTTCAAGGGAAATCCAGATTTATCTCTCCTAGTACTGTACTTCCCACAGACATGTGGTTATTTAGTGGGAAACAATCACATATGAATATCTTTTCATGGCCTTTAAAAACTAGGCTGAATGAAGTTTCATAAGGACTGTCCTCCTTATTAGTCTGGACCAGAATAATCCATCATGCATTCCCATTTCCCAAAAGACTTTGACATATTTCTCTGTCATTCAAAATGCAACGCAGTTTTTCATTTCCTTTCTTGTTTTTTCAATAGTCAGCATAGCCTATGCAATGAAATTAAGAATAGTTTTATGTGATATTGCTTAAAGCCATCAAACATGATTTAATTATATCATTAATATTTCAGATAATTTATTAAAATAATTGCTAGTCTCTGTTCAATATTCTTATCATGTATGAATATTTTCCTTTTTAATAGCAA
The DNA here is from genome assembly GCA_028646485.1 of Cryptoprocta ferox. Lineage (NCBI taxonomy): Eukaryota > Metazoa > Chordata > Mammalia > Carnivora > Eupleridae > Cryptoprocta > Cryptoprocta ferox. Next base: position 34,199,323 of record CM053562.1, read on the forward strand.
CAGACCAACTTAAGAGTTGCAAAAGACCAAGGTTTCATTCAGGAGAACTGAAAAGTCTAAGACTGCCTGAATATAATCATAATGCCAGAATAAATTACAGATGTTTGGGGAAGACCGCACACATGCAAATATCCTGCGTAAATGGAAAATGGTATCCTGAACCAAACTGCATAAGTAAGATTTGTTTTAGAGATATTTTTGTAAAAGAAAAAAGAAAGATTTTGTAGAACTTATTTCATCTTTATCAGAAAATTTCTTTTATAATTAGCATGTTTTTAAATTAAATTTATTTATTGTGTCACATAAATTTTTAAGTTGATGGTGAAGTTAGAAACTACTCACAACGCTATTTTCAGACAAATATTATCATTCAAAAACCCTTGCCTTCTGGTAAAGGTAATGAAGTAAACCCATTTTTACTCTGTTACAATCTCTTGAAATAAAAGAGAAAAAAAGAACTGTAAAAATAGAACAAAAACTCAATCTTAATGATATTGGGAAACAATTAAAACCCAAATGACACATTGTGAAGGTTAACTAACAGATATGATAAATTCTGGGCCAAAAGTAGAAATTAGTCTGGGAAGAAAAATGATCTGATTAAGAAATTATTTTCCTAAGATTAAATCTCACATTTCTCAACGGCTTATTTTCAAATTATTTAATTTGAGCAACAGGATTATAAATGACAATTATAAAATGGGTACCATATTAAATAAAAATAAACCAGGTATAGAGAAGATATAGTGCTTACAGAGGAATGATAACAAAATAGAGAAAATAGAGTAGACTTCAGACTTCTTTCTCACTAGCAGTATAAGAAGCCAGAATAAAATGGAGCAATATCTTCAAAGTGCTTAGGAAAAGTAATTGGCAACCAGTTATTTTCCATACCCAAATTATATATTGATGATTACAAAATAAATGCATTTTTAATCATAGCAAAGATTAAGGGAATTTACCACTCAAAATCATCCTTTGAAATAAATCATATAAAATATATATTGGCAAGATGAAATATTAATTCTTAACAAAAGAGTGTGATGTGATTAGAAATTGTGAGGCTAAAAAGTAAAATGTATTAAAATTAAATAAGTAATAATTTCAAGAAGTCAAGGTAACTATAATTTGTTTAAAACAACTAAAATGTTTTTATTTTTATTAAATTTCTTTATTCATAATATTTTATTTTTATATAAGGAAGTGAAATATTGTTCTGAGAGTTTCAAGAATTTTAAAGCATTTTCTGTGCCCATGGAATGTTTAAATTAATCAGTTATTGTGCATTAAATAATTCTCACAAGTTCAAATATTAATACTCTATAGATCACTTTTTGTAACCACAAAGAAATGATGTTTAAAAGTAATAATATCTACTTTTTTACCCTTCATTTTGTGAAATAATTCACTTCCAAATAACCTAATAATATAGTATTCACACTACTAAGAACTATAATTATAAGAACATATAGTAAAACCTCTGAGAGGCAACCTAAGCAAAACTTACAGTGAAATGCATAGCCTTAAAATAATTAGCTTGGATCTATTGTCTCTCTGTCTGTCTATCCATCTGTCTATCTATCTATCTATCTATCTACCTGTCAATCTATCTTTCATCTATCATCTATCTCCCCTTAAGCTAGGCAAAGTAAACTCTAGATATTGAGAGGCAAAATAATAAAGGTAAGATGAAATAGAATATTCTACTTACAGCTGATCTGGAAAATAATATTAATTTTATAAAGATTAATAAGCAGACCTGTCTAGTCAATTCTACTCTAGTCAAGAAGAATGGTGGGTAGGTCCAAATAAGCTTTTCTATAACCCAAACGTAGATGAGTATACAAATATAGGGAAAACTAATATAAGAATACAATTTTGAAAATAAAGAAATTAAAAACATTAATTGAAAAGGAAAATACCACGGAAAGGGCCATTTACAGATCTTAGGAGATTGCTGTTTCTGGAGATTTCCCTTACCTGGGGTACTTGCCTTGACAAAGTTCTACAGTCCTGGATTTCAAGTTCATTTCTTCATTGGAGTTACTCCACACTCCACAGTTGGCTTTTCTGATAGACTCCTTTTCTTTTAAGTCTTTATTTTTTTATTTTTTTTAATTTATAGTTTATTGTCAAGTTGGTTTCCACATAACACCCAGTGCTCTTCCCCACAAGTGTCCTCTACCATGACCATCACCCCCCTTCCCTATTCCCCCTCCCCCTTCTGCCCTCAGTTTTTCAGTATTCAAGAGTCTCTCATGCTTTGTCTCCCTCCCTCTCCCTAACTCTTTTTCCTCCTTCCCCTCCCCATGGTCCTCTGTTAGGTTTCTCCTGTTAGACCTATAGAGTGAAAACATATGGTATCTGTCCTTCTCTGCCTGACTTATTTCACTTAGCATAATACCCTTGAGTTCCATCCACATTGCTACGAATGGCCAAATTTCATTCTTTCTCATTGCATGTAGTATTCCATTGTAGATATAAACCACATCTTCTTGATCCATTCGTCACTTGATGGACATTTAGCTGATAGAGCTGATAGAGCCCTTTTAAGACAACCCACAGCTAGCCTTTACCCATGGTTTCCACCCTAGCCACTGAGATTTGGAAATGGAGAATATCACCAGTGCAGGCATGCCTTTAGGTTTTACCAGACAGACTACTTCAGTTATTCTTAAATTTTAAGTGTTAATCAGAAACTATTCTTTGTACCATTCATTCCATGGGAAAAAGGAGTTGTCTAGAAGCTTCCTGCTTTCACTTGGCCTAAGTTAAATGTGAGTTTCCCCTTCTCTCTCCCATGATATAACGTGCAAACAGCACTCTTTAAAGAAACCTTTACTACTGGCTCTTTAAAATTCATTCCTTTAGCCTCTCATCCTTGTAATAACAGTTTAATGGAGGCAGAATATAATTTATAATCTCTTGGCATGTCTTTTAAAAGTTGTTTATTGGGGTATCTGGGTGACTTAGTCAGTTGAGCATCCCACTCATGATTTTGTCTTAGGTTATGATCTCATGGCTTGTGAGACTGAGCCCTGTGTCAGACCCTGTGCTGACAGTGTGGATCCTGCTTGGGATTCTCTCTTTCTGCCCTTCCCCTGCTTGCATGCTCTCTCTGTTTTTAAATTAAAAAAAAAAAAAAGTTGTTTGTCATCTCACTTTAAATCTTGGTATAATAGAATTTGGAAGACTAGGAAAAGGAAAGAAGAATATTCTTATTTTAATGCTCTGTGTTGTATATACAAACATATATGGGTCTCAAAACATCATAGTTCATGAAAATAGCAAGTTGTCTTACGATATGCTATAGTAAATGCTAAAAAAATAAATTCAAAGACACTAATTTTTCTTGTTTTCAGGGTATAAGTAATATTGCCTTCTTCCTTAATAAAAGAAACTAGATTCTACAGCTATAGTAAAGTTACTCTTGTGGATATTAAATGTGGATTCACATGTATGTGTTTAGAGAAAATAAAAACTAGAAATTACACATAGGTGATAGGGTAGAAGGAACAATGATGAAACTAGCTGGGCCACAAGAATAACTTTACTATAGCTGTAGAATCTCATTTTTTTATTAAGAAAAGGAAGACAATGTTACTTATGTCCTGAAAACAAGAAAAATCAAGATAAACTATAAAATTATCATTTTTTTATTTTAGAGAGAGAGAGAAAGAAAGCATGTGTGAGTGGGCAGAAGGGAGAAAGAGAGAGAGAATCTTAATCAAGTTAGATGCTCAGTGCAGAGCCCAGTGCAGGGCTCAAACCCACAAATCGTGAGATCGTGACCCGAACCAAAGTCAAGAGTGACTGAGCCATTTAGGCATCTCTAAAATTATAGTTTTTTTTTTTAACAGTCTTATCAGAGAGCTAAGAAACCAACAAATGAAATTCCAGAATGTAATATGCCTCTCTAAGGAAAAAAGCAAGTCACATTGCTGCTCTTTTCCTTCCTGGAACACTGACAGGATGAGAAAGCCACCAGAAACATAAACGTAAATAAAATAGCAGAGTTTTTTTTTTTTAACTTTTATTTATTTTTGAAAAACACAGAGAGAGCACTAGTGGGCAGAGAGAGAGAGAGAGAGGGAGGGAGACACAGAATCTGAAGCAGGCTCCAGGCTCTGAGTTGTCAGCATAGAACCAATTGCAGGGCTCAAACCCATGAACTGTGAGATCATGACCTGAGCCGAAGTCAGATGCTTAACTGACTGAGCCACCCAGGTGCCACAAAATATTAGAGTTTTTAAAGAAAATTTACAAGTGATGTGAAGGCTAGCACAACTGTTAAAATTTCCAAGAGTCCAGAAACAAACAAACAAGAACATATGTCAACCTTTTCCAAGTGCCCTGCTAAAATCTGATGTTAGGGCAAGAAAATAAAAGTAAGACATCCAGGAAATCTGTCTCACCTTGACCCTCAATGTTGAGATGACTTCAGAATGCTCACCTTTCTTTTCTTGGAGTTTCCTTTGGTGTCCTGATATCCCTTTCCATATAATATTTCTTGGTCAGGTTCTTCATCTTGGCAAGATCTACACAAAAAATCTTGGGAAAAAGAAAATGGAATTATTGGTTTATTGCTGCTTAAATCCAAGAATGTTTTTTGTATATATTTTTTTCACTTCATGACACCCCCCCCTTCTCCTTTCCAATCTACTCATACCCTTAACTCCTTCTGGGGAAAAAAGGTAGTTTTGGCCAAATGACAAAAACAAGATATCCTGCTGCTCTCATTCCCCACAATGCTTTATGTCTGTCTGAGGGAATGACTCAAGTGACTCTGGAATAAAACATATTTGCCTTATGGAGAAGCAGCAGCATTAAAAAATTACACCTCAATGGTACTTCATTATCAACCCTATATTGATATCTATTCTGTATTGTTGATTTCACATCAGAACCTAAATATGTTGGTGTATTAGATAAGGCGGTATATAATGTATCATTCCTCCATTGCTGGTTGTCAGATTACTGATGGTTTTAATACTAAAAATTCTACAAAATTTATAGAACACATTAACAATGGTATTTAAAATCCCCAAATATTCAATATGAGCTAGATAAAAATCATAAACATTTTATGTATTGTACCAACTTGATTTACTTAAAGGTTTTACTTATAGATAATAAAATTATATTTCCAGAATGAGGTAGAAAAATGAGGAGGAGGCTTTACTGAAAGTTGAAAGAGGAGTTTAATAACAATTTTGAGAAATGGTGATAGATGGCAGGTAGAGATTAGGTGAGAATATTATCAAGTGGCAAATATTTGTCACAAAAATTGCCAGACTTATTCTTTTTTTTTTTAGAGAGAGAGAGAGAGAGAGAGAGAGAAACAGATCGCAAGTGGGGGAGAGGCAGAGAGAGGGAGGCACAGAATCGGAAGCAGGCTCCATGCTCTGAGCTGTCAGCACAGAGCCTGACATGGGGCTCGAACTCATGAGCCATGAGATCATGACCTGGGTGGAAGTCAGATGGTTAACTGACTGAGCCACCCAATTTCTTTTTTTTTTAATTTTAGAGAGAGAGAATGAGAGTTAGCATGAGTGGGGGAGAGGGACAGAAGGGGCGAGAGAGAAAGAGAATTTTAAGGAGGCTCCACATTCAGTGCAGAGCCCAACGTGGGGCTCAAACCCACAACCCCGCAGTCATGAGCTGAACTGAAATCAAGAGTTGGACGCTCAACTGACTGAGCCGGCCAGGCGCCTTTCTTAAGAACGACAACAAAGACAACAAAGTCCTTCATCTTACGAATCAGAATTGCAAGACCCCCAGAAGTCCCTTGGTTAAAATCAAGACTGGAACTTGTTTCTAGGTTCTTATATTAGTGCTATTTCAACTACACTATGTCTATACTAGGTTGAAATTTCTAAAGACAATGTCCATACGTCTGCAAGGAAAGTAAGTTGGACAACTGACATAATAATGCATAATTTTTTTACCTAAAATATGATAGCAATTATATTTATATGATATTTGAACATTTAACTTGGTTAGTTGGGACTCTGTTTACATTTTTTTATTATTTATATGTTTGAGATTACAGACAATGTCAACCTCCCCATTTCCCTTTATCAGGACTTCTAGGAAATAAACAACGGGTGGTTGCTGACTCCCAAGATCGGCATCACACACCCTGATGCTCATTCAAGAGTCTTGATGAAATTAAACAAGTATTCATCCTTGTGACTTTGTACTTATATAAAAATATTTGCACATCTAAACAGAAATGAATAAGTGACACTATAAAATTCCTCAACAAAGAGTAAATGAGACACCAAAATAGGAAAACGTCCACATAACAGAGTAAACTGCTCCATCTACCTATTGAATGTGTCTTATCTTCTTTTCATATACTTTCCATAGCTTGTCCTCTAGCCAGGAACCAGACTTCACCAACCTAAAATGTACAATAACAGTAATATCAGGCTAATCTTTGTCTTCTTTTGCAGAATTAGTTATTGAGCCAAAGCAGATCATAAAAGACTGGTCCTACTAAATGTTGACTAGAATAATGAGGACTCTGGAATTAAATTCTTTTATGTCATATATTTCTTAAATCAATCAATAAATAAGGGAAGTCATACAGGACATAGAAAGATGTGTAAGTGGTCCCACCTCTCAGAGAACCATATGGGTTTTCACAGAAATAGCTTTTGTTTACAGGATTTGAAGTATAGAATTCTAGTGTGTCTTCCTTTCCTTGAAAAAAATAAACCCAGTGTAAAATTCAGGTTTCAGGTAGTGTGTGTGTGTGTTTGCTGAAATTGTACTGATCTTAGGTTCTATTCACATAATTTTGGAAATGTTCACTATAAATTATTAGTATATTTTTAAATGTAGTTAAACCAAGAGAGATCAGCTCACTCTTCTACATTGGTTTTAAAAGAAAGTAGCATAGTAGGAGATAAAAATACTATTAATTTCTTTGTAATAATTTTGAAGGGAAGTGCCATTTGATAGCAGCCTCTGTCCTGAAAAAAAAAAAAAAAGATAGAAAGAAAGAAAGAAAGAAAATGAGCTGAAGGAGAACATTGTCTGGCCCCAGGTCAGGAGGTGGGACTGTGGCTCAGTTAATGATGTTTTGGCATCCAAATTGGCAATTTAAAATTTATCCCTTAGACCAAACTAAGCAACCAAAAATAAGTTAATTTCTACTCAAACAGAAGCATTCTAATTACATCGATCACCAATCATTGTCATGTTTAGAACAAAAGGCAAATCATGAAAATCTTTCATTGAGATCAAGGTTTAGGTTATTAAGGGAAGTCTAAATTGGTTCTCTCATTACTATTACCAGTTTAATTTTTTTGTTTTAACTTGTTTGAATAACATGTAAACAACTTATTTGAATCATATAAATTAGGTAGAAAAAATTAAAAGTGTTAATTTGTACAAGAGTACCGACAGAATAATGAATAGGAAATAGAAGGGAACACCAGAGAAATTTTAATCTGATGGTTGTAACACAAAAGTGCTTGGTAAACCTTAGACTACACTAACATAAAGTACATTTGTTACTATAGCATCATATATATACATACACATACACACACAGAGTTGTTATACTGAAATATTATCTTGTTGAGCTGTTTTCTTTAGATTTTATTAATCAAAGAACTTAATTCCAATATTTTTTAGGAAAAGAGAGACAACTCTGCCCACCTCCACCTCAGATACCTAATGCTCAGAATATGCTAACCACAGTGAATTATCAGGATGGAGAAAAAGTAGCTGTTCTCTGCAAAGAAAATCATCTACTTCATGGAGCAAAAGAAATTGTGTGTAAAAATGGACAATGGCAGTCATTACCACAGTGTATTGGTTAGTAGTTTATTTCTAAATAATGTTATTTAAAAAGTATTTACTAATCTTCTTTGCTTTATCTAAAGAATAGGAAAAAGAACTTATGATTTATCTGTTGCACTGTATTTTGAAGCATTAATGTCATCTAGTTACTCAACTCTGTCACTTTTAAAAACTGTTTATGAGGTATTTCTGACAGTTATCATACAAGAAATAAGCTTGAGATCTTTACTGGATATCCACTTTTGTTAAGTATGTTTACTTGATATGCAGCTTAAAATGTAGAATGGGCAATTGGGAGTGGTCAGCGCTAGGATGTAGATTTGGTAACTGCTAGTATATAGTGATATCTAAAGCCACAGGACTGGATGGGATCACGTAGAGAGTTCAAATGGCTAAAAAAAGAGAGGAGGTTGAAGGGGCAGCCTTGGAGACTTGCCATTATTAGATATCTGGGAAATGAGGAGCAGCTAGATAGGTTGTGCAAGAAAAACTAGAGAAGGCTGATAAAATGATTCTAGGGCACAATTACATTGTGTGTGTCGGGGGAGGTGGGGTTCCACCACATCCAACAAGCAACTCTTGGACACCTGCTAGGTGTCCTACAATTCAGCTCAATTCTGACGCTATCTTTGCAGAGATAGCATCAGATTTCACAGGTTAAGAACTCAGTCTTAGAAGACTGCTTCTTGTATCCACTTCAGATGCTAGTCACACATCTAGGTTGCCATCTGTGTGTTTCTTTCTTTTTTTTTAATGGCTTTATTTGAGAAAGAGAGACAGAGAGCGAGTGGGGGAGGGGCAGAGAGAGAGGGAGACACAGAATCTGAAGCAGGCTCCAGGCTCTGAGCTTTCAGCACAAAGCCTGATGTGGGGCTCGAACCCACGGACTGTGAGATCATGACCTGAGCTGAAGTCAGATACTTAACCAACTGAGCCACCCAGGCGCCCCATCCATCTGTGTGTTTTTGACTAACTGGCTATAGCTTGGAGGTACCCACAACCCCCCTCCTTGTGTTTGGTTAATTTGGTAGATAGCAGGTCACAGACTCAGAGAAACACTTTACTTACTAGATTATGGGTTTATTATAAAGGGATATAACTCAGGAACAGCCAGATGGAAAAGATGTATAGGACAAGGTATGGGGAAAGGGCACAGAACTTCCATGACCCTTCCAGCCACCACTTTTCCCACATCTCCATGTATTTACCAACCCAGAAATTCTCAGAACCTTGTCCTTTTGGGGTTTTATGGAGGCTTCATTACATAGGCATGATTGATTAAGCCATTAGCTATTGGTGATTGATTCAACCTCCAGCCCTTATCCCTTTCCCCATGGGTCAGGATGGGACTAAGAGTTCCAAACCCCTAATCACATGGTTAGCCCTCCTGGCAACCAGCCTATCCTCTGGTTACCTATGGGTCTTCGAAAAGTGATCTTACTGACATAACAAGACACATTTACTGCTCTCATCATTTGTGAAATTCCAAGAGTTTTAGGACCTCTGTGCCAGGAATGGGGAAGGATACCAAATATTTATCATAAATCACATTATCAGAGCTGGTGTCCCAGAAGCAATATCAAGGACATATTTCAGAAGGACATTGCAAAATGTCATTCAAAAGGTGGGCAAGCGTGTCAAAGACTACTTAGAACTAGACAAGATGACCAATAATTGAGCAATGGATTTAGGTACCTAAAGTTATTAGTAGCTTTGCTTAGAGGTATTTCAGCACTGGGGAATACCTAACTGTGGTGTGTTCAAGAGAGAATGTGGGGTGATAAAGTGAGATCAGGGCTGATAGGAAACAAGTAGGTTTGCTCTAAAGGGATGACAGAAATGAGGCAGTAGCTGGATATGGGGTGTGGATAAAGGGAAATTTTACCTTACTCAGTTGTGACATTTTCAGCATGTTTGTATGTTGATGAATGATTTGATAGAGGACAAATTGTTAATACAGACAAAAGGGGATAATTCATGGTCTTTGCTGAGTTTAATGGGAAATCTAGTGCCCACATGAAAGAGTTAGTCTGAGAAAAATACAGGAACAGTAACTCAATGAAACAAGAAGTAGAAGAAGATATTCAGGATAAGATTATTTATTTGGCCATTTCATATCTATATCCTTGGTCATCTATAGGAAGATAAATCAGTACAATGGAATGTATCCCAGCCATTCTTAACATGAAGTTGAAACATTTATTGACAGAGAAAGATGCCTATGCTATTATTTGGAATCATAAAAATAAATGGAAAGCAGTATGTCAATAATTCATTTCATAGGTACATGCTACTTGCATAAAATAACAGTTGTCACAGAGAATAGATTTGGGGAGTTATTTTTACCTATCCTCTTTAAGTAAAAAATTTGATAAAGGAAGTGGGGAGTAGACCAGATAAGATTTACTTATCCATTCATCATGCTTTAAATAAAAAACTATTCCTAGTTGCATGCCCTTATAATTCAATACGTAAATGTTTTTACTTATGGGTGCCCTTATAATATATGCCCTTATAATACACATGCACTCAATCCTTAAGTGTATTTTACTTATGGGTGAAAGGAAGCACTATAATTTTTGCTTATCAGGTTATCTTGTAGAAATTACATAATGAGTTATTTGAGCTCGCAGACATCATATTAAACATTGAACATATAATATAAGGAAATTTATTTATACTAATTCACTTAAGCTACATATTGGTTTTCTCTCAACACAAAAATGTTATTTTCCAGAATCTACACAATATTGTGGTTCCCCTCCAACTATTAGCAATGGAGATATCACCTCATTCCCGTTAACAGTATATCCTCCAGGATCAAAAGTCCAGTACCATTGCCAGTCTTTGTATGAACTTCGGGGCTCCATAGATGTAACATGCAGAAATGGACAGTGGTCAGAACCACCAAAATGCATAGGTGAGTTTGTCACATTCTCTTAGAGTCTGAGATTTGATATTCATAGTAAAATTTTCATGGACTAATTTCATAGGATGATTTTTATTTAAATTCAGTTCAGCTGAAAACCTATCTGACTTAGCGAGTATTTGGTGGAGCTAGGAATCAGACACAGCAATCTGGTTCCAAATTTCCTGTTCCAAATTTCATGTATTTAGGCCTGAGGCTATGGCGGCCTCTCAGGTCTACAGAAAAGTCAGATAGAAAAAAGGTCCACCTCACTCTAACAGTAAAAGGACTCATCTATCATATGTCATCAGGAAAATACTTGGTAATGTATCTTAGAATCCTGACCATGGACAAATCTAGGTACTAAAATAAGTTCCTAATGGTCACCACTGCCTAGGATGGCTCCTCAAACTTAACCATGGGCTTATTTTAAAAACTCTGAACAATTCCTATATCAGAGAGGATGGGCCATAGAGAACATGCTGCTTCATAATGCTGGGGAGTGCTGTTTACTCAGGGGAATGTTACCTTTCAAAATGCTGAATTTAAAAATGAATGAAGGGACTCTGATCATGGGGGAGGGTAATACTGCTTTCCTACAGAGAGCAAGGCTGCATAAAAGTGACAACCCACTGATAATTACATTGTGGAAAAGGAGCTCTAAACAAGAAATATAATAGCTAATATGATAGCTAGTAGACTTTTTGGTCTCATCGATAAACAGTTACCTTCAAGAATATGCTAAGTGAACATTTGAAGAGATGGTTGGTTTTTATATAAATTGTGCCTTCTTCAGTCCACTTTCTGTACTGTATATCTGATAGACAGAAATAAACTTATTTTTACTATAATATTTAGTAAGGTGTTAATGCATCCATGTGCTCACACTATGTACATTTTGCAAACAATGTAAAAGAGAATCCTGAGTCGGGAAAGCAGGGTGAATAACACTGACCCTAAGAGAACATTTTAATTTAATCCTATTTGGTATGTGGTTTTTAGGCATGTAAAGCATAGTAACTGAGAGCACAGGCTCTGAAGTCAAACTGCCAGGGTCCATATTCTGGCTCAAAATACTCATTAAGTTATGTGACTTTGGAAAAATCACTCAATCTCTCTGAGCCCCCATCCCCGCTTATGTGGCTCAGGGAAATGATGCACAGTGTTTCGAGATAATGCATGCAAAGTACTAAGAACAGTACTGGGCAAAACTCAATAAATGTTAGCTTTTAATATTCTTTCATAATTTTATTTAATTATAAAATATTCTTAAAAGAAATGTCACTATTCTTGAAAGGAAAAGGTATATTATTAACAATGTATTTTTTAATTCTTCTTTCAGATGCATGTATAATATCTGAAGATAACATGAACAAACATAACATACAGTTAAGAGGGAAATACACCGACAAACTTTATGTAAAAACAGGGGATTTTGTTGAATTTGAATGTAAACAGCCACATAAAGCAAAGACATCAGTAAAATCATTTCGGGCAATCTGTCAGGAAGGGGAAGTTGAATATCCCAGATGTGAATGAAACAAGCATAGTTTCCCTGAATATAAATTTTAAAGTAATCCTATATGTATATCGGAAATATGCATTATAAAGGCAATTCTATAATTAATGTATTTATTCTTTCAAGTGTTGTTTATCTCAGTTTTATTTTGAACTCTGAATTTTCAGAGATACACAAATTTATAAACCGAGAGCAATGCTTCACTTATTAGGTGGACCATATTATACATGGGTCAAGTCACAGTACTGGGTCTCCGGTTCATATAATACCCACAGAAAATGAGCATGTGCCTCAATTCAGTACTTCATCCCCTCTAACCTCTTCTAATTGTCTAAAATTTATAGGCTAACTTAAATATAAATCTTTCTTCACATCATAAAATATAAAAACTGTGGGGCACCTGGGTGGCTCAGTCAGTTAAGGAACCAACTTTGGCTCAGGTCACGATCTCATGTTTCATAAGTTCGAGCCCTGTGTTGGGCTCTGTGCTGACAGCTCAGAGCCTGGAGCCTGCTTTGGATTCTGTGTCTCCCTCTCTCTCTGCCCTTCCCCTACTTACTCTCTGTCTCCCTCTCTCTAAAAAATAAATACACATTACAAAATTTTTTTAAATACAAAAACTGTCACCTTTTTTGCTTATAGCAAGCATTAGTAAATATTAATAAGTCCTCTAATGTGAGCCTGATTATTCATCAAATACTAAATAACCCTTAAGGGCACAAATACACCATCTTATACAAATGTGTGAAAGACTAAAATTTTTACTAATCCTAGTGCAGAACTTTTAGCATAGTCAATAGGTGATATACACATACAAAAAGGTAACTATAATTATAAGTGAAAATTATTAGGTTACCATACTGCATCTATAAGTATGTATGCATATCTAGATAATCTTATAGAAGATTGAGAGGAAATACAAAGTTTGGCTGTAATAATTCTATGTGGTCTCTGGTTTAAGAAATTAGAATACTTGCAAATTTTTATATTCCTATATTTTATAATTTTTCATTTTGAATTATATTACTTTAACAATTAGATGAGAGTTATCGAGAACTGTGATTAGAGACCAAGAAAGTAGAAGATGAGAGTGTAATGACTCTGTGGGCTGGGGGGCTGATTTCATACCAAAGCTCAATTATTTTTGGTGTACCATAGTTTGGGGAAATACCAAACAGGAACTTTTAGAAATGTACTTTGTATGTTCCTGTATTTTAGGTAGCATATCATAGTTAAAACACTTTTTGGGCAAAATTTTTTTTAAGTATCTATGCAAATGGTGACAACAAAGGCTTAAAATCTTCATGACTATGGATATAGCAATAGATTCTTAGCTAAGACATCACAACATAAGCAAGCAAGAAAAAAAATAGAGAAATTGGACTTTATCAAGATTAAAAACTCTTATGTTTTAAACAAGGATAATGAGAAAATGAAAACATGCAGATATAGTGGGAGAAAATAGTTGCAAATTATGTATCTGATAAGGGACTCATATCTAGAATTAAGGAACTCTTACAACTCTAAATAGGCAATCTGATTTTAAAATGAGCAAAATATCTAAATAGACATTTCTCCAAAAAAGATGTATGAATGTCCAAAAAGCACATGAAAAGATACTTAACATCATCAATCATTAAGCAACCAAATCAAATCCCACCCACCAGGATGGCTATAATCAGATAGTAACAAGTATTGTTAATAATATGGACAAATTAGAACCCACATACACTACTGATGGGAATGTAAAGTGGTACATCCAATTTGGAAAACAATTTGGAAGTTCTTTGAAAGGTTAAACATAGAGTTATCATAGACTCTAGTCTACTCCTAGATATACATCAAAAGAAAGAAAAACATGTTCACACAAGCACTGTACATGAATGTTCATAGCAGAATTATTTATAGTAGCCCCAAAGTAGAAACAACCCAGATGCTTATCAATGTACATAAAACATATATCTTCTATAATATTATTTGGTTATAACAAAGGAATAAAATGCTATTACATGCCACAGCATGGATGAACCTCAGAATCTTTATGTTAAGTGAGAAAAGTCAGTCACAAAGACAACATATTGTGTGATTCCACTTATAGGATATGTCCAGAATAGATTAGTAAGGAGGGGCAGAAGATACATCAGTGGTTGCTTAGGGCTGAAGTAGGGAGGCAGGGGCTGATAGCTAACAGCGACAAATGTTCTAAAATTGATTGTGGTGATGATTGTACAACTCTGATTATACAAAAAAACATTGAATTTGCAATACATTTCAAATGAGTGAATTTAAATGAGTGAATTTAAATGGTATGTGAATTATATCTCAATAAAGTGATTAAAAAATTGTGGCCAACATTTTAGAATCATGACAAACACTGGAAATTAAAAAATAAAATAAAAAATTAAGACCATATTAGAATTTATAAGAATTTATTCATTTATTTATTTCTAAGTTTTTAATATTTATTTATTTTTGAGAGAGAGAGAGGCAGAAGGGCTGAGAGACAGGGAGACACAGAACCAGAAGCAGGCTCCTGGCTCTGAACTGTTAGCACAGAGCCCGACACAGCACTCGAACTGACCAACTGCAAGATCATGACCAGAGCCAGAGTTAGATGTCCAAGTGACTGAGCCATCCAGGCACCCCTATAGTGAATTTATACTAACTCAAAAATTGATTGGGTTGAATAAAAAAGCAAAAACTTGTAACTCGCACTAGCTATCTATTAAAACAGCTGACCTCTTGGTTAGGAGGAAGGCAGGTAGAGGTTTTATTTTTCCTCCTCCATTTGGAGGAAGAAATCTTAAAAGAGAACTGTTACTTAAAATTTTTAGAATGATAAAATACATATATGATATTTTATTTAGGGGCACCTGGGTAGCTCAGTTGGTTGAGCTACCAACTTTGGCTCAGGTCGTGAGCTTGTGGTTCATGGGTTTGAGACCTGCATTGGGCTTGCTGCTATTGGTGCAGAGCCCGCTTTGTATCTTTTGTCTGCACCCCCTCTCTGCCCCTTCCCTGCTTGCACTCTCTCTCTCAAAAGTAAAAATAAAAATCTTTATAAAAATATTTTATTTAGAGCACAATATGTAGCAGTATTTTAAACTTGGATATTCTTTTTCAGTTTCTGAGAATTTCTTTCTTTCTCGGACTATTTTGTGGCACGTATTTCTAAGCAAGTTGCTTGAGTGGCAGTGCCGTATTTGATGAGATGTGCTATTCTTAGCTTACTACTCTCCTCCAAGATGTAAAGAAAGTAAAAAAAAAAAAAAAAGGGAGTAAGATGGGAAATTCCAGAAAGCATTTCTTCATAGACAGTTGTCAGGTGAGTATACAAATAACTAGAAGAAAGTGATCTAGATCGATTCTCAAGGGAAAAGACAATTAACTGATATTGAGCTTAAGATGATCCACAGTTTGGAATAGAGAAGTATTTAAGCAAGCACTACAGCAATTCTAAAGGACATAATAAAAAATATGCTCTCAATGAATAAAAACACAAGACAGTAGAAAAATAGAAACTATAAAGGAGAAATTCTAGAACTTATAATTCAATATCTAAGAAAAATTTCACTGGGGAGACTTAAAATAGATGGAATTGACAAAAGATAGTGAGCATAAAAATAGATGGAAAGAAACAATGGAAATAATCCAATCTAAAGAAAAAATAAAAATAATTATAAACAGTGTGGGAATGGTTGGTTGGATGATGGAAAAAGCAAATGTGTAAATGAAGGCTCATAAGGAATGGAGAAAGAGAATATAGAAGAAAAAATATTTGAAGAAGCAAGATCATCAATTCTTCAAATTTGATGGCTAACATAAGTATATAGGATCTAGAAAATTAATAAAGTACATGCAAGATAAATACAAAGAAAATATATTATATACAAACTACCAAAAGCTAAAGATAATGAGAGAATCTTGAAAACAACCTTAACAAATGATGCATTATATACAGGGGAACAATAATTTCAATGAAGGCTAGCCTCTTGTTGGCAAATATGGAGGCTGGAAGATAACGGAAAACAGCTTTTAAATACTAAAATCAAACATTCTGAACTCAAAATATTATGTCTAGTGAAAAAAATCCTTCAAGAAGAAAAGGAAAATAAGCACAATTTTAGGACAAAAGAAAATGAAAATAATGAACTAGGACAAGTCATTGCCAGGAGACCTGCACTATCAGAAATAGGTATGCATCTGGGGTGCCTGGGTGGCTCAGTCACTTGGGCATCTGATTTCAGCTCAGGGCATGATCTTACAGTCTGTAAGTCTGAGCCTCGCATTGGGCTCTGTGCTGACAGCTCAGAGCCTGGAGCCCCTTAGGATTCTGTGTCTCCCTTTCCTCTCTGCCCTTCCCCCACTCATGCTCTGTCTCTGTCTTTTTCAAACATAAACATTAAAAAAGAAAGAAAGAAATAGGTTTGCATCTGACATGAATTCTCAGCTATACTCTCTTCCTTCTCAGGGTTTTTTCCCCCCCCAGTAACCAACCTTCAGTCACCAGATTTGAGAAAGAAAATATAAGCCACTCTTGCAAACCAGATGCTCCTCTCAGGTGTCCCAAACCCACCTGTTTTATTTATTACTAACTGTAGGTTCTTCTCACTTGAAGTACATTCTACTTGAAAAATCATGTCAAAGAAAGAAGAAGTGGTATATAACTAAATTAAGTCTAAGTGGTTTTCTTAACCAGACTTCCCTCTGGGAGTGAGTAAAACTCTTCTAACCTTAAAAGCCTTCTTGACATTTCCAAACTTAATGACTAATACTTTCTCCTTATCTTTAAATGTTCTCCAGTATTTACTTCCTTTCTTCATACCTCCCCTTAAAATAAAAGTCTTATTGTGCCAATCCTCTTTCTTAACCAACCTCAAATCTCTTGCCTCCTTCTTTTGAAGGTCTAGTCTAACAAATTTCCATACCAAAGAAACTTATGCATCGGTCTTCTCCATCCCAGTACCTAAGCATCCAAGTGTTGTGGAGAAAAACAAATAGGCAGATGGGTGTCTCTCAAAATTCATGATCATTATGTTTTACCACTGCTAAACAATCCCATTCCATTTTGTTTTTGTCTGCCTAATACCCTCGACTCTCATTTGGATTAAAGCTTTGAACCCTCGACAAAATTACTGGACATGTCACGTGACTGTTTCATTACTAGGTCTTAACACTCCAGCCTCTTTGTTTTTTTGTGTGTGTATTTGCGCGCACTGAAAAAAGAATATGATAGAGAAGGGACTTCCACATTTTGAACTAAAATAAGGTTACTGGTAACATAAACAAATACACTTAAAGATGTACATAGTTGAATGGTTTAAATCGTGATTAAAAACTCATTATGTTCTTTGACTACAATAGAGCTGTGACTGTGTGAAAAGAAAAAATGCTACTCACAACAACAGTAAAATTATGTTAATAAAACAAAGCTTGGAGTTCTGGTCTGATCTGATGTAGGAAGAGCCTGAACTCATCTCCTCCACACCAAATCTATACCTACGGAGAGAGGAATTCCTCCTGAAGGAGAACTGAGGGCCGACTTAACAGCTTCTGCACAACCAAAGACAGAGAGACCACAGGCGAAGGGCAAGAGAGAGAGAGAGATGCAGTAACAAAGGGAACCCCTCCCCCCTCCAGCACTGCACACTGCAGTGGGGACGGACAGTACTGAGAGACCAGGAGATTTGCCTGCCCTGGGACACAGAGAAAAAGCCTAAGTTTAAAGAGCAACTAGTATCTAAAGGAACTAGGCCTGAATCTTGCCAAGTGGTGAGACAGCTGCTGGCACTTGCTCTGGGTTGGAGAGGCCGGAAGTGACATGGTTTCCGTTCCTCTTCCACCTTGATAGTGCCTATGGCTGAAGGGTTCTGGGCACCATAGCTGGCCTGCCACCTCAGTGAGCTGCAGTCCCCGGTAGCCCCAGCCCCAGACACTCTGGCGCACAAGACAAAAGCCTTGGTTTCAAAGAGCAAGTAGAACATAAAGGAGCTAGCCCTAGGGATCCACCAAATGGTAGGGGAGCTACTGGAACTCTCCGCATAGGAGGAGCTGGCCACTGCCACAGTCTGTGTTCCCTGTCCCCCTTGCCGTCATAGATGAAGATCCAAGCACCAGAGCAAACCTACTGCCTCAGTGAGGCCCTGGCTCTTAGCCCACAGGGGCCCCTGCCACCGTACCACAGCAGCCCCTGCATGGCACACACCAGGACACCCCCGGTCAGAGCTCCCTACAGCTCAGGCTGTCACACCAAAATGACACAGGTACAAAGCATCCCACTCCAGGCCCGCATCACTTTGGATGCAAATGGCTTGCAAAGGCACCCCTCAGGGCAGAGCAGTGCAGTACCTCCCGGCTCATGCCTGCTCTGGCTCTAGCCACCCTGCCAAGGTGCTCCCAGGAACCCCCCAGGCTGTGCTTGCCTTGGTTCCATCCTGTTTGGAGCACCTTGGAAACCCAACCTGCACCTTGCTTTGGCTTCAACTGCCCTGCCAGGATGACCCCATTTACTGAGTACCCTCGTCACCCCAGCTTGTGTGCACTTCAGCTTCAGCTATCCTCTGCATGTGCCCTCTGAGTAGAGAACCCCAGGAATACCCCAGCCCATGCCCACATCAGCTATAGCCAGGATGCCGCCTGCATTTGGCACCTCAGGATTGTCTATCCCATGACCCATCTCAGCTCTAGCTCTCCCGTGGATTGTCTCAGATACCCTGGCCCATGCCCTGCCCTGGCTCTAGCCACTTTGCCAGGGTTCCCTCTGCATGGTGAGTGCCAGAATACCCCCAGATTGTACCCTTCAGCTTCAGCTATCCTGCAAGGGTAGCCTCTGTGCTGAGAATCCAAGGACCACCCAGGCCCACATATACTTCAGCTCAGGCCATCAGACCTAGGAAGTCTCAGCACAGGGTGCCCCAGAATCCCCAGCCCACACCACACACAGCTCCAGCCAGCCAGCCAAGTCCCCAAACACACAGTCTGCGTGGGGGATTACCATACACAAGACCATTCCTTCAAGTTTTGGAGAAGTAGCTGTTCCATCTAACACATAGATTCAAAAGCAGAAAGTCATGTAAAATGGGGAGACAGAAGGATATGCTCCCAACAAAAGAACAAGACAAAAACCTAGAAAAGAACTAAGTAAAACAGAGATAAACAATATGCCTGATAAGGATTTTAAAGTAATGATTGCAAAGATGCTCACCAGCCTGGAGAACAGAGTGGAAGATCTTAGTGAGACTTTCAACAGAGAGATAAGAAAGAATTAATCAGAGTTGAAAAATGCAACAACTGAAATGAAAAACACACTAGAGAGAATCAATGGTAGATGAGAAAGTGCAGAAGAACATACCAGCAATCTAGAAGACAGGGTCATAGAACGCACTCAATCTGAACAGCAAAAAGAAAAATACCCAGCAAGGTTGTAACTCAGAATTGAAGAAGAGATAGAGGTTCCCAAACAAAAGTGAAAGGAGTTAGTCGCCACTAAAAGTTTTCTATGAGAAATGTTAAAAGGACTTCTTTAAGGGAAAATGTAAAGGCCATAATCAGAGGTAAGAAAATTATTTTAAAATTATATAAAATATAACTACATATATATATATATATATATATATATATATATATATATATAACATGGAGGGGAGAGTAAAAAAGAAGTTCTTTTAGAATGAGTTCAAACTAATCAGCTTAACAGTATGTAATTATGTAACAGACTGTTACATACTTAGGATCATATGTTTGACCCTCACGACCACCACAAACCCCAAGCCTATACTAGAGTCACAAAAAATAGAGGAAAAATAAAGTCAAGGATAACACAGAAAGTCATCACTCACAAGGAAAAAGAAAGAAAAAACAAGGGAGGGGAGAGGGAGGGGGAAGGGGAAGGAGAAGAAGAAAGGAACAGAGAACTACAAAAACAACCCGAAAATAGTTAAGAGAATGAAAATAAGTACATACCTATCAATAATAGTTTATTGATGTTTATTTATTTTTGAGAGAGATATCGTGAGCAGTAGAGGGGCAGGGAGGGGGAGACACAAAATCTGAAGCAGGCTCCAGGCTCTGAGCTGTCAGCACAAAGCCCGTCATGGGGCTTGAACTCAAGAGCTGTGAGATCATGACCTGAGCCGAAATCAGACATTCAACTGACTGAGCCACCCAGACACCCCGATACCTATCAATAATTACTTTAAATGTAAATGGTCTGAATATTCTAATCAGAGACATAGCATGATGGAACAGGTAAACAAGAACCATCTCTGTGCTGCACTGAGAGACTCACTTCAGACCTAAAGACACACACAGAGTAAAAGTGAAAGGATAGAAAATGATACACTATGCAAATAGAAGGGGGAAAAAAGCCATGATAGCAATACTTATATTAAACAGGAGACTTTAAAACAAAGGTTATAACAAGAGACAAAGAAAAACATTACATAATGATAAAGGGGTCAATCCACAGAAGGATATAACAATTATAAATACCTATACATCCAACATTGCAGCATCTAAATACATAAGGCAAATATTAACAGACATAGAGGGAGAAATTGACAGTATGGCTATAGTCGGGGACTTTAACACCCCACTTACATCAATGGATAGATAATCCAGGCAGAAAATCCATCAGGAAACAGTGCATTTGAACAGCACATTAGACCAGAGGGACTTAACACACATACAGAACATCCATCTAAAAACAACACAATACACAGTCTTTTCAAGTGCACACGGAACTATCTCAAAGACAGATCAGATGTTAGGTCACAAAACGACAGATCAGATGTTAGGTCTCAATAAACTTAAGAGGATGAAAATCATATCATGCATCTTTTCTCATCACAATGGTGTAGAACTAGAAATTAATCACAAGAAAAAAAAACTGGAAAAAACACAACTGAAAGCTAAACAACATGCTACTAAACAGCAGGTAAGTCAATGAGGAAATCAAAGAGAAAATAAAAACGATACATGGAGACTAATGAAAAAGAAAATACAACAGTCTAAAATCTTTGGGACGCAGCCAAAGCAGTTTTAAAAGGGAACTCTTTAGCAATATAGACCTACTTCAAGAAACAAAAAACCTAATGAACAAGTTAAAGGAACTTACTTACACTTAAAGGAACTAGAAAAAGAACAACAAACAAAGCCCAAGGCTAGCAGAAGGAAGTAAATAATAGAGATCAAAGTAGAAACAAATGGAAGAAATAAAGGATAAGATCAATGAAACCAGGGAGTTGGTTCTTTGAAAAGATAAATAAAATTGATAAGCCTTAACCATACACATCAAGAAAGAAAAAAAGAGGAAAAAACAAATAAAATCAGAAACAAAAGAAGAAAAGTAACAACTGACACCACAAAGGATTTTAAGAGTCTATTATGGAGAATTATATGCCAGCACATTGGACAGCCTAGAAGAAATGAATAAATTCCTAGAAACATACAATCTTCCAAAGTGAATCAAAAGAAATAAAAATTCTGAACAGACCAGTTATTAGTAATGAAAGTGGTTCGGTAATCAAAACTCTCCCAACAAACAAAAGCCCAGGACCACATAGATTCATGCACGAATTCTACCAAAGAGTTAATAACTATTCTCAAAGTATTCCAAAACAGAAGAGGAAAAAGGCTTCCAACCACATTTTATGAGGCCAGCATTACCCTGATACAAGAGCCAAGGACACCAAAAAAGGAGAAAATTATAGGTCAATATCCCTGATAAACATAGATGCAAAATACTCAACAAAATATTAGTAAATCACTTTGAATAATACATTAAAAAGATCATTCTCCACAATCAGCTGGGATTTATTCTGGGGATGCAAGATGGTTAAATATTGGCAAATCAATGTGATACACCATATAAACAAAACAAAGGATAAAAATCATATGATTACCTCAATAGATGAAGAATAAGCATTTGACAGAATTCAATATCTGTTTATGATAAAAAGTCTCAACAAAGTGGATTTAGAGGAATCTATCTCAAAATAATAAAGGCTTTATATATGAAAAATCCATAGCTAACTTCATACTTAATGGTGCCACTGTGGAAAACAGTATGCAGTCTACCCAAAAAATTAATAGTTAGGAATTAATAATAGGAATACCATATGATCCAATAATTCCACTACTGGATATTTGCCCAAACAGGAAACCTAATTTCAAAGGATATATACATCCTTATGTTTATCGCTGCATTATTTTCAGTACCCAAGACACAGAATACGGAAGCAACCCAAGTGTCCATTGATCAATGAATGGGCAAAGAAGGTGTGGTAGATGTATATCTGTTTTATATAGTTCTAGGGCCTAGATGCCATTATGTTAAGTGAAATAAGTCAGAGAAAGACAAACACCATATGATTTCATTTACATGTGGAATCTAAAAACCAAAGAAACAGAAGGCAAAAATAGACCTTCAAATACAGAGAACAAACAGGTAGTTGCCAGAGGGGAGGCTGGTGGGGAACGGGCAAAATGGGTAAAGGGGAGTGGGAGGTATAGGCTTCCAGTCATGGAGTGAATAAATCATGGGGATAAAACATATAGCATAGGTAAAATAGTCAATGGTATTTATAATAGCATTGTAGAGTGACAGATGGTAGCTATACTTGTGGTGGGCATAGCATAATGTATAGATTTTTTCAATCACTATGTTGTATACCTGAAACTAATGTAACATTGTATGTCAACTGTAAGTCAATTAAAAAACATTAAGACTGAGCTGTACATGTGTTCCCTGAATTTGTCAGATGAGAATAAACTGAATAATGGGGTAAGAAGCTCGTTTGCAGTGAGTTGAGGAGTTATTTACTCCATATCATTTCTTGTTATTTATATTTGTGCTTTATTATATCTTTATTCATTTTTCTATTTTGCTACTTTTTTTTTTAAAGGTCAATTTTTTTTTCTGACTGACTTATTTCTCTCAGCATAAGTCACTCAGACAAGGACAGATATCATAGGTTTTCACTCATATGTGGATCTTGAGAAGCTTAACAGAAGTCCACGGGGGGAAGGGAAGGGGAAAAAATAGTTACAAACAGAGGGGGAGGGAGGCAAACCACAAGGGACTCTTAAATACAGAGAACAAACTAAGGGTGGATGAGGGGGTGGGGAAGAGGGGAAAATGGGTGATGGGCGCTTGTTGGGATGAGCACTGGGTGTTGTATGTAAGCCAATTTGATAATACATTATATTAAAAATATATATATATCACAAAAAAGGTTGATTTTTATTTACTTACTGTCTGTATGTTTCCTATTTTACTAAGATTTGCATTTATTTGGGTTAATTTTTTCTTTTTTACATTTTATTTATTGTTCTTTCTCCAACTTTTAGATTTGGCTGTTTAATCCATTTTTAAAAACATTAATTGATATATATTTTTAAGCTGATATTTTCTCTGAGCACTGTTTTATCTACTGATAAAGTCTGATAGGTAATGTTTTCATAATGGTTTCTAGAAATTCTGTAATTTTAGTCCGTATTTCCATTTAAACCCAACTTGTCTAATAGAAAGTTTGTTCATTCTTAAGGGAATGGCCTTTTTTATTTTGCTGAAGTTGTAAATGTACTGTATATAACCAGATAATTTTGCTTATATTAACCTATTTGGAATTTAATTAGACTTTTTTATGGCTTAATATATATGACCAGTGTTCATGACTGCTTCATGTTCACTATTATGTAGGTACAAAATTAACAGAAACTTATAAGATATACCTTATTGACTACTTGTTAGAGTGTTCTAGATCCTTTACTTGTGTTTGTTCACTTCAAGTATTTTAAGCTAAACAATTTACTTCCTTGACTTCTTCTTACCTGACAGTTTCTGCTTTATAGTTACTCTCACAAGCTTCAGGCAATGTCTATTTGTCTCAATCATGAGAAACAATAAAGTTAGGTTAAACCTTTTCCTTTCTTATTCTCCTCCTTCTGCTCCATAATCTAATATTATTTAGTGTTAAGATCTTTCTTGGTGTTTATATTTGATCTTTTAAGTATATTTATAGTTCTATTTCACTTCTGCTTTAAATTATATTGTTTGATTTCCGCCTATAACCTATGAAGGAAGGAAGGGAGGGAGGCAGAAAAAAACAGAAGGAAGGTAGAAAGGTAGTGAGGAAGATAAAACAATTGAAAAGTCCATTAATCAGAGAATAATTAAATTATGTTACCTCCAGCATTTGAAATACTATTTAGGTCCTATAAAAAAATGGAGATCAATCCATGTGTATTGACATGGGGATAGGTCTATCACATACCAAGCAAAAATGAAAGTCTTTGGGGGCGCATGGGTGGCTCAGTTGGTTGAGTGCTGGACTCTTAATTTTGGCTTAGGTCATGATCTCACGGTTTGTGAGTTTGAGCCCCGACGTCAGACTCTGAGTTGAGAGTGCAGAGCCTGCTTGGGATTCTCTCTCCCTCTCTCTCAAAAGATATAAATAAGCTCTTTAAGAAATAATTTGAAGTTTTCTTACAATAAATGGCAAGTAGAAAAAACAAGGCTTTATTTTCTCTCTCTTTTTTTTTTTTTTTTGATGCTTCATATTGGAGGAAGAAGGAAAAAAGACTGGAGGCTGGTCACATCAGTATTGGTCCCCCGGGGAGGGCTACTGGGTCCTCCAATGTGCACCCATATCACCAAACGCAGGTGCACTTTAAGGAACACGAGATGGGGAAGTCTGAATAAGCAGTCACACCTGTGGCACAGCACGGGGGGGTCTGCGGGTTGCCTGGTTCTCAGTGCTTGCAGGGCTCCTGCTCCCAGGAGTAACAGGAATGGGACCAAATCAGGACAGGAGGTCTCCCACTGTGCTGCTGCGGTACCATGGGGTCCTTTCTGCGGGCCTTATAATGTGCATTTAAAGACTAAAGTATATAAAACACAATGTGGTGTGCATCTGAATACTAAAACAGTTCATGAGAAAATAAAAATCAAGTATATAAAAACACATTAAAATTCTTGTTGGTTGAAACCTTGCATATTGTCTAATGATTAGTTGTCAATTTACGTTTGAGAAGAAGTATATTAGGCAAACTATTTCTCAGTTTCTGTTAGACTTTTTAAACTTCTCATGCTCTGTTTTTCCAAAGGAATCGTGCTGAGTTTCCCTGAATTCAATTTTTTTAAAGGTTATTTTATTCATTTTGAGAGAGAGAGAGGAGAGAGCATGAGAGGGGCAGAGAGAGGGGGAGAGAGAGAGAATCCCAAGGAGGCTCCACACTGTTAGTGCAGAGCCCAATGTGGGACTCGAACTCAGAAACCGTGAGATCAAGACCTGAGCCAAAATCAAGAGTTAGACGCTTCACCAACTGAGCCACCCAGGCGCTCCTCCCTGAGTTCAGTTCTAATGTGTAATGTTCTCTAGGGTTTTGATCTTTCATTATGAAGAAACAAATAGATATCCATGAACTTCCCCCTTTGAAAGATTAATTTCTCTCTCCACAACCAGGCAGTACCCTTTAAAAAACTGTGGACTACCCTAGGGCAATCCTTGTTAGGGACTTTTTGATCGTTGACTTAGCTGTCCTATACTGCAGGGCTGGAAAATCACCCAAACACTATTTGCTTTCATATTCATTATGATAAAGATAATCGTACAACATGAAGTTCTCTAAATAGCAAACTGGTCATTACTGTAACATTATTCTCAACACATCACACATCTCTCTGAAGTGATCATTCATTGAAACAGTTACAGTTTTCCAAGTCCCCTTGGTGGATTGTACTTGCTTATCCCCTCATCCTCTGACTTGTTCAAAGTTTCTCTGGTCTCCCCCATCCTTCAACTTCTCTGTCTACATATCTCTTCCACATGCCCAGCAGTGACTTCCCTTCCTTCACAGAGTAGACAGAAACTGTGTGACATGAATCACCTCCCAGCCAAGGGCCATCTTCCACTTGTGACTTGGATTCCATCTCTTCTCACCTTTGCAAGAATCCTCTGCAATGTGTTATGCAAGATTTTCTCAGTATCTTCCAACCTGTCCTTCTTTACTGACTTGTTCTCATTTAATTAGAACATGCTCTAATTTCTTCCATTCCATTAAAAAACAAACTCATCTTTCTCTCTCTCTCTCTTCCCCTCCAGGCCAACCTACCTCCCTCCCCTTCATGGTCACACTTACTGCAAGCTCACTACAGTCATATCTCTGATTTTTGTACCTTAGATTTATCCCTCAGCCTGTTCCTATCTCCATTTCACACTTAATGGTGCTGCTTTTTTCAAGGTAATCAATAATATCCAAACAGTATTTTCATAGGTCCTCAACTCTTGTGGTTTTCATTGGAACAGTCCAGCTATTCCTAATCAGTTTCCTTCACTACACCTTTTCCTATAGGCAGTCACTAAACTTTAGATATCCTCAAAGCCCTAAACTAGGCCGACTTCTAACCTAACCCTGAAAAACTCCTCTATTAACTTAGTTTTAACAGACATCTGCTAACTGATCATTGGAAATCATGCCCAGGGCTCTGTTCTGATACCCAGGTTTACATAATTCTCACAGATTGGGTTCCCAGGCTAGAAGATGGAAATTAGCAGCCAAGAGCATTTTTAGGGAATACTCTTAGGACCCACACCTGTGGAAGGGAAAGGAAGGAAACAGTAATGTCTGCCAACTCTATGGGTAGATATGAAGCTGGGATGTCCCAGGATACTCCCAGTTAGGAGTGTCCTGAGTTGGAATGAAGGGTCTTTCCTTAAGAAGTCCTATTGACCAGTCATTGATCAATGGCAGGCCATTGAAAGGAGTTATGACCTTGGGAGGAAGGATTTTCTTCAGCTGAAGCAACTGATTTAGGAAGCTGGTAATTGAGAGCTCCCAGTAACTGAGAGAGTAAGTCTTTTGTTTCTGAATCTGGGTCATCCATCACAGCACTGACCGCAAGAAACAACTGCTTCCTTAATATTTTTTCTGGGCTACCCAACATACACCTCAACAATAACATTTTTGACACTAAACTTTTCATGCTAATCCCCACTCCCTGGTACTGCCTCTTGCTCTGATTCCTCCGACCACACTTAGATGGCTGTCATCCACTTAGTCAAGCCAGAAACCAAGATGTCCTCCTGAACCTTTTCTCTGCCTCATCCCCACCCACATATAATCAGTCACCATCATGGTGATTCACATCTTAAATATCTCTTGATCCAGTCTAACTTGCTGCTGCCTCTGTTGATTTGCAACCCTCCTGGGAGCTTCCCACATATAATCTGAAACTGGCCCCTGTACCCAGAGGGTGGGCAGAGTTTGAAAAAAGGGGCAGACCACACCAGGTTGGTAGGTGAAAGTTTAATAAGCAAAGAGAACTTACATATGAAGTTTGCCTTGGGCAGCAGCAAGAGGACTACATCCCTGCATCTGCTCATCTGATCTTAAGGTTTATATAGAGGTCTTAACTAGGTTGAGTCATGTGTACCATACAGGTGTTCTCAATACCACAAGATTATCCCAAGTCTGTGTCCTTGAGTAGCCTCTGGGAGCAGGAAAGGCAAATGGAATCCATATTCCAAGGACAGGGGAGGGGATTAGGAGCTGGGGCCCAGCTCACAAGTCAACGAGTGGCCTTGTCTTTTGATGACCTTCCCCAGCAGCCTCCAGTGTAAATTACTATCATAGTTTGCTTGGATGATGGCATTCTTTCCCTAAAAGTGGTTTCCCTATGCCTACCTTTTTCTTCCTTCAGACCATTCTCTCCTTAGGACAGTCAGTGGTGTCTTTTTAGCAATTACTATAAACATTTCAATCAGTGACTTCCAGAATCTTTAATTTGGCCTACAAAGACCTTCATCATGGGACTCCAGTTTCTCCAGGTTTACCTCGCTCCCCTTTCTCCATCATTCCTATTCACTCAATCCATACTGGGTATTTACTAGCTTCTTGGAAACATCATCTTCTCTGCACATGTTTTTTTTTCATGATCCTCCCTTACCCAGAATATTTTCTTTTCTTCCTTCAAGTCTCAGCTGATGTATTACTTCCTCAAAGAAGCCTTTCTTGAGCATCCGAGACTAGGCTGTCTAATCTCCTGGTGTTCACTGGTATGTCTTTCCTGGTACATGTCATCATGTAAGGATTTGGTTAATACCTTCCTTTCCCATCCCAGCACAATGCTCCATAACAGCAGAAACAATGTGTCTTATTCCCTGTCTTACCTCCAGTGCTCAGCATGATGTCTAGTATATGATATGTGCTTAATATTTGACTTTGTGTGTGCCATTTCTTCTACTTGGGATGCCTTTCTAGCCTTGCAGACCTTGGGCTTTTTCCAGAAAGCTTCCTATACACCCACCAAAAAGTTAATCACCACCTCCTCCATGCCAACACTTTATTTTATACTTCCAGTGTTGCACTTTTCACATGTTCATTTATTTAGCATTTAGAGTCTACAAATTGGCTGCTTATGAGCCACATTGCTCACAAGATATTTTTAGATTCCCCCCTCCACATATAAAAATCGGGAGATTTCACAGTTAAAAAATCAGAAGATATGGCAATACTGAATACATATTCCTGAGAGAGTTACCCAACTTGAGGAAATCTTCTTTTTTCTAGACTATAGCAGGTGCTCAATATTGTTGATTAATGGATTGATTGGCGAATTAATTGAAAACGGTTAACACTTTGCTGTTGATATTTAATTTCAATAAAATTTCAATTTTATGGGATCCACTGTAGAAAACAACTATAGAACATTAAAATAATGATTATGAACTCAAGGACAGTTCTGAAATATACGTGTTTAACACTGAACAAATTCATATTTAATCCACAGAGTTAGGTCCAGTTATGGCTTCATTATAAGAAGAAGCATCTCTGAGCCCACCAGTAGAAAATTGTAACTTGAGGGTTTAAAGAATGTCATCATACTGAGAAGGTCTTGAGTTAGATGAACTAAATCTCTTCCAGATAAGAAAATGTGCTGTTCTCATAACAACAACCAGTCCTGACAGGGGTAGTGTGATGCCATGTCTTATGAATGAACTATAATAACTATTGGAAGTATAACTGTCACTTCAACCCAAAAAGTGACAATGTGGCTATTTGAAAGCTTCAGAAAACCTTGGTAATACTGACACTATCAGTATTTTGCTATTTGCAGGACTGATTTTTGATTTCATAATCTGCATGATTCCAACAATTACTTAAAATATTAATTGAAACTGTAAAATATAAAAATGGAAAGGGTCTTGTTGGGATGAGCACTGAGTGTTGTATGTAAGTGATGAATCATGGGAAGCTATCCCCAACACCAAGAGCACACTGTTATATATTGTATGTTAGCCAACTTGACAATAAATTATATTTTTTAAAAAAAGGAAAGTGTAGTTATTTTTTAAGCCATGTTCCTTGGGCAACATTTTAAGATGTGGATAGTTCACCACCTCACAATGTGATTATTAACCTTGTAGTTAATATTATAGTTAATTGTTAAAGTTCTTTACATTTAGAAAGTCCAAAGGGCAGTCTCTCCTGTATTTAAGAAAGTAAATCCTCTAAAATGATGTATGGTTTCTTATTTCTAGTGTGTTTGGTTCCTTAATATTGACATAAAGATTGAATTGAAAGTAACAGAAAACCCTAATATTAATGAATATGATAAAGACAAATGTGAATTTTTCACATGTGTTGAAGACAACAATATAGCACAATGAATGGATATTAGGAATCAGAAACATTTTTACATGTAGATCAATCTTTTTAATAGATGGAAAACATTCAATAAAGGTTAAGTTACATGTCAAATCATACAAACTAGAAAGCAAACAACATGTGCTGGCTTATTTATAAATAAAAAAATGTTCAACATAGACAATTTAGATTCAAATCCTCAAGCAAATAAAAACTTAGAGATTTGTATTTTCTTCTAAAAATCATGTTTTATAAAGGATTTTATGATGTGTTGACATACTATTCTTTTCTCTGCCATACATTTTTATGTCCTTAAGGGTTCTTGATAAGACAGCATCCTTGATGAGAAAAAGACAGAAAAGGAGAGAGAGTTTTGAAGTAAGTACCATTTCTGGTCAAGTATTTATTATACTCTTAACCCTTCAACATTTCATATAATTAGTCACTGTTTTAACTGGCTATTGATGGAAGCAAGTTGCCAGACTTGGTAAATTATACCACCAATTCCCTTTGAAAAACTTGGTGTCATTTGATACAATAATACCATATTCTGAACAATTTTTTCTAAGTTATTTACCTCTTTATCTCTTGGAAATGAGAAATCCAAGATACACAAAACACTTAACTGCATATAAAATTTTTCTCCCCCGATTTTACCACAGTTAAAATTTTTTAGAAAGTTTTCCACCACGTGTATCTTACGAATATTTTTTATAGAGTGTTCAAAGTATATAAAAAGTTGTCCTAATGCTGTTCATATAGTTCATTGTTTACAACGATTGGGACAGTAACACATACACTTTGCCATATGTTATTTTTATAATATTCTTAATTGAATATAAAGTATAATTTACATTTTATACTGTATCTTCAAAAGGGTCAAAATCCTGATCCTATAAAATGGTTTACATTTACATCACTTTATTGTATTATTGTAAAATATTTTTCTAAAAGCAGAATTATTTTTCATTCATCAAGAAATATAAAATATGGTTATTGTTTTTCTCTGTCTGACTTATTTGACTTAGCATAATACCCTCTAGGTCCACTTACGTTGTCAGAAATGGCAAAATCTCATCCTTTTTTATGGCTGGGTAATATTCTATTATATATATAATATTCCATATCTTCTTTATCCATTCATCTATCAATGGACACTTGGACTGCTTTCCTATCTTGGCTATTGTAAATAATGTGCAATAAGCAAAGGGTTGCATATATTTTTTTAATTAGTGTTTTTGTTTTCTTTTGTTTTCTTTGAGTAAATACCCAGAGGTATAATTATTGGATCATACGTATTTTTATTTTTAAATTTTTTGAGGAACTTCCACATTGTTTTCTATACTTGCTACACCAATTTACATTCCTACCAACAGGGTCCAAGGGTTCCTTTTTCTCCATATCCTTGCCAACACTTGTTATTTCTTGTCTTTTTTGTTTTTGGCCATTCTGAAAAGTGCAAGATGATACCTCATGGTTTTAATTTGTATTTTCCCTGATGCTGAGTGGTGCTGAGTGTCTTTTGTCTTTTCATGTGTCTGTTGGCCATCTGTATGTCTTCTTTGGGAAAATGTCCTCTGTCCATTTTTTAATTGGAGTATTTGGGGGATTTGTGTGTGTGCGTGTTGAGTTCTATAAATTCTTCATATATTTTGGATATTAACCCATTATCAGATATATCATTTGCAAATATTTTCTCCCATTCAGTGGGTTGCCTTTTTGTTTTGTTGATGGTTTCCTTTGCTATGCAGAAGCTTTTCATTTTGATGTAGTCCCAATAGTTTATTTTTGCTTTTGTTTTTCTTGCCTCAGGAAACATCTAGAAAAATGTTGCTAAGGCCAAAGACCAGGAGATTACTGCCTATGCTTTCTTTTAGGAGCTTTATGGTTTTAGGTCTCACATTTAGGTCTTTCATTCATTTTGAGTTTTGTGTGGGTGTGTGTGTATCATGTAAGAAAGTGGTCCAGTTTCATTGTTTTGCATGTAGCTGTCCAGTTTTCCTAGCACCATTTATTGAAAGACTTCTTTTCCCCACTGTATATCTTTGCCCCCTTTGTCATACATTGACCATATAAGTATGGGTTTATTTCTGGGCTCTCTATCCTGTTCCACTTTGTATGTCTATTTTTGTGCCAGTACAATACTATTTTGATTACTATAGCTTTGTAGTACATTTTGGAATCAGAATTGCGATACCTCCATTTTTGTTCTTCTTTCTCAAGATTGCTTTGGGGTCTTTATTCAGGGTCTTTAAATAAGTCAGACAGAGAAAGATAAATACCTTATGATTTTACTCATATGTGGAATCTAAAAAACAAAACAAACAAAAAAGCAGACACATCTGTAAATAAAGAGGAGAGACTGGTGGTCCCTAGAGAGGAGGGGGATGGAAGGATGGACGGAATAGGAGAAGGGGAGTGAGCGAGAGATAGAGACTTCCAGTTTAAGTAAGTTATAGTAATAAAAGGTACTGCATAGGTTATATAGTCAATGATAGAATAGCATTGCATGGTGACAGACTGTACCTATACTTGTGAGCATAGCATAACAATAGAGTTGTTGAATCACTATGTTATACACCTGAAACACAGAATTTTACAACTTTATATGTGTGTCAACTATACTCAAATAAAAACCAAAAAAGAATGAGGAAGAAAACACAAAGTATAAAACATATATTTTTAAATTGCCATATGAGGAAACATTGTAGTATTTCCAAGCTCTTACAAAGAAATGTATTCCTGAAAATAACATAATTTTAATTATTGTTATTAATATGCTCTTCTATCAGTAGAAAGATTTGTACAAATTTGTTTCCCATCCTTTTTTTAAAGTTTATTTGTTTTGAAAGAGACAGTGGGCATGTGAGAGGGGGAGGGGCAGAGAAAGAGAGAAAGAAAGGCAGAGAGAGAATCCCAAGCCGGCTCCATGCTGTCAGTGCAGAGTCTGATGTGGGGCTCAGTTTAATGACTGAAATCATGACTTGAGCCGAAATCAAGAGTTGGACACTTAACTAACTGAATGGCCCAGGCACCTCTTATTTTCCCCATCTTTATCACTTATACTTGGATTTATACTGGGAAGTGGGAAAAAATGTGATTTTCTATCTCGACAGACAGGTTAATTTTTCCACATTTAAATATTGCTCAAATAAATTGATTTGCCAAATTGCCAAGTATCACAAATATGCAATAGCAAACAACATTTGACTTCAGACAACTCAGAAAATTTGTTGAATTAATTAATATTTCTAGCAGTTTGCCTGGCTTAAAAAAATAAAACTAGTGTTTCCTTTATAATGACCATAAAGTAGGAGTGTTGTAGAACCTAATATTTCTGAAATTTATAACAAAAGAATCTCTTGAATAACAATATGAAGAAAATAATTAGTTGTAGGCACAAGCTTCTTCTTACCTTTCTTTTTGAACACATCTTGGATATTTTAACTGCCCTCTGACACATTGCACTCTGAGTTCAGATCCTATAATAGAGGACTCATCGACATATGTATCTCTCCTACAAAGAAATTCAATATACTCGCCATGGAAAATATATGGTCTATTGTCAAAATTCCATTTCAGGAGTAAATTATTATTTCCCATTTCAACTAAAGATAATGTACAAGGCTCTGAAAAATAAAAAGAAGAAAATTATCTTGACACATCTTGGCACTAATAGAAAGCAGTGTGTTTCCTATTCATGATAACCTTAAAACTCCCAGGCATTTGAGTGGCAACTAAGTAGTTAGAATTAATATTTGAGTCAGAAAATATGTTCAAAGCTCATAGAAAACAGTCTCCCATTTGTCTCTGTGGTCCTGGATTTGGAAAAAAGTATATATCCTGCCAGTCACTTAGCTTTATGCCATTAAGATTTTCAAAGATAGCAAACAGAAAAAGTGTTTTTTAATAAAGAGCATCAATAGTTACTAATAATTATTGAAGTAATGTTATTTTTTGTATTTTTTTCCTCAGAAAGCTCAAATAAAATTCCCATGAGACACTGCATTTGTTTGATTGTTGTATAGATATTATTGAAATGTAGAAAGAAGGTGGCTTCTCAACAATGACTCAAACTCTATGAACTGATGGCATCCAGGACAGTTTTCTCTCTTTTAAATTTCCAGTTATTAAGGAATATCAATATTGGATTAAGATGCTTTACATTCTAAGCATTGAAAATATTGTTGGGTCCTTCCACTAATGCATTAAAACAAAACAAAACAGAACAAAAACTTAAAATTATTGGGATACCTGACAAATTTTTTTGATTTTTTCCATAATAAAAATATTGATATTTTCAAAATGTCAAGTTATTTCAGAGAATGAAGTAGTTTGTGTCCTTATTTACCTCTTGGATGACCTAGCACTAAACAGTAGATTCTGAGAGTTGTTAATAGAGTACATGAATGATATAACTATAATACATTAACAAACTTTATTCAACATTTTCAGTTTTTATTGAATCCTATGTGTTTGATGTTATGCTAGAAGTTCTATAGACAGAATAAAAATGAATAAAAATAATCAGAAAGACTCTAAGATAGTCTTTGTAGTCACTGCAAAATAGCTTTGAAAATGAGGTCAAATGGCACTATATTTTAAATGTTGTTGTTCTACAAAACATGAAATTTTAATTAAAACAAGTTAAAGATTAATTCATGGACCTGCTGTTCTCAGCTATGACAGAATAGCCTATATCAAACCATCACTTCTACCAGAAACTGGAAAATCTGAAAACAGACACGAAGCAAGTAGTAAAGGAATTAGAGAATTTCCAAGGCAATCAGTACTCATGATGCTAAGATTCTGGTAAAAACTCATTCAGATGAATCCAACATTCTAGAGAGGCATTTTCCTCTTGGAGCATTTATTGATTCTCAGCATGAGCTGAGAGACTGTAGAGAATGATCAACAACAAACATAGAGCTAGCAGATCTTTTGGGAATCTAATGTTGTTGAGGATAGAAAAATGGAAGTTTAGGTCAGCCATGACAGCCAGGACTTAAAGGGCCAAGAACCCAAAGGAATGGGAAGTGCAGAGGATGAACGTGATACTTGGCACTGGCTTTTCCTTTGAAGCCTATTCTTGACTTGTGCAAAGAGAGAGCATAAAGAGCCAAGCAGAAAGTGAATGAAAAGCTATATTAAACTTTTGGTAGACTTTCAGTAACATGAGAGCCTGTCAAGAAGGAGGAACCTTGGTCTGAACACCAAAATTCTTTTAAAAAAATTTTTTTTACATTTATTTATTTTTGAGAGACAGAGAGAGACAGAGCACAAGTGGGGGAGGGGCAGACAGAGAATCAGGCACAGAATCTGAAGCAGGCTCCAGTCTCCAAGCTGTCAGCACAGAGTCCAATGCGGGGCTTGAACTCATAATCTGTGAGATCATGACCTGAGCTGAAGTCAGATGCTTAACAGACTGAGCCACCCAGGTGCTCCTGAACACCAAAATTGTTAATGAAAAACCCTGCAGGGTTACATCCTATGGGTAGAGACAAACAGGTCTGAAAATAAGCTTGGCAAAAACTTCATTTCTAATTAGATTGAGGCCAATTTCCCCTACACTATTATCCAGAAGATGAGATGAGTATTCTCTGGAACAAGATGGCATTGTTGTTTCAAGCTTCTAAAATTTTCCATACATAATATTTGATATTCAATCAACTGTTAATAGAAGTAGCAAGAAATTAGGCTAGAAATAGAAATAGGCCTACAAATGATCCAGATAATAGAGTTTTCAGACAAGAACTTGAAATAAATTGGATCAACATGGTGAAGAAATGGATGTTACAGTGAAGTCTTTCATTAGAGAACTCAAATCTATACACACACACACACACACAAGCATAAAGAGGACATTCTAGAAATGCAAAGATATTGACAGCTCAGTAGATGAATTTAAAGGAGACTGGACACATCTAAAGAAAGGATTAATGAATTGGAAGATATATCAGTAGGAAATAACCAAATGAAAACAAAAAGAAGATAAAATATACCTCCAAAACCTATGAAAAATATCAAGCTACAGATTCAAGAAGAGCTACCAACTTGAAGAATGAAATGCTCGAAGAAACCCATATCAGGCCTAGCATAAATAACCTACTGAAGATAAAGGGAAAAACAATCTCAAAACCAGCAGAGTACAACAAGATACTTAGTTTCAAAGAAGTACAATTAAGAATGACATTAACTAACAAACACCCACAAAAGGCAAAAAAAGATAAAATGACATCTTTTACAGGACTACAAGAAAAATGAGGACCAAACCAGACTTCTATCTTTGGCAAAAATAACTCTTCAAAAGTGAAGTAAAATAAAGAAATTTGCAGACAAACAAAAACTGAGAAAATAATAAAAAAATGATATTTTTCAGGTGTTGGAAAATGATCCCAATCAGAAACAGAGAAAAGCAGGAGGAGATGAGAAACAAATCACTGAAAAACATAAACAAATCTTAAAGACTATTTTTGAACAACATAATATTCACAGTATCATTGAGCCTTAAACTAGAGGGAGGATGAAATGGATGACACAGTAGTACAAAAGGTGGGAAGGGGAAATCAAGTTAAAGTGTTCTGGATCCTAGAGAAGTGGTAAAAGTACTAATTTATATGCAATTGTAATAAGTCCAGGTTGAATGATGTAATCTCTATGATAACAGTTAAAGGAAGCCAAGAGGAAATTATAACTGACAAGCTAGTAGACAGTAAAATGACATAAGAAGAATTGATTTACCCAAAAGAAACCAAAAAAAAGAGGTAAGAAAGAAAAAGAAAGAAAAGAAAAGGAGTGAAAAAAAAGAAAAGATAAGCCAAGATGTAGAAGTCTTTCTCCAACTGTACCTTTATTATTGCAACGTGTATAATGTGCCATTATACCAGGAAAACAACATCCTACTAATCACTTTGAAGCATAATGTTGTACTTCCAAGACCTTGAACTTTCCCTTGCTGCTACTTGGTATGTTGTGAATGATTGTTTTCACTTTAAATCATTGTGCTTTGGG